>JARCFY010000012.1:97570071-98770071 GCA_029233225.1 Lepidodactylus listeri
GCACTTAACCAAACGGGCTCCTTGTCTGTATATATTGAAGGGGGGAGGCAAGACAGGAAAGAGGAAATACTGTCAAGGCACCTCGGGTATTTCACAGCTCTAAAAACTCGCTGTAAATTTGTTCAGGACTATTGTAACTGTTTTTATAACTGAAGTTTAAAAAATGAAGTATTTGCTTGAACTGACTTGCTGTTTTCTGGGTATATTTAAGGGTTTTGTGTTTTTTAACAGTTAGAAGTTTTTTTTTGGGGGGGGGGGGGTTTGGTCCCCCCTGATTTTTGTTCCTGCATTTCAGGCTCTCTTCAGAAGTAATGTGTCCCAGCATGCTCTAGGGCATGAACTGCCTGACAGGACTTTCCCATGAGCCCCTGAGACAGTGCTTTCTGTGGACTAATCGACAGAGGAAATAGCGGCCATTTCTAACTTGGTCATTCTGAAATCTCAATAATAAACACTTTTACTCATGAAGCAACTGGGCTTCCTCACTCATAGGTTGCTTTTCTTCACTGTTCTGAATTAACGATCCGATTGGAGCTCAACAACATGGAGCCAAAATAATTTTTTTAAGAGAAAATTTGTTGGTGTTCATGCTTGGGCTGGTCTGAATGAAGCAGGGCTGTTGGGTATTTTTAAACCACTGTGCAGATTTGACGGTAAATGAAATGAGCTGTTTTTATAAATAAAACATTTTCCTGACTTTGGAAAAAACACCCTAGCTTTGTGCATACATGCAGCCACTATGTTTTTAACTTTGCTTGTAACAGAGTTGTTGATTTGTCACTTTAAACACAGTTTTTGTGACTTTGTCACCACTTGAGTTCGTTAGACATATGGCTTGTTTTTCGGTAACAATTAAAAGACTTTAACATCATTGCAATTAAGACCCCAGTGCTTATTGGGAAAGAGCATTACACAATTTTTTAATCTACTGCAGGATCGTGCCAGTCAGCACTTTACAATTGGATTTGTACAGCTGTTCCACAGTAGCATCTTCGTCAGGGACTGACTTCCATCATGTGCTGGGTTGCTTTAAAACAGCAATCCCACCATGGTGCTGTGGGGCCCTCTGGAAAGTTTCCACCTGCCTGCTTCCTTTTTTACCAGATTGCGGCTTTCCTCCATTTCACTGGAGCAGGAGGACATCATAGGACAATGTTCGGCTTAGAACCGCACAACGTTTTGTGATTGGTCCCAACCCCCGTGTTGTGGCAGCACTTGCTGCCTGTTTTCAAAATCTCAAACTCTACACAGACAGTCGGCAAGGTTGGGACTTCCAATATAAAAGCTTCCTCTTTGTATATTGGTTACCAGAGTCACACACCCTAAGTCAGCAAGCATGATACCTATATGGAGAAGCAGTTCTCCCACATATGGTCCCTCTGTGCACAAAAGTTACTCAGTCTTGGGAGGGCTGCAGGGAGAAGGCTGTACAAGGTACCCTCACTCAAAGCCAAGTAGACGTCACACTTGTGTTTCTGAAGGAGCAAGGCTACAACTGGTTCAGAAAGAGAGAGACAGGAACAAGTTTGGGGTACAAAGTGGGAGACCTGGCATCCAAAGAAAAATTAAACTTCACTGGGCTGCTACAAGCCTCTTGCATGAAACCATATGACTGTTTAGACTGTGGCCACCACCTTCAGATCTACAGGCAGACAGGGATAATCAAGAGAGAACTGATAGCTTCTCTAGGAAGCCCAACCACAGTCCAGCATTTGCCTGTGATTTTCTAGAGTAGCATCCTGAGTGCCAGGTAAAGGACCGGCTACTAAAATCCCCCTGTGGAGCCAGGCCTTATTGCTCACAGGAGCACCAATACCTCCGTAAAAATTACACTCCATTTCCTCCCAAGCAAAGACTTTGATTAGGCTTTTCCAGACATAGGTTAGCACCATCAAGTCCGATGTAAAACAAAAACAAATTTTATTTTTGCCAGACTTCAGCATCTTGTTTACCCTATTGCTGTTGTGACCATATTAAAGTTTTCCCAAGTCCCTACATGGAAATAGGGACTGCAAGGCTGGATGCTATGCAGAGCAAACAGTTTCACATCAGCTGCAGCCTGCTGTGCTTCCCAAAATTCTGGGCTTTTCCGCATTTTCCTCTTATTTCCTTATGTGTTTCTGTTGCTTCGGGGTATTTTTTCTGTTCTGCATGTGTTTTGCTTCCTCTAGTGGTCAATTCGAAATTACATTGCTTCATGACCAGCATAAACACTTGCAGTTTAAACAGATATGCCAGATATAAAATGATGTAATATCAAATTTGGACAAGAGGAAGCAAAAGACATGTGGAACAGAACACCCCTCCTCCCCCAAGTTACAGGACACAGAAGCAAGCAAAATGAGAATGCGAAACAGGCCCATTTGCAGGGGTCAGTGAAGGAGGAAAAACCAACAGAAATCCCACACCAGTGGACAGCCCAAAATCTTATGTGTATGAAAACAAAGTTCTCATTACTGTGCAGGGTGACAACAAAGCTGAAGGTTACAAGAAGTAGCCTTTTCCGCTTATAAAATTAAGAACTTTAAAATTACACAGAAGTATTTCATACAGCAGCATTTCTTTTCCCCACTGTTTTAACCCCCATGAGCAAACCTAGGAAAAAGACTGCATCCAGGATAAAACACAGAATAGCCAGATCAGTAATCCAAGTACTTAGAAAGCAGCCAGGAGTGTTTAGCAACAGAAAGCATTACTGCGACAAAGTCAGATCAGTACTGACTTCATGACTTAATGATCAGTCAGTAAACCTAAGACTTCAGAATGGGCGGTTTGGCGTGTGTCTCAGCAGGGAGAGGACTCAAAGGTAGCCGGGTGCCATAGGACCATCATGAGACTTTAGACTGGTCCTCCTCAAACAGAAGCTCCCTGTGCCGAAGGTTTCTGGCCACGCCTCCCAACACAACTCCTTGGGGAAACACAGTGAGGGGCCTGGCTTGCTCCTGGCCATCAGTGGGCACAGAACCAACAGCAGCACAGGTAGACATGAAGACAGGTGCAGCCTGTTTGGGATGATCAAGTCCCTTGAGTGGGCTTTGGCCAGCCCACTTCAAAAATCAAAGAGTTTCACAGAATGTGGGGGTCAGAAATACTGCCAGGCGGGACTAAGTAAGTAAGTGTTTAGTCACCAAAACCTACTATCAGACCCTGGCAAAGAAGGAGCCCTAGTTAATGCTGGGACAATTATAAGCTGTGATTAAGGCCAGAAAAGGGAATTTGTGTTCCAGGAGGAAAGGAGGGACCGCACAGCCCCATCAGCTGCTGGACACTGCGGAGAAAGCATCAGGGGCTGGGCACTCAGCAGCTGCCAACGAAAACAAAACACACTGATGAGCACTTAAAGACGGAGCTGATGCATCACAGGCTACGCTTGATTTACAGAGGAAATGAACATTTTCTATGTATTTTAATAGGAAAGCTACATTTGACTTTATAAAAAAAGATTTATATTGTACAATTCTTACATTTTCCCCGTTTTAAGCTGGTCAACACACTTTACAATAGATTTTTCACACTTGCAAAATAAATACTTTACTGAATGGTTGTGACTTGATCAATGCGTAGCATCACTCAGGAGATTCTCTTTCCCTTCGGCTCGAAGCTACAGCAGAGTCCCTTTTGCCCTCCAATCCTGAGACAGCAAGTCCTGCAGCTCCCCTTCATCCTCGCTGCCAAGATCATCGTCCCCTTTCACCTGGGTGGCTCTCAGGTGCATCGATTCCTTCAGCTTCTCCCTCATGATCTCCTGGCGGTCCCGCAGCTGCTCGACCCGGCGGAAGCATTCACTAGGGCAAGAGAATTACGCTGTGGTTAGAGGAGCTCCTGGAAACAGGGTGCAGAGTGGAACGGCTGTGTCAGGGGAACTGATAACACTGGTCTGGTTGGGGATGCGCTCACACGATCCCTGCTTCTGACGTATGAATGGCATATGGGGCAACCACTAGAGCTGTGAGGCTCTTGTTGCTGGACTGGCCTTTGGGTCATCCTCTGTGCTGAGGGTGCCTCCCAGGAGTGCTGTGGCCGTCTTCTCTGCCAGCCCCACAGTTCCTCCGGGAGGTCCCACTCCTAGCTGGGCAGGTCTTTTGTGACGCACAGTTCCACATTACTTCTGGATGGGCTGATTATGCAACGGGAGCTGCCACCTCCTTAACCTCCCACGTTGTACCCAAAAAAACCACAGCTGGGATAAAGAGTGCTATCATGGAAGTGCTTTCTGGGAGGCACAACTGCAACTGGTCTCTCTCTGCCCCGACTCATGGATGGTATCTCTCTCTGGTGTTGTTAACTGCAAAGTTATCTGTGTTGAAATTCCAAAGGATCTTCCAGCAGCCCCATCATCTCATATATGTCTGTGGGGAAAGTATTATGGTTGTTCAGAAACGTCGTGAACGAAGGATGGTCAAGTCAAACCTATAGCCCTTCGTTTATGATCTGCTCCATAACTTATGGAGACAGGTTTTTAAACACATGAACGCAGGGCATTCCTCTAGTTTGCTTGTTCTGTCTTTTGGGAGAGCAGGTTCCATATCGTTTCCCAAAGATATATGTTCTGAGCCCTGCATGCCCAGGGAAAAGCAACAGGGCTCAAATCATGTATCTTTGGGGAACATTTTCCAGGTGCTTCTGCCACAGAGTCCCTAAGTGTCTGCCTCGGAGGCCATCAGCATCTGGGTACTCAAGGGTTGTCATTGAAGAATTTTAAGCTTCCAAGGAATCCCATGTTTTCCCACAATATCCCTGATTTTTGGCAATACATGCTACAAAATACTTGGGACTGATCTTTGGCCACTATATTTTGCTTCTGTTTTTCTCCCCCTTTTTTGATGTCTGATCCTCAACATTAACTACACAGAAACAACATGTTTTCAGCTGTCCAGGATAACGGTTACTTCAACCCTGCATATAGGCTGTGATTTCTGTCCTGTTCTGATTCACTTCTAATCTAAAGAGCATGAGAAGAGTGCTAAGGCTTAACTGTAAGTCTTCAAGGCTTTTGAAGACGGCACGTAAAGCGCTGAAGAAACAGAAACCTGCAAACCTCACAGAGTTGATCCACAGAACCTTTACGGCACTCCAAGATCAGAAAAGCAAAGTTATGTTTCCCAAGCTGGCAACTAATAGTTGAGGATACTTGGAACCAGACTTCCTTAGCTAAGCTGAACAAGTTGCCATGTGACAGGAGACAAAATGACAGCAGTTGTGCAGGCCAAGGGTCAAGGGTAAGCAGGTTTCAGACATCCCAATTTAGCACCATATTAAAAACGAAGATAGCAACCTTCTACAATGGTAAGTTCTCCTTGTAGTCTCAGGAAGAGAACTTCTTCCACAGTTTCCATAGATAGTCCTAAACAAGATCTGAAATGGATTTTAAACCAGAATTTTTTTGGAACAAGCAAGAAACCTCAAGAGTTCTACACTTCTCTCCCCCAAACCCAATTCTATGTTCTTGTTTTCACCAAAGCACTGCAGGAGTAATCGTGGCCAGGGGAGAAGCAGACAGAATACAGTGCTGAGGGACCTCTGTCCTGATACCAATTGTATATAGCTTATTTTTAGCACAAAGTTCATTCTCTCCACACTTAAGGGAGGGTACTTAAACTGCAGACAATAGGATAACTTGGGCAAGATATTATCAATGCCAGTTTGATCATATTTGGGGAAACCAGACAGGTTCAGCAGTATCTGAAGTCTTGTACGTTTCCCATCAGGACAAGAAACAGAGACAAATGGCACTAAAAAAAAATCCAGAAGTTAACTTTAACATTTCTTTCATCCCATCTTCTTGCAATTTCAAAGCTAACCAGGCCCATCAAAGTATCCACCACTTGCCAGTATGTTAAAGTCACAGCTATGGTACTGAGCGTGTTCTTGTGGAATACAGAGGTCCTAAAAAGAAGTCTAGCAGAACCCTGCCCCAGGGTGGCTAATCTGATGCTAGAAATATCTATGAGGTTTGGGGCGGCTTCCAAATTCCATCATTTGGTTCCACGTAACAAGTGTGGGGTGTTTGCAGTGAAGAGCTGTGAGATGCAACCATGGCTGAGGCATTCGGCTAAGAATATCAGCTTTCATTTCTTTAAAAAAGCAAGCTCCTAGCCCTCATGTTTACAAACACGTACTTGAAAGTGTGAGGACAAAGCCTGTGTAATCTGAGAATGAGAAGAGCTGCTGGAATAGATGGCCAGATCAATGGGGGGCTTCAGTGCCCTTCCCCATATGTCAAAGGACAGCACAACTTGCAGAGTTCTGCAGTTTTGCCTGACTTTGCATGAGATATACAGACTGCAACGCAAGGGAACAGAATTTTTGCTGGTTTTTAACACACAGTATGAACTAGCCCTGTGTATGTTTGCCAGATATTAAGAAGTGACGATCAATTTAACCCTACCTCAGCCTTCAAGAGGCTCATTTAAGCATACAATATATCAACATAGAAATGATAATTTTATGGTAATTATTGTGCTGACTAGCTCACAGTGAATTTCCAGTGTGACCCCTTTTGGTGAACAGGCCACCTGCCAAAGTTAAACACTGGAGAAATCTTAAAATGCCTTTTTGTCTCATTGAAGGGCTTTGTCCCCATCTGTTCTCTTCAACATACAAGACTGATATTACTGAAAAAACAAATATACATCAGGAAATAAAAAATTTATTAAGTGCTGAGTGAAATTATACAATTGGCAAGTTATCTTTTTGAGAAACAAATCAACAGAGGCCTTTTATGGAAACCACAGGTTTTTGGGAAGTCACAATTTATCTACTCACATCTGTTCATCAATTTCCCCAATCTGACGATCAAGTCGCCCCTCCTCATCTTCTTCAGCCACTATAGCTTCTGAAATCTAAGTCAGAAGAAACAGGGATGTTATTTTCCAATGTAGCAGAAATTGGGAGGGGGGCGGTGTTTGAGGGTGGATTTAGTCAATGGGGCGGGGGGACCCACCTCTCACTAGAGGCTCTCAAGTTTGCAGAAAACTGCACTGGTCAGTTCATGTGGAGTTCCGTCTGGCTTCCCCAGTTGCACTTAAGAGACCAGGAGCTCTCTTAAGAGACCTCCCTGCTGCCTTCTCACACAGCAGTCACCGTCTCACCTTCACCACAGCTGAGGGATACGGCAGCACCAGTGTTACCTTAGGGCTAATGAGGTTCTTCAGAATGTAAGCAAATCCAAATCCAAGACAGGGAGGGGCCTGCTCCTAACCCATCCACACCCAAGACACAGTGCCAGAACATTATTTGGGAAACCTGGAAAGCCAAGCACCGATCTCCAAAAGATCTTAGGATGCTTTACAAACATACCACAGTAGTGGAAGTCAGGCCTAGGTGCTCCCATTATGATTTGTTAACCATCTCCTCTGCATTTCAAAACATGCTTTAACCTATTATCTCTTTCAGCATATACTTTCTCAAGGTTGAATGTCTGGGAGATGCCGTGCAGCCAATGGTCAACCTGTAACCAAGAAGAGCCCCCGCGGATCACTCGTGTTCACACAATGTGCCCACTACTGATCTCGTACAAACATTTGCTGCATTGACAGCACCAGGTGCATTTGGGAACGGGACAAGGACTGCTCTGCAACAATTTTCTGCCCAAATATTCATTTTTGGGGAATTTTCTGTCACCACCAGAGGCCTGAAAGCCAAGGCAAGCAACAGCAGAGAAGCCGGCAGGTGGAATCTGCCAAGGCCCACTGGAAAACGATGGACGGAGCCACCTGTGTGAGGAGGGAGGCAGATCTTCCAATATAAACACACATAAGAGGACTATTAAAATTCAGTGACAGAGCCCGAAAATTCCATCAGCAGATACAGACTCTTTGTGTAAAGAAACAAGAGACTTGATAGGTACGCGTCTCATCAAGTAAATGGCAGAATTTAAACAAGCTGACATTGACAGGTGGTATCTTGATGCCAAGTCCAGTATAGTTTTGTGGCACATGTATACTGTGTCCCCTTTATACAGAGCCTACGAGTCACTTAAGAAAATAAACCACATACATCTCACCATTCTTTTTCTTTTTGTCTACTGCCCACAAAGTAGATTTAAAAGAATACAGCCTTTTACCAAAACGTGTTCAATTCATAATATGAATAGGGAAAGACAGAATGCCCTTCAACAGCAGACAGTTAAAGCTCACTTCGTAAACACACAGAAGCGAGGCAAGCAGCTGGCAAACGCGGTCCCTCCGCCGGGCTCCAGCTCAGCACTCGGCAGGATTCACGCCAGGCAGCACCGACCTACCGTGTTGACTTGTCGCATGGCCTTCTGGAACTCATCCCATTCTTTGTCCATCTGATCTTTTGGCGCATCGACCTTTCGCACCTAAGAACAGAATAAAGCCTCACTCTGATTTCTCATCAACAATTTTAAGCACCACTGTTGGTTTTACTTCTGCGAAATGCTGCAGGCAAAGGAGAATGCCAGAGCACAGCTGCTGATGCTCTGGAGGCGACAACTCACGACTCCATTTGCAAGGGGGACAAAAAAACCTCGCTCCAGATAATAAACTTGCTCTGCCTTCATGCAAACATTACGGATGCCAGTTAGAACAAATCGCTGAAAATAACCTGGCATTTTTGGTACTGTGACAGCTTTTCAAGTCCTATTCTAAAGACCAATAGAAAGTAACACTTAAAAACATGGCAAGAAATCACAAAACTGATGGTTTCAAAAGTTGTACATGAATACTAACTTACAAGAACTGATGGCAGTTTTAGAAAGGGCAGTGGAGTGAACACACACCAACTTGTGTGAGTTGAATGACCGGGGGGGGGGGGGGGGGGGGCGGGGGGAGAATATCCTGCAAACAGGAAGTTCAAAAAAAGGAAAAGCCATCTAAAAAGCAAGAGTTTTGTCAGAGAGAGAGAGAGCCTGGCCTATTCCAGACACTTACAAAACTTGCACTGTTACAGAAGCCTCACAGGAGGAGACAGCAGGAGATGTGTACTAATAGCTCTTAGCATTTATATAACACTTTGGAGTGTTTCAGAGCATCACACACATTACCCTGAATAAAAGATTGATATGGTCCCTTATTACAGATGGGGAACTTGGGTAGAGAGGTGGTGGTTTGGTCTGGGTCGCCCAGTGGACTCGTGGCTGGCGCAGGCTTGGACTAGAGCGCTCCTGCCATGCCACTCACCCCGACCTCTCCACCAGATCTCAGGTATGCGTCCAATACTGGGCCATGACCACGTGTGTATACTGGGACCAACAGCCCAGCACTTGGACAGACACCATCCTCACTCTTGTTAGGCTGGCAATGGAACGGGCTGCTCTCGGGGGTGGGGGGCAACTTCATGAAAAGTGTCGTGGGCCCCAGGAGATGGCTAGCAATCTCCTTTTTGCTTTCTGTATGGTAATTCAGGCTCAAGAAGTCCACTGAACACCAAGATACGGAGAATTAGTTGCAGCAACTTGATTCTAGCTCTATATTTTGTGCATTTGTTTTTTTGCCAGCTAAATGCAATCATAGATGTATTTTACTTCAAAATGATTAATTGTGTCTCAAGATGTAAAGCATTTCAAAATAACTTATCACAAGATTATGTAACTATTTCAATCACTGATTGGTTTCGTTCACTGTGGTCATTGGTACCATAATACTTTTTCCTCTGTATTGTGGTCTGCCTTTATTTCCAAGGTTATTAGATACCTAATTATAATAAAAGTTAATTTAAAAGGATTTTTCTGCCAAAATAGTCTATCACTAGCTGCTTTAAAGGTTGTTTCAGAAGCATTCCTTCCTTCAACACACAGAGAGACCCCCTTGCCAACAGAAGCTAACTGCTCTTTGCATTTGAGGTTTTAACCTAGGAAGCAAGAACAGCCAGACAAACAAAGACAATGCACACGAAGACACACAAAGCTGCCCTATTCCGAATCAGGCCATTAGTCCATCAAGGTCAGTACCGCCTACTCAGACTGGCAGCCGCTCCTCGGGGTCTCAGGCAGAGGTCTTCCAGGTCAATGACTCCCTTCAGGGGACTTCTTATTAGGGTCGTCAAGAGAATCCTAAGAAAACACTGCAAGCTTCCACACATTAGCTTAAATTGCCCAACTTATTCTGCTGCTGCTCCAGTCACTGGAAGGGACCAAGCGAACAAGAGCCTCACAGTCACAGAAATCCTACCAAGTCCCCCTCTCTAGTTTCATAGATGGCTCTCTATACGGCACAGGTATTCTCAAAGCCATCTCGGCAGCTATTAACAGCAACACACTTGCTCCTCTTAGTTGTTTTAACTTGCAAGAGTCTCAGGGTACTGAGTTCCACACCCGAATCCACAAACACATATACTCCAGTTTGCAATCCATAGGTTGCAAGGATATTTAGATAAACACAGGTGCACTAGTTTCCACTTTAAGAAGATTACTATCCCTGGAAACATGATGGCAATCTGTAAAGGACGACTGCACTGCTTCTGAAATGCAGCTACTGCAGCTGAACATGACCTCCAAGGGGGCAGAGTCCTACTCAAGGCCACATTTCCCTACCCCTTTGCAAGTGCAGGGGAAATGCCTAAAGCCAAGGCCACCCACTTGGCTGCCAGACCTACCAAGGGAACCTTCTTTCATGGAGCCTCTGAAGGGAAGTGACATCAAGTGTTGTAAAAGCAAAGGCAGGGCGGTGAGGTTCCACCAGGCAGTGAAACCAGCAGCTGTTCCTGGCAAGAGTACAGAAATGGGGGGGGTCTCCCCAGCTGTCTCTCTGTGCTGGCCAGTGAAGGGGGAGGGAGAGGGCAAGTGGAGGCCCCAGGACACTGCTTATCTGGGAGCAAGAAGCGGGGTTACAATCTATTTGTCCCTTACCCACAGACACCATATTGGTTGTCATTTTGAAATGACATCTCGCTTTTTTGACATCTTACCACTCTGCTTAGTAGGGCTTTCAGCTCTGGGTTGAAAAATTCCCGGAGATTTTGGGGGTACGGTCTGGGGAGGGAGGGGCTTGGGGAAGGGAGAGACTTTAGCAAGAAACAATACCATAAAGTCCACCTTCCAAAGCAGCCGCTTCCTCCGGGGGAACTGATCTCTGCTGCCTGGAGATCAGTTGTAATTTCAGGTGCTCTACAGCCACCCCCTGGAGGATGGCAGCCCTGCTGTTCAGCCAAGATGGAAGCTTTCCTCCAGTACAAGGAGCTCTTCTACCCATGCCTTGAGAAGCCTTCCTATAGCAGAAGGCCACCTTCGGTCAGAGTAGGGCTCCCAAGCTCGGCTGAGCAGAGTGGTAGTATACAGGGCTCTGCTACAATCCCAGTTGACACACACCAAGCTGTGCGAATCTGCCTAGAGACAGAAGACATGTGGTTGGGGCCAGCAGGTACAGCTGGCAGGATCAATGGAAGCCAGCACAGTTGTTTCCAAAAGGCGGAGTGTTCAATGGCCTACACCAACTCTACTCTCCATTTGTCAACACATGCAGAGGTGTAAGAACTTCCTGGGGAGACCATCATAAAACTGGAGGAAACGCCAGAGATGAACAATGCAAGGGCAACCCAGCTAGTCTTGCTTTAAAGTATCACATTGCAGAGGCCTCTAAAACCGGCCAACAGTCAATCAGCTGCTAACTATTACGCAGGAAAAGGGCTGGTGGCTTAACATTATCCTTTGCCAAGAGAGACCAAGAAGGCCTTTCAGGGATTATGTAAATCTGTTACTGCAATCTGAGCTAGCTGGATTAATTCCTCAAAGTATTAACGTGCGCAGAAATAACCAGAACACGTCACACTTGCCTTGGCGTCCACTTCAGGATCGTCAAAAAATCCCTCTGGCAAGGCTTCGGCTGTGTTCTCTCTCCTGAAAAGTTAAGTAGGAGGCTTAGCTTCTGCTAATTCTTACGGTGCACATTTTTAATCCCTTCAAAAAAATACAATGGCACATGAAACAGTAATGCCAAAAATGCAGTGAGTAACGCCATCTAGAGTGAGATCCTTGTGCTGTTGTGTCAGCAGCTGCCAACGCAACTCTAAAAAAAACCTGCCCAGCCAGTCAAAAGGCCTGCTGGGCAAAGGCCCCACCTGGCCCCCCCTACTTTCTGAAAACCCTCATCAGGCACCAGGAAAGGTGTCCCGGGGGGGGGGGCAGTGAGGCTCACAGGCACCCTGCTAGGGACCCATGCTGTCCTTAAAAAATGATACTAATGAATGCCCGTTGAATTATCCAAAATCCCCCAAATCAGACGAAGATTAAGAAAACAGCCATCAGCCCCCTATTTTTCTGGTTACCAAGTTTCCCAAATACCTTTTGCATATCAGTGCTTGCAGTCAGTAAGCAACACTGTTTAAAGTTAGAGGTACTAATTTCACTGGACTTTTGCCCTGTTTGAGAAAACTGCCGAAATGTCAGATTATCATGGAGAACAAACAACGACTACATGAGAGCGGAATGCCCATTTCACTTCCTCTCAGGAGGCTAGACTAACACAGATTGGAACTTTTCAAAGAATGCAACTTTACCTTTCCACAATCTTTTCTTGTACTTCTGCTTTCTGTATTGAGCCAGAATGGGAGACCAGAGGCACAGGGGCTGCTGCAGTTTGGTTTTCCGAGTGATCTGCAAGAAAGGAAACACCCTTGAAAGTCTGGGGGCAAGGACTGCCCAGAGGACAGAGAGACATGTCTCTCTTGTTATCATATCTGAAAATCGCCTCGCAAAACTGACTGGCAGCAGCTTCAGCATGAACAAAAGGGAGCACTTCCTGCCCACACACCACACAGAACATAAGAACAACATAAGAACATGAGAGAAGCTATGTTGGATCAGGCCAGTGGCCCATCCAGTCCAACATTCTGTATCACACAAGGGCCAAAACCCGGGTGCCACCAGGAGGTCCCCCAGCGGGGCCAGAACTCCAAAAGCCCTCCCACTGTGGCCCCCCCAAGCCCCAAGAATACAGAGCATCACTGCCCCAGACAGAGTCTTCCATCTATACCTTGTGGCTAATAGCCACTGACAGACCTCTGCTCCATGTTTATCCAATCTCCTCTTGAAGCTGTCTATGCTTGTAGCCGCCACCACTTCACCACCATACTAAAATTACTAATCTTAAACACGCTTACTTGAGAGTAAGCTCTGTGGGACTTCATGGGGCTTCTGCCAGAGAAAACATGCCAAACTTGGGCTGCACATTAGTAAGGATCGCTGGCTTCAATGGCCTTTAGAAACCTGGTAAATTCAGGGAGGATGCCTCAACCGCTGTCAAGTCAGACCACTGATGCACACCTGGTGTTGGGAGGGAAGGAGCAGCCAGCAAGCTGCTATCTTGGTGCCCCAGTGGTGGTGTCTGGCCAGGGTATAAAGAATACTCCGTGAAGTCTCTGGCAGGAACAACACACAGTTTATCTGGCGTCCACTCTTAAGACCAGTAATCAGCAACAACATAGTAATACCACTCAGCACATTTAAACAATAGCTCAGAAGGTGTTGCATTCATTATACTGGAGCATCAACCAGATACGGGTTTGTCAGAGGCAAAGAGGTGGCATAAGCAGCCATCTGTGTTAATGCCAAGAATGACAAATAAATGCCAGTTTTTGCTTGGCATATGTAGTTGTCTAATACATATGTTACTGCACAAGCAAAGTGCACAGTAGCATCGCACAAAAAAACCACTTAGGGTTTTTTATTTATTTATTTATTTTATTTAATTGTGTACACCTGTACACAATTTATTTAATTATTTAATTCATCTGTACACCTGTACACAGGCCACAGGAATAAAAGGCTTTAAAAGGGGATTAGATAGATTCTTGGTGGATATGACTGAAGGGAGCCCCCACATTCAGAGGCACTAACACTCTGAATCCCAGAGCAAGGAGGCAACATCAGGGGAAGGCCTCAGCCTCTATGCCCTGTTCTTGGTTCTCCAGAGGAACTGGTTTAGATTTTTGACTAAATGGATCACTGGTCTGATCCAGCAGGCTCTTCTCATATTCTTCCCCTGCCTTTCTGCCCAACGGGGACCCAAAGCAGTTTAGATTGTTCTCTACTCACAACAACCCCATGAAGTAAGTTAGGTTGAGAGGGGGTGACTGGCCCAAGGTCACCCAGCGAGCTTCCATGGAGTAAGTGGGGATTTGAATGCAAGTCTCCCAGACAGCAATTCGTCACTCTTAGCTACCACACCCCACTGGCTCTCATGGTTAATGGCACATGGAGAGATATTTACATAACTTACAAGATGGAGAGGGACACAATTTCCCATGATAAATGACGTGCTGAGCTTTGGAAATTTGTTTCTGGACAACGCAAGACTGGTTAAAATGTCCCTCTGGACCCCCGTCTGGCTTTGTTGAGCTGTTTAAAGAGTGCTGCTCTTTTTTAAATGACTAGATCTCTTTTCATAGTAACTAGAATGGCTGTACTCCTCCCTCAAGTAGTTTATACTGTTAGTTTAGAGCATGGGACGCAACAGCCGAAAGCTCATGTTGTTTGGTGAAGCTAGCGGAAGCTGTGAACATCTGGAAATGGTCTATCTGCTCCTTATGTCCTGAACTGACAAAAGGCTATGCCATTCCTTGTTCTATCACAATTCTCCCTCAATTGTTTATAACTTTAGCAAAAAAAATAATAATCCAACTGTCTGATTTGCATCATACTATTTAGGGAGGTCCCACAACTGAACTTTTATTGCCGGGGGGGGGGGGGGAGTATTCTTAGAGAGGTGCAAAATCACCAGCTGCTGCTTTCTGAAGAGGGACTGAAGTCATCGTGTTTTGAGCTGAGGGCGAAAGAGGCAGTTTGCTCTTGAGCTCTTTCACTTCTGTCCCCTCCCCTTCTTCTTCTTCCTCCTCCTCTTCTTTGTCCTCATAGTCTCTCAGCAATAAACTGCAGCTTGACTCTCTTGAAGAGACTCTTTCAGCATCCGCTGGTTTTGTCTGGCTAAAGAAGTCTGCTGGCAGCCTAAGGAGAAAGAGACAAAATGTTCTGCGTCGCTACATAATCAGACTGGGCAGGATCCCACAGACCCATTCTGCTAGTGGGTGGATGCGCTTCTCCGACTGCTCTGGCTGGAGGAAAGCACCCCCGATCGTGCAAGACCCAGCCCGACATAAGCCAGCCCCCCCCCAGCTCTTTCAGGTGCCCTCCAAAGGGCAGGGCGTTCTCTTTCTTCTCTGCAATGGCTTTATCTGGTATACTGTAAACTTCCAATTTTTAATAGTAAAATTGCGTATACAATTGGCCAAATGATTATAATAAAGAACAAATGAGCTCTGCAATGGCGAGCAGTGCATCCCCACATGATGCCTGGAAACAAGCTCTGGCAGTGATCTCTAATTCAAAGAAGAGTTCCCATGCCTCATGCATGTGTGCCATCAGTCCCAGGTCTTTTCCCCCTTTTCCCCCTCTGCCTTGACTTCCACAGCACTCCCAGGATGTAGCCCTCTATTTGTTCCACTTCCATGTTTCTCCCCCTGCTTGTCTGTGATCTTTCCCTAACCTGTTTTGGTACAATCCTTTTGGAAAGACAGCAGTCAAAGCACTTTTGGACGTATGCGCCTGGGAAGCTGCACAGCCCGCCAGTGCAGAGGGAGGAAGAGGCCCTTGCCGGAGACTGAGGCAGGGAAGACTGCTGCGGGGGTGCCCCACCGCCACTGCAAATGCCTCCACATTCCATTTGTAGCCACAAGAAGAAGAGCTACACAAAGAAACATCTCCGTGCAGAAGCAGCCCAAGCCATCATATCCAAAATCCAACTGCAAAGAGCTGCAGCCTCCCTCAGATCTGCAAGAAGGGAGTAATACTGGTTCATCTTTCTTTCAGGACTACTAGAACAAAGTCTGAAGAAGTGTGCCCACCCGTGAAAGCTTATACCCAGAATAAAACCTTGCTGGCCTTCAAGGTGCCACTGGACTCAAACTTTGTTCTACTGCTTCAAACCAACATGGCTACCTACATGAATCTATCTTTCAGGGCTACTGCAAGCCTTAGTGAAATAGTCCCAGAAAATTCAACAGATCCTTACACATCTCTAAGTGTAACATGCACCTACGGGCTCCAGCTAACCTCCAGGTTGGGCCTGGAGAGCTCCTGGAATTACAACTGATCTCCAGGCAACAGAGATCAGTTCTCCTGGAGAAAATGGCTGCTTTGGAAGGTGGACTCTGTGGCCACTGAGATTTCCCCCTCCCTGAACCCCGTTCTCCCCAAGCTCCACCCCCCAAATCTCCAGGAATATCCCGACCTGGAGCTGGCAATCCTAGCTCCAACACACCAAATGACAACATGAAATTGCTCCCCTCTAGTGGCCACCTCCAAAAAATGAGCTATTTCTACACAGGGGCTCACCATGAGACAAAGACACTTTATCCAAATGGTTTACAGTAAAATAGAAGCAATGTTCGAAAAGCCAGCAGCACACAAACCATCGAGAGTACCGTTCAAACCGCCTGTTTCACACCCTGCCTGCAGGAGTTTCCCTCCAATGAAAGAAAACTTCACTCACTGAAAGACATGGCAGAAGGCTCCATCTGCCAAACGACAATGCCTCCTCAAGCAGAATGGATCCACAGGTTCCCACCCAATTACTCTGCATACTGAGTGGAGGGGAAAGGGTCTTGTTTCCATCCATACCTATCAACAAAATACCGAGCTTACCCAGATGGAACAGTATGCGGGCAGTCACCTGCGGCTGAAAAAAACAAGACACCGCTCTCAGAGTTTTGTACCACACATGTCTAACTTATCGCAAAAATGAAGGTGGACTTCACAAGACAGAGGCTGAGCTGCTGTGGCCAGTGAAGTGGCCCGCTTTGGACTAGTGTGGCGAGACAGGCATTATCTGCACAGCCTTGGATTGCACTGTAACACAGCTCTGGAATATGTGCACCTTTTCAAGTCTGAAGGGGCCATTTAGGACAGGTATCATAGAATCAGAGACTCACAGAGTTGGAATAGGCCATGCAGTCCCACCCCCTGCTCAATGCAGGATCGACCTAGCGAGCCTCCCTCACAAGGGTTTCTCCAGCCACTGCTTAAAGACTGCCAGGGAGGGAGAGCTCACCACCTCCCTGGGCAGCTGATTCCCTCAGTAGGTAAAGAAGAAATACAACCACAGTGCACTGCCACGGCCCTGGCACACCGCCGGCATTTAAGACAGAGCACTGCAGGTGACCCACATCCTAGCTTATGATCTACAAGGCTGCTCTGGGCACAACCCTCAACAGTTGTCAAGGCAGTCTAAATTCTTATTTAGTTGCTTCACTTCCAACCTGGCCTTGCTCCCCAGCAGGGATGCACAGCAGCTTGCATCATTCTCCCCTCCTCTCTTTTATCCTCACAACACCCCAGGGAAAGAGGTACGGCCAAGCGGGTGGGACTGGGCCCAAGGTCCACCAATGGGCTTCCAGGGCAGAGCAGGGATTCCGGCCTGGGGGTCCCAGATCCTAGTCTGACACTCACACCACTATGCCACACTGCCTCTCTTACAGGGCAACCCTAAGGAGAGTTACGCCAGTCTAAGCCCATTCATTTCAGGATGGAATCCCTGCTCTGCCATGGACTGGTAATGCACTGAAGCCCACCTAGTTCACTGGCTCACATGCTATGTGCTTTCCCACTGTCCCAGCAAACACAGGCAGATCAGTGCATCAGCCATGTGACCTGGACTTACTTATAAGCAGTGTTCCCACTAAGCTGAGTTAGTGTGAGCTAGCTCACTGTTTTTTAGCTTCTGGTTCATGCATTTTCGTCTTAGCTCCAGAAGGATAGCTCCAGAGCAAACAAATTCATGCAGCTGCCAAATCACTCGCTCACAACTTCAACACCAGTAACTCACAAAGTAGAATTTTTGCTCACAATACTCCACAGCTTAGAGGGAACACTGCTTATCAGCTGTATTATCTAGAAATATATGACTGGGAAATACAGTGTTCAAGTACATCATCACTATAGTTTGCATGTACAAACATCATCACTATAGTTTGCATGTACAAACACAGGCCACCAAAGACAGAGTCAAAGTTTGCTGTTTTCACCCATTTTTCAAGGACAGGCCGAAAAAACCCTGAGCCACAAAAAAACCTGCAGGTTACAGTTCAGCAAACATCACATGACAGTGTTGTTACCTTTCACTTTTTTCTGCTCTGGAGATTCCGTGCCTGCATTTTTCCTTTTTAGAGATGACTGTGCATCGGATGTAGACCCTGGTACTGACTTCTTGAGAACTTTTAACTGTGCAAGTTTCTGGGGAGAGAATTTTGAACCAGAAGATGAATGCCTGGGTCTTTCTTTCCAAGGATTAAAGTATTACTATGTTGGGCGATCTCGGAATATTTGACAAATGAGCACTTCTTTCAAAATCAACCATCAACGCCACTGGCAAGGTTATAAGCAAGCAAGATTAAAGAAGATCCGGAATTAAGCAAAAAGTTAACTCCTTTTACGCAAATGAGATTAAAAGACTATTAAGTATATGACATGTTGACATTTTCTGACTATTCTAATCCCTTTAGTACTGGCAAATCATTCAGGCAGGGTCCCTCCAAAAGGCATTAATAACAGCAACTCAAACAGCACAATCAACTGCGGCTTCTTCAGCCACAAAATTGTGAAAACCCCGTTTCACTGTCACAGCAGCTGTGACACCCTTTCACCACTCACAGAGTGCCTACCACCCGCTACCGCCTCTCTCTCAGGTTCAGGACCTCAAGCAGATCAGGATGTCACAAGCTACCCTTCTCGTCTCTTCTAAAATAGAGAGGCTTGAACATTTAAACTTCCTCCCCGGTGGTGCTCTCTCTCACAGAGACATCAGCAGACAAGGGAAGCCCAACCCCCTTTGATGGACAGAGATGTCGGGGTTGGGGTTCAAACACTCTTCCATTCATTCTTCTCCTACCATGCATGTGTCGGCCAAAGTCTGAGTTTATTCTGGGTATAAGGTAGAAGTTACATTTATTCACCTTCAACTGAACTTTTTAACTGTGGTCCTTTTACCACAATTAATAGAATCCCAGAGCTGGAAGGGGCCACACAGCTCATGTAGTTCCACCCCCTGCCCAATGCAGGATCAGCCTAGAGCATCCCTGACAAATGTTTGTCCAGCTGCTGCTTAAAGACTGCCAGGGAGGGGGAGCTCACCACCTCCCAAGGCAGCTGATTCCACTGTTGCACAACTCTCACTATCAAAAGGTTTTCCCTAAGATCCAGCCGGTACCTTCCCACCCTTAATTGAAACCCACTCTTGCGAGTCCTCTTCTCTGCTTCTCTCCTCCAAGTGACAGCCCTTCAGAGCAATCATGTCCCCCCAACCTCCTCTTCTCAAGGCGGAACATTCCCAAGAAGTCCCCCAGCCTCTCCTCACAGGGTTTCTTGATCTCCAGGCCCCCGATCATCCTTGTCACTCTCCTCTGTACCCCCTCCATTCTGTCCACGTCCTTTTTGAAGTGAGGCCTCCAGAGCTGCACGCAAGACTCCAGGTGTGGCCTGACCAATGCAGGGTATAGCTGAACTAGGAATTGGGACCCTTTGGTTACAAACTATTTTCAGCCAGCTCTAAGCAGCTCTTCCAGTTTCAGTTTCCCTCTCAACTCTCTAGTTGCCAAATGCACTGCTGTTTTCCAACTGACTCCCCTCAACACTCCATCAGCTCTCATTGGTTGCTCTCAGGGAAAGAGGCAGAACCTAGCCTGTCCGCCACAGCAGTCTTCAAACTTCCTAACCCAGGAGGAAGTGTAGAAGTCTTTGAGCTGCAATTATATGATCATCATGTCATGTGACATCACAACCACAGGATGTGAGAGTTCTGCTCAAAGTAGTCAAGGATCAGATCTTGGTTGGTTAACCACAGTTCTTTATTTCCAATCTCTACATTAGTACAGCGTCCCGGATTATTGTCAGAGATGAGACAGATAATACAAGCAGGTCTATTATACCATTCCAAGGAGTTTGAATTACCCATAGGTAGCCAATCACCTTAAGGGAAAATTGGCGGGCAGAGAGGTGTTCTGGCCGTTTGGTTCTCACAGGAAAAGAGTGAGGTGTCAAGCTGTAAATTTCCTTTCCCAAACCAGACCCCTCAGATGTTACCAGTTCACATAACAATCAATGGCCTCAAGGCTTTTGCATGTGATAAGAGATGAGAGGTATCCTCCCTTGAAGTTCCTGCCGGGGCAGCTGGAATGCGGAGGCAGGGATGTGAGGCCTCCTTGTTCACATACTTCACGGGTGTCACTCTCCCGCCTTACTGACTACAATCCCCCAGTCTGGCCAAGCATTAATACATAATAGGTACAGGGAAAAAGAAAGACATATGCTACTTAAAAGGTACAGGCATGAACAACATTATGTCTGAATTAGCAGATTCTGACACAGGAGAGGACAGGAGGTGGGGTGAGGGCCTCACTTATGCCCAGGCCAAGAATACAAATGGCAGCACAAGCTGAGCAACAACAGCTGCCCCATCATGAGGAACAAGCTAGAACAAGCAAGTGAAAAAATGTATAACCCGTCTCTGCAAAGGTCTTTCTTTGCCTTCTCTCTCCTTCCCCAGGAGGTGCTGTAGCTTGCAAAAGGTCCTCAATTCAATCCCCGGTGGCATCTCCAGTTAAAAGGACAGGCAGCAGGTGATGGGAAAGACCTCTCTGCGTGCAACCCTGGAGAGCCACTGCCAAGCTGAGCAGGCAGTACTGACTTTGCTGGACTAAGGGTCTGACTCAACATGAAGCAGCTGTGTGTGTGTGTGTGTGTGTTCACCTCCACCAGCTGTCTGATGCTCCTTACCTATGTTTGGAGTACAGAGCTCCCCGTACCCCCCAAAATAAGTTTTTTTTAGTGAGGGGGCTCCATAATGCAAGCAGGTTATGGGGAAAACTAACTGGTGGGAGTGGGCAAGGACCAGGCATTTTCCGGGAAAAGAGAGAGAGAGAAAGGCGAGGGAGAGTTCCGGCCTGGAGGCTCTGCACTGCAAGCAGCTCCTTGGAGGACTGGCTGGGGGGGGGGGGGGGCAGAAAGCCAAGGAGAGCTTTCACAGGGAGAGGCCAGGCTGCATCATAAGCCTGTCCACAGAGCATGGGAGAATCTGTGTGTCTATAAAGAAACGCGGGAAGTGTAAGACCACTGCCCTCCATGGCCACAGAGGAGGAGGCGGGCAAGTAACCAAGGGGGACAAAGCCAGCCAGCATTGCAAGCCAGCAAGGAGGACAAGCAGCGAAGGAAGAAGATGGCAGGTGGGTGAGCAAGCAAGGCAGGATGAAAGGAAGGAGGTGGGAGAGGGTGAGAAGGAAGGAAGGCAGCAGCAGAAGCCAGAAACAAACAGGAGGGGGCAGCAGAGGCAAGTGGGAGTCTTCCACTTCTACACAGTCCCACTTGTAATTGGTATGCAATCAAACAGTATATTTTGATAAAAATATGAACACACGCAAAGACGTCCAGGAAGCTGTCCTGTCCAACACAGTTTATGCAATGTTGTTTTTCAGGCAGTTTCGTTTTGTCCACTAGCTGCTTACATACCAGCAGCCACCCTCGTCCCAAACAACTCCCTTCTAGATCAGTCCCTTCCGTTTCCCACTGTTTTGGCATGCAGCTCAGAGTCATCGATTATGACTTCACAATCCTCTGTTCAGACTGCAGTGGTGATCTGGAGTTCCCATTTACAACTCCTCCCACAGCTCCTTTTTCAAATATCAGAAAGAGAGAGAGAGAGAGAGCCCATTCTATCATTTCCCTGGCATCATTTCCCTGGCATCCAGAATCTCCTATAAGTCTGAACACAAGAACATAAGAGAAGCCAATGTTGGATCAGGCCAATGGCCCATTCAGTCCAATATTCTGTCTCATAGTGGCCAAAAATACCAGGTGCCATCAGGAGATCCACCAGTGGGGCCAGGACACTAGAAGCCCTCCCACTCTCCCCCCCCCCCCCCCCCCGAGCACCAAGAATACAGAGCATCACTTGCCCCAGACAGAGAGTTCCTATCTATACCTTGTGGTTAACAGCCACTGATGGACCTCTGCTCTATATTGGTTTGCCAAGTCATGTAAGCCGCTCTGGGCCTGCAAATGCGGGGAGAGCAGCCTATAAATCCAATAATAAATAAAATTTAAAAATAAGTATGTTTATCCAATTCCCTCTTGAAGCCGTCCATGCTTGTAGCTGCCACCACCTCCTGTGGCAGTGAATTCCATGTGTTAATCACTCTTTGTGTGAAGAGTAATTCTTTTATTCATTCTAACCCGACTGCTCAGCAAATCATGGAGTGCCCACAAGTTCTTGTATTGTGAGAAAGGGAGAAAAGTACCTCTTTCTCTGCCTGCTCTATCCCATGCATAATCTCGAAAACCTTGATCATGTCCCCCCCTCAGCTGTCATTACTCCAAGCTAAAGTGCCCCAAACGCACGTGCCTTTCTTCATAGGGAAAGCGTTCCAACCCTTTTCTGCACTTTTTCCAATGCATTCTGCATCTTCTGCTGTGGCCATTCTCTTTACAAAGTCCACTATAACAGATAATCAGACAAATATATATTTTTAATCCTTCCTTCAGGAAATTTTTAAAAAGTATTCCAGTCTTGGGGAAGGTTAAACGTTCCAAAGAGGGACAGCAATGCTAAAAATAGAGGTTACGTGTGAGGGATCCACAAAGCCTTGCAGGGATGGGGAAGAAGAAGAAGAAGAAGAGATTGGATTTATACCCCGCCCTCCACTCCCCAAGGGAGTCTCAGAGCGGCTTACAAACTCCTTTTCCCTTCCCCTCCCCACAACAGACACCCTGTGAGGTAGGTGGGGCTGAGAGAGCTCTTTCCCAAGTTGTCCTTGAGGGAACAGCTGGTACAGAGCTATGGCTTGCCCAAGGTCATCCAGCCAGGTGCAAGTGGAGGAGTGGGGAATCAAACCCGGTTCTCCCAGATTAGAGTCCGCGCACTTAACCACTACACCAAACTGGGGAGGGAATCTCATTTCCCTGCACGTCTCATGGCCTGTGTTTTCTACTGTGGTTTTTTAAAATTGTTAGCTGCCTCGAGCAGGGCAGCACCAAAATATTTTAAACAAATAATCTGCAAAATGTATCCGTAATTGCTCCAAACTATCTATATAACACACTAAGGAAATAAAACAAAGATAATCCAACCAAGAATGAATTAGCATTTTTTAAATTGTAGGCCAGAAATTCCTTTTCTTTACTAGATTTTTCATACAAGAACAAGTAAAAATCTTGTGGTGCTTGTGCCATACATACATATTCTCGGTATGTATCTGCTGAATGCTGGACTATGCAACGGTCACCTCCAGGCTGGACTACTGTAATTCGCTCTATACAGGCCTGCCCTTGTGTCTGACCCGGATGCTTCAATTGGTCCAAAATACAGCCACGTGGGTCCTCACAGGGACCACTCGAACAGAACATATTCAACCAGTGCTGTGTGAGCTGTGCTGGCTTCCAGTGAAGGACTGAGTCAGGTTCAAGGTTTTGACCTTTAAGGCCCTTAGTGGTCAGGGACCTACATATCTTTCAGGACTGCCTTTCCCAGTATGCCCCCCCCAAGCCTTTTCCAGTATCCCCCTGGAGGAGCATTACACTCAGGAAATAAGAACTTGCTGGTGGTCCCCGCAAGACTCTAATCTGGGAGAACGAGATTTGATTCCCCACTCCTCCACTTGCAGCTGCTGGATGACCTTGGGCAAGCCATAGCTCTGTCCCAGCTGTTCTCTAAAGGACAGTTCTCTTGGAGCTCTCTCAGCCCTACCTACCTCACAGGGTGTCTGTTGTGGGGAGGGGAAGGGAAGGAGATTGTAAGCCACTCTGAGACTCCTTCAGGTAGTGATGGGTGGGGTATAAATCCCCCCCCCTGGCTTTCTCAGCCCTGGGCCCTGCCTGGTGGAACGCTTTGCCAGAAGACATGCGTGCCCTGCGGGAGCTGCTACCTTTCCACAGGGCACGTAAGGCAGAGATGTTCCACTGGGCTTTTGGTTGAGGATAGCGACAGGACTTCTTCAGGCACTCTCTTATAGTTCCCCATTCCTCATTACTCTTCCCCCCAGGGAGGCTGGGGAGTTAGGATTTCTTCGCCGTCTTATACACTGTACATATACTGTTTTTACCATTATTTATTGGATTGTTTTAATGTAGTTTATACTGAGATTGTACATTATCTGTTGTAAGCCGCCCTGAGCCCTACTTGTACAGAAGAGCGATGTAGAAAATCGAATTAAATAAATAAATAGGTGGGCTGATGACTACACTAAGAAAACCTATTTTATGAATGCTTTAGAGCAGGGGTGTCAAACATGTGGCCTGGGAACCAAATCAGGCCCCCAGAGGGCTTCTATCAGGCCCGCAAGGGACTGGCTGTCTACTACTTCCTCCAGTTCTGCTGCTGCTGCATCATAGCTTGCTTTCCCAGACTCTCTCAATCACTCAGGCAAGCTTCCCTGCAATGGGCTGAAGCACCTCCGCCTTCCCTCCCCAATTGCTACAGCAGACATTTTGATGCAATAATTGACAGCAAGAAGTGTCAGTTATCAAAGACTGTTAAACAAACAAAATATTGCAAGAATGCTAATGTTTCAAGCATGTTTTTATTGTAAGTTAAAAAAAAAACTTTGCGTTTGTATCCTTTATAAAGTTTATATCTTCACTACCAGGCATTACATTTTATGACACACATGGCCTGGCCTGACAAAGTCCAATTTATGTCAAATCCGGCCCTCCATAACAAAGGAGTTCAACAGCCCTGCTCTAGAGGCTCCTTTATCCCATCCAGATATAAAACACACTACATGAAACAACTAATGACTAATAAAAGCATACTGCCAAAATCTGCATATTTGCAGGGGGTTGCAACAGAGCAGACTTGATATAAATGTGTTACCAAACGAAACATGAGCTCTCACCTCTTTGTGTTGCTTTCCAAGAACGTGTGTTTGCCACAACAGTTCACTCTTCACAGGCACATTGCACAAAGAGCAACTTAAATTTCCCAAACTGTTATATGTAGGTTTTAGTTAAGGAAATACTAAGGAAATACACTCTAATTCTGGAACCTAACTCTTTTTTATTTAAAAAAAAAAAAAAAAGCCCTATTTTGCAGGGAATGTTACAGCACACAGCCAACTCTGGCTTCCGGTTCTGTTCCTGCGGAATGGCTCAATGAAAAAAGAAAGCAGGGCTTCTTCTTGCTTACCTTCCAAAAGGCAGCATTATCTGGCAGAGTTTTTCAGCGATTTAGAAGAGGGGTGGTCCAGACTAGTGTGATTTCACCAGATCTTGTAAGCGAAGCAGGGTCAGCCCTGGATAGTACTTGGATGGGAGACCTCCAAGGAAGTTCAGGGTCACTACGCAGAGGCAGGCAATGGCAAAGCACCTCTACTTGTCTCTTGCTCTGAAAAACCCACAAGGTTGAGACTTGACAACAATTTCTACCACCACAGGTGGCTGGAGAAGTGGACTTTGTGGGGCGGAGTGAGGTCTTCTGGTTTCAGTCGTGGCTTAACAGTAATTTGAATTTCTGATATTTGCTTTTATACCATTTTCTGTTACCCACCTTTGGGGAAGAGGTGGGAAACAAATACATTAAGCAAATAGATTAAGTAAACACATATACTTTTTTAAAAAAAACAGAGACCTGGAGTCAAACTAAAACATCCATTTGAGAGGCTACTCGTTAATGACAGAAATTCTGAAAGAGCAAATCTGTGCCCAAAATTTGCTAATCCAACCTGTTAACCACCCCTGCATTTCCTCAAGAAAATCTGCCGCCTTTCTATTTTCAAACAAGGACTGGTGAGGCCAGAATCCAAAGCTCCCAGCTGAGCATGAACGTCACTGGAGGACACCTGGGTGGTGGTGGTGGTGGGGAGATGATCCCTCTCAGCCTAGCCTACCTCACAGGGTTGTTGGGCCAAAATGGAGAAGGGGGTCCATCACATTTTCACTCCCTACTGCCCCAAAGAGCTCAGGGGGTGGTGGGTATTGGCGGCTCTTCTGTTTTTTTATCCTTACAGCATCCCCCCTCCAATGCTCCCTCTAAGCCGTGAGGTCTTGTGAGCAAAAATTCTACTTTGTGAGCGAACGATTTGGCAGCTGCATCAATTAGTTCACTCTGGAGCCACCCTTCCTCAGCGGAGATTAAAATGGGTGAGCCGGAGGCTAAGAAACGGTGAGGTAGCTCACCCCTGCTCAGCTTAGAGGGAACACTGCCGCCGACCCGCCCCCTCCCCCTCCCCCTCCCCCTCCCCCGGTGAGGTAGGCCGGGCTGAGGACGGGCCGCCTCGAGGGAGGAAGAGGTCCTCGGGAGCCGCTCACGGGGGAGCCTCACGCCGCGCGCGCACACAACCCGGGCAAGGGGAGGGCGCCTCGGGTCAGGATATCTGGCGAAGGGCGAGTCGACTTTCTTCTTCTTCCCCGCCGCCTCCGTCTGGCGCTGCTTCTCCCTCATGAGCCGCCGCAGCTCTTCCTGTCCCACCGGCGCCGGCCACTGCCGCCCCGAACCTCCCGCCGCCGCCATGGCCCGTCTTCTCCCCCTGAAGGAAGCCGCCACCGCCTTGTCGCGGCCAGGATTGCGTCACCGAGCCTAAACGGACGCGACGAGTTTGCGTCAGAGGCAGCGCCTTCGCGACACCCAACCGCTCGAGCGAGAAGACAGCGAGCCGGCGGGGAAATTACCGAGGCGACCGAAGAAACGTCACACGCCCTCGCCCGGGGAAGGCCGCCGCTCTAGGCCTCAGCAGGTCTATGATGGGAGCCCCGTCCTTCGGTCCCGTTTCGGGCGAAAAGCGTCGACGGAGGAGCCTGCCTTCCTACCTCTCTGGGGCAGGCCGTAGAGCGGAGAACGGTTCCTAGAAGGGCAGTTCCGGGGAGCGGAATTCTCATTTCCGGAACGCGCCAAAACACCTGCCTGGCGCCCCGGTTGCCAACTTCCTGGTGGGGCCTGGAAATTCCCCCAGACTTGTTGCCATGGTTTGTCACACGACAGAGATCAGCTCCTCTGGAGAAAATGGCTGCCTTGGAGGGTGTGACATTATACCCTGCTGAGGCCCCTCCCGTGTCCCACCCCCTTCCAACCAAGAGCTGGCAACCCTATAATCTACAGTTGCCATCTCTGGGTTCAGAAATCCATTGAGAGCTGGAGATGGAACCTGGAGAGAGACCTCAGCAGGGTATAATGCCATCCAGTCCACCCTCTAAAGCAGCCATTTTCTCCAGGGGAGCTGATCTGACAAATATTCGTTCAGCCTCTTCCTGAAAGCTGCCAGTGAAGGGAAGCTAACCACCTCCCTAGGCAGCTGATTCTCTGACTGTGAAAAAGTTTTCCCTAATATCCAGCCAATACCTTTCTGCTTGTAATTTAAACCTGTTGCTTTGGGTCTGTAGCCTGCAGATCTGCTGTAATTCTGGGAAATCACCCAGCCCCACCTGGGGGTTGGAAACCCTCCCTATACCCAAGCTCTTCCTTGACACAGCCCTTATGGCCTCTTACACTGTAGCCAGCAAGAGACAGAAAGGTGTCTTTGTACTCTTTCCCATGGCCCAGTGCACTATGCACGTGCTTCACACACACACCCAATAGGTGATGAATGCTTTTCTAGTTCTTCAGACCAGGTGGTGGGCAGGAGGAAGGGAATTAACCTCCTCAGCTGAATTCTTTCTTTACATTAAACTCTACACAGGGTAACAATTTCACATCAGTGTACTAAAATGACATGAGTACTGACCAGTCCAGAAACACAAAACAGAACTGATTGTACTTTACTTATTTTTGTTCACTGTTGCACAATACCTCAATATCCATACACTGTCAAAGCTAAATTAAGACTGATTTGCAATCAAGTAAAAACCATGTTGTTCCAGACCTACATTAAAGAAAAGCAGAGCAGGATTTGAGCCATCAAACTACTAAATGTTTCAGTTTTTAAAAACCATCCCATTTTACAGATGAGAAATTGAGGGCGACATTTATTTGTTCACAGATGCCCTGTCTCTCAGTAGACCTGTTTCAGTCTTCTCAATAAAATGGGTGTGTGCATGAAACCATTCAGGTGTTAACCTCAATTTTCCCATCTGTAATAACAGAGAAATAAGCTAGAGGAACATTGGGAGAAGTTAAAAACTTTTCCATAGTAAAATACGACTTCTTGAAAACTTGGTAGCCATGGAACCCTTGTACATCAAACAGCTTTAACAGCTTGTCCTTTTAAACTCGACACATCTGTGAGAGCATAAAATATCAGTACAGAGAAAATATTCATCCAATGCTATCCTGCATCTCTAGAAGAAACCCATGTTTCTTCTGAAGTTGTCACCCATCCATGGTGAAAGTGTACATACAAGGCAACCCAATTCCCATGAACACCATCATAATACAAGCAAACGTATTTCAAACAGTAAGGCAACAGAGGAAAGATGCTGACAACGTGTGACACTGAAAGTGCCTGATACAATATTCGAACAGAAGGGCATACATCCGCAGAAGGAAAAATCTAGGTTTGCCTGCTTTCAGTTCCTAACATTTTTTCCCATAATTATGAAAAACTGTTTTTTCACTGATCATATTATTGCTCTGAAATAATGTGTAAATCTCATCTTTAAGAAATGACTGTTACCTAGCACAACATTCAAAGAGGATGCAAAGCACACTGACAGCTTATTTTACATTACGCAAGCAAAATTCAGTATCTTGTTTTTTACAACAGAACTGTTAAGATTGCATTGATTTTTTTCATCTAATGTTGCCACAGATGTTGCTGAAGAAAGAAAACTGGAAGAAGGATCAGTACAATATGATGGAATCCCTGTAGGCTCGTGGCAGCTCAAAGGCAGGTGTCTACTTTATTCGGACAGCACACAAGCCGTTCTCTACAGTGACAGCTTCTGCTAGCCACGGAGAATCTCCTCCTACAGCTAGGTAACCCCCCATTTCTGCAACTCTGCTACCAAAAAAAATGCATCCTTGCTTTGCTTTGAGCTCCTAGCTTCTCTGCGAAGGCTCTCTTTGATCTCTGACTTCATCTGGTGCCACTTATGCTGTGCCTGCTGACATGGTGCTACATTTCATGTTAGCATAACTATATTTATGGTTGTGGGAAAGCAAGAACACTGGCAAGCTACTGAGTCTAGGCTTTAAGTGCTTGGAGAGACGCTTGGTGGTACAAAATGCCATCAAATCATAGCCGACTTACAGCAACCCCTTGGAACTTTTTAAGGCAAGAGACAGAGGCGGTTTGCCATTGCTTGCCTCTGTAGAGCAACCCTGGACTTCCTTGGTGATCTCCCCTCCAAAGACTTAACTGGGGCTGACTCTTTTTAGCTTCCGATATCTGATGAGATCAGGCTGGCCTGGGCCATCCAGGTTAGGAGAGACACTTACTATTAAGTCTAAACCTTAGTAGAACAAGTAAATAAGCAGCTGTCATTAGTCAGATCCTGAAGACCCATGCACATTTAAAGCTATGTACTGGAAACATGTGCTGCCACTACTGTCATAGTCATTAAGTATTTATCTGTAAGTAAGTTCATTTTGCCCTTAAAAGCCAGCCTGATGGCCCCAACTGAAGGTGAAAAGTCTGGAAGAATTTGACAAATTCTTGATGGATTGTCCAAATTATTTGACATGATGATTTACTCGCTTAGATTTCCATCATCATTCTAAGGGAAAGTGTACTTGAGAATGCAAAATGTATTAACTGTGTATCATAATCACGTAAAGATTACGATCAAGCTTTCTGATGTATAGCCACTAGTTGAAGTACAAGACATCTTAATAGTACGTTCCAATTTAGGCATTCTGAAAGTAAGACAGAATCCTGGCTGCAGTTAAATCTTTCCTACATCCGAATACACATACAAGTACTCAACAGTATCAATAGTTACATTACTTATTGCTCTGAATGGTTTATAAAATGCAACATTTAGTTTGCTGAAACATATTTGACCACACAAAGGCAGGTTTTGAATATATTAAAGAACCACTGCAGAATTTTTGTGGAAAGAAGAGCTTTAAGGAGTACACACCGACCAGCAAGCAGTGACTAACATGCAATAATTTTACTGGACTCTGCATAAAATAAAATTTTGAACACTAACACAGGTGCTCCAAAATCAAGAGCAAACTCTTCTTCTTGCTCACAGAGCAATTATTTCTTTTTAGTTACTTAAAGGAATGCCTCATTCTGCCAGAGCCATGTTCTTCGACTGTAGCTTATCCATTTCTTGACCAATACTTCCTTCCACTGTATCGCACTGGGCAAGAAAAGCCTGAAAACAAAAGGCAAGAATTAAACAGGAGACTTGACACAATACTATAGCTAAAAAACCAAGAGTGAGATTTTTACCATAGGAAAAGAGGCAAGAACAAACCCCAGCATATTACTGGATTAGACCAAGGGTCACCAATGTAGTGCCCACTGACACCTTTCCTGTCCCCCAAGTGTTTTTAGAAAGTAGACAGGGCCAGGTGGGGCTCTTGACCAGCAGGGCTTCCAACTGGCCACTGGAGATCTGACTGGTTGTGCAGACATTTAAAAAACTTACTTTGGTGGCAGCTGCCACCAGGGCCCAAGGATCTACATGGCATGAATGAAAGTAACCTGTGTGTATGCTAGAAAATATTTTTAAACATATGCTCATTTTAAAAGGCATCTTGTTGAGCCACTTCTGCCTGAAATTTGGAAGAGTTACTAATAGAGTTATGTGTGGCCTCAGTCCCTGATGTTTTGTGCTAGGCTCCACCTCCTGTGGCAGCCATTTTTGTGGTAACCCCCACCACACCATGTCAGAAGAATTCCAAAGGAGTCCATAGGCACAAAAAGACTGGGAATGCCTGGATTAGACAATGACTAATCCCAAAACAACTTTATAATCATTTGCTTCTGCCACAGGAAGTGGTGGCGGCTACAAGCACGGATGGCTTCAAGAGAGAACTGGATAAACATATGGAACAGAGGTCCATCAGTGGCTTGATCCAACATTGGCTTCTCTTATGTTCTTATGTCTGGTGCACCAGTAACCAGAGTTCACCAATCGAGAGAGAGGCTGGGGAAGAGGTGCTCCCTTCAACTTGACCTTTCACCTCTTCAGCAGGTAAGCTAAATCCAAGTTGCCAAGGAAGAAGGGAGGAGTGAAGGAGCACAGCAAATAAATCCTGCGTGCCAGATAAGCAGAAGTCTGTTGCAGCATCCAAACGCTCCCTTTCTCTTCCTTCGTCCAGCTTAAACATGGTTTCGCATTTCATCAGCACCAGTGGTAATCAGGGTTTTCAAGAGGTTGAAATGAGAGAGGGCTTACAAACCCTGCTTAAGATGAAGCTTGGTTAGTGGGACTCATAGTTAGTACTGGCGCAGGGCTAGGCACAGGTAAGGCTAATGGGCGAGGGTGGGGGGCCCGCCAGCAACCTTTTGCATTCTTGAGGCTTACTTTCCATTTCCAAATCATGGCTTGCTAGACGCTGCAGGCAGCCCAAGAGCCCACGCTGGAGTTATTAAATGCTATGGATTTCAAGGGTCTTTGGTGTCCTCATTGCTGTTCAGGATAAAGTACTAGAAGTAGTGCTCTAGAGTTTTGTCTGATGCTTTACTAGAAAGTTTCTTCCAGAAATGACATCGTTCCCCTCTAAGTTTGGAAGTTCTACATACTAATTTTTTCCATTTTGACAAATACACTTCAGCACAGGCCTTACCTGAACCTTTTTCACTAGCCCCTTCTTCTTCTGTTTGCAATCACTGAAGTTCTCTGGGAGAGCCTGTGACAAAACAAATGAAACCGCAACCCTTAGTCTAGAAAGAGGCAGAGGAAGGCCTATGCCCAAATTCACACTGAAATGTTCCACTGAGCCACAATACTTGCAGCCCCCTGTGAGCGCTCCATGAGGATGATTAGTAAAACAGTCAACTGTACAATCTTAATTCATTAAATCATCAGTCCAAGAGTCCAGCTAGCAGTCTCCATAAGCTACTGTGCAACAATAAGCAAATGCCTGTTGCTCCTTACGCATTTGAACTGTTACAGTTTCCATATAATCATTGCACAGAATTGGTGGTGGGAAAAGCTGTTAAGGTGCAGCCAAATTACAGTTGACTCAGGATGTGGTCAGACGTACCTTTAGATCCAACTTAGCTGCAAATAGCTGACGGAACTAAAGTGCATGATCAGATTGCAACATCTGGAAAAAGTCCCGCAGTCGTTGGCAACCTGTGCTGCCCTACCACAGAAACAGAGTTAAGACACTGGGGAAGGTCCAGTTCTAACACTTGCTGATAGGCCACGGACAGATGTTCCCTAGTCTGATCACTGAAGTGTGCACTCAGGCCATTGGGATGGACTGCTCAGTCAATCCCAACTCAGCACCATTCTGCCACTGCCCCCCCCACCCCCCAAGCGATATGTGCATAACCACATTATTGGTTCATGGAGAACTCCATGGAGAGCTTTTTGTGAGGGAGTTAGAATCCTCGTTTAAGCGCATGTGCACAAAAAGGCAAAAGAAAACCCCACTTGCCCGAACGTGCCATCTGATCATGTGGTGGTGGGCTGCAGCTGCAGCAAAACAGATTATACTGGGATGTGTGATCAAGCAACTCTGTGCCAAATACCAATGGATGGAATAGGAGCACTTCCTGACCATGCCAAATGGCACATCTGACTACAGCCTCAACCAAGGAAGCCACAGTCTTCAGTTTGCAAGACCTGAGCAAGGCTGACAGAACATTTTGGAGGTACTTAATTCATAGGGTTGCTGTAAGTCAAAATGCAACTTGATAGCACATAACACACACAAGGTCAATAAAAGATTATCATCCTCTTACTGCTGATGGTGGCTACAGCTGAGACAGAATAACCTGCTCAAGGCCACTAACTGAGTTTCTGGCCAAGAATCCCTGGGTCACACTTCATATTTGTAGCCACCACACCATCCTAGCAGTGAATCTGCACTCTATAGATGGTTTATCCCACCAGCATTCTGGAAGTTCCACCTTCAAAAATGAGCTATGGTATAAACAATTCTGTGCTGAAAACAAGGGGACTCGTTTTCATTTTTTATATTAGCCCCTTGTGGAAGGGCATTTAAAACAGAATTTACCTTCAGTGAGAGAAAGGCCTGTATTCTGCACAGGATCCTTTGCGAGGTAATATGAAAGCATAATTAGGAATCCTCAGAAGAGTAAGAAACCCATCTGATTAGCATCAATAACCCAGATGCATTAGAACTACCAAACAGAAGCTTCTTTAATGAAGAGATACACAAATTAGTGGTGGAGAATGGTCTCTTTATGACTACATAGGCAGATAATGCAGGAGATCCAAACATGTGACTTGTAACTGTAATAAAAAGGCACTCGAAATATCTTAGACATGAGGAGATTCAGCAAGATCTCCAGTGCTGTATGCTTGAAGTGTTCAGTTGGAAACTGGCACAAAAAAAAGGATTGAAACACTGGACAGACCACAATATGTTAGCGATGGTCTTCACTGTTCCTCACTGCAGGGCCCATATTACCCTAGTACATTGAACAATTGCCCGGGCGTGTCTGGGCCCAATCCAGAGCACTGGTATTGAACTTTACATTCTTCAGTGGTTTGTGGCTGCCACCTCCTCCCAGTCCAACCTGAATGTGATTTGAGTTCATCATCTGGTACTCAGGAAAGAAGGCCAACTTGACTGGCACATGCACCAGGACACTTTCAGTGATTCCCTCCCCGCCCCCATTTTTGAATCTCCCTCCCCTAGGAAATGTGCAGTGCCTCAACAGGTCAGGCCTTCTGGAAGCTGAAATCTGTTTTGTTTTGGAAAGCCTTCAAATGTGTTATCCCTTAACCTTAATTGGTATTTATTACCAGGTTCTTGCCCTTTATTGTGGCACTGATTTTTTTTCCTGCTGCAGACATATTTGTGGGTTTTAGTGATGTTTATTGTTGGGTTTTGCTGCTGCTACATTTTATGTTGCTTGCTTCTGTCCATCATATTCTTTAGTTCCATTCATTATTTTGTTGTTTTATTGTTGTTTTATTAATACCATCAGCCACTTTGAAGGCATATTTTTATTCCAGAGAAAGGGGGCATAAAAACTTTCTCAAAGAAATAAGTGAACCGGTTTATTTAAAGAGTAGCTGGAGAAAAAGAGTAAAAGTAACATTCAAATTAAATTGCCCCATCTTTTCTTTTTACATCTCCTCTCCAAGAACACGCTGCCCAATAATTCAGGGTTTAAGAGGAGGAGCTGGCAATATAATCACGATGTATCTGAATATCCAGTTAACACAACAAAGCTTATCTAGCCCTTTGAAGTGTCTGGGCAAGAGCCTCTCACAGAGTCTGAAAGGCTTGGTAACAGCAAAGTCTTGTAGAACAAGCCTGACTTAGTTGTCTAATCTGAATTTCACGCCCACACAACTGAGCATATTGGATATTATCTGAGCTGTTACAAATATCTGTTGCTAGAAGGACTAGTACACTGTTTCTTCCAAAAGAATGTACTGCTAAAGAGAATACAGGAACATAAGAGGTCATATTGGATCAGACCAATGGCCCTTCCAGTCCAACACTCTGTGTCACAGTAGCCAAAACTCATGTACCATCAGGAGGTCCATGAGAAAAGGAAGGACAATTTTCCCCCCAAAGGAGCTCTGTGACATCTTAAAAATCAACACAACAAAAGTCTGACAGCAAGAATTCAGAGAATCCCCTTTTCCAGGTATGTTTTCTTCTGGATAGCAGGTGGGGCCATAGCTTAGTGATAGAGAATGTAGCTTGAATGCAGAAGGTCCCAGTATTCAAACATTGGCCGGTCCAGGTAAAAGGATCTCCGACAGCAGGATCGGACATCATCTGTAGCCAAGATCCTGAAATCCACTGCTTCTAAGTGTGGACAGTGCGGAGCTAAAGGGACCAATGGTGCAACTCACTGAACATACCTTTTTGACATATTATTCATAATAATGTGCTAATTTTAATCATTCATAATGGTCGTGTTTTTTCCCTTTCTCCTCTAGAACAATCTCACCTTGGTCTAAATTTAAGAAATGACTGTATTGCCCTGACCTGGATAGCCCAAGCAAGCCCAATCTCGTAAGATCCTGGAAGCTAAGCAGGGCTGACTCTGGCAAGTACTTGGATGGGATTCCTCCAAGGAATACCAGCAGTCGGGAGGCGGGGGCAGGCTTTATTCAGCCACCTCTTTGAATATCCTCCAGGCCCCCAGTAGGGGTCAGTCACCAGAGATTACCCATTAAACCCAGTGGGACTTACTTCAGAGTAAATATGCACAGGATCAGTCAGCACATCACTGGATAACCTCTAGCCAAGTTTGGAAAAAAAGAGCTTTTTAGTAGAAATGAGTAGCAAATCTGATTTTAAAAACTCACAACTTTCTACCCTTACCTGCTACACTGCACAAAAGCAGAGGCAAAAAGGGACGCTTTGTACACTGATGCTGGATGAGAAGCACTGGAATCATTGGGAGCTCTCTAGGACCCAAAGAAATACTGGAAGTGCTTAAGCAGCAGCCCTGGGCATACTTAAAAGCAAGAGGAGGGAAAGTTGAAAAGCAACGCTGCCCCCTAAAAAAGAACCCTTGAAGCACAACTGACTTTCAAATGCTACAGCATTTTAAGGAACATGATTTTAGGCCAACAGCATTTGCATAAAAACACACCTCTGTACCTCTGCAAATAATACCTTGTTGAATCACCAGAGTGTTCACATTACACTGTGAGCATACGAAAATATTCATTTACTCATAAAACAAGCTACAGCCCCAAAATTATGAAGAAAGAGCGTTGAAATATGACCAGTATATTGAATACGGTATTAAACAGGGGAACTCAGGAGGCTAAGAGCCAAAAGAAGAAAAATCTTCTAATGGTATTAAGAGACCTCCAGTGCTGGAGGGAGCATCAAACAAAGGAGTTCCAGGTTCAGACTCCTGCTCAGTTTACTGGATGACCTTGAACTAGACATCCCCCATCCCTCTAGGTTTCATACTCCTCACAGAGTTGTTGTGAGCATAAAAGAGAGGCTAGAAGAATCATGTATGGCACCCTGAACCTCCTGGGAGAAAGACATGGTAAAATACACTACATCAAAAAAAATGGCAAAATCTGCAAATACCAGGAGGCAGGGGGGTCTTCTGCCTCCTAATAGCAAAAAAATAGAATTGTGATGATGACAAATTATAAACCAGCTGGAGACCACAACACATGACGGGACTGCAACTGCAAGTCACCGAATGGTGAAGGTATACCATATAACACAATATATTAAGAACACGGCAGATAGCCCTGACCTGGATATAGCCCATGCAAGCCCGATCTCGTCAGATCTTGGAAGCTAAGCAGGGTCGACCCTGGCGAGTATTTGGATAGGAGACCTCCAGAGAGTATCAGGGCTGGGGGGCAAGAGGCAGGCTATCAAGCCACTTCTCTGAATGTCCTCTGTGCCCCATTAGAAATCGCCAGAGGTCACCATGACTTCCAGGCACACACACAAACTTCCAGGCGCGCACACACACACACACAAAGGCAATCCCCACCCCCCAAAAAACACAGCAAATCAAGGATGCTGCCGCTGCCACCACCTTCTGCTGCTCTTAAGAACATAAGAGAAGCCAATGTTGGATCAGGCCACTGGCCCATCCAGTCCAACACTCTGTCACGCAGTGGCCAAAAACACCAATTCCCCTCAGGAGGTCCACCAGTGGGGCCAGGACATTAGAAGCCCTCCCACTGTTGCCCTCCACAAGCACCAAGAATACAGAGCATCACTTGCTCCAGACTGAGAGTTCCTATCTATACTTTGTGGCCAATAGCCACTGATGGACCTCTGCTCCATATGTTTATCTAATTCCCTCTTGAAGCTGTCCATGCTTGTAGCCGCCACCACCTCCTGTGGCAGTGAATTCGACGTATTAATCACTCTTTGGGTGAAGAACTACTTCCTTTTATCTGTTCTAACCCGACTGCTCAGCAATTTCATGGAGTGCCCACAAGTTCTTGTATTGTTCTCTTTCTTTCACAGGAAAATATTTTTTTAAGACAGGGAATTAAGCACTATTGACTTCCAGAATAAATACTGCTGCAGTCAAATCAAAGAACAGATAAAATCTTAGTGTAACCACTAAGGCAACAGGTATTTTCTATTGAACTTTGTTTTGGAAAAGAAAAATCTTAAGAGTGCTGTTGGATCTCCAGAGGAATGGGATGGCCACTGTGTAAGACAGGATGCTCAACTAGATGAACTATAAGTCTGATCCAGCAGGGCTCTTCTTATGTTCTTATTAAAATGTGGAATTTGCTGCCAGATGTAGTGATGGGCACAGGAAAAGATGGCTTTAAAAGGGGATTAGATGGACACATGGAGGAGAAGTCTATCAACAGCTGCTAGCCAGGGTAACTGAAGGGAACCTCCACGTTCAGAGGCAATACACTTCTGAATCCCACGGCCAGGAGGCAACATGAAGGAATGACCTTGGCCTCTAAGCCCTGCTGTTGGACCTCCAAAGGAACAGGTTGGCCACTGAGACCAGAATGCTGGACTAGGTAGACCACCAGTCTCAACCAGCAGGGCTCTTATGAAGCTTGAAACTTTAACCAACATCAGTTTCCCTGCTGTTCTGAAGAGCATTCTGCATTGGAGGTAGAAGTTGCTGGCAATGGGACATTAGATTGCCCACCACTGTCCACCTGCCTCCTCAGTGTTGGTTCCCAAAAACAAGTTGCTAAGTGGGGCTTTATGTTCTTGAAACAAAAAAAAATACTTCCTTTTATCTGTTCTAACCCGATTGCTCAGCAATTTCATGAAGTGCCTACGAGCTCTTGCACTGTGAGAAAGGGAGAAAAGGACTTCTTTCTCTACCTGATCTATCCCATACATAATCTTATAAACCTCGATCATGTCACCCCTCAGACGTCGTTTCTCCAAGCTAAAGAGCCCCAAGCGCTTCAACCTTTCTTCATAGGAAAAGTGTTCCAACCCTTTTATCATTCTAGTTGCCCTTTTCTGCACTTTTTCCAATGCTAGAATATCTTTTTTGAGGTGTGGCGACCAGAACTGTACACAGTACTCCAAGTGGGGTCACACCATCGATTTATACAGGGGCATTATAATATGGGCTGATTTGTTTTCAATTCCCTTCCTAATAACCCCCAGCACAGCACTGGCCTTTTTCATTGCAGTCACACACTGTCTCGACATTTTCATTTGAGTTATTTACTACGACTCCAAGATACCTCTCTCTTGGTCAGTCTCCACCAGTTCAGACCCTATCAATGTGTATTTATAGTTAGGATTTTTGGCTCCAATGTGCATCACTTTGCATTTGGCCACACTGAACCCCGTTTGCCGCACTGATGCCTACTCGCCCATCCTCAACAGACCCCTTTGGAGTGCCTCACAATCCTCCCTGGTTCTCACCACCCTGAACAACTTAGTGTCATCTGCAAATTTAGCCACTTCACTGCTTACTCCCAACTCCAAATCATTAATAAACAAGTTAAAAAGCATGGGACCGAGTACTGATCCCTGCAGTACCCCACTGCTGACTGCCCTCCACTGAGAAAATTTCCCGTTTATACTCACTCTTTTTCCTTTTAATTACCAGTTTTTGATCCACAAAAGGATTTGTCCTTTTATCTTGTGACTATTGAGCTTACTTAGGAGCCTTTGATGAGGAACTTTATCAAAAGCTTTCTGGAAGTCAAGGTAAACAACATCTATTGGGTCCCCCTTGTCCACATGTTTGTTCACTCCCTCAGAGAACACTAATAGGTTAGTGAGACAAGATCTTCCCTTACAGAACCCATGCTGAGTCTGCCGCAATAGATTTTGTTCATTAATGTGCCTACTAATTTTTTCCTTAAAGACGGTTTCCATCAACTTACCAGGTATCGACATCAGACTGACTGGCCTGTAATTTCCCAGATCTCTTCTGGAACCCTTTTTAAAGATGGGAGTGACATTCGCTACCTTCCAGTCCTCAGGAATAGAGGCAGATTTTAAGGAAAGATTACATATTTTTGTCAGGAGATCCACAAGTTCACATTTGAGTTCTTTCAGAACTCTCAGATGTATGCTATCCGGGCCTGGTGATTTATTTGTTTTTAAGTTGTCTATCAGTCGCAGGATCTCCTCTCTCATCACCTCAATCTTACTCAGGTCTTTCAACACCCTCCCAAAATCAGTGGTTCTGGAGTGGGCAGGCACTTCCCATCTTCCACAGTGAAGACAGAGGCAAAAAATGCATTCAGCTTCTCAGCCATTTCCCTATCATCCTTCAGTACTACTTTAACCCCTTGGTCATCCAAGGGCCCCACTGCTTCCCTGGCTGGTTTCCTGCTTCTAATGTATCTGACGAAAGTTGTATTGTTGGTCTTTATGTTTTTTGCAATATGCTCCTGATCTTCCCTTTTTGCCTGCCTAATCACAGATTTGCATTTTATTTGCCACAGCCTGTGTTCCCTTTTATCAACCTCCCTGAGACTAGCTTTCTGCTGCTTAAAGGAATCCTTCTTACCTTTTACAGCTTCCATTACTTTGTTTGTTAACCATGCAGGCTTTTTTCTATACCTATTTGTGCCTTTCCTAACCCATGGTATATATTTTCTCTGAGCCTCTAGGATTGTAATTTTAAATAGTCTCCAAGCTTCCCCAATGGTTTTGACCCCTTCTACTTTTCCTTTCACTTCCCTCCTCACATGTCCTCTCATATCAGAGAAGTTACCCCTTTTAAAGTTAAAAGTGGTTGTGTCAGTCTTTTGAGGCAACTCCCTACTTATACAAATGTTGAACTCAATAACATTATGGTCACTGTTCCCATCACTGCTCCTACGTAACACTGCAGGCCGCGTACCTCCCCACACACACACTTCCTGCACAGCTCCATCCCCATCCCTGCCAAATGCAGCCTCCTCCTCCCACCAGGCTGACAGTCCGAGCCAATGTTTTTAACTGGACTGAAAATCAATAGCACATACATGGCTGATGCTGCACGGGACTGGGGTAGGCTGGCCTCACAAGGAAAGGTCATCTGGCTCCACAGAACTTACTCACCAGGATGGAAAACACATCCTCAACACTGGGCATGTCAGTGAGTGCTTCTGTGGAAGGCCAATAATGAACAGCAGCCGTGCTGGGATGGCTTCGTCTACTGTGGCTTCCATTGACCACTGCACTCTTTCTCTCTCTCTGCTCTACAAAATACAACATAATTAATAGTCATTCTAGTAAAGACTATTAAATTATATTCTTATCCCAGTAGTCATTACTCAGAAGACAAGACTGCAGACTGGGTTATCTGCAAATAACTTAATATTTTAACTCTCCCATTTTCCATTGGGGAAAAAAAACCTTGTAACTACTAACTGGGACATGAGCCTTTAACAAGCTTCTTTGACTGAAACAGGGCCAGATGAATCTGGTAAAAGTCATTTTGTTACACTTAATACTAGATGAGTATTTAATCCTTCACTGTCAGGCAGGAGAAGGGCTCCTCTGTGAGTCTGTCTCCTTTATACAGGTTTCCAATTGAAAAAGCAGCCAGATTTGATTATATGTACCTTCCATTTGTCACCATCCTATTGTTACAAGGCAGGGTTGCCGGGTCCCTACTGGCAACTGGAAGGGAATGGGGGGAACTTACTGGGAACAGCTGGGAGGCCCATCCGATGTACAGCAACATGTCCATGTCACTGCCCATGGGACCCAGAAGTGATGTCATCACATCCAGGACACTGGGGCAACTCTCTGGTATTTGGGCAAAAACTCTTAAATTTGGCTTCTACCACAGAGTTTTTGCCCAAATACCAGAGCGTTGCCTCGACATCCCAGATGTGGTGATGTTCCTTCCAGATCAGGTGGACAGTGATGTAGACACACTGCTGCACACTGGATGGAGCTCCCTCTTTTTCAAAGTAAGTTCCCCCTTGCTGGCCAGCTGATTGGTTGTGGGGAGGTGGGGCCTGGTAGTGGGGGACACCTGCCCCCCCACGGGGTCTGGCAACCCTATTACAAAGCCAAGCTACGCTAAAAGAAAAAGGGCAACTTACATCCTGAAATTGTTTTCAGGGACCCAGAGTACATTATTTCTGTATTATAGAGCATTTCTGCCCAGTAGGTCCTTAAGATGGCTAACACACCTTTTAAACCATAAAACAATGTACTGTCCCATTCACAAAGCCATCTGAAAATACACAACACGTCCAGGGGAGTGTTTCCCTCGTGGAAGAAGGCTTGTGTAGTTTCCCCATTTGCTGCTGCACCTGCCGATCTAACACAGCAGAAAGGTTTTGGCATGGCAGGGTATAAGACACGAGCACTATCCCATATTTCAGTCCCATTCCAAGGCCTTTAGGAAAAGGAAAGTCCTTCGCTTGGTTGGAAAGGCCCATAGGGAATGCACCAATCTCACCTCAAAGGGGAGGGAATGGCACAGTCATGGGGAAGCAGCCGAAAAATCCCTTCCAGGGTCCCAGCTGACCTATCCTAAGGCTGGTTCCTCCAACAGGGCACTGTGCATGGTACGGAAGGCAGAAGTTCTTCAAATATTTTAGCCCCAAGTCGTCAGGCCATACAAGGGCAAAACTAGTGCCTTGAATTAAGCAGAGAAACCAGTTTGGAGTCGGGCTGCCAGCCTCTAGGTAGGAGCTGGAGATCCCCCAGAATTACAGCTCAGCTCCAGACTACAGACATCCATTCCCCTGAAGAAAACTGATGCTTTGGAGGGTGGACTCTATGGCTTTGTACCCCACTGAGTTTCCCATTCTCTCCCAGGCGTTTCCCAGCTGGACCCTACCCCCTCCATTTTGCCCCCTAGTGGTCAGGGGGACCTGGCAACTTTAGTTGGGAGCCATTGTTTTATGTAAGCTGCCCTGAGCTTGCTCCCACACGGAGGATGGGGTAAAAGCCAAACAAACAAACAAATAAATAAATAAAATTGTGGCTGAACCAGCACTTCTTTGTAGCTGTTAAAAGGCCAACCCTGAGCTCAAAACACCCATGCAACAATGGCTAGGGGGTCCAATGAAGCCTAGTACCCCCTTCCAGAACCTAAGGAGGCAGAAAAACCTACATAACATGAAACCAGACCCATCTTAGCGAGGTGATTCAGAAAGATGCTGCAGTCCAGGGTATCAAAGGCTGCAGCACAGTCCAGAAGGTCCAGCCGGGACAGACTTCCTGCATCAGTCAACAGACACAGATGATCAGGGCAACCACAGGGGTTTCTGCCCACTGTGACCCATTATTTACTCACAATGGCATCTATCTGTTCCAGAATCTTCATAAACTGCTCAGCAGTTCCCTTGATTCGCTTGTCCAACTGGTTAAGAGCTTCAGTTTGAAGATTCTTGGCTAAAAAACCCTGCATAGAAAAGATTTTTTTTAACTTATAGTACAAGAGCTTTATTTGCTGCATGCTAAAGACAGCTGCTCTAAATTATATAAATGATTAAGAATGAATTGTCAGAACTATGCATAGTCAAACTATAATTTCATTAAAATCAATGGAATACTGGTGCCAGTATAGAAAGCAGCTTTTAGTGGTATGCATAAGCAATGACAAGAATTTCATGCACATTTATTTTTCTGTCATACAATGAAACATTCTGATGTGATAATTAAAAGTGTGGGTTCTATCTAGACAGGTTTTTCACTCAATCTTGGCCTGTTCCCCTCTTTATTACAATCCCCTGTTCCACATGGCATTTGCTTGGAGGTCCCAAGAACTCAAACACAGCCTTTTTTGGAAGTCAAAGATGACTCCTTCCTCTCTCTTCTGAACAGTGTAAAAACTGGTTGGATCCAGGCTTTGTATTTCCACCAAACACTGCTGAAACACATATTAAAATCAGTGCTGAAATTTCTAGGTGCCATGGTGTCAGAATCTGTCAATTCAGCCAATGTATTCTTGCATGCATGCTATGTAACCTATGTAGCCTTTAATCATTATGTATTGAACCTTGTATGAATCCTGTTTTGGTCGGGAGGGTGACAACCCTTAAGGGTGAGAACAAGGAGGCCTCTCATCCCTGCCTCCGCATTCCAGCTGCCCCGGCAGTAACTTCAAGGGGAGGATGGCTCTCATCTCTTATCTCATGCTAAAGAACCTTGGAGCCATGAATTGTTATGTGAACTGAGGGGTCTGGTTTGAGAAGGGAAATTTACTGCTTAACACCTCACTTTTTTCCTGTGTGAACCAAACGGTCAAGACACCTTTTAGCCCGCCAATTTTCCCTTGAGGGGATTGGCTACCTATGGGTAATTCAAACTCCTTGGAATGGTATAATAGACCCGCTTGTATTATTTGTCTCATCTCTGACAATAACCCGAGATGCTGTACTAATGTAGGAATAGGTAATAAAGAACTGTGGTTAACCAACCAAGATCTGATCCTTGACTACTCTGAGCAGAACTCTCACAGATTGTCAGAGATCTCTGATTGGGACTCAGCCGTTCCTGACCATGTCAGAAGACGACGCTGTCCCCCTCAAACCTACTACTCCAGAGGAGGCTCCCGTTACCCCGACGGATCCGGGGAACGGGGGTGGCGGCGGCGGAGGAGGTCCCGAAGTGCCGGTGACCACGAGCCAGGGGGCTTACTACATTCCGCGCCGCCCGGTTACTCATCAGAGCGTGACCCCCAAGTACGCATGGAGCCACTTCGGGCAGCGTACCGTGAGTTCGTGGGTGCACGACCGGAAAGGGGTGAGAGTTTCGCTCACCGGAGACCAGCCCGATCGAGGGAGACCGAGCTACCTAGGAGACGACCGCGAGCCGATCTACCGTGGAGGGCCGCGTCGCCCGCCTCCCGAAGAGGAGGGACTGGACCTGTATGGGCCCGATCCGTATCGCGAGGAGCAGACGGTCCCTTTGGATCAGATGATGGGAGACCTGCGGCTTCAACTCACCGCCGAGCTCCGCGAGTTGGCCCTCGATCTCCAGCACCAATTTCGCGACGCTATGATGACGATGCAAGGAGCCCTCCTCGGGCAAGGGGTCGGAGTCCAACCACCGCCGCAGGCGCCCGGAGGGGCTCCGGTTCAACCGCAGGCGCCCGCTCTACCGGCGCAACCAGCCCCGCCGGTCGCCCCAATTCCAGTTCCGGGGCCCGTCCCCGCGCCGGCCCCAGTCCCGGCCGCGCCGGCCGCCCGCCCAGCCCCTTCCGACCCTTTGACGACTACTTTCGATGGGGACCCCGAGAAGCTACGTTTCTTCATGCTGGAGATCGGGAGGTTCCTGGACAGTTGGGGCCACCTCTACCCCACCGAGAAAGAACGGATTGGCTACATCGGGTCCAAACTGAAAGACACTGCCAGCGACTGGTATGTGAGCCTGCACGACAACCCCGGACCTGAACTGCGCTCACTGAACAACTTTATGTGGGCCCTCCGGCATCAGTTCGAGGACCCCCTGGGTGAGGAAAAAGCCAGGAATCAACTAAGAAAGCTGTTCCAGGGGAGGTCGTCAGTGAGGGACTACACTGACAAGTTCCGGCGCATCGCGGCAAAGATCCATGGGTGGCCGGAGGAACTATTCATGGAGAAGTATTGGGAGGGCCTGAACCCGGAAATCTACGAGACGGTGCTGTTAGGGGGTCGCCCGGGCACCCTGAACACCTGGATGAGGGCTGCCATCGACATGGAGGAGCGATTCGCCCTAATCAAGATGGGAGCGTCCGCGACGGCGGCCAGCAAGGCAGCCCCCCGAGTGAAGCCCCGGTCCAGTGTGCAAGATGTCCGAGATGCAAGGTTTCGTCAGGGGTTGTGTATGAAGTGTGGGGAGAGTGGCCACTTCGCCTCCGCTTGTCCAAGAGGAGGGGGGAAGGGCCCGAAGACCTCGACTCCCGGAGCGGGGAGCACCCCTAGCCGCGGAAAAACCCCAATGAAGCCCCGGGCGTTGCAGCTGGAAGGGGTGGCGGGCGACCAGGGAGAGCTGGAGCTGATGGAAGCGCAGATGTCGGGAAACTCCAACGGCCTGCAGTGAGCGGCGCAGAACTGCAGGTCCCCCGCCAAGAAGCGCCATCTCCGGTGAGCATCCCAGGCCCCCTGTTATATATGGTAGTGACGGTGGTAACCCCTGGGTCGGGTACCCACATGCGGGTTCGAGCCCTAATTGACTCTGGGTGTGCGCGAGACCTGATCAGCCCCCTGGTAGTGGAGGGGTTGGGACCCAGAGTCACCCCGTTATCAGAACCCCTGAAGTTTACCCAGATGGATGGTTCGGAAATGAAGGAGGAGTGCGTAGCAGAGACTGAGAGTTTGATTCTGGGAACGGGGGAGCATTGGGAGAAGCGAGCTTTCGTCATCACCCCGAACGCCCAGTTCCCTATGGTGTTGGGCAGCCCCTGGCTCGGGGCGCACGACCCCTACATAAAATGGAGCGAGGGGAAGATTTCGTGGGTAGACGAACGCTGCCAGAGCCACCGGTGGGACCCCGGATGGGGACCTGGACCTCCGACCCCGCCTCCCCCGGCGCCCGCACTCGCCCTCACCCCTACCATGGTGCCTAAAGAGTATAGAGACTTGCTAGAAGTGTTCAGTGAGACCGAGGCGGATGAGTTGCCCCCCCATCGACTGTCGGACTGTGCTATAGAACTCCTCCCAGGAGAAAAACTCCCCAAGGGGAAATTATATTCCATGAGCCCGTTGGAACGGGAAGAACTAAGGAAGTTCTTGGACAAAAATCTAGCACGGGGTTTTATCCGCCCAGCCAAGTCCCCCTTTGCGGCGCCCGTGCTGTTTCGAAAGAAAAAGGATGGGGGCTTACGGCTATGCACTGACTACCGGGGGTTAAATGCAGTCTCCACCACTAACGCCTACCCCCTCCCCTTAATAAAGGACCTCTTGGCGGAGGCGGCCAAGGGGAAGATCTTTACCAAGTTGGATCTACGAGATGCCTACTTCAGGGTGCGCATAAGGGAAGGGGATGAATCTAAAACGGCCTTTAACACCCCCCTGGGGCAATTTGAATACTTAGTGATGCCGTTCGGCTTAAGTGGCGCGCCCGGGGTCTTTATGAGTTTAATCAATGAAGTGTTGCACAAGCATCTATTTAAGGGCGTGTTATGTTACATAGATGATATCTTGATCTATTCTACTGATAAGAGTGAGCATGTGACTTTGGTCAGGGACGTTCTTTCCACCTTACTGAAAAACCAGCTTTATGTGAAACTGTCTAAGTGCGAGTTTCACCGTGAGTCCGTGGACTTCCTGGGCTATCGCATTTCTCAAAAGGGGTTGGAAATGGACCCGGGGAAGGTGGAGGCAGTGGTGCAATGGGAGGCTCCGCGGACGAGAAAGCAATTGCAGAGCCTCTTAGGATTTTGTAATTTTTACAGAACCTTCATCAAAGACTTTGCCAAAGTTACCCTTCCCTTAACGGACTTATTAAAAACCAAGGGGAGGGGGCCCGAGGCCGGAAAGCCAGGAGAGAGACTAGCGTGGAATGGGGAGTGCCAGAAGGCGTTTGAGACTTTAAAAACCCTTTTCACTTCTGAACCCATTCTAGCACACCCAGATGAGACGAAAGACTTTATAATTCATGTAGATGCCTCGGATGTAGCCATGGGGGGGGCCATTTTGCAAAGTGACTCGGAGGGAAAACTGCACCCCTTGGCTTACATTTCAAAAAAATTTAATGAGACGGAAAGGAATTGGTCGGTGTGGGACAAGGAAGCCGCAGCCATTAGGTTAGCGCTCACTACGTGGCGCCACTGGTTGGAGGGCGCGCAAACTCCGTTTGAAATATGGACTGATCATAAGAACCTAGAGGCGTTGCGCACTCAGCGGTCCCTCAATGCCAAGCAGCTGCGCTGGGCTGACTTCTTTTCCAAATTCAACTTTGTGCTAAAGCATTTTCCTGGGAAGGCTAACTCCCTGGCAGACGCATTGTCCAGGTTGCCCCAACACGAGAGTGTAAAAGAAGAGGTGTTCGATTCCATGTTTTCCCCCCAGCAACTGGGAGGGGTGGTAATCACCCGGAGCAAAGCAAAGAAAGCAGAGCCCAACACAGAGACTTTCCAGTGGGGGGGGGGAGTATGCTCCAGAAGAAATAGAAGAACTGGAAGCTTTGGGAGAATGTTCCAAGAGAGAGGACCACTGCTGGTTGCATGGGGACAAATTAGTGGTGCCTAAGACCAAACGCAAGGAAATCCTGCTAAATTGTCATTCCTCAAAGCTAGCCGGGCACTTCGGTTTCCTAAAGACACTTAACTTGATCCAGCGTCAGTTCTGGTGGCCGCGCATGCGTCGAGACGTCTCGGATTTCGTCTCGGCTTGCCAAACTTGTTTAATGTGTAAAAAGCGGGGGGGGGAAAGTCCCAGGATTACTGCACCCCCTACCCACTGCCTCAAGACCCTGGGAAGACATAGCCATGGACTTTATCACCAATTTGCCCCCCTCCAAGGGAAAAACTGTGATTTGGGTGGTGGTAGACACTTTTTCTAAACAAGCCCATTTCACCCCCTTCAAGCAATTGCCCACCGCCAAAGGGATGGCTAAAGCTTTTTTCAATCACGTGATCAAATTACATGCTTTTCCGAAGAGGGTGGTTTCCGACCGCGGAAGTCAGTTCGTTGCCACCTTCTGGCGGGAGCTTTTGAAATTAATGGACATAGAACCGGCCCTAAGCTCGGGTTACCACCCAGAAACCGACGGCCAATCCGAGCGAACTAATCAAATTCTAGAGCAATTCCTAAGGTGTTACACAAATTATCACCAGGATAATTGGGTGGAATTGCTGCCCTTTGCAGAATATAGCTACAATAATGCAGTGCATTCCTCCACAGGGGTCTCACCTTTCATGGCAGTGGGAGGTTTTGAAGGGAAACCACTCCCTACTCTTAAGGAGGACCCCCAAGCCCCCCCCTCGAATTTCAAAAGTTGGTGGTCCAGCCTCCAAGACTCCTGGCCATTAATAGGTAAAGCCCTGGACCATGCCAAAGAGGATTACAAGAAGTATGCGGACCGAGGGAGAGCGCCGGGATGGGATCTTCAGCCCGGGGACTCTGTTTATCTCTCTACTAAAAATATCCATGGGTTGCAGCCCAGCCGGAAATTGGGATGGAAATATGTTGGACCTTACAAAGTGCTACGTAAAATCTCTGATGTGTCTTTTGAACTGGAACTGCCTAAATCACTGAGCTCTGTGCACCCTGTGTTTCATTTCAGCCTGCTGAAGAAAGATCCTGGGCCGAATGCATGGCATCCAGTTCCTCCAGCTCCTCCTCCACTGATGAAGGAGGGGAGTCCTCACTACGAGATAACTGAAATCCTTGACTCCAAGATGAAAAGGGGCCACTTATATTACTTAGTTAGATGGTTGGATTTCGGCCCGGAACACAATGAATGGATTCGTTCAGAACATGTTCATGCCCCCAAATTGACTAAACTGTTTCATAAAATGTTCCCTGATAAAGCTAGGTGAAGAAAATTATGGGGAGGGCAGGGTGTCAGAATCTGTCAATTCAGCCAATGTATTCTTGCATGCATGCTATGTAACCTATGTAGCCTTTAATCATTATGTATTGAACCTTGTATGAATCCTGTTTTGGTCGGGAGGGTGACAACCCTTAAGGGTGAGAACAAGGAGGCCTCTCATCCCTGCCTCCGCATTCCAGCTGCCCCGGCAGTAACTTCAAGGGGAGGATGGCTCTCATCTCTTATCTCATGCTAAAGAACCTTGGAGCCATGAATTGTTATGTGAACTGAGGGGTCTGGTTTGAGAAGGGAAATTTACTGCTTAACACCTCACTTTTTTCCTGTGTGAACCAAACGGTCAAGACACCTTTTAGCCCGCCAATTTTCCCTTGAGGGGATTGGCTACCTATGGGTAATTCAAACTCCTTGGAATGGTATAATAGACCCGCTTGTATTATTTGTCTCATCTCTGACAATAACCCGAGATGCTGTACTAATGTAGGAATAGGTAATAAAGAACTGTGGTTAACCAACCAAGATCTGATCCTTGACTACTCTGAGCAGAACTCTCACACATGGTGAGTTTCCTGTGCAGGGGGTTCGACTAGATGACATTTGTGGTCCCTTCCAAGTCTATGATTCTATGATTATTTGCTCTAAGGTAACCTAATGTACGGGATTTGTTGTGCTCTGCCTTAAATTAAATCAAAAGAGTTTTCAGCTAAACATTAGGAAGAACTCTGACAGAGTAGTTCTTTAGTGGAACAGGCTTCCTCAGGAGGTGGTGCGTGCTCCTTTTTTGGAGGTTTTTAAGCTGAGGCTAGACGGCCATCTGACAGCAATGCTCATTTTGTGAATTTAGGCAGATCATGAGAGGGAGGGCAGGTCAGCTCTCATAGCCTTTCTTATATACCTAGGGTAAGACTGATCCCAACTTTCGGATTAGGAAGGAATTTTTCTCCAGGTGAGACTGGCCAGGGATCCTGGAGGTTTTCTGCCTTCCTCTGGGCACAGAGCAGGGATCACTGGGGAGGATTAGTTGTGAATTTTCTATGTTGTGCAAGGGATTGGACTAGATGACCCTTTGGGTCCCTTCTAAGAATCTCCTTGGTTTTGAAAGGGTGATATTAGCAAAAATGTCCAGGTGGAACAGAACTGAAATGGCAAGAAATTTACTAAGCCAGGAAGCTCTGCTGGGTTAAAGTCTATGGAGATGGACTAAAGTTTAAGGGAATGGAGATTTCCTAACTTTCCAACACCACCACAAAACTGAATGTACAAGGGTAAGACAAGCAATCCCAACACAGTGGATATGTGACTATTGTGAATATTAGGAACAGCTATATTCTCTCTTTCTCTCAAGACAGGTCACCCATCTGCAATGGTAAATTCATTATTAATTAAAAGCTAAGGGGCTATTCTATCAACAAGTTGAAAAGTATAAAGATGGTGAAATGTTGTAACTAAAAAGCAACTTACCTTCTGAATACCTCCAAGTTCTTTATTAACTTCTTCTATTTTTTTGGCTATCTGCTCCACTGATTTCTCCAAATCTTTCAATTTCTTTAACTCAGTCTCTTCTTCAGGACTGTTCTGTATATGTTCAAAAAAGATAACATCCTTTTACATTCATAAGAGTACAGATATTTACAACAGAAGACTATGCTAAATTTTTAAGTTTAAAAAGTACAGTTAATAAAGATGTACAGAGCTAACATAAGGAGTTATGACTTTCTAAGTTCATTGAAGCCAATGAGTTTAGATGGGGCTCAACTCTATTTAGGATTACAACGTTGAAATCTATTATTGTTCTAGTTCAGCATCCTCAACTCTGTCTCTACTTAGAAAAATTATTAATCGTTTTCAACTTTTCGAAACAGCCTTACTGTTTGAATAGAGAAACAGCATAATGAAGACAGGTTTGCTATAGTTTGCAACCGATATCTATTCTACCCACAGAATTGTTAAGTCCTTTGTGCAAGAGAAAACAGCAGTTGGGGAACACACCATCTTAGAACTGTGCTCTGCACAAGATCATTTTTATTTGGGGAGGGGGCTTTGAAAGATCAAATATTTAAAAAATGGCAGAAACTTAAAGGCACAAAGAGTGAAAGATCAGGAACAAGAATCATTAGAGAAACAGACTTTACATAACTTTGTTGGTATATTAATTGCTTTATCATTTTCAAGAAGTTTGCATATTGCATTGAGTATGACTTTCAGCTGACATCATATACAGCTTTTTGCCTGGACGTGCGTGACGTAACCAATGTCACTGCCACCCCGCACAGCTTCTCCTGCTGGCTCAAAAGGAGAGAACAGGTCAGAGGCCCCATTTGGCTCATTTCTCTCACAACCAATGGACAGAACACGAAAGACCGAAGGGCAAATCGCTACTGAGCTAACCACCACCATCTATATTCAGTGTCAGCAATAACTCATCCACCTTGGGCTGCATAAACAACTAATAAACATTAATTTTAAAAAAGCCTCTGCTACGGTGTTTCTGCCACAGGGCACACCCCTAGGGCACACCCCTATTCCTCCGGCTTTTACTGATCCCCTACACAGCCCATTTTATCTTGTCTTTCTCTCCATTAGCAAGAAAAGTAAGTAAGAGAGGTTTCAGTCCTTTCTGCACTAGAGTATGATTAGTAGGGGACCAAATTCCCTACCAATCCAGAAAGGAAGAACAACTGCTTACGTCTGGCAGCTTGCTCAAGACATAGTCCTGACCAGCAAGGTGGGGTAGAAATACAAATAATAAATAAATAATAATAAATAAATCATCATTGCTTCATTACAGTTTGTAACCAGCATATCAAGACAGAGTCTACACTGCCACTGACTGAACACCCATAAAATGAAATAACCCATCATAAAGTGAAAGTTACCCTTTTTCCAATCAGCATAACTTTACAACCATTTTTCACTCCGAACGTTGTCAATGGCTGTTCCATTTCTTTCAAGGATTTTCCTAAAAGAGAGGGAGGGAGGAAAACCTCACACAGTTATTTCAGAAACTCCAAAACAGCTCTTCTCTCAAGATCTGTGGTTGGCCTACATAAATTTATAGCCTTCTTTTCAGACTATTGCTCCAAAGAGGACCTAAGTATTAATGTTTCTAACTCAATGGTCCTTCTCTTTAGTTAAAAATGACAGATGAAGAAATACAAGTGGGTGGTAGCAGGTCAGTCTATGGAGCAAGTAGAGTATTTTAGAAGTTATATTTCAAGCCAATCTTTCTTGGAATGGGTTCCGTTTAACAAAAACTGCTCATGATCTCAAAATTCCATTTTAAGACCTGTTCAGCTTTTCTTAGGACTCAGCTGCCCAGCCTCTCAGCAACATACAGCAGATGAACTGACACATCTTGGGCTTCCAAGCTACATTGTGACATCAGAACAAATACTGCCACTGGTGGTTAAGCAGCATGCCAGATTTGTGGTAATCTATAATTAAACACCAGGTTTCTTAGAAAGTCATTTGCTAGTATTCAGATTAGATATTTTCTTTAGAAGCACAGAGCAACAATGAATTGCATTAGGATGATTAAAATTAGAACAAAAATTTAAATAATAACCTTTTGACCCTTAAGTATTTACAAGGATTTTCACCCATGTTATTTTTCAACAAGCTGAATAAGCCAATAATGTCTCTCATAAATCCCTTGCATGTTCAAGAAAGAAGAGATTGGATTTATACCCCGCCCTTCACTACCCTAAAGAATCTCAGAGCGGCTTACAATCTCCTTTCCCTTCCCCTTCCCACAACAGACACCCTGTGAGGTAGGTGGGGCTGAGAGAGCTCTTTTCCAGAACTGCCCTTGAGATAACGGCTCTGAAAGAACTTGTAACTGACCCAAGGTCACATCAGCAGCTGCATGCAGAGGAGTGAGGAATCAAACCCAGTTCTCCCAGATTAGAGTCCACACTCCTAATTGGTAGACGAAAAGGCTCAAATATGAAAGCAGCAGAAATAATGTCCAGGTGTCTTCTAAAACAACATCTAGTATTGTGAACTGGACACATTGAAATGAGCATCCCCACATAGTGTGGACCATCAAGTCAAACCCATTCCAGAAGCTATTACAGCTGCCTGCCAGGGCTTCTTCTACACGTTTCCATTTCCACTGCTTTTTTGGGACTGCAGAAACAGCAGGGCTGTCCAGGGCACAATACTTGGCTGGTATTCAGAAGCTTCCAGGATCATCTCCTGGCCCTCTCTAGTCAAAGCCGGGTTTACAGGGGGCCATCGGAGCCGATAATGCTGAGCTACATGGACCGACGCCATGTAAGGCGGTTTTGCATGTCTGGGGTGGAGCTGTCCACAGAGCACAGGCCTGGCATTTGGGCACCAGGTTCCCCTGGGAAAGGGTCTCAGGGCAGCCAACGCTGGGGAAGGTCATTCAGGGCCAGGAACTTGGGGAACGCACTGCCAGCCACAGGACACGACACTGAAGCACCAATTCTTTGATTCAATATCAGGCAGCTTTGGGTATCTTCACACAAACTGTACTCAAAGAAAACTACTAATTAAAAAAACCAAAGCAAAAGGAATTAACTGTGCATTTTTCTACGGAAATGCCTCTTTTTTATTTATTTAAATTTTTACCAAACAACACATCTTACACTTTGAAAAATACAAGGTCGAGAGCCTCAACCTTCCATTATTCTATAAATCCAGTCCATAGTCTCAAGTGGGTCTCTTCGTCTTTCCCTTGTATAATCATTGTAAGTCTATCAATTTCTGCCATCTCAAATATTCTTTGTATTAACTCCTCCTTCATCGGAATAACTTCCAGTGCTTAGCGAACAAAATTCTGGCTGTCGTAAGGATATATATTATCATACATAAATCCGATTTGTTATATCCATCTGGTATCATATTCAATAGGTAAATCTCAGGTTTCATGCCTATCTCATGAGCACCTATATGAAGCTGCCTTATGCTGAATCAGGCCCTTGGTCCATCGAAGACAGTCTTGTCTACTCTGGCTGGCAGCGGCTCTCCAGGGAGACAGAGGTCTTTCACATCACCTCCTTCCTGGTCCTTTAAACTGGAGATGTTGGGGATGGAACCTGGGACCTTCTGCATGCCAAGCAGAGGCTCTGCCACTGAGCCACAATCCCGTCCACACACAATACGTATTTTGGAGTTGTAAATGTTCTGCAATTTATTCTGGGAATTAAATAATGAAAAATATTACTGTAAGTGTTCAGAGGGAAGAAGGGAAGGTTTTTATACCCCACTTTTCTCTACCCTGAGAAGTCTCAAAGCGGCTTACAATCACATTCCCTTCCTCCCTCCACAACAGGCACCTTGTGAGGCTGGGAGTTCTGAGGGACCTGTGACTGACCCTAAGTCACCCAGCTGGCTTCATGCAAAGGAGGAGTAGGGAATCAAACCCAGTTCTCCTGATTAGAGTCTGCTGCTCTTAACCATTACACCACGCTGGCTGGAAATCAATCTTCACCTAGTTGCACATGGATATTTAATACTTAATACAGAAGAGTGTTAATGCAGATGACTTTGCAATCTACCTTGAGTGAGAGGGCTATCAGTCAATCAATCTCCAAATGTTAGATACCTTTATATATCAGTTTCTGAAAAGAAAGCGGAACTCCGGTTACTTGCTCAATTAAGAGGGCCATATCACGTACTGTTGGCTGGCTATCTTCTTCTTGAGAGGCGATCCGAAGATTATGCTTTTCACTACCTGAAAGCCATAACAACAATATAATTTGAAAATAAAATGCAGATTGAAGCTTGAGCCAGTCTGCACTGAGATTACCACTTCCCAATGGCCAGGCCCCTGCGCTTGTAACAGCAGCCTGACAGACAGGAAGTCGGCTGCTGTAGCCTTATGACTTACTTAGTGCGTTTTAATTCTCTCCTTCCTCCCAGAGAATAGCGTGCATGGCTCTCCCCTCCACCTTAGCGTCACATTTTATCCCATGAGGTAGGTCACGCTGAGAGAGACTGGGTTGGAGCCAGTGATCCATGAGTGTAAGGATCACAGACCTTTCTAGGGTTGCCAGCCTCCAGGTGGAACCTAGGGCTCTTCTGGAATTACAGCAGATCTCCAGACTACGGAGAACAGTTCCCCTGGAGAAAACGGCTGCTTTGGTAGGGTGGACTTTATGGAATTATAGCCCACTGAGGTCCTGCCCCTCCCCAAACCCTGCCCTCCCCCTCCCCAAACCCTGCCCTCCCCACTCTTCACCCTCAAAACCTCCAGGTGTTTCCTAACCCAGAGCTGGCAACCCTAGATCTGTCCTTTCCCTCCCTACAGTAGTCCTTTCTGACGCCACCAAAGTGGATTTTCAGAATCGTGGGACACAACGGGACTAATAGCCATGCAGTTGGGAGGTCTGAGCTGGGGAGCAGGAAGTGGGGGGAAACTGCTCTATTCCCTCAGTGCAGCTCTGCAGACAGAAGAAGCAAGAATGCCAGTTTGACTCCTTTCTGCTTCCTGACCCACACGTATGTCACTCCCAAGGGTCCCATGGCCTCACTTATCAATGTTCTCAGAGTCAGAAAGGACTTTGGGGGGGGGGGTGTTTTTGAAGAGGAACAAGGAAAAGAACATCATCCACCAGCACCTTCTGCTGATGGATTACTAGATCCAGCCGTGATAAGATCAAGGTCACCCAGTGGGATTCACAGCAAATCGGATTTATTTGTTTAAGGAGAGAGAGAAAGAGATTGGATTTATACCCCACCCTTCATTACCCAAAGGAGTCTCAGAGCGTTTTACAATCTCCTTTCCCCTCCCCACAACAGACACCCTGTGAGGTAGGTGGGGCTGAGAGAGCTCTCTTGAGAACTGTTTGAGAGAACAGCTCTGAAAGAACTTATGACTGACCCAAGGTCACCCAGCTGGCTGCATATGGAGGAGTGGGGAATCAAACACGGTTCTCCCAGATTAGAGTCCGCGCTCCTAACCCCTACACCAAGCTGGCTCTCACTTATATACACCTCGTTTACATACTGCCTCACTCTCCAACAAGCACAGAAAGTAACTTACATTGTTCTCCTCTCCTCTGTTTTATCCTCACAACAACCCTGAACAGTAGGCTAGGCAGAATTTGTGTTGCTGGCCCAAAGTCACACAGCAAGTGTCCATGAAAGAGTGGGGATTTGAACCTGGGTCTCTCAGATCCTAATCGAGCACTGTTACAACTACACAACACTGAACCAGCACCTGCCCCTACATCACACCGATTGTTCCTGATAAGTTGCAGGGAAAGGGAAATCCCAGGGGCTTATGTCAAAACACCCCCCCCCCCCAAAAAAAAACAAGGTCCACCTGGACCTCTTTTCCCAGAGCAAATCGATGGGCTGCTGATCAAACTGATCTACCTCACCCTCCCAGAGGTCACCCTATATATGTGATGAGTTTTGTTAAGGAGAAACAAGAGCAAACCTGGGCAGGGAGCGGATTTACGCTGTACTTACTATCTTACTACATATTTCATTTTGCACCTCACCTTTCTCCACAGTGGGCACACAAAGCAACTTACCCTGTTCACCTCACCCCCCCATTTTACGCCCACACCAATCCTGCGAGGTAGGTTAGGCCTAGAAGGCAGAGTGAGGGTTCAAACCTGGGTCTCCCAGATCCTTGCCTGGGTGTTCACGACACTTCAGCAAGCCATCTAGGACACTGATCAACATCACGGCAAGGAATGGGAGTCGATGGGCAAGGCCAAGCTGGAGTTCTCCACCCGGGCACCTCCACAAGGGCCAGCAGGGTCCAAGTTAAGCCCCAGTGACAATGCCCCCCCCCCGGGGGGGGATGCTTAGTGTTCCCAACTCCAGGCTGATAAATTCCTGGGTATCTGGGGGCAGTGCCTGAGGAGGGATCTCAACAGGGCATAATGCCATTGAGCCCACCCTCCAAAGCAGCCATTTCCTCCAGGACAGCTGATGGATGTTGTCTGGAGAAGCACTGTCATCATGGGAGATCTTCAGGCCCCAGCTGGAGGTTGCCAAGCATAATGCCCTGCCTCCGAAGGGCCTGTCCCTGCAAGCGACTGACCAAGCCTCCCCTCCAAGTAGGGTTGCCAACTCCGGGTTTGGAAACACCTGGATATGTGAGGGTGGAGCCTGTGCGCGTAGGCTGTAGGGAGAGGAGGGGGAAATGCCATGCCGTCCGTCTTCCAAAGCAGCCATTTTCTTCAGGAGAAATGGAATAAAGCGCTTTAAGTAAATATTTAAAAGTACATTTTCGTAGTCTGGCGGCTAGCTGCAATTCCCAGGCGCTCTCCAGCCCCCTCCTGGCGGCTGGCAACCCTGCCTCCAGGGCAGCCCCGCCCGCCCTCCCTCCCTCCCTCCCTCCCTGGGGCCACCTGGCCGGCACCTCTGAGCCCCGGCCCGCGCGGGGAGGGGGGAGGGGGGGGAGGGATCCAGCCGCCAGGCCCAGGTGAGGGCTGCTGCCTCCGCCGCCGCCGCCGCCGCGAGAAAGGAGGCCCGGGTGCAGGCCGAGGCCGCGGAGCCCCTCCAGAAGCGCGGCGTCCTGGCCTGGGCATGCCTGCGGGCGGAGCGCGCCAGCCCTTACCATAGGTGACGGTCACCGTCAGCGCCGCGTTCCCGCCGGGAACCGCCATCCCGCGCCTGCCTCGCCCCAAGAGCCGCCTCCGCCGGCCGCCCCGCAGCGGCGCTTCCTCCCCGGCCGGAAGCTGCCGCCAGCCCGAGGGGAGCTACTGGGAAGACGGGGAGGAGGGGGAGGGCGCCGCTCGCTCGCCCCCCCCCCCCACGCGCGCGCGCGCGATTGGGCCCCTCGGCCGCTCCCCCCCCCCTCTCCTCCGGGCACAGTCTCACGTCCGCCCCCAGCGCCCCCGCCCCCCCAGAAAAGAATGGCGGATGTGAGAATGTGCCAATAGGTATAGTCCACTGGCCACAACAGGTCTCCTTAAGCAGAAAGTCCTTTATTTGTAGAAAAGATCTTGTTGGTCAAACATTTTTCCTGTTAGTAATGCCCAAGCATAGAAATGCAACAACAATTATACTTGATATGCAGTATGGCCGCTCTACCTTCTACCAATCAATAGTGAGAATTATTGGCACTCAAATACGCTAGGCCACTGTTCCCAGGAAAAGCGCAGCAAAATAGGTTCTCAGAGAAAAACACTTGAGAGTTTTTGGACAAAAGATTCCCAAGGAAAACTAAGCAAAGTTTTCTCATCAAGGAAGTACACAACACCTGTGGTTTCTGTAACAGGTAACAGGAGGCTTTTCTGTTCAAGGCCGTTAGCCAGGGAATAACCAGCTAAAAATAAGAGGGGAGGAAAAGCAAAAGATTAATAAGCATGCACAGAAGCCAGGCAGGCAAAGCACGCATTCCAAAGGTGGAAGTCCGGTCCTCGATGGTATCTCCCGTGCGGGACCTAGATGTTCCGAAAAATGGCTTGGGATGACATCTGACCAGATCGAAACAGCAGGCACTGACACATGTAATACATTCAGCAACCTTATTGATCATGACAGGACAGTTAATCATGCCTATGGCAGTGCTACCTGACAGTGGGGAAAGAGGACAAAAGGAGCGAGGCTTCAGCAGCACACAGAGCACCTTCTGCCCGTGTCACCGCTTTCCCTCATGGACAGATGAACAGGCGTCCCTGAGGGGGTGGCTCCTGGGAGTGGGCGGCTCCCACTCAGTGTCCCTGAGGGAGTGGCTCTTCTAAATCTCGCTCCCACTCAGTGTCCCTGAGGGAGTGGCTCATCTAAATCTGGCTCCCACTCAGTGTCCCTGAGGAAGTGGCTCTTGTGAATCTGGCACCCACTGAGTGTCCCTGAGGGAGTGGCTCTGGTGACTCTAGCTCCCACTGAGTGTCCCTGAGGAAGTGGATCTTCTGAATCTGGCTCCCACTTACGGTCCCTGTTGGAGAGGGTCTTGTGAATCTGGCTCCCACTCAGTGTCCCTGAGGGAGTGGCTCTTCTGACTCTGGCTCCCACTCAGTGTCCCTGAGGGAGTGGCTCTTCTGAATCTGGCTCCCACTCAGTGTCCCTGAGGGAGTGGCTCTTGTGAATGTGGCTCCCACTCAGTGTCCCTGAGGGACTGGCTCTTGTGAATGTGGCTCCCACTCAGTGTCCCTGAGGGACTGGCGCTTGTGAATCTGGCTCCCACTCAGTGTCCCTGAGGGAGTGGCTCTTGTGAAACTTGCTCCCACTCAGTGTCCCTGAGGGACTGGCTCTTGTGAATGAGGCTCCCACTCAGTGTCCCTGAGGGACTGGCTCTTGTGAATTTGGCTCCCGTTCAGTGTCCCTGAGGCAGTGGCTATTTGTTACTCTAGCTTCCACTCAGTGCCCCTGAAGGAGTGGCTCTTGTGAATCTGGCTCCCTCTCCGTGTCCCTGAGGTAGCAGCTCATGTAAGGGGGCGATCCCACTCAATACCTCTGAGGGAGTGGTTCTTCTGAATCTGGCTCCCGCTCACTGTCCCTGAGAGAGTGAGTTGTGTGAATCTGGCTGCTGCTCAGTGTCCCTGATGGAGTGGGTCTTGTGACTCTAGCCCCCCCCCTCAGTGTCCGTGAGGGAATGGTTCTTGTAAATCTGGCTCCCACTCAGTGTCCCTGAGGGAGCAGATTATGTAAGGGGCAGTCCTGCTCAATGCCCTTGCGGGAGTGAATGGTGTGAATCTGGCTCTCGCTCAGTGTCTCTGAGGTGGCAGCTCTTGTAAGGGGGCGGTACCGCACAAAGCCCCTGCGGGAGTGGCTGGTGTGAATTTGGTTCCCGCTCAGTGTCCCTGAGGGACTGGCTCTTATGACTCTAGCTCCCGCTCAGTGTCCCTGAGGGAGTGGCTCTTGTGAATCTGGCTAACACTCAGTGTCCCTGAGAGGGTAGCTCATCTGAGGGGGCGGTCCAACTCTGAGGGAGTGGCTCTTATGAATCTGGCTCCCACTCAGTGTTCCTGAGGGAGTGATTGGTGTGAATCTGGCTCCCACTCAGTGTCCCTGAGGTAGTGGCTCTTCTGACTCTAGCTCTCGCTCAGTGTCCCTGAGGCAATGGCTCTTGTGAATCTGGATCCCACACAAAGCCCCTGCGGGATTGACTGGTATGAATCTGGCTACCACTCAGTGTGTCACTGAGGGAGTGTCTCCCGTGATTCTGGCTCCCACTCAGTGTCCCTGAGGGAGTCGATTTTGTGAATCTGGCTCCGCCTCAGTATCCCTCAGGGAGTGGCTCTTGTGAGTCTGGCTCCCACTCAGTGTCCCTCAGAGGGCAACTAGTTTAAGGTGGTGGTCCCGCTCAGTGTCCCTGAGTGAGTGGCTCTTCTGAATCTGGCTCCCACTCAGTGTCCCTGAGGAAGTGGCTCTTGTGAATCTTCCTCCCACTCAGTATTCCTGAGGGAGTAGCTCTTGTGAATCTGACTCCCGCTCACTGTCCCTGAAAGAGTGGGTCTTGTGAATCTGGGTCCCACTCAGTGTCTGTGAGGGAGTGAGTCTTGTGAATCTGGCTCCCACTCAGTGTCCCTGAGGGAATGGCTCTTTTTACTCTGACTCCCACTCAGTGTCCCTTAGGGAATGGCTCTTGTAAATCTGGCTCCCACTCAGTGTCCCTGAGGGAGTGGGTCTTGTGAATCTGGCTCCCGCTCAGTGTCCCTGAGGGAGTGGGTCTTGTGAATCTGGCTCCCGCTCAGTGTCCCTGAGGGAGTGGGTCTTGTGAATCTGGCTCCCGCTCAGTGTCCCTGAGGGAGTGGGTCTTGTGAATCTGGCTCCCGCTCAGTGTCCCTGAGGGAGTGGGTCTTGTGAATCTGGCTCCCGCTCAGTGTCCCTGAGGTACCAGCTCATGTAAGGGGGCTGTCCCGCTGAATGCCCCTGAGGGAGTGGGTCTTGTGAATCTGGCTCCCGCTTAGTGTCCCTAAGGGAGTGGGTCTTGTGAATCTGGCTCCCGCTCAGTGTCCCTGAGGGAGTGGCTCTTGTAAATCTGGCTCCCACTGAGTGTCCCTGAGGTAGCAGCTCAAGTAAGGGGGCTGTCCCGCTGAATGCCCCTGAGGGAATGTCTCTTGTGAATCTGGCTTCCACTCAGTGTCCCTGAGGGAGTGGCTCTTGTGAATCTGGCACCCACTGAGTGTCCCTGAGGTAGCAGCTCATGTAAGGGGGCTGTCCCGCTGAATGCCCCTGAGGGAGTGGGTCTTGTGAATCTGGCTCCCGCTCAGTGTCCCTGAGGGAGTGGGTCTTGTGAATCTGGCTCCCGCTCAGTGTCCCTGAGGGAGTGGGTCTTGTGAATCTGGCTCCCGCTCAGTGTCCCTGAGGGAGTGGGTCTTGTGAATCTGGCTCCCGCTCAGTGTCCCTGAGGGAGTGGGTCTTGTGAATCTGGCTCCCGCTCAGTGTCCCTGAGGGAGTGGCTCTTGTGAATCTGGCTCCCACTGAGTGTCCCTGAGGGAGTGGCTCTTGTGAATCTGGCTCCCACTGAGTGTCCCTGAGGTAACAGCTCATGTAAGGGGGCTGTCCCTCTGAATGCCCCTGAGGGAGTGGCTCTTGTGAATCTGGCTCCCGCTTAGTATACCTGAGGGAGTGGCTCTTGTGCATCTGGCTCCCACTCAGTGTCCCTGAGCGGTCAGCTTATGTAAGGGGGCTGTCCCGCTGAATGCCCCTGAGGGAGTGGGTCTTGTGAATCTGGCTCTCGCTCAGTGTCCCCGAGAGAGTGGCTCTTGTGAATCTGGCCCCCACTCAGTGTCCCTGAGGGAGTAGCTTATGTATGGGGGCAGTACCGCACAACGCCCCTGTGGGAGTTACTGGTGTGAATCTGGCTCCCGCTCAGTGTCCTTGAGGGATTGGCTCTTGTGACTCTAGCTCCAACTCAGTGTCCCTGAGGGAGTGGGTCTTGTGAATCTGGCTCCCGCTCAGTGTCCCTGAGGTACCAGCTCATGTAAGGGGGCTGTCCCGCTGAATGCCCCTGAGGGAGTGGGTCTTGTGAATCTGGCTCCCTCTTAGTGTCCCTGAGGGAGTGGGTCTTGTGAATCTGGCTCCCGCTCAGTGTCCCTGAGGGAGTGGCTCTTGTAAATCTGGCTCCCACTCAGTGTCCCTCAGAGGGCAACTAGTTTAAGGTGGTGGTCCCGCTCAGTGTCCCTGAGTGAGTGGCTCTTCTGAATCTGGCTCCCACTCAGTGTCCCTGAGGAAGTGGCTCTTGTGAATCTTCCTCCCACTCAGTATTCCTGAGGGAGTAGCTCTTGTGAATCTGACTCCCGCTCACTGTCCCTGAAAGAGTGGGTCTTGTGAATCTGGGTCCCACTCAGTGTCTGTGAGGGAGTGGCTCTTGTGAATCTGGCTCCCACTCAGTGTCCCTGAGGGAATGGCTCTTTTTACTCTGACTCCCACTCAGTGTCCCTTAGGGAATGGCTCTTGTAAATCTGGCTCCCACTCAGTGTCCCTGAGGGAGTGGGTCTTGTGAATCTGGCTCCCGCTCAGTGTCCCTGAGGGAGTGGGTCTTGTGAATCTGGCTCCCGCTCAGTGTCCCTGAGGGAGTGGGTCTTGTGAATCTGGCTCCCGCTCAGTGTCCCTGAGGGAGTGGGTCTTGTGAATCTGGCTCCCGCTCAGTGTCCCTGAGGGAGTGGGTCTTGTGAATCTGGCTCCCGCTCAGTGTCCCTGAGGTACCAGCTCATGTAAGGGGGCTGTCCCGCTGAATGCCCCTGAGGGAGTGGGTCTTGTGAATCTGGCTCCCGCTTAGTGTCCCTAAGGGAGTGGGTCTTGTGAATCTGGCTCCCGCTCAGTGTCCCTGAGGGAGTGGCTCTTGTAAATCTGGCTCCCACTGAGTGTCCCTGAGGTAGCAGCTCATGTAAGGGGGCTGTCCCGCTGAATGCCCCTGAGGGAATGGCTCTTGTGAATCTGGCTTCCACTCAGTGTCCCTGAGGGAGTGGCTCTTGTGAATCTGGCACCCACTGAGTGTCCCTGAGGTAGCAGCTCATGTAAGGGGGCTGTCCCGCTGAATGCCCCTGAGGGAGTGGGTCTTGTGAATCTGGCTCCCGCTCAGTGTCCCTGAGGGAGTGGGTCTTGTGAATCTGGCTCCCGCTCAGTGTCCCTGAGGGAGTGGGTCTTGTGAATCTGGCTCCCGCTCAGTGTCCCTGAGGGAGTGGGTCTTGTGAATCTGGCTCCCGCTCAGTGTCCCTGAGGGAGTGGGTCTTGTGAATCTGGCTCCCGCTCAGTGTCCCTGAGGGAGTGGCTCTTGTGAATCTGGCTCCCACTGAGTGTCCCTGAGGGAGTGGCTCTTGTGAATCTGGCTCCCACTGAGTGTCCCTGAGGTAACAGCTCATGTAAGGGGGCTGTCCCTCTGAATGCCCCTGAGGGAGTGGCTCTTGTGAATCTGGCTCCCGCTTAGTGTACCTGAGGGAGTGGCTCTTGTGCATCTGGCTCCCACTCAGTGTCCCTGAGCGGTCAGCTTATGTAAGGGGGCTGTCCCGCTGAATGCCCCTGAGGGAGTGGGTCTTGTGAATCTGGCTCTCGCTCAGTGTCCCCGAGAGAGTGGCTCTTGTGAATCTGGCCCCCACTCAGTGTCCCTGAGGGAGTAGCTTATGTATGGGGGCAGTACCGCACAACGCCCCTGTGGGAGTTACTGGTGTGAATCTGGCTCCCGCTCAGTGTCCTTGAGGGATTGGCTCTTGTGACTCTAGCTCCAACTCAGTGTCCCTGAGGGAGTGGGTCTTGTGAATCTGGCTCCCGCTCAGTGTCCCTGAGGTACCAGCTCATGTAAGGGGGCTGTCCCGCTGAATGCCCCTGAGGGAGTGGGTCTTGTGAATCTGGCTCCCTCTTAGTGTCCCTGAGGGAGTGGGTCTTGTGAATCTGGCTCCCGCTCAGTGTCCCTGAGGGAGTGGCTCTTGTAAATCTGGCTCCCACTGAGTGTCCCTGAGGTAGCAGCTCATGTAAGGGGGCTGTCCCGCTGAATGCTCCTGAGGGAATGGCTCTTGTGAATCTGGCTTCCACTCAGTGTCCCTGAGGGAGTGGCTCTTGTGAATCTGGCACCCACTGAGTGTCCCTGAGGTAGCAGCTCATGTAAGGGGGCTGTCCCGCTGAATGCCCCTGAGGGAGTGGGTCTTGTGAATCTGGCTCCCGCTCAGTGTCCCTGAGGGAGTGGGTCTTGTGAATCTGGCTCCCGCTCAGTGTCCCTGAGGGAGTGGGTCTTGTGAATCTGGCTCCCGCTCAGTGTCCCTGAGGGAGTGGCTCTTGTGAATCTGGCTCCCACTGAGTGTCCCTGAGGGAGTGGCTCTTGTGAATCTGGCTCCCACTGAGTGTCCCTGAGGTAACAGCTCATGTAAGGGGGCTGTCCCTCTGAATGCCCCTGAGGGAGTGGCTCTTGTGAATCTGGCTCCCGCTTAGTGTACCTGAGGGAGTGGCTCTTGTGCATCTGGCTCCCACTCAGTGTCCCTGAGCGGTCAGCTTATATAAGGGGGCTGTCCCGCTGAATGCCCCTGAGGGAGTGGGTCTTGTGAATCTGGCTCTCGCTCAGTGTCCCCGAGAGAGTGGCTCTTGTGAATCTGGCCCCCACTCAGTGTCCCTGAGGGAGTAGCTTATGTATGGGGGCAGTACCGCACAAAGCCCCTGTGGGAGTTACTGGTGTGAATCTGGCTCCCGCTCAGTGTCCTTGAGGGATTGGCTCTTGTGACTCTAGCTCCAACTCAGTGTCCCTGAGGGAGTGGCTCTTGTGAATCTGGCTCCCACTGAGTGTCCCTGAGGTAGCAGCTTATGTAAGGGGGCAGTCCCGCTCAATGCCCCTGAGGGAGTGGGTCTTGTGAATCTGGCTCTTACTCAGTGTACCTGAGGGATTGGCTCTTGTGACTCTAGCTCCCACTCAGTGTCCCTGAGGGAGTGGCTCTTGTGAATCTGGCTCCCACTGAGTGTCCCTGAGGTAGCAGCTCATGTAAGGGGGCTGTCCCGCTGAATGCCCCTGAGGGAGTGGGTCTTGCGTATCTGGCTCCCACACAGTGTCCCTGAGGGAGTGGGTCTTCTGATTCTGGCTCCCACTCACTGTCCCTGAGGGAGCAGCTCATGTAAGGGGAAGATCCTGCTCAATCCTCTAAGGGAGTGACTGGTGTGAATCTGGATCCCACTCTGTGTCCCTGAGGGGGCAGCTCGTGTAAGGGGGTGGTCCCACTCAATATCCCTGAGGGAGTGGATCTTCCTAATCTGGCTCTCACTCAGTGTCCCTGATGGAGTGGCTCGTGTGAGGGGGGGTCCTGCTCATGAAGCAATAAGAAAAATTAATCAATAATTATGCTGAATAGAACTCTGCATATTGCTTAGTAAGTTAGAAGCTTTGAAATGCAAGGTCAATGAAACAAGATTCTTTGCTGTTACATGGAACACTAACAACATCTAGCTAACAGTCTTACATTGTTTAGTGGGCAACATTATTGCTTTCAGGCTGGGCTAAAGAACCATGGGAACAGCAAGCAATTAGCAACATTTAGATAGAAACATTCCTAACACTTGAGCAGCTAGTTAGGTGGAGTTATATCGTATGATTTGTTAACAAATATGATGCTGTATGACAATGTCCCCTTCCTTTCTGTGCATCCCCACCCCCTGGTATAAAACGCCAAGCCTCAGTAAAATCTGGGCTCGGTAGCTTTAATGGATTACCATTGCCGAGACTGACGTCATAAAAATAAAGGCTTTCTTCTCTACCTGATGTTCGGACCTTAGGATCATTGGGAAATCTCTATTCTTGGTTTACAGTGCTTCACTCAATGCACCTGTTGGAGTGGGTCTTGTGATCTCGCTCCCACTCAATGTCCCTGAGGGAGTGACTCTTGTGAATCTGGCTCCCACTCAGTGTCCCTGAGGGAGTGGCTCTTGTGAATCTGGCTCCCACTTAGTGTCCCTGAGGGAGTGGCTCTCGTGAATCTGGCTCCCACTCAGTGCCCCTGAGGGAGCAGCTTATGTAAGGGGGCGGTCCCGCTCAAAGCCCCTGCGGGAGTGACTGGTGTGAATCTGGCTCCCGTTCAGTGTCCCTGAGGGATTGGCTCTTGTGACTTTAGCTCCCGCTCAATGCCCCTGAGGGAGGGACTGGTGTGAATCTGCCTCCCACTCAGTTTCCTTGAGGGGGAGCTCTTGCAAGGGGGCGGTTTCGCTCATTGTCCCTGAGGGAGTGGGTTTTGTTAATCTGGCTCCCACTCAGTGTCTTTGAGGGGACAGCTCGTGTGTGGGGGGTCCCGCTCAACATCCCTGAGGGAGTGGGTCTTGTGAATCTGGCTCCCACTCAGTGTCTCGGAGGGGGCAGCTTGTATGTGGGGGCGGTCTTGCTCAATGCCTTTGTGGGAGTGGGTCTTGTGAATCTGGCTCCCACTCAGTGTCTCGGAGGGGGCAGCTCGTGTGAGGGGGTGGTCCCACTCAGTGTCCCTGAGGGAATGGCTCTTGTGAATCTGGCTCCCGCTCAGTGTTTCTGAGATGCAGCTTGTGTGAGGGAGCGGTCCTGCTTAATGTTCCTGAGGGAGTGACTCTTGTGAATCTGGCTCCCGCTTGATGAACCTGATAAACCCACAACGTAGCAGCTCGTGTAAGGAAAAACTGTAGGTAGTAACAGAAGATTTGCTAAAAATAAAGCTGGAAAAAATATTAAAGGAGTTTGAAGTTATCAGAGACAAAATGTTAAAAAGCACTGTGTGAAAGAAGCCAAAGATATATGGGAAAACAAAAAACAGGAAGATGAACAATGTAAAAGTCACGAGGAACAGTGGGAATAGTCACCCCAACGCTATTAAATTCAGGTCCATGGAAAGTTAACCCTAAAGTCGAAAACTGTTAACATTTGATTTCAAAAGAGAGAACTTTACAAAAATGAGGGGAATAGTAAAAAGGAATGGGAAACAAAAAAGAGTAAAATACCTAGAGGATGGTCGGAAGCTATTTAAACCACACTAATTGAAACCCACATAGAATGCATTCCACAGGTTAGGAAAGGCACTGCCAAGTCTAAAAGAATGTCTGTGTGGTTAACAACGCAAGTCAAGGAAGTTATAAAAAGAGGCTTCTTTTAAAAAGTGGAAGCTCTACCCCAATGAATTGAACAGAAGAAACCACAGACTCTGGCAAGAGAAATGTATGATTAGGCATGCAAAAAGAGATTTTGAGGAGCAAGTTGCTATAAGCATTAAGACAATAAAAAAATTTAAAAATATATCCTGATCAGGAAACCAGTCAGAAAAGCAGTGGGGGCTTTGGATGACAAAGGAATAAAAGGAAGATGGGGAGATGGCAGACAAGCTTAATTACTTTTTTGCTTCTGTGTTCACTATGGAAAGTGTGGGGCACGTACCCATGCCACAGCCCCCATTTTCAGGAAGGGAGTCTAAAGAACTGAGCCAAACTGAGATGACCAGACAGAACATTCTAGACCTACTGGGGAAATTAAAACTGGCAAGTCTCCAGGTCCTGATAGCATATACCCAAGAGTTCTGAAGGAGCTCAGATGTGAGATCGTTGATCTACTAACCCGTATATGTAACCTATCACTAAATTGAGCTGCTGTACCAGAAGACTGAAGAGTAGCAAATGAGACAACAGTTTTTAAAAAGGGATCCAGAGGGGAACCAAGAAGTTGCAGGCCAGTCAGTCTAACATCTGTCCCAGGCAAATTAGTGGAAACTGTAACCAAAGATAAAATTAGTAAGCACTTACAGCAGCGGTTCTCAACCTGGGGGTCGGGACCCCTTTTGGGGTCAAACAAGCATTTCACTGGGGTCGCCGGCTGGCATCCGAGCCCCTCCCCTTCCCACCCCTCCCTCACCAAAAGCCCTGCTCCGCTCACCCAGAAGTCCGAGCAGAGCACGCCTTAGCTTTCCTACAGAGTGGGGGGGGCGGGGGCGGCGGGGTTTCAGAGTCCTCTGTCTAAAAGTTTTGCTTCTCCAGGTTGCACAACTTCTGTGTCTTCTGGTAAGCTTTTGTGTTGTAAATGTAGAAATCCTTGGGGAACAGGGTGAGATCCCTCCTCCGGTGGCCGTAGAGTTGCCAAGTCTTCAAAACTCACCGGCGGGGGGGAGTCCTCCTCCGGCCGCGCACGCCCAGCAACATCACCGGAAGTGACATCAGCACATTGGGGGCGTTGCCAGGGCGACGCTCTGGCAATCGCCCCCAAACTCTATCATAGAGTTTTGGGGCGATTGCCAGAGCGTCGCCCTGGCAACGCCCCCAATGTGCTGACGTCAATTCCGGTGACGTCATCACGTCATCCTCGCTGGACGACATCGGGGGTGGGGTTCCCCCCGCCGGCCAAATGCTGGCCGGCGGATCAGGAACCCCTTTAGCGGGGGATTCCCCGCCCCCCAGGCTGACTTGGCAGCCCTAGGTGGCCGCCCCCCCTCCTTTTTATTTTGAACACCAAAGTAGAAAGAAAGGAGGAGTGTGTGTGTGTGTGTATGTATGGACAGAGAGAGAAAGAGAGAGGAGTAGAAAAAACTATGGATTAAAAACAATATATATCTTTAATCAGGCTTCTTACTATTTTCAGGGTCCAAAAAGTTGAAGCAAAGATGTGGCTTCCATTTCCCCCTCCTGCTCCAAGAGCAAAGTTTGATTCCAACCCAGCTCTCCTCTCCCGCACCCCCAGTCCTTTTTGAATTTCTCCAGCTTTTCCGTTCTTTGTTACTTCTTAGCTTTTATTTTTAAAAAGAAAGAAATCAATTTTTTTTCTGTTTCTGACTGCTCATGCCAGAAAGATGTACTAAAAGGAAAGACAGGATTGCCCAATGGAAACAATGGGAAACACTTGAAGGTCCATTGGAAATAATGGGAGACAGGAATGCCAATTGATTTTCATGGGCTCCACTGAAATACATTACAGTACAAGTAGAGTTGCAAAGAAAATGTGGAATGGATTTTCCATTAGGGTCTCTGAGCCCATATAGACTACTCTGGGACTGGAATGACAGGCCCCAGCTTGGAATGATAGCCCCAGGGGGTAGCAGAAGCCCTCTGGGACTGGAATGACAGGCCCCAGAGTGGAATGACAGGGCCTGGGGGTGGCAGGAGAGTTCTGGGACTGGAATGAGAGACCAGGGAGTGGAATGACAGCCACTGGGGGTAGCAGGAGAGTTCTGTGACTAGAACAAGAGACCACGAGAGTGGAATGACAGCCATTGGGGGTAGCAGGAGAGCCCAGGAAAAGCGGCAAAAGCCACCCCTCCACCTACCTTCCTTCCCTCCCTCTCCCCCCTTTCTCTCTCTCTGTCTCTCTCTCTTCCCCCTTTCTCTCTCTCTCCCCCCCCTACCTGCAACAGCCTCTCCCCCCCACCTACCTTCATTTTCTCATGGCATCTTCTGTTGAAGAAAAGTAAGTCTGAAGCCTGAGTGTTTGTTGTGTCTTGTTGGGAATAGCTTGCAAATATGTGTGTGTCTAAAGTCTGTATTAAAATTGTTGGTGCTAACTGCCATGCAAGAGAAAACATCTGAAAAAGTAGCTTCATTGTTGTGTGGGTTGGCAGAATTTTATGGTTGGGGGTCACCACAACATGAGGAACTGTATTAAAGGGTCGCGGCATTAGAAAGGTTGAGAACCACTGACTTACAGGGACAAAGTCTGCTGAGGGAAAATCTGCAAAGGGAAGTCCTGCCTCATCCACCTTTGGAGTTCTTTGAGAAAGTGAACAAGCATGTAGACAACAGTGACCCAGTAGACATTATATACCTGGACTTTCAAAAGTCTTTTGACAAGGTACCTCACCAGACTCCTGAGTAAATTTAGCAGTTATGGGATGAGAGGACGGGATCCCACAAGGGCCAGTACTGTTTAATTTATTCATCAGTGATCTGGAACTAGGGGTGAATAGTGTAGTGGCCAGGTTTGCAGATGACACAAAATGATTCAGGATGGCGAAAACCAAAGCTGACAGGAGAACTTCAAGAGGAACTCCACAAACTGGGTGCGTGAGCAACCGTGTGGCAAATGAAGTTCAGTGTTGGTAAATGTAAGTGTAAAAATCCCAACTTCCATGTATAGGCTAATGGAGTCTGAACTTGCTGAGACTGAGAGGGAAAAGGATATTGGGGTTGCAGTAGATAGCTCAATGAAAGTGTCAACCCAGTGTGCCGCAGCAGTGAAAAAGGCAAACCCTATGTAAGGGATTATTAGGAAAGAGATTGAGAATAAAATGTCTGATATTGTAATGAAGAAGAGTTGGATTTATACCCCACCCTTCAGAGTGGTTTACAATCTCCATTCCTCCCTCCTCACAACAAATGCCCTGTGAGGTAGGTGGGGCTGAGAGCTCAGAGAGAACAGCTCTGAGAGAACTATGACTGACCCAAGGTCACCCAGCTGGCTGCATGTGGAGGAGTGGGGAATCAAACTTGGTTCTCCAGATTAGAGTCCACCACTCTTAATCACTACCCCAAACTGCCTCTCTGCCAGTTTGCTCCAGTATAGATCTATGGTGCAGCCTCATTTGAAGTATTGTGTACAGTTCTGGTCACTGTATCTCTGAAAGGCATTGCAGAGCTGGAAAAAGTTCAGAAGATGGAAGGCAAAATTATTAGGGGGGTGGAGAACCTTCCCTATGAGGAAAGGCTGATGAGTCTGAGACTTTTCAGTTTAGAAGAGATGACTAAGGGGGACATGGTAGACATTTATAAAATTATGCCTAGGGTGAAAAATTTTTCTCCCACTCACAAAATACTAGGGCATCCAATGGGCAGTAGGTTCAGAATGGACAAAAGGAAATACTTTACACAGCGAGTGATTTGCTGCCAGAGGATGTAGTGCAAGACACAGGAATAAACAGCTTTAAATGGGGATTAGCTAGATTCATGGAGGATAAGTCTATCAATGGCTACTAGCCATGGTGACTGAGGGGAACCTCCAAATTTGGAGGCACTAACGCTCTGAATCCCAGAGGCAACATCAGGGGAAGGCCTTGCCCCTATGCCCTGTTCTTGGCTCTCCAGAGGAACTGGCTGGCCACTGTGTGAGACAGGATGCTGGACTAGATGGACCCTCACTGGTCTGACCCAGCAGGGCTCTTCTGATATTCTTATATATCGATAGCCATGGGGGGATGCTGATGGAAGAAGAGCACACATCTATATATCTAATTCCCAAGTGCCCCCCCCCCGCGTGCGGATACCTAAATCTGCGCGGGGGGGCACTTGGGGGGCAGGGAGGGGGTTCTGCACATGGGGGGCACTTCCCCCATGTGCAGAAAAATCTTAAAAGTAAAGAAAAATTCCGGGGGAATACTTAAATCCCCCCAAAAGTAAAAAAAACCCTGCGGATGCGCAGGACGTACTTGATTGGCGGCGGTGGCGCCGGTTGAGGAACTGGGAGAGGGGCCGGCGGGGGCAAGGCGGTGTGGAGGGACCGCGCCGTGGCTGAGGGACAAGGGGAGGATGGGGGGAGCAGCGAGGCCCAGACAAGCAGCGGACAAGCAGCCTGGCAGCAGCAGCCACCGGAGCTGGAGGGAAACGCGAGAGACAGCTGTCAGAGGGAGGGGAAAGCGAGGGCGGGGGGGTGGGGGGGAAGGAATGGTGCAGGGGGGCGGAGGGAGGGAGGGAAGGAATGGCGTGGGTGGGGGCAGAACGCCGGGCCTGAGTGGCTCCACCGGAGCAGCCACCGGAACTGGAGGAAAACGCGGGGGGGGGGAGGGAAACGCCGAGCCTGAGACGGCAGGGGGGTGGCATGGAGGGAAACACAAGGGCAGCGGCAGGGGAGGGAGGAATGGTGAGGTCCATTCGACTCTGCACCGGAGGGGCCTCGCCGGGGCAGGCTGCAGCACGGGGGGGGGGAGGGAGCGGAGGAAGGAGGAGCAGCTGTCAGCTTATTTATTTATTTATTTGTTTGTTTGTTTCAATTTATACCCCGCCTAGCCAGCAGACCGGCTCTAGGCGGCTAACAATATAAAATCACTCAAATTACAAAGTTAAAACATATAATTAAATAGGATCACTTTAAAATTACAACAACATTCAGCATAAAATGGCAGCGTCGTACCAGCATCAAATACCCGCCACTAGCTTGCACCAACCAGGAGGCTACCACCATAGATGTTTTAGAGATGGCCCATTGTGCCATCTACTGAGGGCCATTCCCCCCGGTGGCGGCCCCAAAAGCCTGGCGGAAGAGCTCCGCTTTGCAGGCCCTGCGGAACTGCAAAAGGTCCCGCAGGGCCCTGATGTTCTCTGGGAGCTCGTTCCACCAGTGGGGAGCCGCCACCGAGAAGGCCCTGTTTCTGGTGGCTGCTAGCTTCGCCTCCTTCAGGCCCGGAAGGGTCAGGCGATGTTGGCTGCCTGACCGCAGTGCTCTTTGGGGTATATATGGGGAAAGGCGGTGCCTTAGGTAGGCAGGCCCCAGGCCATATAGGGCTTTAAAGGTTAAAACCAGCACCTTGAACCGGACCCGGTATGCTATAGGCAGCCAGTGCAGCGCCCTCAGCACAGGCCAGACGTGGTCCCTCGCTGAGAGACCCATCAGCAGCCTGGCTGCGGCATTCTGCACTAGCTGCAGCCTCTGGAGCTGGGTCAAGGGCAGCCCCATGTAGAGAGCGTTGCAGTAGTCTAGCCTTGAGGTGACCATAGCATGGATCACAGTCGCCAGGTCATTGCGTTCGAGGAAGGGAACCAACTGCCTAATCAGCCGTAGATGGTAAATGGCTGCTTTGGCAGTGGCTGCTACCTGGGCCTCCATAGTTAAGGAGGCATCCAGGAGCACTCCCAAACTCCGGACCCGCGGCGCTGGCACCAATGGCACCCCCCCCCCGCAGGCCGGTAGTGGGATACCCACCCCCGGTCCACTCCGACTCAGGCAAAGGACCTCCGTCTTCGTTGGATTCATTTTCAGACGACTCAGCTTGAGCCAGCCCGCTACGTCCTCAAGCGCCCGCTCCAGGTCATCCAGGGTGGCCCTGGACCGGCCACCCAACAGCAGATACAGCTGGGTGTCATCCGCATACTGAGGACAACCCAGCTTGTGCCTCCGGGCAATCTGGGCGAGAGGGCGCATATAGATGTTGAACAACATGGGAGATAGCACCGCCCCCTGAGGCACACCGCATACCAGTGGGTGCCTCTGGGACACGTGCTCCCCTAGCGCCACTCTCTGTCCCCGACCTTGGAGAAAGGAGACAAGCCACTGTAAGGCAAGCCCCTGAACCCCTATGTTGGCAAGGCGGTGGATCAGTAACTGGTGGTCGACCGTGTCAAACGCAGCCGACAGATCTAACAGCACCAGTACCGCCGTTCCACCCTGATCCAGATGCCGTCGGAGGTCGTCTGTGAGAGCAACCAGTGCCGTTTCCGTCCCATGACCTGGCCGGAAGCCAGACTGAAACGGGTCAAGCACAGAGGTGTCATCCAGGAAACTCTGCAACTGAATCGCCACCGCCCTCTCCAAAATCTTGCCCAAATAGGGCAAGTTGGAAACCAGCCAATAGTTGGCCAATTCGGCCAGATCCAGGGATGGTTTTTTCAGGAGGGGGCGGATCATCGCTTCCTTGAGTGCCCCAGGGAACAGTCCCTCCTGGAGGGACTTGTTGACAATCTCCCTGAGGTCACCTCGTAGCCCCTCCCGGCCAGCTTTTACCAGCCACGAAGGGCACGGATCAAGGCTGCATGAGGTTGGGCGTACAGCAGAGAGTAAACTGTCAACCTCCTCAAAGCCAAGTGGGCTGAAGGAATCCAGAATGGAACCAGAAGACGTGCATGGGGCCTCAAGTTCTCTTACTATCTCAACTGTGGCAGGGAGGTCACGGCGGAGCGACAAGATTTTATCTGCAAAATAGCTCGCGAAAGCCTCACAGCCGATATCCAATTCCCTATCATTTAATCTGCCTTGTGGCAGTTCTGTTAAAGACCGAATAGTTCTAAATAATTGTGCTTGCAGACGCAATCGTGGCCGCATAGAACTGTCTCTTTGCAGCCTTGACAGCCATCTCATAGGATCTCATAAACGTCCTATAGGATGCTCTTGACGCTTCGTCGCGGGCTCGCCGCCACCGTCTCTTTAATCGTCTCAGCTCTCACTTCATCTGCCGCACCTCCCCGGTGTACCAGGGGGCCCGCTTAGAGCAAGGGCGAAGAGGACGCCTGGGGGTGATCTCGTCGATGGCGGCCCGGAGCCGGCCATGCCAGTCCTCGACCAGCTCATCCAACGAGCCACCAGGGGGAATGGGTTCCCGCAGGGCCATCTGAAACCTCTGAGGGTCCAAAATATGCTCGCCGCCCACACGGGGTCTGAGTGGGACATTCAGACGGGCCTTCAGAGCAAGGTGGTCTGACCATGGTACTGGCAAAGCAGTAATCGGACCCACCCCGACCCCCGCCGCAAAAATCAAGTCGAGCGTATGCCCCGCCTGGTGTGTGGGAACCGTTACAAGTTGGGTGAGTCCTAGTGCCGCCATGGCCGACACCAGGTCCATCGCCGGCCCAGAGGCCGCATCATCGGCATGGACATTGAAGTCACCCAAGACTATAAGTCGAGGGTGCTCCAATGCCCAGCCCGACACGGCCTCAACCAGCGATGGCAGGCTAATGGGTGGTGCATTGGGCGGTCGGTACACCACCCAAATAGCCAAACTCTCCCCAGTATCCCACACCAGGCCGGAGCATTCTATGTCCTCAAGCTTAAGTGGCGGGAGGGCTCTGTAGGAGTAAGCCTCCCGAATGAGCAGCGCCACTCCACCCCCCCGCCCCTCAGTCCGTGATTGGTGAAGGACCAAGAACCCGGGCGGAGCCATCTGGGAGAGAGCCACTGTCTCCCCCTCTTGCACCCAGGTCTCAGTCATGCATGCCAGATCTGCTCCCTGCTCAACCATAAAGTCTCGCAGGGTAGAGGTCTTATTCCTTATAGACCTGGCATTGCACAACACCAATGTCGGAGGGGGGTTAAACCCAAGCCCCACTGTCTGTCACCCTTGGGATGGGACACAGGCTGGAAGGGGGCCGAGCTTCCCTGTTTCTCTGCCCTCTTCCCTTATATATCTGCCTGGTCCCACCGCTATACCTTCCCCTCCCCAAGAGCACTGGTATCGCTTGGCCTGTTTCCATTTAAAGTGGCCATTCACACTGCCACAGTGTGGTGGACTAGTGGCTAACTAACCAGCTAGGCTGCTAATACCCACCAACCTATCTATCCTGTCCCCCCCCCCCCCCCCCGACCTCTTTCCTTGTTGCCCCAACGCCAATTTGGGCCACAAGGCTAAACTGGCTCCCCTCCTGCTCTGCCTAGTCTCTATAGGGAAAGGACCTAAATATAATTTAAGCTACCTAACTAGTCTAAAAATAATTATAAAACCCTCAATGGGAACGGAGGTGTGCCCGGAAACTCTCCCTGCCTTGGTCCCGCCGATCCTCAGTCCATAGTAGTGTCCTGGATACTTGCAACATATAGTTGGTGTCGTTGGTATCGCCTTTGGTTCCCAAGTCCCTAATCCTCTGTCCTGTTGCATTTCAAGCCAGGTGCTCCTGGTAATCTCTTCGGTAGTTCTAATATTAGGAGCAGGAGATAGCCCCACTGGCTGAGGGGCGGAGGGCAACTGTCCGGTGGTGTTAAAAACAAGCCCGTTAGGGCCTCAGCAGTCCAGCAACCCCGAGGGCATCTATGCCGTTTCAGTGGGTTCTCCCACCCAGCCAGTTCCTCCTCCCAGCACTCGGCTCCTCCTGACGCCCAACCTCCTCACATACCACAGTTACGACTGGATCTCCCACTACAGCCGACTCCTTTCTATGTATGGCTCAGTGCCTCCTCCTCGCACCCGACTCCTCCAGGCACCTGATTTCTTTCCGGTATTGGGCCCCGCCGGTCGCAGTCCCGCCACTCACGGTCGCCACGGGCCCACAGCCCAACGCCTCAGCACGCTCCAGGGACCCACTCAGTCCGCAGGCCTTCCCAGGGGCCCCGATCACCACAAGCTCCGGCCCCTGCAACTCCGCCTCTCCAGGAGCTCCGACTCCGGCCCCGCTGTAGGTCACCGCAAGCTCCGGCCCCGCGGCAGGCCCCCCGCGTCTTTCCACGACTTCCTGCCTCAGCGTCTCCGTGGCGTTTCTGGGCTCCCGGTCTCAGCGTCCCCGCCTCCAGGCCCGGCATCCGGACTCACCACGGCCCCCACGACTCCCGCCGCTTCCGCGGCTCCCCGCCTCGGCGTCGCCTCCGTCACCGGACCTCTTGGCTCGTCCCGGCCGGGTCTCTCCAGCCTCGGCCTCGGCGTCTCCACACGGCCGCAGCTCAGTGCCAGGCACAAAAAGATCGTATCTGAGCACCACCGAGCACCTCCACTCCGTCCCCTTCTGCTGGTAATTACAATTTAGTGTCTCACCTAATTTTGGGGGCAAATTTAGCCCGTTCTTTAGCTTGTTTCAGCGGAGCTCAGTTTTTGAGCTCTACGCTGGCCGCCAGCTTCTCTCTCCCCCCCCCCCCCCCCGCGAATATCGCGGGGGCTCCCCCTTGTCTTTTCTAATTTGCAAGTACAGGATTCTGTCAAAAATTGCTGCTGTTTTAAGTCAGCTAGAGGCCTTCAAGATCTATGATTTTTCAGTACACATTTTTATTTGTAGACATTATATTTAACTACAGAACTTAGAGAACATAGAGAAAGGGTATACAACCTAAGTACCTCTGACCATATTTCATCTCTGTTGAGGTTTCACTAGAATCAAATCTGCATCTAAGAACATAAGAACATCAGAGAAGCCAACATTGGATCAGGCCAGTGGCCCATCCAGTCCAACACTCTTGTGTCACACAGTGGCCAAAAACACCAGGTGCCCTCAGGAGGTCCAGCAGTGGGGCCAGGACACTAGAAGCCCTCCCACTGTTGCCTCCCTCTTGAAGCCGTCCATGCTTGTAGCCGCCACCACCTCCTATGGCAGTGAATTCCACATGTTAATCACTCTTTGGGTGAAGAAGCTAAGCAGGGTCGACCCTGGCGAGTATTTGGATGGGAGACCTCCAGAGAGTATCAGGGCTGGGGGCAAGAGGCAGGCTATCAAGCCACTTCTCTGAATGTCCTCTGTGCCCCAGTAGAAGTCGCCAGAGGTCACCATGACTTCCAGGCACAGGCGCGCGCACACACACACAAAGGCAATCCCCACCCCCCAAAAAACACAGCAAATCAAGGATGCTGCCGCTGCCACCACCTTCTGCTGCTCTTAAGAACATAAGTGAAGCCAATGTTGGATCAGGCCACTGGCTTATCCAGTCCAACACTCTGTCACGCAGTGGCCAAAAACACCAAGTCCCCTCAGGAGGTCCACCAGTGGGGCCAGGACACTAGAAGCCCTCCCACTGTTGCCCCCCCCCCCACAAGCACCAAGAATACAAAGCATCTCTTGCCCAAGACTGAGAGTTTCTATCTATACTTTCTGGCTAATAGCCACTGATGGACCTCTGCTCCATATGTTTATCTAATTCCCTCTTGAAGCTGTCCATGCTTGTAGCCGCCACCACCTCCTGTGGCAGTGAGTTCCACGTGTTAATCACTCTTGGGGTGAAGTAGTACTTCCTTTTATCTGTTCTAACCCGACTGCTCAGCAATTTCATGGAGTGCCCACGAGTTCTTGTATTGTTCTCTTTCTTTCACAAGAAAATATTTTTTTAAGACAGGGAATTAAGTACTATTGACTTCCAGAATAAATATTGCTGCAGTCAAATCAAAGAACAGATAAAATCTTAGTGGTTGTAGAGGCAACAGGTATTTTCTATTGAACTTTGTTTTGGAAAAGAGAAGTCTTAAGAGTGCTGTTGGATCTCCAGAGGAATGGGATGGCCACTGTGTGAGACAGGATGCTCAACTAGATGAACCATAAGTCTGATCCAGCAGGGCTCTTCTTATGTTCTTATTAAAATGTGGAATTTGCTGCCAGAGGATGTAGTGATGGGCACAGGAATAGATGGCTTTAAAAGGGGATTAGATGGACACATGGAGGAGAAGTCTATCAACAGCTGCTAGCCAGGGTAACTGAAGGGAACCTCCACGTTCAGAGGCAATACACTTCTGAATCCCACTGCCAGGAGGCAACATGAAGGAATGACCTTGGCCTCTAAGCCCTGCTGTTGGACCTCCAAAGGAACAGGTTGGCCACTGAGACCAGAATGCTGGACTAGGTAGACCACCAGTCTCAACCAGCAGGGCTCTTATGTAGCTTGAAACCTTAACCAACATCAGTTTCCCTGCTGTTCTGAAGAGCATTCTGCATGGGAGGTAGAGGTTGCTGGCAATGGGACATTAGATTGCCCACCACTGTCCACCACTATCTACCTGCCTCCTCAATGTTGGTTCCCAAAAACAAGTTGCTTGATGGGGCTTTATGTTCTTCAAATTTAAAAAAATGCCTTAAAGTGTTTTGGAGCCTGAAGAACCCAAAAAATATTATGTCATCCCTATGTGGAATCGGAAAGAACTCGACGTTCATCAGCCGCACAAGACCAATAATGCTAAACAATTGACATTGCAGTATTTAAAATAAAAGGAACACATTCTTCAAAAGAGTTCCAAACAAGATCAAGCGACTCTGCATGGTAGTCATTTTATGTCAAAGTGGATTATACAAGGCATTCTTTTCTGGATGTATTTGTTACAGTTATACTTAAGGGTTATGGCAAATAACATTATAGTCATTTTAGAAAGATTACAATCAAAGCAAGCACAATGGAAGTTCTTGGCAGAAAAACCACAGCGATCCCCTTTTGTGTTGGAGAGAATACAAATCAAAACTATAAATAGACCCAAACATTTCCATACAATAAATTCTACAAGAGTGATCTAGATGAGATTTAGCACTCCAGATGGTTCTCAGCAAAGGAAAGAGCGGTTGCCAACCTCTTGCTATTAATACAAAAAAATCTAGTAGTAAAATGTCTTCAAAAGGAGGGGAATTATCTCTTTGTCATTTGCTCCACATTTCATAATGTGGAGACACAGAGCGGTACTGTGGAAAGCCGCAATTTCCAGATCCTCAAGTGTTTTTGTTAAAAAGTGTAAAGTGAAAAAATGGCATTCCCAACGGACTTAGTGAGTTATGTGGCAGGAATCTGCGGCAATCCAAATTCATCCACCAACGCGCCATCCTGTGAGAGAGAGGAAAAAGCAGTTTAATGGTGAAAGTCCCCCATGTCCAACTACTGAGAAATATTCCAGATTGCCATCAAAAGCATTTAATCCTGTGGCTCAATCCTGAGACATCTGCACAACTAACAGCAACCTGTGCAATAACTCTTCACAAACCATTTATTAACATTTGCTGTCTTTTAAAACACCCAGTTGAGGAGGCTTACAAGACCTAAGTGCGGCCTTGTAACATTAACTTTAATTTGCAAAGATAATGGAAGATTGAGAGATATCTACAGATACTTGGCAGGAGAAACGCATAGTAGGAGCATCTATAGAAGCCAAAACTGAATTTGCAGTTGTCAAAAATTTACTTGATTTCCTTATAGACACGTGTAGAGGGGTATACCAGATCACTGAAAGAATATACTCTCACTGAAAGCAGAAACACACACACATACGAATTCCGGAAGTTTTCTGTATCTATTATTATATAATTTTAAATTAACTAAGCAGTAAATCACTGATGTGGTATTAGAAGTTAGACATTAGAAAGGTTAATAGTTTAGGCATCACATCAGACCATGGTTTAAGCTAACTATGGTTTGGAACACAACCCTGGTATAAGCATAACGTGCAAACTATCATTTAGAATGGTTTGTCTGCTTTTATTTTCAGTTCTCCACATTCAGCTTCATAAATCTGCTAATTTACTCCTGTTTCCATGAGGCAGCAGCCTTTGGAGGTAAAGCAATGACTGTAATTACAGTTCATCAATTCGAACACGAGCACAAGGTGTGGCTTGCAAACCCACCTCCAACTATGGTTTCCAATGCCAACAATGTGAAAATAATGGCTTGTCATTTGGTAAAATGTCTGAGCAGGCCATTGTCCTCCATGGTTTGATGAAAAGTCTAAGTAAAAGCCTTAACATCTCTTGTAGTCCACTGAAAACTGCCCAGAACAGTTTTGATCAAAAAACACATCTCTTATGCTACTTGTTCCTCAGGACTGAGATGCAATAAGCAGGAAAAGTATTATTCTAATAAGGGCAGCAAAAAAAATTTTTTTTAATCCTAATCGCATAATTTCAAGATGGACTTCTCTAAATACAGTTCATTTGTTGACATGTTTTTAGATTTAAAAATCAATTCTCCTGCTCAGCTTCTAGCATAAAAAGTGACAAGATCATCGAGAGCATGGAAAGCCCAAAGATTCTGATGGAGGCTGCAATGCTAAATATATTCAGCATTATATTGGCTTACCTTGTTTTTTGATTCAGTTGGCATGCCTTCAGGAATTGTGGGGACAGACGCTGCTTCATCCAGATAGGAACTATCCTCGTCTGCTAGAAGTTCATCCCCCAGAGCCTCCAGTTCTGAAATTGTTAGTACACAGAATTTCCCTTGAAATCCAACACGGAAATTGAGGGGGCAGGTGAACTTGCAAAACACACAGCAAATTCAAATGCATACAGAACACCAGTTAAAATTGGCATCTGCAAAGAGTTGCTCTCTGGCTATCACACAGCTAGCTTATTTAACTCTGCTAGTCCATCCCACGATGGCAGCGTAGGGAGGCTGTTATCCTTTCTGGGAGGCAGGACAGAAACAAGAAGCTGGCAGACTGGGTGGGGGAGGCAGAGGGGGGCCATTTTAGTCACTTTCCCTTCCATACAGCAGGACTCTTCATCCCTCTTTTCAAGGCTTACAGGTAGCTGCCATGGGGGGAAATCCTCTTCCACCAGCCTCTCCCACTGGCCCTTCATGAAATTGAGCCTGTTGTGCAAAACACCCCAAGTTGCTGCCCTGCCTTTGGCCAGTTTATGCATTGAGGGAAAGAAACAAGAAGCTTCTGAGGCTTATGCTTGCAACTCTGAAGCTGGAATGCAGGACTGCAAACCACAGTACGATCATTAATGAAGCTCTCTTCAGACCACACCAAACCACAATCTGCTTTTATGGTAGCTTAGAACCCAAAACATGCTTTGAGCTTCCAAACAGACAGCAAGCATGCTCCCATCTCAAACAGTTCACCTGCTTTTGTCTTCCATCACTCAGTTTGATCAATTCACTCCTGTCTCAGTGGTGCAGAGGAAGCCTCTGGGGGCAGAGCTACAGCCACGCACAAGGCTCCTTCACTCAGGTCAGCACAAACTATGGTTTGCAAGACCATTCTGAAGCATTGATCCTGGGTTGATGACCAATGACAAACCAGTTTGTTAATCCAAGAATGACACCAAACCCTAGTTAAGCTTCCTTAAGCTTAGTAGGGTACAATGTTTGCGCTAAGGCTACCTTACCTACTCTTTTGTCCAAATTATTTGTGATTTGTTCCCGATTATGAAGAACATACTGGTTGCATTTACACATCATGATAAATTGTGCCCCGAGTCTGTTTCAGTTTGCTGTGATGTCCCAAATGCAGACAGTTCAAACAAATTTCAGTTGAAACAAATTTCAAACTAGAGCTTATAACTGGCTTGATGTCTGAATTCACAAGTTATTGAGAAGTGCAACCCTGTGGTCACGGGAGATGGCGGCAACAGAAGGATGTTCCTCATTCAGCCCTTGAGGCACCAAAGTTCACAAGGTAAAGATCCAAAACATTTCCCTTTTTAGTAGAACCAACTGGAGTATAGGAGGAGACACCTTTTCTATTACCCAGAATCTTAAGTATTTGTCCGAATGTTTCAGGGCAAAGAAATGTTTCACTATGGGCAAAAAACAGGGAAACGGGGGTTGTGCACAAACTAGGATTTGTTGCTTGCTTCTGGAAGGCTAACCAGATTAGCTGTAAAACAACTGCTTGCTGTACAGTTTATTGCGATATCTGTAGGCAGCCAGTCTCATGATCCTGAGAAAGTGGACCTAGAAACTATCTGCAACTCACCTGCCTCCAAGTCATCTTCATCGATCTCTGGGGTTCCGTAACTACGACCCAGGGCTTCTTGGATCTCACCAGCTTCTTCCATCATGTCCTCCAGCTGATCTTGCAAGTCCTAGTATTATAAAATGCAGACTCAAATGCAGCCAGCAAAAGCCCTCCTCAGTAGCTACCAATGTTTTCAGCATGGTTGGGCTTCTTCATCTACCTGACGTAAACTTCCTGCCTAGTTGACTCGTTCAATAGTCCAATTTTTAAATCCTTATAATTGCTCATTTTGCTTTTCACTCCTGTGTCCCCAGAAAAGTCTCAGCCTCAAAAAGCATCAAAGCAGCTGTCCAACTCATACAAGATGTCATTTTTATGCTAATTATTCCTCATGACTAGCGTGGAAATAAGATCCATTCCAAAATGATTGCAGAGGTATAAAAGAGGGTACCTGGTTCAAGCCTTACAGCAAGAATTGACAAGATTGCACAACTGAGTCATACACAAAATTGTTACAGTGACGCTCACCTCAATTTGATCGATTTTTACTTGCTTGTAGGCTTTCTTCATTTCTTTCACTCCCAGTTTCATAGCATCAACCTGCAAAAGGAACCAGAGAACATTTACAACCATTTATAATGCACACAGATTGTCGAAGTCTAAACTGAAGCCAAAAGCAAAGTTACCGTTGTTTTTGTGTCTTTTAGAGACTGGATGGTGTAATTGGCTTGTTCCATATTGAAAGACTGCTGGGCAAGGTTATCCCGCTGGTTTTCGTACCTGCATTCCAAGCAGACAGTCATCAGACCCTGAGCCATCAACATCATTCATGTACATTTGTACCCCACCCTTCTGACTTTACAAGGGACACCAAGGTGGCCAACAATCTAAAACGTACATGATAACATTACATTATAAAACCATTAAAATCAACCTCTCTCCCAAACATACATCATTAAAACAATATACAAAAGATTTTTAAAAAAACAGTTGACATACAAAACATTGGTTAAGAAGGAGGAATCATTGAAGGAATACCAAACCAAACAAAAAAGTCTTCACCCGCTGACAGAAGATGGCAACAGAAGGGGACAGAGGAATCCCCTGGGAGGAGAGCTCCAGAGCTTTAATGCCATGATCAAGAAGGCCTCTTCCGGGTTGCCACCTGCCTACTCTCAGAAGGCAGGAACACCCAAAGCAAAGCCTCCGAAGATGACCATAATGGAGCGGTGGATTTATAAGGGAATAGGTGGTCCTTCAGGGATGCTGAAGGACTTTAAAGGTCAAGACCAGCACCTTGAGCTGTGCCCAGAAACACGTCCCACATTGGGCTGCTGCCCTCTTGAGCTACTATGATAGAGTCTGTCCTGCTTTCCAGAGAGGGAAGGAGGGAGAGGTTTTCACTAAGTGCCTGCACAATACCAGAGGCCTAGTCCCCAAGATTTAGGGCAGGGATAGCCAATTGGCAGGCTGCATGTAAACAACAGTTCCCAGAGCAATTTGAATCAATTTGTCTGCCATTCCACTGGTGAGGAAAAATGCAAACTGGTTTCATGTTCTGAGAAACGGAGACCACTCACCCTTTAATACTGCATCTCCCTGCATGTCATGGCTCAACTATACCTCAAGAAATCTGCAACTTCAATGGTCATACTGCTTGTAATGTCAGTGTTATAGCAGGATGCTGGAACTGCAACACTGTGCAGAGAACTGTCAGTTTCTTTTCAGTATTGTGAGGTTAGTCTCTCAGTGCTCACCCAAAGTGCAACTTAAAAAACATATTCCTTTGCTTACAGTGCAGCAGATGGTGTTTACAAGGCAGAATTTTGTGAGGAAAGGTTTTCTGTTTCTATATGCAAAGCACTGACCACATACAAAGGGTATATAATCTGTGCTTTCCTAGAACAGCTCTGAGTAGATAACTTACAGATGACCGAGGAACATGGCAGGGACACTGATCAGCCCAACCAAGAGCCTTATGCTAAGCCACTAAGACACAGTAAGAAGCACAACCATCATCAAGGGCATAACTTAAAGAGTAGATGGTTACTTAAGACACAGAACAATACTTGTCAATACATTTTTAAAAACATTTTTAAAAACATCATTGTTCCCTGGATCAACAAGCATTTGTTAGGTTTCAGTTGAGAGTCTCAGCTTTAAGTACTAAAGAACACATCAGTATCTCATCATCCGAGTTTGACACTGGGCATCTCGGCATTCTCATTTTCCTGGCTTACAAGTTCCTGTTTCTTTGTGGGTGCGGGTGTGTGTGTGTTCCTATTCCACATGTGTTTTGCTACCTCTAATGTTTGATTTTATATCACAGAGGTTTATGTCCAGCATAAAACCTGCAGATTTAAACTGCAGATTTTTATGTTGGACATAAATCTGTATGATATTGAACCAACCACTAGAGGGAGCAAACCACATGTGGAACAGGAACACACCCAACGCCCCCCCCCCCCCCCCAAGAAACAGGAACTTGCAAGGGAACAAAAAATGAGAACGCGGAAAAGTAAATTCACTTTGGATGCAGAAGAAATACTGAGGCATTATGTGCAAACCCAAAGAAATGACCTGCACTCATCAGTGGTGCCAATCTATATTGGCATCAGTTTCCCTCACACTCTTGTCTGCCCATCCATCAGAAGAAGAAGAAGAGGAGATTGGATTTATACCCCGCCCTCCACTCCCCAAGGGAGTCTCAGAGCAGCTTACAAACTCCTTTTCCCTTCCCCTCCCCACAACAGACACCCTGTGAGGTAGGTGGGGCTGAGAGAGCGCTTTCCCAAGCTGTCCTTGAGGGAACAGCTGGTACAGAGCTATGGCTTGCCCAAGGTCATCCAGCCAGGTGCAAGTGGAGGATTGGGGAATCAAACCCGGTTCTCCCAGATTAAAGTCCGCGCACTTAACCACTACACCAAACTGGCTTATCAGGGCATAACAAAGCTTGCTTCTGAAACTGGACTACAACACATAAAGCTGTCTCTCTATAAATTTCCAGACAAAAAATTAACCTCAAAACCACAGCCAATCTGCTTGCTGCTCATACATACCCGCACAGAATAAATACAGAAACTTGCACAAGGTAAGAGGATGAATTCCATTCAGAAGCCCACAATTCCTCTCTGTCCACTGGAGATTCCTCCCCACCACAAACACAGAATCTTCTGGGACAGGTGAACAGAGGGACAGGGCTTTGGGCAGGGAGTCATGAAACGGCTGAGGCAGGCTCACCTTTACTCAGCCAGCAGTCGTGTAGATGTGCTGGCAGGAAGAGGAGAAGTGACAGCTCCCATGCCATCCAATTTTAGTCAGAGAGGCAGGAGGGAGGAGCTGCCACTGCTCTCCTACCCAGCTGTTGCATGCTTGGGGTGGCATGCACAGTTTCCCATTTTATCCTCACAACAACCTTGCAAAGTAGGCTTGGCTGAGAGACACTGGTCCAAGGTCACCCACAGCTGAGTGGGGAGTGGAACACAGATCTCACCAGTCTTTGCCCAATAATGTAACCACTGCCCCATTCTAGCTCTTCCTCCTGTTCTCTTCAAGTGCATCTAAGGATCCCGGCTTCTCCTCCTGTCGTCTCCCTTCTGGGAACCTCCTCTCCGTGCCTGCCTCTGGGTCTGTCTGCTGCTGAGCAACCGTGCAGAGAGCTGAGCCTGGAGCAACGGTCATTGCTGGGACGCACCATGTGCATACATAGCTAAGAGTGGAGCTGGACAGATTACAGGGCAGGAGGCACCCCATGATAGCAGTGCAATACGGGGGGGGGATCCTTCTTTCCTCCAGTTCTTCACATTTGCCAGTGGACCTGGATGAGGTTAGATCCGCAGCAACTGAAGGAAGAGCCCCAATAACAGTTGCCTCATAAGGCAAGCCAATAACAGAGGACCTCTGGTTCCACTTTCTGAAAGGAAATCAGTTTTTCAGTGGAAAACTAGATGAACTGTTTGAAACTTACATTCGCTTTTGTTTCAACACTCTGAGCGCTTTCTGCTTTACCATGTTCTAGAAGAGAAGCAACAATAATGAGGATTAACAGTTTAACCACTGAAGGCAACCCTTGCCAACTGACAGATATATTTAACCCCCCCCCCCCGACATACCACGTTTCTGCTCCGATGTGCTTACGAATGCAAGTGTTGACATTCTCTGACAACGTTAACAGACTGGAAGCCTGATGTATGAAGCACTCAAGTGAGCAAGCCTGACCACGGGGTCCCACCCTTCCTCTAAGATGAGGGCAGTGAGCCTGCTCCTCTTCCCCATGCCCACCAATTTATCCTCACTACAACCTCAAGATGTCACTCAGTCAGGGTCACTCACTGCAGAGTAGTTTAAGTCTTAGATACTGAGACAACGATTAGGGGGAAAAACAGGCAGTGGCATTTCTAAAAACCCAGAGAAATCTTTTTTTTAATCAAATAGTGGCTGTGGTCACACGGGCTTTAAATCCTGGAGGGCTCCCGAACTTAAAGGGACCGGGGTTTTTTATTTTGGGTTGGGATGATTACACATCCCAACCCCGCCGGTAGCAGCTGGCGGAGGAGGCAGGTAGCAGAGGAGGCGGCTGGCAGCGGCGGCGGGCAGAGGAGGAAGAGGCAGGTGGCGGCGGTGGCACCCTTCCCCGAGCCCCGCCGGCCGCCTGGTAAGTCCCCCCCACTTTTGCACTTGGTTGCTTGAGTGCCCAAGCGCCCAAGTGCAAAAGGGGGGGACCGGAGGGACGATCTGGACAGCCCTCTCTCGCAATGATTGCGAGAGAGGGCTGTCCAGATTGGCTCAATTGCGGATTCCTCTTGTGACCACCATTTGATTTTCCAGGGGTCGGAAAATGTGGGAGGAACCCGCAATTGAGCCCGCTTCGGCACAGGAGTTGTCCTGGCTGTTGTGAACAGTCCCTTTAAATGCGAGAGGAAATAGCAGTTCCTCCCACTTTAAAGGCCCGTGTGACTGCGGCCAGTAATTCCACATGCACTTCTGATTTTATAAACATTTTATAAACATATGAGCATGTCACTTTGTCATTGAAATGAACCTGGCAGAACTGGGTGAAGCCTGGTATGGTGTGAGTCACCTTCAGCCTCCCGCCCACATCTCACCTTCGCAGGCCCTTCCCTCATCTTCTTCATTTGATCTTTATACTTCACCAGTTCAGCATCAAGCCTCGAGATTTTCTTGTCAATAGACTCTGCTCTGCTATCCACCTTTAGCAAGGAGGATAAAAGAAAAAAGAAAGGGACAGGGGACATAATTTAGTAATGGCAAAGGCATCTGTACACTTTAAAGCCAGGGTGGAAATTATAGCAACCCTTAGCCACACCAAGTTGGCCACGCAGCAATGTGCACACTTCACATACCATGTATAGGATGTGATTAAAGGCTTTTGCTGATAAGGAAGAGCTATCCACAAGAAACATACATATTAGGGATCAGGGGCCAAAAAAATAGCCACTGGGCCCCTCAGTTGCCAACCTATTAGACACAGAGGCCCTCAACGTGGTGCTCATGGACACCTTGAAGCCCACTGACACCTCTCCTGGTGCCCACCAACTGCTTTCAGGAAATGGGTGGGGGCCATGTGGGTTTCTTGCAATCTGACTGGCAGTGTAGATTAATATTTCCGTAGCAGCTGTCATCACAGAATTTGCTTTATTCTCTCTTTCCTGGCACTTGGCCCTTTTCGGCATGCGTGGTTCCACCTCCCACAGCAGCCATGTTGTGTTTGGTTCTGCCCCCTGCGGAAACTATGTTGTAAGGCTGTGCCCTCCACCCTGCATCAGAATTGTTGGATACTGTAACTCTGCATGCAAGGAGATCCGGGAGGGAAAGGGTGAAGAGAATTCTCTCTCTCTCTCTCTGGTACACTTGGCAGTTCCCCCCCCCCCCCAAAAAAAATTGGTCAGATGTTGAGTCTCTTTGGCCCTTACTTGCCTTCTGTTTCACCTTACATATAGGACTTCTCTTCTTCTCTTTCCTATCTGGGCTTGGAGCTGTAGCAAGTGGACCTTTTTGAAGTTAATCTGTTCACAATAAGTTAGATGTACCAACATGAATATCTCATGTAAGATGTGCTTCTATTTTTGTAAGCAAAATTTCTTTCTCTTGTTACCATTGGAGTTAAATAATCTTTGTGATTTGTTTGAACAGCATTTTCCCTTTAACCGGGAAATGTGGAGGATCAGGGATACTGTTTAAAGCTTCTGAGCTTCCAAGACAAATATTCTTTTCTTTTTACATTTAACCTTATAAGAATTCCAAAGGTGTTGGGGACCTCTGTGTTAGACAAAAGATTGGTTGACTAACACCCACTATACCACAGTACTTCTTATACATGAAATATAAACATGAAGGGCTTTTTTTTAATGACCAAGTAACACCACAACATAGTGTACAGACTTTGAAGTTCTCCAGAAATCTTAATCAGGCTCAGTATTAAAGAAAAGGGTCCTTTTAACAAACACACACAAAACTATGGTTACCACAGAAAACATGACTCACTGGGAAAGACAATAATGCCAGGGAAAGTAGAAGGCAGCAGGAAAAGAGGAAGATCCAACATGAGATGGACGGACTCAGTTAAGGAAGCCACGAAGGCCTGCAGTTTGCAAGGCCTGAGCAAGGCTGTCAGTGACAGGACGTTCTGAAGGACATTAATTCACAGACCCTTTATGGCGACCCGCCATAAGTCAGAAGTAACTTGACAGCACATAATGCACAAACATGGTTGTCATAATCACAATAAAAGCCTAATCTCTGACTTTAACTTGACTGCTCAATGTCTCATAATTTCATTATTGCTTTAAAATGCACCATTTAATTGAATATCAGAGCCAATGTAGAAAGTGACGGTTAAGGAATGAATTCATCTACTGCCAATGAATGGCATTTAACACATAAGACAGCTAGGGCAAGAACTTCAATGTGTATACATTTTTATAACATACAACAAAACATATTTTGATGTGAAATGATAAATACACTTCATACTTCTACTGAGGACAACCAAGAGATTCTACATTACTTAAAATACAAAGCACTACAAAGAAACTTCTAGGCACCGTGGCGATTGGGTACCTGTTCAGTCCTGTTTTAAGGGAACTTAACACACATACAATACAATACACAACCTTTATTGGCATACATGGGAACTTAACATTTTGTCTAACATCAGAAAGACCCTTGATCAAAAACTAGTTTTGCTTCCAATCCATTTTTGCTCCTTCTTCCCAGAAGGCCATTGGTGCAACCTGAAACCCCCCTCCCACTAGAGTCAGCTGAACATTCTATACAGGATGAGGCCTGAGGGCCCTCCCCCCCCATTCCAACCTGTTGAAGAGTCCTGGAGAATTGGAACATTAGTTAAAATCAAGAGTTCCAACAGAACTTCTGTTACTGTAGAATGAAGTTTGAGTCCAGTGGGACCTTTAAGACCAACAAAGTTTATTTCTGGGTATAAGCTTTCGTGTGCATGCACACTTCTTCAGATACATGCATGCATATACGAAAGCTGATACCCAGAATTAAACTTTATTGGTCTTAAAGGTCCCACTGGACTCAAACTTTGTTCTGCTACTTCAGACCAACACGGCTACCCATCTGAATTTTCTTGTACTAAAGTTGTTATTTCCTGCTTATTTTATACGCTTAAACCATTTTAGTTGTCTTACTATTTTAAGTATATTTGCCTTTCTTGAAAATATGTGGAAAAAATTAAAATCCTTTTTAACTCTGAACTTTAAAAAGCTGGCACTTGCTCCAATTCTTAAACCATTCTAACTGCACAGAGAAAAATAACTGCCACAAAGAAAGTCCCAGCTAGGAAAACAGAGCTCTGTCGTAACTAGAAGCAGGCTTTTAAAGCAAGAAGCAGGTCTAAGCCTAAAGAGCAGCTGGCTTTATCCCTGGAGATTATCCCATGGTTCTGAAATTTTGCCCCCAGATGGTCTCCTGTGTCCTTTTCATTCTTAACAAGAAAAATGATACCGTGTTCACCAAGCTGAACGGGATACGCAGTGCTTTCTTCGTTTGTTTACTATGTTTATAGTCCACCCTTCTCACTAAGACTCAAAACTCAGTGTAAATTGATCAAGTCAACAGGATGAGACATTTAATAAGCGATGTGCTAGGACTGGGATTACTGATATCTGAGTAAGTATGGCATGTTATACATGATACAGAGTGCAGATACAGTGCAGAAAATTGGTATTACATCAGCAAAACAATGCAGTGCCAACAGAGTATTACATGGAGCAAACAGATAATATGGTCTATACAGAGTGGAGTACTCCACAGTCCTTTTACCTTTATAAAGCACCTTTCTAAACCATTTGCCATAGCATTGCCCTATAACCTTTTTAAAAATGCCCCCCGAAGCTGTCATGGTGGAATTATAGAACTACCATAAGCAACAGAGTTGAATTTGGAATGCAAATTAAGTTTTCTAACTGAAGAATACTTTTAATTCTTGTGGCAATATTTGTTTCAAGAACATCAAGGTAAGATGGACAGAGGATAGTGGGGCAAGGTATGGAAGTCTTCCCCAACATTTCACATATGAATCAGTAACTGATGAAATATTGTTAGACGGTTTTCTGCAAACATGAGGACAAGAAATCTACTCTTTAAAAGAAGTAGCAGCAGCAGCAAAAGTTGGCATTCCCAGTTTAAGAATGTATATTCCACTGCGGCTGTCCAGAGGAACTGGTTGGCCATTGTGTGAGATAGGACACTGGACCAGATGGACCACTGGTCTGATCTAGAAGGGCTCTTCTTATGTAATGTCTGGCATGGTCTCCAAGGCAGACCAAAATGCCAAAAATAAGGGGCATGGTGACCTAAGTAATGTTCTTTACATATACAAAATGTTCTCAATGTTCTGAAATAAAAGCTGGCCTTTTGAAATAAGATGCATTGGCTTACCCTTCACACTCTAAATGAAAAGCTGAAAAGCTGCATGCTCAACCCTTGTTACTGCCACCTCTCCAGTTCCTCTTTTCTCAGATGTGTGTTGCCCTGACCCCTAAATGCAGGTGGAAAGCCCCTCAGAGTAAAGGCCTGTCTCACAAACTAACACAACAAGTTATGTTTTAAATTGTATAATGACTTCTGTAAAACTGAATCTGATGACCACAGGAGGAAGCTTTTACTGGCAAGATGTGGATTTCTTTTTAAATCAGAATTATTCCTGGTCATGTTTTAATATCCTATTAAAACTGTTTGGTTTAAGTCCTTGGGACTTAGGAAAGGCATTATACAAAGACCTTCTATTTATGCTGCAGGGCTGCATCTCAAGGGTTTTAATAAAAGGGCAAAGAGATCTCAGGAGCTCATCCCTGGCTGGACTCCAAGAGTTCCTAGTCCGGACAACTGTTTGATAGATTTTAACTGCCTTATACACACTACAATAACAGCTGGCAACATTTATGGACCAGAGACTCATAGCCAATCCCAAACTGCACATCAGGGCATGGGGTGGTAACCAGTGTTCCCTCTAAGCTGAGTTAGTGTGAGCTAGCTCACAAGCTTTTAGCCTCTGGCTCACACATTTTTGTTTTAGCTCAGGAAGGATGGCTCCAGAGCAAACTAATTTATGCAGCAGCCCAATCGCTCACTCACAACTTTAATGCCAGCAGTTAACAAAGTAGAATTTTTGCTCACAAGACTCCACAGCTTAGAGGGAGCATAAGCTCTTCTCCTTGAACCAGCCAAGCAGAACAGAGAGTTGTGAATATCAGAGATGCTCTGCTAGATCAGACCAGGGTCCTTCTAATCCAGTGTGCCAACCAGCTGCCCTGAAGGGCCACAACAAACAATGGGAGACCTTGGTCATGATGTCCTGATGTGGCTTCTTAACACCAGGATTCAGAGGCTGACTACCTCTGAATGTGGAAATTCTCTGTAGTCACCATAGCTAAAGCCACAAAACTATCACATAGGTGCAGAAAATGAAGGTTGCCAACCTCCTGGTAGGACCTGTAGGTATCCCAGAATATTAACTGATCTCCAAACTATAGAGATCAGTTTCCCTGGAGAAAACGGCAGCTTTGGAAGGTGGATTCTATGGTACATCACAACCTAGGAGAAACTGAGAGCTTCCCGACTAAGCTCTCTCCACTCCCCAAACCCCGCCCTCCAATCGCCAGGAATTTTCTAACCCAGAGCCGGCAACCCTTCTACCCCTCTCCAAGGTTCCCAGTTCTGACTGGGGAAACTGCTGGGGAGTTTCTCCTTCTAAGCTGAGTCAGTGTGAGCCAGCTCAGTTTCCTAGGCTCCGGCACACACGTTTTTGTCTTTGCTCAGGAAGCCCAACCGCTCGCTCACCACTCTGATGCCAGGAGCCCGCCGAGGAGCGCTTTTGCCCACTCAGACTCCGCAGCTCAGAGGGGGCGTTGCTGGGGACCGGGGGGGGGGGGCAGTCCCTGGGAAAGGACTCCCGCTTCTCCTGAGGGCTCCGGGCATCCGCCTCTCAGGCAGCCTCCTGACGCCGCCCCGTCCTCCGTCGTCGCCTGCAGGCCAGCGGCAGCCCCCCCTCGCCCCCTCGGGCGCCGGCAGGCCCCCCTCCCCCAACAGGGGCCGCGGCGGGGGGGGGGAGGTGTTTCCGCGGCAACGGAGCCCAGCCACGCCCCCCCAAAAAGGAGGGCGGGACTGACCGTGCCGATGCAGTCCGTCAGGTTGGGGGGCGGCGCCTTCGGCTTCGCCTTCCCGAAGAAGCGGTTCATCACGGTGGGTCTCTTCGGCGATCCACAGACACCTCCCGAAGCCGGACGGACGGAGCAACCAGGAAGTTTGCGCCGGAAATCCCTTCGCCCGCTGGAAACAGCCCACTGCGCCTGCGCGCGCGCCACCCCCCTCTCCGCTGGCCCACCAACGCGCGGCAATGACGTCACGCCGCTTCCCCGTCGAGCGAAAGGTCGCCTGAAGCCGCTCTTCCGCCCTGCCTGGAGCCGGAAGTAGGAGATTTCCGCGGGGCTGGGGGGGGGGGGGGGGGAAGAGGCCTGCTGACGGGAGACTCGCTCGCTCCAGCAGGAGCAGGAGCAGCAAGAGACGAGAGAGACGCGGCCCCTTGGGGAACCAGCAGCTTGCCCCCAGGCCCCGGGCTACCCGTCTCCGTCCTGTCGGGATTTGTGCCCCAGCATTCTGAACCGGCTGAAGTTTCCAGATAATAATAATATAATAATAATATACTTTATTGTCATTGTACATAGTACAATGAAATTAAAAAGTGCCATCATTCAGTGACTCACAACATACAATTATGCGCACTCACACAGACATTCACGCCTGCTTCTCCCTTGTGATTTACATAGCAACCAAACCACTGTTTCCCCCAGATTTCGGTCTCATGCAGCATTCAGGGCAATAATAACTCTCAAGTAAAAACTGTTTTTTAGTCTATTTGTCGTTGTTTTGATTGTCCTATATCTTCTGCCCGAAGGCAGCAGTTCAAACAAGGAATATGCAGGATGTGACAAATCCTGTAGGATGTTCTTCACTTTTTTCAGACATCGAGAACTGTACAGTTCCTCCAGAAGTGGGAGATCAGTCTCAAGCGTAGGCCAGCGTACAGTGAGTTGCAGTAGTCTAGCCTGGAGGTGACCATTGCATGGATTATTGTGGCTAGGTCAGGGCGTGATAAGAAAGAAGCAAGCTGCTGGGCTTGGCAAAGGTGGAAAAACTGGCAATATGTGTGACCTGGGCCTCCAAAGTCATGCCCAAGCTGTTGACTAACAGCGCCGGTGTCAGTAGGGGCCCATCAAGAGCTGGTAACCCCCCCCCCCCCGCCACACAACCTCTGTCTTCAGTTGATTCAGTCTCAGCCTGTTCTTTTTTAGCCACCCCACCACAGCATCCAGTATCTCAGCCAGATTTTGCAGGGTGGTGGCTGTCCATCCTTCCAATAACACATACAGCTGGGTGTCATCAGCATATTGATGGCACCCAAGCCCAAAACTCTTTGCCAGCTGGGTGAGGGGGCACATGTAGATGCTAAATAACATCAGGGAGAGGAGTGCCCCCTGAGGAACCGCACATACTAAGGGTTGCCTAAAGGACACATCCAGTGTTCCCTCTAAGCTGAGATAGTGTGAGCTTTTTAACCTCCGGCTCACATATCTTTGTCTTAGCTCAGGAAGGATGCCTCCAGAGCAAACTAATTTATGCAGTAGCCAAACTGCTCATTCCCAACTTTAATGTCAACAAATTGCTCATTCCTAACAAATGAATCTCTAGGCCCAGATGGCATACATCTGAGAGTTCTGAAAGAACTCAAATGTGAACTTGTGGGTCTCCTGACAAAAATACATAACCTTTCATTAAAATCTGCCTCCATTCCTGAGGACTGGAAGGTAGCGAATGTCACTCCCAACTTTAAAAAGGGTTCCAGAGGAAATCCGGGAAATTACAGGCCAGTCAATCTGACGTGGATACCGGATAAGTTGGTGGAAACTGTTATTAAGGAAAAAATTAGTAGACATATTAATGAACAAAATCTATTGAGGAAGACTCAGCATGGGTTCTGTAAGGGAAGATCTTGTCTCACTAACCTGTTAGTGTTCTTTGAGGGAGTGAACAAACATGTGGACAAGGGAGACCCAATAGATGTTGTTTACCTTGACTTCCAGAAAGCTTTTGATAAAGTTCCTCATCAAAAGCTCCTAAGTAAGCTCAATAGTCATGAGATAAAAGGACAAATCCTTTTGTGGATCAAAGACTGGCTAATTAAAAGGAAACAGAGGCCCCGTCCACACTGTCACTTCTGATGCTCATTTCTCCCTATTGCTTCAGGTTCCCCCACCCCCCATATGTTTTGTTCTCTCTAGTAGTCCCAGAGGGAGCAAAACACATGTGGAAAAGGGGGAGGAACCCAAAGCAATAGGGAGAAATGAGCAGCAAAAGTGACAGTGTGGACAGGGCCAGAGAGTGAGTATAAATGGGCAATTTTCTCAGTGGAGGGAGGTAAGCAGTGGGGTACTGCAGGGATCAGTACTCGGTCCAATGCTTTTTAACTTGTTTATTAATGATTTGGAGTTCGGAGTAAGCAGTGAAGTAGCTAAATTTGCAGATGACACAAAGTTGTTCAGGGTGGTGAGAACCAGGGAGGATTGTGAGGCACTCCAAAGGGGTCTGTCGAGGATGGGCGAGTAGGCATCAGTGTGGCAAATGGGGTTCAATGTGGCCAAGTGCAAAGTGATGCACATTGGAGCCAAAAATCCTAAGTACAAATTGATGGGATCCGAACTGGTGGAGACTGACCAAGAGAGAGATCTTGGAGTCGTAGTAGATAACTCAATGAAAATGTTGAGACAGTGCGACTGCAATGAAAAAGGCCAATGCTATGCTGGGGGTTATTAGGAAGGGAACTGAAAACAAATCAGCCAGTATCATAATGCCCTGTGTAAATCGATGGTGCGACCTAATTTGGAGTACTGTGTACAGTTCTGGTCGCCACACCTCAAAAAAGATACTATAGTATTGGAAAAAGTGCAGAAAAGGGCAACTAGAATGATAAAAGGGTTGGAACACTTTCCCTATGAAGAAAGGTTGAAGCACTTGGGGCTCTTTAGCTTGGAGAAATGACGTCTGAGGGGTGACATGATCGAGGTTTATAAGATTATGCATGGGATAGAGTAGGCAGAGAAAGAAGTACTTTTCTCCCTTTCTCAATGCAAGAACTCATGGGCACTCCATGAAATTGCTGAGCAGTCGCGTTAGAACAGATAAAAAGAAGTACTTCTTCACCCAAAGAGTGATTAACATGTGGAATTCACTGCCACAGGAGGTGGTGGTGGCTACAAGCATGGACGGCTTCAAGAGGGAATTAGATAAGCATATGGAGCAGAGGTCCATCAGTGGCTATTAGCCACAAAGTATAGATAGGAATTCTCAGTCTGGGGCAAGTGATGCTCTGTATTCTTGGTGCTTGAGGGGGGGCAACAGTGGGAGGACTTCTAGTGTCCTGGCCCCACTGGTGGACCTCCTGAGGGCACCTAGTGTTTTTGGCCACTGCGTGACAGTGTTGGACTGGATAGGCCACTGGCTTGATCCAACATTGGCTTTTCTTATGTTCTTAATGCCAGTAGCTCACAAAGAACAAGTTTTGCTGGGGGGCGTGGCGTCGGTGCGAGCGGCAATGGACGCTTGAAAGACCGGCTCCCGTAAACCTCTCCTGATTCAGCACCAATACCACATCACACACTACTGCAATCCGCTCTGAGGGATGGGCAAGAACTCCAAGACCAAAAAGCAGCAAATAGTGAGTAAAGACGTCACCACTTATTTCGCCAGAGGTGATAACTTAGAACTCCCGAGCGAGGCCCCACCGAGTGATCCCAAAATGGCGGTGGGAGGAGGAGACGCTCACCCGGACGGCCTCGTAGTCTCCAGGCAAGAGTTCCTCGATGCTATAAAAACTTTAGAACGCAATATGGCCACAACGATGTCGGAACTATTATTGCCAATTAACTCCCAAATTGCAGAGCTCAAACAATCAATGGCCCAAGTGACCCAAACCGCCGAAACAATGGCGGAATCAACCATGATTTTACAGGAGGATGCCAGATTTTTCTATGAGAGAGACGAATGGAACACAGATAAAATTATTATGCTGGAAAACCAATTGAAGGCAAACAATATTAAATTTAGAGGGGTCCCAGAGGACAGTGAACAGGCATCAAATATAAAATCCCTCCTCCTGGAATGGCTTTCATTGTTATTAGAAATAGAGCCCTCGACTGCCTCATTTATAGATTCAGCCTACAGGGTGGGGACATTGAGAACGCGCCAAACGAACTATCCCAGAGATGTAATAGTCAAGTTTACCAACTCACAAACAAAGCACAAAATTATGCAATTAGCCAGAACAAACGGCTTTCTAATGTACCAGGGCACAAAGATACAAGCCCTGCAGGATTTGTCTGCAGAAACACTAAATCGCTGCAAGGCTCTTCGCCCAATAACTCTGCTACCGCTGGGTGGCATCATATAAACTACAAGTCTCCTTCCAAGGTACTAAACTACATGCCACCGATATGAATTCGGGCTTAAAATTACTTCAGGACCTACAACTACAACCTCCATCCGAGGGAGAACCTGAATGCATACCCACTCATCCCCCATCTTTCACCCATCGTTGGCAAACAGTGAGAGACAGACATGAAAAAAGATCTAAACTTGCCTGATTTTCCTACTACGTCCTTTCCTGGTGATGCAGTTCATATTCTTAGAATTATTTTTATATTCAGATCTTTAGTATTTTACAGTAGTAGTGTGAAGTTACAATAAGTAGGTTTGGATTATCATATTTATCTATACTATAAGATTTACTACGTTAATATTAAGTGAGTGTAGTAGTGTAAAACTCATAACGTCATTTTATAAGAGAATATTTTTTTGACTGAAGATAATATGATATTTTATATATATATATGAGACTTAATACTTTGATTTTGAATTATCACTAATTTTCTAAATGCACAAAATTTCTTACTGTGTGCACTATTTATGAGCAACACACAAACTCCTTTTTACTCAAGCTACGAAATAATTATTAACCTATGTGTTATTGTTACATGTTTAAGGATATCACATGTGGCTATGTTTTTTAGTTGTATGGTGCCTTGCTCACAAACTAAAACCTTCAGGTCAATATTCTGACAACTTTATTAAAAAACTTTCTTTTGTCGCTGTTTTAAAATAGGTAACCCATAGTTAATGTTTAATAGTTACTTGTATGGTTTACAGTTTATTAATCCATTGAGATAAGATCAAAAAGTATTTTCCTTTTTTATAAAAAATATTAAAGAAAACAAATAGGTATTTAGACTTTGGTGAAAGTCTATTATTGGAGAAATGAGCAATAGTTTTTTTTTATTTAAGTTTTTATTTTAATTTCTGATAGCATATAAGGATAATACAAAATCCAATGAACGGTGTATGACATTGCAATATTAAGAACATTCAAAAACAAATTATGAACAGCAAGAAAATCTTCTGGTAACTAGAAATAGTGAGTTAACATTGCTAATCAAGAAATGATATACCAATGTAGTAATTCATTCAGTTGGCAACTAATCAAGGCAAGCGAGTGAAAATGATATTGATATTTAGAACAATGAGAACTTGTAAACAACATCTGAGCCATCTGAAATCAAAATATTAAAAACTTATGTCTGAGGTTTAAAGTAACCATAATATGTAAATAACGAAGCTTCATACATTAAGGACCTCCCAAAGGAAAGAAAAGAAAAAAAGGAGAAAGAGAAAAAGGAGACGAGTGCTCACAACCAGTTTTGGTAAGTAGACCAGCATTGTGGTATGATTTCCATTTCTGATAAGAATTTCAGTATTGGATCCCACTTTGACATGAAAGTTGTTTTGATTGGTCGTACCGAGAAAGTGTTTACTTCATTTGTAACACTTTCCATTAAGAATTGGTCCCAAAGCTTTATATACCATGTTTGCATTGAGGGTGGTTCAGGATTTTTCCAAAAGGTGGCAATCGTTGTTCGGGCAGCAAAAAGCATAGTATCCAGCGTTTTTTTCATTTTGTGTGTAGCGACAGATTGAGGCCATATGTCTAAAAATAAAGATTCTGGGCAGAGTGTGATATCTACATTTATAACTTTTTTGATTGTGTCTTTGATGTGTGTCCAGAATTGTATGATATCGCACTGCCACCAGCAATGAGCAAAGGTACCCAGTTGTTTGCATCTTTTCCAACATAAAGGGGAGCTGGAAGGCAGAATGTAAGATAGTTTTTGAGGCGTGAGTGTTAGCCAAATTGCTTTAATTTACGTTTAGCAATCAGCAAAATACACGGGTTCTTGCCAACTATACCAGGGTCCCACCCCTCCCGGGAGTTCTCAAGGAAAGACGCACGTGAGGCAGATATCCAGTTAAATGTAGTTTACTGGACAATGTTGTTCAAGCACACCAAAAACGTAATCACACACACACTCACACAGGCCTAAGAAATAAAGACAGAAAATAGCACATTTGCATGAGCAGGTAATCGTTGGTGGGGAAGCAGTGCCTTACCTTAGGTGCGTGGTCCAAACGATGGCTGAACTGGATGGGGAGAAAATAGAAAGGCTATGGGGACACGAGGCTCGAACCTGCGAGACCACGTGGTTCTCCTGGATCACGAGTCCAGAAAGAGAGAGGGTTAAAGATGGAGGCAAGGGTTGGGTACAGAAAGCTGGATGGAAGAGGGGTTCGAAAGCAGATAGGGGACGATGGCTCAAGAGAGCGAGTGCCTCTGGTTTTGGTCTTTTATTTGGGGGTCTTGGGGCGGGCTGATCAGGCCACATCCCACTAACACACCTACTAGGCGGTCCGTCCCTCTTGGACCTTTCCATAGGTAAAAGGTGGACAAAGGGAGGAGGTCCAGGGGATGTCTGTTGCAAGTCTGTTGCAAGACTATGATCTCACCAGGGAATGGACTTTGGACAGGGGTCCGATGACTCACCTGGCCACATCTATTGTTAGTCAATGACTTGGCTGACTGGGTGATGGCCCGAACATTAGTTGCTAAGCAACTGCGTTAGCATAATTCATTTAGCTAGGTTGGAGGGGGGGCAGGGGTTTGACCAGCGTGTGGAAACAGAAAGAAACCTCATGGCAAGAGGAGTCCTTTGTCTCTGGTGAACTATCTAGGGTGTCAGCCTCCTGGCATGGGCTGGCGCTGGCTCCTACTATGAAGAAAGCACATGGCCCTTCCATTTAAGGCAGCCCAAAGTTCAAGTTTATGAATATCATAATTCATAGGAGCACTAGCAGTGCCTTGCTGGCCAACATGAGGTACCATCTGGTCAGGATTTTTAGTTTCTGAAAATCATATTGTAAGGAAACTGGAATATAAGATTTGGATGTCCAAATGTCAAGCCAATTCTGATTGTCTAGTTCTAAAGTGCAATCTTTTTGCCATGCCTTTTGGTATGGCAATGTTTTAGTTGTGTCATCTGTTAGTAAAGTGCTATATAACGCTGAGATTAATCCTTTATTATTATGTTCAAACAACTGTATAATGATTTCTAGGTCCATTTGTTTGCATTTCAGAATCGAGGCTGCCTTAGATTGGTTACAGAAGTGTTGCAGTGAAAGATATAAAAACCAAGGAATAGATCCTTGAAACTTTTGCTCCAATTCTGTTTTTGTAAGTATTCCATTTTTATTAGTAATATCACAAATTCTGGATAGATTGGCTTTTTTCCATTTTGTCCTGAATGCTTTGTCTGTCAGTTGAAGAAACCACAGTTGGTGTGTATACTCTGAAAGCCTAGAAATTTCTGGAAGATATTTCTTTCGTGATGTTCTCATAATTGTAGCATTGGAGATATAAAAGGGTAGTAACCTTGTAAGAGTTTAGAGATGGGTTTAGAGTCCAAATTAGGGAATCTAGTGTGCATGGCAAAATCATGTCTTGACTTAATAAAATCCAATCCAAGTCAGCGTTATTTCTCAGAATTTTTATCATGCTGGCTAAGAGTGTAGCTTTATTGTAAATAATTAAGTCAGGGAATCCAAATACACCTTTTGATCGTGGTCGCTTGAGAACTGGAAAGGTAATTCTGGCTTTTTCCCCATTCCATAGGAATTTCCATAAGGTGGATTGCCATTTTTTCAAATAAGAATTTGGAATTGAAATGGGGATTGTTCTAAACATAAAAAGATATTTGGAAAATAGAAAAGATTTTATTAGGTGAAAACGTTCCATCCATGAAGGATTCAATTTTGACCATTTTGTAATTAAGTTGCAGACTTCAGTATGGATGTTGTTATGCTTTAAGTGAATAAGTTTAGAAATGTCAGCATTGAGATGTATTCCTAAGTAAATCAGGTGTGCTGTAATCCACTCAAAATCAAAATTTTCCTGAAGGTGCTTGCAATCCTCTGGGCTAATATTTATTGGGAGAAGTTGTGACTTAAGAGTTATTAATACATAAGCCTGATATGACTCCAAATTCCCTCAATGTCGTGAGTAAAGCTGGAATTGATAATGAAGGTTGTGTTATATAAAGCAGCCTGTTTTCTGCAAACAGCATTATTTTATGTTCTGTTTCATTAACCTTTACTCCCTTAATGTGAGGGTTTGACCGAATTGCTTGAGCCAGTGGTTCCACTGCCATGGCAAAGAGCAGTGGGGAAAGAGGGCAGCCTTGCCTAGTCCCCCTTCCCAGAAGCAGCGTCTTTGATTTGCAGCCATTCGCTTTGATGTTTGTTGTTGGTTTTTCATACAGACTTTCAATTGTCCTAAGAAACTTGGGGCCAAATCCCATACACCTGAGAGCTGAAAATAGATATGGGAATGAGACCGAATCGAAGGCCTTTTCCACATCTAGCGAAAGAAAAGACATTGGTATGTTGTTTTTTACAATAATGTAGTATATTGAGTGTTTTGAATGTATTATCTGCCAAATCTCTATTTGGGATGAATCCCACCTGATTGGGGTGAATATATTTTGGGATAAAGGTATTTATACGTCTAGCTAATATGGATGTGAGTAACTTCATGTCTTGGTTGAGGAGAGATATTGGGCAGTAGGATTTAGCCAATTGTGGGTCTCTCCCTGGTTTTGGGATGACCGTTGTTGTTGCCTGCCTCCAAGATGGTGGGATTTCTCCTGAATTCAAGACATGGTTAAATGCATTTGTGAGGGGTTGAAGTAGCTGTGTTGTGAACCAACAACAAACATCAAAGCGAATGGCTGCAAATCAAAGACGCTGCTTCTGGGAAGGGGGACTAGGCAAGGCTGCCCTCTTGCTGGTAGGCCATCTGGTAGACCATCTGGTCCTGGTGTCTTGCCGTTCTTTAGTGCTTTAATTGCCTGCAATACTTCCTCGGATGAGATGGATTCCTCCATCAGAGTTTTATGGTGTTGGCAAAGTTCAGTATGTATTGGGAATTTGGACAGTGTCTCTTGAAAGATTTCCTCCTCCACTGGTTGGGCTGTATACAACTTGGAGTAGAAGTCTTCCAAGATGGTCATGATGTGATTTGAATTTGTGACCACTTGGTTTGTGTTTGATTTGAGTGCTTTGATCTGATTTTGTTTTCTACTTTCTTTTTTCACCTTGTGTGAGAGTAATTTTAAGTTTTTAGATGATTTTATCCAGTATTTTTGTTTGGTAAAAATTAATTGTTTTTTAATTGTGGATGTGTCTATCAATATCAAGTTTTTCCTTTCCAATTCAAGTTCTTTCAGAACACGTTGGGAGCCTGTCTCTTTATGGGTTTTTTTCTAGGTCTCGAATCTTGTTTAAAGTGTCTGTAAGTAATAATTGTTTATTTTTTTTCAGTTGAGCTGCTTTGGATATGAGCTTCCCTCTCAATGTCGGCTTCATAGCATCCCAACAGGTTGTTGGGGAAACTTCATCATTATCATTTTCCTTGAAATACTGGATAATTTCTTGTGCTATTTCTGATCTAAGTTCTATGTTGTTTAATAGAGAAGTGTTTAAATTCCATTGTATGGATTTTTTTGATTGATCAAAAGCCAAAAATACACATTTAAGCCAGGCATGATCTGACCACTGGAATGGTCCAATTTGAGATGTGATTACTCTGTCCAGGAGAGATTTGGAAATCAAAATCAGATCAATTCTGGAATAGGTGTTATGATGGTCTGAGAAGAATTTATAATCTTTTTCTAGAGGGTGTAAGAGTCTCCAAATATCTGTTAACTCATGATCTGTGATTAATTTAGCCAGTTTGGTGAAACATGGCATTTGTTTTGAATTAGTTGAGTTATGGTGTGATTTGTCTAGTGTTTGATCTATAACAAGATTAAAGTCACCTCCCAAGATAACATCCCCTTCAGAAAAATCATGAAGCTCTTGTAATGCGTGCTCTAAGAAAGGTACCTGACCATCATTTGGTGCATAAAGGGTAGCCAAAGTAGTCATTCTGCCTTCCAGACATCCCTTGATGAATAAGAATCTGCCCGCTGGATCCTGTTTTTTTGCTTTGAAATCAAATCTGACATGTTGTCCAAGAAGAATCGCCACCCCACGGGACTTTGAGGAACCTGCAGCTGAGAATTGAGAGTAAAATTTTTTAGTGTTAAAAATTATAGAATCCTCACGCTTGATGTGTTTCCTGTAGGAAGACAATAGAAGGGTTAAGCTTTAAGAGGTTGGTGAGCACTCATCTTCTTTTCAAGACATTATTTAATCCATTCACATTGGTTGAAATAATAATAAAATCATTAGACATATTGAAAAGCTTTCAGTTGTCAATCTGGAAGGGAAGGTATAGATAACAGAAGGCACAAAAGGTATTATTCAGTTCAGTATTATAACACTGCTGCCAAATGAAGGTTATCTTAGTGTTTCTTATTTTACTAAGGATTAAATTCAAAAATGTATCTCATATATCAAGTTTAAACAGAACTTGTATTTTCTTATAGTTAACTATGAAGCAGTAAAATAGTAAAACAATACCAACTTTCACCACACGAGTGCGCTAGTGTAGTGGAGATATCAAGTATATAACAGAGCTATATATACTTTAGCCTTTGGGTTCAAGAAATAAAAATATAATTTTCCTAAGTATCTACAGAAGTTTAGATAAATGATAAACCTTAATACTAACCAGTTAGCGTCAGCAATTAAAGAAGCCCTTAAATTGTTGTAAAATAGAAAACCAACAACTTCTACAATGTGATTAGAAATGTAAATATTGATTCCTAACTAAGTCCCAACAGTATCTGGGAATGTTCTATTACATTCAAGAAATAAATAAAATGCATTTATCGGGTGCTTCAGACTTCCATTTCTCCCTGACCAGGTGTACAGCTGCTCTTTTTGACAGTTCGGGTGCCTAACACATCCGACGCAGCCCTCCCCAGGCGGGGGGGGGGGGACCAGCAAGCATCTATAATCCAAGAGAGAGTTGAGATCGGAGGAAGATAAGCCTCGGAGGAGGCTTTTTCTTCCGCCTTGACCTCCTCCCCCAGAGCGGATTTCTGCAAGCAACTCTAGAGAGCTGACTGGGCTGGAATTCCAGCATAAAACTTCTACATCCCCGATTCCTTAAAAAAGGAAGATCAAGTTTAAATTAAAGAACCTCAACTGCACCAAAATATCAACAAAAGGTAACAGAAAAACTTTTACTTACCATTATCGTGGATGTAAAACAGAGGGAAACAACTGAATAAGTAGAGAAAGCATTTAAGAACAGACTGAGTCCTTTTCCGCTTGTAAAAGAGCTGGATTTGAAGGAAAAATTGCCTAAAAAACATCTTGTTTAACATTCCTGCGGTTTTAAAAGAGGGGCGGCGGAGTGAGAGAGGTTGAAATATCGCAAGAGCCACACAAACAGAGATTAACAGGAACTGATGTTCGAGCAGGAACAGGAGAGGAGGAGACACGGGAGAACTACGGCAACTGTGAAGCATTCTTTTTAAGAACAAGGAAGTAAGAGCGACTTGTGACACCCACCATTTGAGTGGAAACTAAAGACACATGCCATTCTGAGTGGAAACTAAAGACGTCTGCCATTTGAGTGGAAACTAAAACTTTAAATTTGGATATTTCAAAGACTAAATTACATTGAATGGCGAAAATAACATAGTGTGACTCAGCTTTTTAAGACATATTGACTGACTTTGGGATTGTATAAATTGGAGAACATTAAAAAACCGGGTTTTTTAAAGTGAAAGAACTACAGCAACTGGGAAGCATTTTTTTTAAGAACAAGGAAGTAAGAGTGATTTGTGACACCCGCCATTTGAGTGGAACTTAAAGACGCATGTCATTCTGAGTGGATTTTAAAGACACCCACCATTTGAGTGGAAACTAAAGACACATGCCATTCTGAGTGGAAACTAAAAATGTCGGCTATTTGAGTGGAAACTAAAACTTTAAATTTGGATATTTCAAAGACTAAACTACAGTTAACAGCGAAAATAACATAGCGTGACTCAGCTTTTTAAGACGTACTGACTGACTTTAGGATTGTATAAATTGGAAAACATTAAAAAACCGGGTTTTTTTAAAGTGAAAGAACTACAGCAACTGGGAAGCATTTTTTAAAAGAAACTAAAGACATCCGTTATTTGAGTGGAAACTAAAACTTTAAATTTGGATATTTCAAAGACCAAACTACATTGAACAGCGAAAATAACATAGCGTGACTCAGCTTTTTAAGACGTATTGTCTGACTTTAGGATTGTATAAATCGGAGAACATTAAAAAATCAGTTTTTTAAAAAAGTGAAAGAACGGAGCCTGAACAGAGAAGGCGAGCTGCTTCCTGGTCATCTCCTAAGATGACGACTAAAAAAGATAAAGAGGTAGCAGCTCTAATAGAGGCAATGGAAAAAAGGATGATGGAAGCCCTAAATGAACTTGGGAAACAGAATCAAGAATTAGATAAGAAAATAAATGGCATAGCAGAACAAGTAGATATGAACTTTGGAGAATTGAAGATAGAATTTCAAAGTTTGGCTAAGAAATCAAAGGAGATGGAAACTAAAATGCTGGCTATGGAAGAGAATATTCAAAAGGTAACTAAAGAAAATGATAAAGTGGAAACAATGATGATTTACAGAGATATGCAAATTCACTTAAGATTTAGAGGGATTGAAGAAAAACTAGGAGAAGACATCTTTACAAAGATTATCGAGGCGTTGACTACGTATCTTCAAGATGAAGAAGAGGACCTGAAATACAATATTGATCTGGTTTACAGAGTAAATTCAGAATATGCCAGCAAAAAGAATTTACCAAGAGATGTGGTAGTACAATTTACTACCAAGAGAGTACGAGAGTTGATCTACAGAAAATGCTTTAAGGATCCCTTTGAAGTTGAAGGAACTAAAGTAATTATGAAAGAGCTCCCTAGAGCTATGCTACAAGATAGAAAAAAAATTAAACGTTTGACAGATAAGCTTAAACAGCAGAATTACAGATTTCGATGGGAAGTTCCTCAAGGTTTAAGTTTTATCCACCAAAGCACTCGGGTCTTGATCAAAAATACAGAAGAGATGTTTTCGTTTTTGGCAAATAACAGAGAGGAATTTGGGGACATTTAATTCTGAGCCAATATGGATTACAAATTACTTTCATGGAATGTAAATGGACTTAATTCACCTAATAAACGTAGACTTGTAGGTCATTGGTTAGAAAAGCAGAAGTGTAATGTGATTTGCTTACAAGAAGTGCATATTAAAAAACAAGACTGTAAATATTTAACTAGGAAAAAACTGGGAGAAGCATTCTCTTTCTTAGCCAATATAAAGAAAAAAGGTGTGGTAACTTGCGTCAAGAAAGAACTAGAGCCAAAAGAAATTTTCAAAGACAATGAAGGAAGATACCTTGCAACAGAAATAACTCTGCATGGGGAAAAAACTTTAATAGTGAATATTTATGCACCCAATGGAGCAAAAGAAAAGTTTTTTAAAGATTTTATTGCGGAATTAGATAAAATTGATTATGAACAAGTAATTTTGGCAGGTGACTTCAATGGAACAGTAAATAATAGAATGGATAGACTTTCAAAAAGTAAAGATGAAATACTTGGAAAATTACCAAAGGTCTTTTTTGCATTGGCTAAACAGGAAAATTTGGAAGACATATGGAGAAAATTGAACCCAGGAACTAAAGATTATACTTTTTACTCTAATAGACATGACTCACATTCAAGAATAGATATGATATGGATGATGACAAATTTAACGTTAAAAACAAAGAAAACAGAAATTTTACCTAAGCTTATTTCTGACCACAACCCTGTAATATGGAATTCAGGACAGGGGAAAAAGCAGTGGAGATGGAGAATAAATGAAGATCTCTTGGATAGCCAGGAAGTAATAAATACGATACAAGAAGAGACAAAGACGTACTTTCAAATAAATCTGCACAAAGAAACAAAACCACAAGTTGTATGGGATGCATACAAAGCTGTAATGCGAGGTACATTGATATCCATAAATAATAGAGAAAACAAAAGAAGAAAAGAACAGCAGGATAATATTACGCAAGCAATCAACGTAAAAGAGAAGGAACTAAAAAAAAGACTGGGGAAGAAAAAACTGCAAAAAGAAATAAGGATGTTACAAGATCAGTTAAAGGCTATTTTGAATCAGGAAATATACTGGAATTTAAAGAAATTACAACAAAAATCCTTTGAAGGTGCTAATAAACCAGGGAAATATTTAGCATGGCAGTTAAAAAAATCATTGGTAAAATTGTGACAGATAAAAAGGAAATAATGGACTTGAAGGGAATAAAAAGAGAATTTTTTAAATACTATGCCAAACTTTTTCAGAAGGAATCAATAGATCAAACTAAAATTATAAAATATCTGCAATCACTGAAATTACCAAAACCAACTGAAAAAATAAAAGAAATGATGAATACTCCTATTTCACTCCAGGAAATACAGGAGGCCATTGAAAGTTCTAAATTAGGGAAAGCACCAGGTCCGGATGGATTCTCCGTTAAGTTTTATAAACAAATTAAAGAGACTCTTTCACCAGTTTTGGTACTTTTGATTAATGAAATTGGAACTTCAGGTGAAGTCCCGGAATCGTGGAAGGAAGCAACCATATCACTTATTCCAAAGGAAGGACAGGATTTATCGAATGTAAAAAATTATAGACCAATCTCACTGTTAAACAACGATTATAAAATTTTTGCCAAAATTATTGCAGAGAGACTGAAAGAACACCTTAAGGAAACAATACAAAAAGAACAAGCAGGTTTTCTACCTAACCGACAAATAAAGGATAATTTGAGAGTAGTTTTAGATGCAATTGAATACTATGATAAACATCCGGAAAAAGAGGTTGGTTTTTTCTTTTTGGATGCGGAAAAAGCCTTTGATAATTTACTGGGATTTCCTATTTGCTGTTTTGGAGAAATTACAGATAGGTGATTTTATTTTGAATATGATTTAAGTCAATTTATAAGGAACAAAAATCAGCAATTATAATCAACAATGAGAAGACTGAATATTTTAAAATTCAAAAAGGAACTAGACAAGGTTGCCCACTTTCGCCACTATTATTTATTTGGACACTTGAAGTTCTACTTTGGAATATAAAGGAAGATAAAGAAATTAAAGGATTAATGACTAAAGGATTCTCTTTTAAGTATAGAGCCTTTGCTGATGATGTAATGTTTATAGCAGAAGAACCTATGACTATGTTGCCGCTTTTGCTTCAGAAGATTAAAGATTTTGGTGATTTAGCAGGTTTTTAAGTAAACAGAAGAAAATCAAAAGTGATGTGTAAAAATTTGTCGAGTAAAAAGCAGTTAGAACTACAAAAAGGTATAGAATGTGAGGTGGTGAAGAAAACAAAGTATTTGGGTATTGAGTTGACTATGAAAAATATTGATTTGTTTAAAAATAATTATGAAAAGTTATGGTTGCAAATTTCGCAAGATATTAAAAAATGGAATACTTTAAATTTATCATTGCTGGGAAGAATTGCCACAGTAAAAATGAATGTTTTACCAAGATTAATGTTTTTGTTTCAGACAATACCAATTGTGAAAGACCTAAAAGCTTTTAAGATATGGCAAAAAGAGCTTTCAAAATTTGTGTGGGCTGGGAAAAAACCCAGAATAAAAATGAAAATATTGTGTGATGCTAAAGAAAGAGGTGGTTTTCAACCCCCTAATCTAAAATTATATCATGATGCTGTATGTTTGACATGGTTAGACTCTTGGATTGTTTTACAAGATAGAAAACTATTAGCTTTGGAAGGTCATGATTGTAGATTTGGTTGGCACGCATATTTGTACTATAATAAAATAAAAATGGATAATATGTTTAAACATCACTATGTAAGAAGAACACTAATGGACACTTGGGCTGAGGACAGACTGGCAATCTGAAGCGGAGGCAAAGCGGAGGGAACTGGAGCGGGGGGAAAAACCCACGGAGCTGGCCGTTCACACTGGCCAGAGCAATGCGGATCAGCGGCGATACGGAGCGTTCAGACTGCCACGGAGCGTTCAGACTGCCGCATAGCCAGCGCGCGCGGCTCGCGCGTGCCGCTGCACTTTTTTTTGTTTTCCTTTGATGTTTTTTGCATATGCGCACATGCGCATATGCGCAAAACTTTTTGCTGGTGCGTTCACACTTCCTCCGGATGCCTCCCGCTTCTTCCAGTTCACACTGTTTGGAAGCGGGAGGCATGCGGAGGAAGGCCCCTGAACACCGGGAAAAACCGGTGTCCGGGTAAAGCGGAAGGAAAGCGACTGGGAGACGGGTAAGTACGCAACGGAGCCGACGGACAGATGCGCATGTCTGAACATGCTCCTTTCCTCCGTTTGCGAAGCGTGCCTGCCCCGCTTTAGATTGCCAGTCTGTCCTCAGCCCTGGATGAGATATAAGAATTTTTTTCCAGAAGAAATACCTATGTGGATAGTACCAGCGGAAGTGATAAAACCTTTTTCGAACTTTAAAGGACAAGACTGGCTGAAATATAAAGACTTGTCAAAAATGGAAAATGGAGAATTTGTACTGAAGGAAGAGAATAAGTTGGACTTTGAGTATGGGTGGTTGCGGTATAGACAAATATTTGATCTTTATAAAAGTGATAAAAAAGGTGGTTTTAGAGACAAAAATAATGAGATTGAACAGGTGTGGGAGGAAGGAGGGAAAAATTGATTTCTAAAATGTATAAAATTTTGTTGAAATGGTACAATGCAGATGAAGTTGTAAAGGAACAAATGGTAAAATGGGCAATTAATATGAATAAGGAAATAGAAATGTCATTGTGGGAATTTTTGTGGAAAAACGCTATGAGTATTTCTACTTGTCATAATTTAAAAGAGAATTGCTTTAAAATGATGTATAGGTGGTATATGACCCCGAAAAAAATAGCAAATATTAATCAAAGTCTGTCAAATAAATGTTGGAAATGTAAACAGAAAGAAGGTTCTTTTTACCATATGTTGTGGACTTGTGATAAAGCCAAAGCTTTTTGGTGTATGATTCATGCTGAAATGGGGAAAAAAATTAAAATGTACTTTTAAGAAATTGCCTGAAATGTTGATGCTTGGACTTAAACTAGAAGATATAAATGTAAGTAAAAGGACATTAATATGGTATATGGTGACAACAGCAAGAATGGTTTATGCTCAGAACTGGAAATGTGAGAAAACTCCTGAGTTATGGGAATAGTTGAGAAAACTGTTATATATGGCCGAAATGGACAAGTGGACTAGAAAATTGAACAATCGAGACTCAGATACTTTCTTAGAAGAATGGAAAGATTTGAAAGACTATTTAGAACAATATTGGGACATGAAAAATAACATTTTTACACTGTCTAACTTCTGAAGGGGAATATAGGGAATGTTTGTAAGCAGTCTGGAAACAATGATATTTGTATGTGATGTAAGGTTATTATTATAAATATGATATTACACACTATAAGCAGAAACGTTACCTGTAAGAGATAATACTTATAAATTTTGTTAATTACAATGAATGGAATAATGGTGCAGGGGGGGTGGGAAACCACGTTTATTATATAATCAAGATACACAGTTATACATGAATTATTGTTGAGATAACATTGATAACAATGTGTAAGATAATGAAAGAGAGCAAAAATAAAAAGTTTGTTAAAAAAAAAAGAAATAGATAAAATGTTTTGGTGAAGTAAAAACAAGTAATTAATTAAGGATACAAGTTAATTATTTTGTAACAATTAATTTACTAATACAAGATATAAAATTAAGTTGGCTCTAATATCTCCCAGAAAAGCTTTTGGTACCTGGGAGGCTGGGGAATAAAATATAGGTCTCTCTTCTTCCCAGCTCTGAATTTCTAGAGCCAAACACTTTATTATAAAAAGGACTCTGGAAAACCTCCCTTGTTCCCCCCTCCCGTCTCCCTAAATATCAATATAGCAAACCTTTTGAAAACACTCATGAACATCAATAACAAAGATCCTATGTGACTTTATTGTAATCTGAAGTATCTAACAACATTTCTAAATAAATAAGCTATTATGAACAGACCACAATAAGAATTCATTTATACGTAGAAGTGCCCGAAGAAGTCTTCCAAGTAAAGTCTGCGTGTCTTTATGTGGTCGTTGTTATCTGTTCTTTTTCTCTGTGTGGCAGCCTAGACTCTTGTGGTGGTGGTGAGGGAGAGAGACGTCTCTTGTATGACCGCTTGTTAAGATCCATCGGAGTTTCAATATCTATTGTTCTCAGTAGTGCTAATCCATCTTCTACATTAGAGAGTTTGTGTGTTTTGCCCTTATAGTTCACTTGTAGGACTAGTGGTGAAAACCATGAGTACTTTATATCAGCTTCCATAAGTTGTCTTGTGACAGGTTTCATTTCCCGCCTTTTTTGAATGGCCTCTTTAGGAAGATTTCTATATCAAATCCATTATAGTTGAGATGGCCGCGCTGTCTTGCCACATTTAGAATTCACTTTCGGTACCTCAGGTCTAATAAAGTTATCAGGGCCTAGTTTTCAGTATGTTCAGGGACCCAAGCCAATAAGCCTTCACAATGACTGGTGAAATATCCTCCTCGGTTCCTATCTGCTGCAGGAGCCATTTTGAGAGGTGAATTGTTAAGTCCTCTTTTCCTTCTACTTTTTCACCCACCCCTCGTAATTTCAGATTATTTTGCCGTGTCGTTAAGTCTAGTCTCATTGTTTTTTCCGCCAAAATATCTTCTGTTAGTTGCAGTGTTTGGATATTATTTTGGTTTGTAATACTGTTATTCATGGCTCCCTCAGCTATTTTTTTTGTTTCAAGTAGGCTCGGTTGCATCAAATCTAATTGGTCATAGACCGGTTTGAACATTTTTGACATTTGGTCGACAAAGTTCTTCTCTAAATTAGCTAGCACTTTGTTAAATTCCGCAGAAGTTACCGTAGTCGTCTTCGCATCTCCCCGCTGGTCCCAGTTTTTGGGTGGCGTCGTCGTCAGCAGGCTTGTGGAATATAAAGAGGCAGATTTCTTCGCTATTAGGTCTCGATTAGGTTTTGTTTTCTTGTAAGTAGTTGCAGCTTTATTTTCTTCTTCAGTCTCCATGCAGCAAGTAAGGATCAGAGTGCTTTTCAGTTGTTTAATTCGCTTGTAAGGAGGAGGGAAGGTGGAGCTCACAGTTTAGGCAGCCATTTCCTTCGAGCACCCCCTGGAGTCCGCCGAGAAATGAGCAATAGTTATGACATTCAAATAACTATCTCAATCCTATTATATTTTAAAGAGCAACCATTGGTTTCCTTTTTTATTATTATTATGGCAATGTATCAAGCCTATTTCTGTATTTAATGTTTTACATTGGTATTGTTTTACTCTTAAATTTTTTTTGTAATTTAATTAAGAGGGGCCGAGGGAGTTTTCTATACGGTAACGAAAATGCCTAGCCCAGACGCTATGTTTTTGCTTGTTTTACTATGGTTAACATCAAAGTTGATGTCCCTGTGGAAAAGGGACAAAGGAGCTATGGGTATAGCTCTGGCTCAAGAAATTGCTTGTGTTCTAAGTTCTTTGTATTGCTTAATATCAGGGGTCATTTCGTAGAAAAAAAGGTGCAGGAGCTCATTAGCATAACTCATTTGCATAACTCATTTGCATATGCCACACCAACGAACATACCGGCAGTGTGTCAGAAGGCAACACCCACCCCTCAGGCTCCACTCCACAGGTGAGTGAAACTGACCTGCTCTTCCTCCATTCCCTTCCCCATCCAATACTTTGTGCAATAAAAATAAGTGTAAAGAACACACCGTCATTCTCTTTCTGCTCCCTTGAAACCACCAGGTTTCAAGTAGACTTGAGATACCCAGGACATGTGCACCACCCATCCCTTTCCCTTCCCCACCCCACAACAAGACACCCTGTGAGGTAGGTGGGGCTGAGAGAGGTCTTTTGAGAACTGCTCATGAGAGAACAGCTCTGAGAGAACTTGTGACTGGCCCAAGGTCACACCAGCAGCTGCATGTGGAGGAGTGGGGAATCAAACCCGGTTCTCCCAGATTAGAGCCCAACTCCTGACCACTACACCAAACTGATGGGGTGGAAGCTGCTGAAGTGTTGGTGAAATTTCTCCAGTACTTATGTGCCATGTGCCCAGATAAAAAATGGTATACTTAGAAAATTTATATGCCACCTTGAGCACGTCTCTGGAAAAGCAGCACACAGTCATAAAAGGAACAATGATAAAATTATCAATATTAAAACAAAACATTAAACACAATAAAGACCCTAGCAGGGCTTTCCCCGGGGTGCTGCGCCTCTGCACTGCTCGGGGAAGCCGAGGAGGGGGCAGGGCTTGGTCATGTGCCCGCCCCCTGGGCTCCTCACTCCCGGAGCTGCACTCCTGTGCGCTCCCGCTCCAACGGACCCCAGCTTAATATTAAGAGTAACCATTTTGCTTAAAACTATATTCAGGATCCCCGGTCTAAGCCTAATAAGTACTGAATATTTGAAAAACCAATGTTTTAGGGAATTATTTATAATTTCCAATAACGACAAGAGAGGTGTTATATTAGAATCCGTGTTGTCAAAATTAATTTCCTTTTTCCACTTACTGTTGAAGCTGATTCTTACCTTTACGGATGCACCCACCTTTTATGATGGCATCAAATTCTAAAATCCACTACCTTACACTTAATTGTAGAGGATTAAATTCACCCATCAAACAAAAAAGGACTCTGACAACATTATTGAAACTGCGTGCCGACATTATATTTTTACAGGAAATGCATTTAAAAGGAAATCTGGATTATGTATTCAAGTCAAATAAATTTGTAGCCCAAATCCAAGCACAAGGCACATCAAAATCCCGTGGGGTAGCGATATTAATACGTAAAACAATTAAATTTCAAAACTTAAAAGTTGAACTGGACCCCCAGGGATGATTTGTTTTTTTGAATGGCAAATTGAATGGCAAACAACTTACCTTGGTATCCCTTTATGCGCCCAACGTGGGACAGCTATCTTTCATCCAAAATACTCTCCAAAAATTATCTCAGTTTAGTGACGACCCATGTGTAATTGGCTGTGACCTCAACCATGCTCTTAATCATAAACTGGATATCTCAAGAGGCTCAAAAGCGAAATCTTTAAAATACTCCTCCCGAATAAAGTCCAGTATGGCTCAATTAACTAATACCTTAACACAAGCCGACTTGATAGACTTGTGGAGACTTCACAATCCGAATTGTAAAGACTATACTTATTACTCACACAGATACCACACTCACACTCTGATTGACTTTGTTTTGGCATCATCCTCCTTAGTCAGCTCTTTCTCGGACTCATCGATTGGCTCAAGGATATAGTCTGACCATGCATGAGTAGAAACTTTTTGAAAATTTCTGAACAAAGAAACAAACAGTACAATTGGAGACTGAATCCAGAACTTTTATTGTCCAAAACAATTTCAGAGACCATCAAATCAGATATCAAGGACTACTTCAAGCACAACAAGGACTGTGATGTATCCCAACAATTCATCTGGGATGCGCACAAAGCGGTAATCCGGGGAAAGTACATAGCGATAGCATTGACCTATAAGAAGATAAAAATGCAGTTACAACTAGACCTTTTGGCCAAAATTAAAGCATTGGAAACAGAATATATGATCACATGCCACAAAAAAACATACAAATTGCTACTTGCTGAAAAAAACTAGAAACACTAGAGGTCTCACAGATCCAAAAAAAAACTAGCCTACCTTAAACAACGATATTGGTTTAAAACACACAATCAATTAAGTTGCTTGCTTGGAAATTTTAAAAACGTCTATCTGACAACATGATACATGCTATCCGAAAACCTTCTGGCGATATAGCCTACAGCGATTCGGAAATCTCAGAGGCATTCCTTAACTATTTTCAAAAGTTATATGCCATGGAAAAACCATCGCCCTCAAACATCAGAGCCTTTTTGCGACAATACCCTCTCAGCACATCTTTAACAGATCAGCACAAGAATTGGCTGGAGGAACCCATTACCCCTCAGGAAATCCAATCCGTTATCAAACATCTTAAGAACAACAAGGCGCCTGGCAAAGACAGTTTTACTGCCAAATATTATAAAAAGTTTGCTATCCTTCTAAGTGACCATCTGGCACACACTTGCAATCAAGTAATACAAAACGGTATGATGCCACCCTCATGGAATGAGGCGAAAATAATACTTCTCCCTAAACCTGATAGAGACCCAACCTCACCGAGTTCATACCGCCCAATATAATTGCTTAATCAGGATTATAAACTTTTTACCACCGCCATGGCTGCCAGACTTAACAAGATCATACCACAGTATATTCATACGGACCAAACAGGATTCATTCCTAGAAGTGAAATAACAGACAACACTCACAAGATCATAAATGCCATACAATACTCCAGGCAACATAAACTGGACTCATCCTTCATACTATCGTTAGACATCGAAAAAGCATTCGACAGCGTGGAACCGGAGTATTTATCTATTGTTCTCTCCTCAATGAACTTTGGCCCCAACTTCCTTAAAACAATTAAAACTATATATCGTGCACCAGTAGCCTGCATATCGACAAATGGTCTAATATCCAAGGACTTTAATTTGACCAGAGGCACACGTCAGGGATGTCCAGCCTCACCTTTTCTTTTTGCTCTAGCAATAGAGCCTCTTGCAAACGTGATTAGACTCAACAACCGAATTATTGGCTTACACATAAACGACAAACAGCTAAAACTGAGCCTCTTCGCTGATGACATGTCTTTGCTTCTCACTCAACCGACACAGTCCTTACCAGAACTGTTTTCAATATTACAATCTTTTGGAACGATTTCCGGCTTAAAAATCAACCTTACGAAAACTTCTTTATATCCAATTGTGCTTTCAGAATCCCACCGCTCCTATATTCGGCGCAACTATGACATTATTTGGATCAAGGATGTCTGCAAATTTTTAGGCATTAAAATACCACTCAATCTTAATGACTTAGTGAAAGTTAACTATAACTCTATATCTAAAATGCTTGAAGACCTACCCAAACTACAATCTTTTTTTTTTTTTTTAATTTTTTATTAATTTTATCTATATCTAATTCTACAACGCTACTTTTCTAAGCTATGTTTACCTTATACAGAGTGTGCTTTATCATTTGCTTAATATTGCTATGCCATTAATACATATGAAGCGTTTTAAACCTTGGCTAATATTTAGATAAAATTGTTACTGATGATACATGAAAAATAAAAAAAAGCTGTTTGACAGACATGCTCTTTTGAAGGAATGCTTAATTATACAAATTATCTATTATATATAAGTGCAGTTTCAAAAAACATTTCAGCCTTTATTTCTTCTTTCGTCCTCTTCTTGTCTTAACAGTCTCTTCTTGTACTTTTGGAGCTGCTGCTCCCTTTTCCGAGTCAGACGTTTCTTCTTCGCTCTTTGAGCTATCAAATCCATACATACTTTCTTGCGATGCCAGTGAACCATCTGAGTCTCTCTCTTTTTTCTTTTCTTTGCTTTTTTCCAAAAAACTTTTCGCCTGTTGGACAGAGTCAATCTTGTATTTCTTGTTTTTGATGCTGAAGCTCAGTCCTTCCGGAACATTCCACCTATAGATAATAGATTCAGACTGTAGCCAAGATGTCAGTTTTCCATAGGCTTTCCTTCTTTTCCTTATTTCAAATGGGATGTCTTTCATCACTTTAACTTCTTTTCCTTTGATCTTCAGAACTGCTTTATTTGTGGTCCTGAGCACCACATCTCTTGTTGACTTTTTGGAGAACCTTATCTGAATCTCACCAGGCAGGCTTTTCTTTTTAGTATAATCTGGATAGGTTCTGTAAACCATATCCATATCGCTTTTTATTTCCGCTGCTTTTAAGCCCGTCACTGGTTCAAGCGCTTCACTTAACAGATTTTTAAGGTCTTCTCCTTTATCCTCTGGTACATTCTGAAGTCTTAGGAAAAAATTCGATCTTTCCATCTGAAGTTTCAAGAGCTGATCAGAATGGAAGGCCTTTTCTTTCTCCGCTTTTTGTAGTCTTGAATCATGATTTTTAACTGAAGTCTTAACTTCCAGAAGTTCTCGCTGCAGCTTCTCTGTAGTTTTATTCGACTCCTTCAGGTCCAATTGCATCTTGTCCATCTTAACGTTGAGAGCTGTCATTTGGTCCACTAGAGGTCGCAATAACGAGGAGAACACCGTGCTCATCTCCGTGGTATCAACCTTTGAACTCGGAGCTGTACTTCCTAGTTTGGGGGAAGGTTTCGGTTTCCCCGCCATTGTTGAGACTGTGCTTCTTTGTTGATAGTTAGATAAGATGGACGAAAGGAGCAAATTCCACGACTGCGCTTATATCTTTTTAAAGTTCATATCCTCTAAAGCGCGATGCTGCCATCAAGCAAGCCGAACATACGTTTTTTCATGCAGTAACGCCACGTAAAGAGTCCCGTAAGTACGCCCGTCTCGAGGGGGGGGGGTTTACTCCACCCGCCTTTCCCGCTGTATTCTGTTTCTTTTTACTTCAGACTCACTGTTTCTCCAAGCGTAACTGTCAGTTCCAGCCTCATTGCTTCACACTCTCTGCTGCTTCTCGGTTTTGCGCTTTTAGCCATACGGCTCCCACGGACGGGGGAACCTATGGGGGTGATGAAAGGGGACCTCAATCCCTCGATCGCCACCGTAGGGAGAGATCCCCCTCGTGCCACCCCAGGCAGAGCCCCTTCACTAGGGTCTCTGGGGGCTCGGCACCGATCCGAAGCCCCTTCTTCCCGCCGGGTACGGATCGCGCTCCCCGCTAGTGCGGAGGAGCGCGTCCGCCATGGTCGCAAATCTTGCCGGAAGTCCTACCCAAACTACAATCTTCACCACTATTGTCATGGATAGAAAAACTGCAAACGGTAAAGGTTTTTATATTCCCAAAGTTATTATATTTGTTTCATGCTATGCCAGTTACTCTTTCACGAACGATGCTTAAGCTTTGGAAAACTTTAATACTAAAGTATATATGGAATAAGTCTCATCATAGAATAAGCTATATAACGCTTACACGATCTAAGAAATTGGGAGGCTTTTCCTTACCGAACGTATCACTTTATTATGAAACTACAACAGTGGTAGGCCTACTTAAACAATACAATTAACATTATGTGGCCGACTGGAAAGATATCGAATCAACTTACCTGAACAAACTTACCTTTCATGAGGTGCTTTGGGAAACTAGCAAAAAACGGCCTACATCTATACAACAAAATATATTTTTAACTAATACTTTCAAAATTTGGGACAGTTTCAAATCAACTATAACATCTAAACCTTCGATACTTACTTCTTTTACGAGACAATCGTGGTTCTGTCCTGGAAGCACAAGTAACTCCTACGCGTTATGGCGTACCCTGGAAATGAATAGATTAATAGACATTAGCAAACAATTCCGATTACTCAGCAAACCAGACCTTGAACTAAAATATAACTGTTCTATTGATTGGTTCGAGTATATGCAAGTGAAGCATTTATGGGACTCATTATACCCTGCATCAAAAAATCATGCACTATTAACCTTTTTTGAAAAACTACTATTAAATGACAACTCCTCATGTAAAGGACAAATTTCCAACATTTATATGGAACTTTTGAAACTGACTAATAAAACAACTTTATCCTATCAGTCTGCATAGAATAGAGACTGCAATTTTCCCATTGATGACTCCATTTGGGACGAAGTATGGTCATCACCTAGTATGCAATCTAAATCCTTAAATATAAGAACCCTAGCTGCCAAGATAATCTCCAGATGGTATTATACGCCATTGCAACTACATCACATTAATAATTTATACCCACCTATTTGCTGGCGATCGTGTGGAGAAGAGGCTTCATACTTCCACTGTTGGTGGTCATGCGCAAAAATAAAGAAATTCTGGTCAATGATCATACAGAGTGTGATGGAAATAACTAAGGTCCCTATTCCAGTAACACCTGAACTTGTTCTCTTAGACTTTTGGCCCGAAGATGAAACTCCAAAATTGCGTAAGGATCTAATATCTACCATGTTTATGGCAGCAAAGCATGTTATTGCATCAAATTGGAAGAGCACTAATTTATTAACCAAACACCAATGGTACTCCTTCTTGTGGGAATATTATGCTATGGAAAAAATAGCTTCCTCAATACCACCAAATAACACCCCTAAAAATCAGGCTTACATGTATGCCAAATGGTTACCATTCTTAGAAGCAACTTATAAAGACTATATTCCGAAAGGTACCATTCAGAAAAGGTACCTTGAAATAATCACATTATTTTAAGATTAGCAGAAGTTAAGTTATTTTGTTGGATTGTTGAGGTTTGTTTGTTTGATGGTTATAAATGTTGATTTACTCATCTTGAGAATGTGTACATATATGTAACCACAGTTTATTATGGATTGAATGTAAGACAGTATATTATAAATGTTTATGTTATAAAAATTTAAGAAAATGATAATTTTTTTTAAAAAAGTATGTTTTGCTCACGAGGCTCCACAGCTTAGAGGGAACATTGGACACATCCTCACTCAGTGCCACCCTATGTAGTCTGGAGATCTGTTATAATTCCAGATCTCCAGCCCTCACCTGGAAGTTGGCAACCCTGCAGTTACTTGGGAACAAGGCCCAGGGAAAGCAGGGGAGCTGTTCCTGAGTAAACCCAATATTGCTAACCAACCGATCCACAGCAAGTCACTCTTTTTTTTTTGAAAAAGATTTTTCTTTTTCCCAGGCTTTCCTAGCCTTCGAGGGTATCTTCCAATTTAGGGCATTAATTAACACATAGATCTTTCCTATCATGCCTTTAGTATTAGCACTTTCTAAGACTGTTTTCTCAAAACTTGTAAGTGGTTTGTCAAAGTCTAGAGACTTACTGATTGTCGAATACATATGAGTAATTTGACTATATTGAAACCAATTTAAGGGGGCTTCTAATTTTTTTCTAATATTTCTTTCGAACAGAGCCTCTTTCTCTGTATAAGATCACTGATTCGAAACAAATTTTTCAGCCTAAAAGCTTGGAATGATGTTGGGGGTCTACCAGGAGCAAACCATGATTGGCCCAAAAAGGAGGCTGAAAATGAGGTTCCCGGTGCCAACTTAATCCTATTTTTGTCCCAGATTCTAATGGTAAGGTCTAAAAATTTATTATATATACAGTAATCAACACGTTTCCCTGGGACGTCCCATATGAATTCACAGATGCTGCTGGGTGCAACACTAAGTGCTTCTATTTGTACCCATGTTTTCTCGCAGTTTGGGTTAGCATAATAACAAACTGTTTTAAGTTGAGTTGCTGTAAAATAGGAATCAAGTGAAGGAAGACCCAGGCCACCCAAGATTGTAGGCTTCTGTAGAAGACTAAGTTGTAGTCTGGGTTTCTTATTGTTCCATAGGAACACCCTAATTGAGGAATCCCATAATTTGTAGTCAGACCTTAAAGGCTGAATAGGAATGTTCTGAAAGCAAAATAAAAATTTAGGTAATAAAATGGATTTAAAAAGCTCAATTTTTTCTAGAAGAGTAAAATTTGAATTTTGCCATCTTTGCAATGTCTCTTTAAGGTGAGTTGTTAGAGGTATGTAGTTTGCTTGGTATAAATTATTTATATCAGATGGGATTATAATCCCCAAATGTCTCCATGACTTGTCAACCCAACGAAAGGGGAATGACTTAGAAATAATATGCTTAGTATTTTCAGAGAGACCAATAGAAAATAATTCAGTTTTTTTGAAATTAATTGACAATCCAGATACATTACCAAACTCTGAAATATGCTGCATCAAAAAGTCTAATGAACGTTTTGGGTCAGACAAATAAAAAATAGCGTCATCTGCAAAAAGGCTAAGTTTGCAATTAATCTGTTTGATAGACACACCTTCAATCATTACGTCGTCTCTAATGACGCTTGCCAATGGTTCCAAAAAAAGGGCAAAAAGAAAAGGGGATAAGGGGCACCCCTGTCTTGTCCCTCTGGCCAGGGTAATTTCTTCTGATCTAAAAGAATTAACAAAGATTTGGGCTGATGGATTAGTATAAATGGCCTTGATGGCTGTCAGGAAATGAGGGCCAAAATTCATGTGTTTCATTAGTTCCATTAGAAATAGGGGTTCCACCCGGTCAAAGGCTTTTTCAGCGTCTAGGGATAAAATAGAGGCTTGTATTTTGTTTTTAAAACAATAGTCTATAATGTTAAGTGTCTTTCTAATGTTGTCTGTTAACGTCCTCCCAGGCATAAAGCCTGCTTGGTCTTTATGAATATAATGTGTAATTATCTTGCTCAATCTAGCTGCCAAAATAGAAGAAAACAATTTAAAATCATGATTAAGAATTGAGATGGGGCGAAAGGAAGATGAGTTTAATTTATCCTTACCCGGTTGGGGATCTTTACCCGGTTGGGGATAACTATAATTCTAGCCCTAGTCCATGAAATAGGCATAGATCCTGTCGTGAGGACTGTGTTCATGGTCTTCTGTAAATGTGAAATCAAATCTGATTTAAAGGCTTTATAAAATTCGACCGGGAGGCCGTCTCTGCCTGGAGTTTTGTTATTTTTTGAATTGGATAGAGCATCAGAAACCTCTTGGATAGAAATAGGGGCGTCCAAAAGTTTAACATGGTTAGGAGAAAGTCTCTTTGAATATTTAATTTTATCCAAGTAGGCTTTGATATCTAAAGTATTTGGATTTGTAGACGTATATAAGTCTTTATAGAAGTCATGAAACACCGATATAATGGCTTTAGGGGTGTTTTGTATATTCCCTTTCTTATCTTTAATAACATGTATAAGGTTTTCTGAGGCCTTGCAAGCCGCCCTGAACTTCAACCTCCTTATAGAAAAGGGTTTTTTTGTGACCCAGGATTGTTTTAAATAATGAAGTGATTTTTGAATTTGGTTTGTTTCTAACAATTCCAATTTTTGTCGCTCCCTTAATAATTTTTTTAATGTTTTTTTTCCACCAAACTTCATATGCTTGTATTCTAATTTTTTAATAATGGTTTGCAAATCATTAATCAGTTGTTGTTTCTCTCTTTTGTAGATTGAAGAAGCTGTGCTGATGTGTCCCCTAATGACTGCCTTAAAGGCGTCCCAGATATTCGCCTAGGAGGCTTCACACTCTGAATTAAATTTAAAATATTCTAATAAATCAGATTTTAACCTTTGTCTTATAGCGTCATTATTTAGTAAAGTTTTATCAAAGGACCAAAATGGTCCCTTGTTGTCACCTTGAAACTTACTCAACTGACAAGACACCCAGGCATGGTCTGAGAGTGTAATGGAACCTATTTCCACTTCTCTCACGTTTTTTAATGTTTGATTTGAAACTAAAATGAAATCTATCCTGGTATAAATCTGGTGCCGTGGAGAAAAATAAGTATATTGCTTTTCCTTAGGGTTAAAAATCCTCCAGGTATCTCCCAGATTAAATGTGTCTAAAATTGATTTTAATTCCGTTAATTTTGTGTTTTTTTTCTTAAGTATATTCTTCTTGTGAGATCTATCCATAGTGGGGTCTACAATGTAATTCAGGTCTGCGCCTACTATCACTTCTCCTTTACTGAAATCCATTAAAAGTTTTAGAGTAGATCTAATAAAATTAAGCTGATCTGAATTTGGAGCATAAATGGAGGCTATGGTTAATGATTCACCATTCAGCAAGCCTTTTAAAAAAATGAATCTGCCAGCCGGATCAATTTTAGTATCTGTGGCGTTAAAAGGAATATTTTTTGAAATCAAGATTGCAGTGCCCCTTGACTTAGATGAACCCGGGGCCTGAATTTGGTGTGTGAACCATTTAGAGGGAAAAACCTTTGAAAAACCTTTTTTTTGATGAGTTTCTTGGATACAAAGGATATTTACCTTTTGTCTAGCCCAAAACGTAGAAGCTCTCCTTCTCTTAATATTGTTATTTAGCCCTTTTGCATTCCAAGAGGCTATTTTAAAATTTTGTGCCATTTTTTAAATATTCTAGGACCTAGTACCACAATAATTATTACAAAACCTAGGCCTCAATGGCAGACTAGTCAGTACCCACTACTCCAAATATTGTTATTTATAAACCTTAACTGTTCCTTAGCTAAAGTAAACCCAACCCAAATAACTCTTATTAATTTTATACAAAAAAAGAAAAAAACAAGCACAACCAATCTTGCTGCCTCAATCTGAGGCCAGAGTTTAGAAGGTTCACTGTACCTAGTGAAACCTAGGAGTGTTAAATTCTATCACTCCATCTATTAACTCTTAATATATATGAGAGGGGAGTGTAACAAATTTATACAGACATTTGTATATACCCGAACAACCAACCCCCCTTATACAAAAATGACAAAAATTTAATAAATGTAATGAATTCAATAGGTTTGAAACAAATCCTCCGTTTTTAACGTTTTCAAGAGGTATGGAAGATTAAAGAGCTAATATTGCATATTCTAATATAAATATGAACTTAATTTCTAAATAAACTCTGGTGAAACCATTCAAAACAGAAGTTAACATTAATAGCAGCTTTAAAAAGAAAACAGTATTATTATCACCATAAGTAGTAATTATTCTATGTGGACTCATAAACTTATCTTTATACTTATTGGTATATAAAATTCAAAACAGGATATAAAGCTTTTTTACTGTTGGATTGCCCTACTAAAACACCTTAAATTAAAAGCCATAGAAAAGAGTAATGTATAAACTTATATATTTTTTCTTAAATTAATTTCTCTATATATTTATAATTTGGGACATATGAGTCCTAATATTACTAAAAGTATGACCTTCTATTACAAATCTTAATGCTTTATTTAACCAGTATCACAAACATGTTTAAATCTTATTTTCTAAAAAACTATATTACTAAGAACTATAAAAAAGAACTACTATAATGTTCTATCCATCTAGTGTCACAAACTTGTTTAAAACTTATTTTCTAAATAGCTAAACTTACTAAGAATTGTGAAAAAGGGTCCACTATCTCTTAATATTCAAACACAACACAATCTTAAGTGTGATAATAGCAATACTTCTGCTTCAAAAATAAAGTTGTATGGTGTCTTTCAGACCTTAAAGGCCTTAAAACATTTGGGTCTTAAAAAAGTAAGAAAAGATATTCAAAATGCATAAAGACTGAAGAGCTCATGGAACTGCCAGTGTTTCTTCTTCTTGCTTGGAGAGCTTGATTCCCACCGAGGTAAGGAGGGCTTTACCAGTTAGTCTGTCGGAGGCTTGAAAAGGCAGGCCATTCTTGTAGACTATGATGTCGGAAACCGGGGACCAACGAAACCTGATCTTAGCTTCGATTAATTTGGCAGTGATGTCTTTCAAGGAACGCCGTTTTTCAAGGGCTTCAGGAGGCAAGTCTAGCAGGATCAGGATTTTCTTGTCCTGGTAATATAATGACTTGTTCATTCTAGATTCTTTTAGAATTCTGTCCCTAGTTTGCTGGTATAAAAATTGCACAAGTATGTCCCGAGGTCTGCCCTGCCGAGCTGATGCAAACGGGCCCAGTCGCTGTGCTTTTAGTATTGCCGGGGTGACTCCATCTTCCAAATTTAAAGTGGTAGCCAACCATTTAGATATAAAAATGGCTAGGTCACTGTTCTCTTCGACCCCCTCCTCAAACCCACGTAGTTTAAGATTGCTTTGACGCCATTTGTTTTCCATAATGGCTAAGCGATTTTGGGTCTCATTAGTAGATGTTTGCAAGGTTCTCACCTCATCCTGGAGAGTTAGGGCCAATTCCGAAGAGTTCTCCACGATTTTGGATACTTCTTTAAGTTCTTGTCGCATCTCCTGTAGAGTGTTTTGCACAGGCTTTAACAAGTCAGTCACTAGGGAGTTCATAGCTCTCAAGATGTCTTCTCGGAAGTCTCGGAGGTCCCGCCGTGTAATGCATTAGCGTCGTCTTTACTGTTTGGGGAGTCGTCAGCCGCCATTTTATCAGGCTCTAAGGCCTCCGAAGTCAGCAGGGCCTGAGTGTTGGGCGGGGAGAAATAGGCTCTTACTGAGGCTTTTTCGAGCCGATTTGATCCTGTGCCTGAGCTAGAGGATTTCCTGGAGGGTTTCTTCGGCATTAAAGCTGTAAGTTCGATTTCTTGTTAAGATTTTGGGGGGTTAGAGCGGGAGCTCTCTCTTTACACGACCGCCATGCACCGCTGGCTCTGCCCCCTCCCCATCACTTTATTTTTAAGCCATTTTTCTGAGTTTTGCAATTGCTTTACTTCTTCATGCGTAGTTATTGCTGCCTCCAAGGCAATCTCAGCTGTCTTGGAGACTTGTTGGATTGTGCTTGTTAAGTTTTCTATCTGTTCTTTAATGGGTTTCAACTCAGTACGTATTTGTTTAGCTATGTTCTTTTCCAAAGTTTGTAATAACAAGGAAATTTCACCTCGAGTAGCAGGGGAATCATCCGAGTCAGCCAGCGAAGTCCCGTCTGCCATTTCAGCTCCGGTCCAGGCTTCTTCTAATTTTCTCCCTCCTCGAGTGAGATAAGTAGATAGAGAGCTTGTAGTCGCTGTTTTCGAGTCTGCTTTGAGTTGAGTCCTCTTGCCCATCTTCAGAAGTCTTTTCACTATTAGTTGGAAGCAGTTAGAAGTAGTTTCTCACAGCATGTGTCGGAGAGAAGAGGCATTAGGCATCCGCCATGCTAAGATGCATTGCCCCGCCCCCACAGCAAGTCACTCCTAATCACACAGTAGGGCTGGATGCTGTAGAGAAATGTGTGAGGTTGCCCCAAAAGATGCAGTCAGCAACAAGTGTTCTTAAACAGAAAGCCCTTTATTGCCAAACAGGTCTTGTTGGTCACTTACACTTCTTGTGTTAGTAATTCCTGGCAATCATACAACCAGGAGTGATATACAGTATTCGAAAGTTAGTTCAGACAGGCCCCACCAATCATAAAGAGATAAAAATGGCACCTAAAAATACTGGTCATTTCTTCCCAGACTAAAAGCAGGAAAAGTTACAGTTTGCACCTGAAAGGGAGAAGTTAGGCACTCAAGGTCAGGGAAGTGAGGTAGGCAATAAGCAAGCAGCTAGCATGAGAAAAGTGAGCGCATTCCTGAGGTGGTGGCTAGATCGGAGGAAACCAGCTCCCACGCGGGAGATGGCAGCATTAGCTGACATTCTGTTCTCCCAAACCCCCCTCCCATATCACCCCCTGGTTTCAAAGCATACAATTTGTGGAAGGCACAAAGCTTTGCAGGAGCGTTTACATGCTTGGACTCTACCCATTCATTTTCTTCAGGACCGAAATCACACCACTTTACAAGATAGAACAAGCGGCCATGTTTACACTTAGAGTCCAAGATTTGGTCCACCTCATAGTGAGGTTCACCATTCATCATCATCATCAGAGGAGGAGATGAAGGTTGGGGTCGCCACGCCTTCAGCCTTGGCTCCTTTTTCAGGAGGCTGTAATGGAAAACTGGGTGAACAAGACTTAGTGATTTAGGCAACTGCAATTCAAAAGTCACGTTGTTGATTTTTCTAAGTACTGTAAAGGGTCCCACATATTTCCATCCAAGTTTTTGACTAGGTTGGAGACCCTTGATATTCTTGGTAGAGACATAAACAGAGTCCCCTGGGGAGAGATCCCTTCCCGCAGCCCTCCCCTTGTCAGTGTGCTTTTTGTAATCCACTTTAGCCATGTCCAAAGTTTTAGTGATCAGTGGCCAAGAGTTACAGAAAGAGTTCCACCAGTCTGCAAAACCTCCAAGGGCCTGGAGTGGCCAGGCCCAAGGAAGGGAGGGGGACTCCTTCAAATTCCCCTGTCACTATAAATGGTGAAATGCCCATCGACAAGTGAACTGCATTGTTATAACTGTATTCATCAAAAGGGAGTAAGTCCTCCCAGTCATCTTGTTGATAGTTTGTATAACACCTCAGAAATTGTTCTAGTACTTGATTAACACGTTCTGTTTGGCCAACAGTCTCTGGGTGATAGGCACTATTTAGTGCAGGTTCAACTCCCATAATTTGTAAAAGCTCCTGCCAGAAGTTGGCAATGAATTGTGACCCACGGTCGGAAATTATGTTTCGTGGGATAGAGTGCAATTTGATGACATTACATAAAAACGCTTTAGCCAAGGCTTTAGCCATCGGGAGCTGCTTGAATGGAACAAAATGTGCTTGTTTACAATGACCCACATTACCGTTGCCCTTACTGGGGAGAAGATCAGTGACAAAGTCTATTGAAATAGTTTCCTAAGGCCTGCTTGGTGTTTCCAGAGGCTGGAGGAGACCCGGTGGCTTTCCTCCACGATTTTTACACATTAAACAGGTCTGACAAGAGGACACGTAAGTTGATACATCACTCCACATGCAGGGCCACCAAAACTGCCATTGAAGAAGGTGTAAAGTCTTAAGGTAGCCGAAATGCCCCAAAAGTTAAGACTTGTGTGCTGCATGCATAACCTCCTTTTGCAGTGCAAGGGGGATTACTAGTTTCTCATCTTTAAACCAGCACCCATCCAATCCCTGAGAGAGGGAATCATTTGCATGAAATTCAGTGAGTTCATTCTCGGTATAGGAGTTAGAACATTTTTTTATATATATATTTTATTTTTTTAACACAAAGCAATAAAAAAAGTCAAAACAAAATACAACCATAATACTTAACATTCAAGCAATCCGTACATTATTTTGAGCCCCTAGATATGTCTAACCAAGAATAAAATTTGGACCAAGTATCAAACGAATCTTGACATTTGTCCGTATTTAACAAATAAGATAATTTATCCATTTCGGCCAGTTCCAACAGTTTGTCAGTTATCTCTTCATTTCCGGGTATAATAGATGATTTCCAATACTTGGCTCTAATTATTCACGCTGCAGTTAAAATTGAGATCAACAGTCTTGCATTTGATGGTGACATTCCTTCTGGTATCATATTTAGTAAATATACCTCTGGTGTTAATGCAATTTCCATATTCATAATTTCCTTAATCATAGTCTTAATACCATACCAGAACTTTTTCATCACTTTACAAGTCCACCACATGTGATAAAATGTTCCTATACTACTTTCACAAATCCAGCAAAGATTTGAAACATTAGGATAACATTTACTTAGCCTGTTGGGTGCCCAGTACCAGTGATAGAAGAGCTTATATATATTTTCTTTAAAGTTTATTGCCTTCATATATTTTATTCCTTTCCAAATTTTAGACCATTGATCAATTTCAACATTATGACCTAAATCTTTCATCCATTTTTATCATAACTTTTTAAACTACCTCATCCTGCATGGTCCTATCCAAAAGTAATATATATATATTTTTAACAAGTTTATTATTACTTTTTAACCAAATATTATCTAGTTCATTCATCTCTCTATAGAATCCGATCTTTTTATCTTTACTGTAAATATCTTGAAATTGTATTTTTTCCCACCAAGATAACCTATAACCTAATTCTTCCCATTTATCATCTGGTTTTATATTATCTAGTCTATCCAAAATTAAGCCATATCTAACTAAGTTATTTTTATTTAGTAAAGTGGGTTTGATAAAAGCCTCTAGCGGTGATACCCATTTTGGTACTTTAATATAAAACTCCTTTTTAATACTTAGCCAAATCTTCATTAAAGCAGTTTTAAGAGTATGGGAGTAAAAGTTAGAATGTATTTTCTGCTTCTCATACCATAGATATGAGTGCCAACCCATGTAGAGGTCATGCCCTTCTAGCACTAGCATTCTTGTATTTTCCAACTTCACGCAATCATTAATCCAAACTAAGGCCGCTGATTTACCATATGGTTCCCAATTGGGAACCGCTAATCCTCCTCTCTCTCTTCTATCTTGGAGTAATTTCCATTTCACCCTCGGTTTTTTGGAGAACCAAATAAAGTTTCTAGTCATTCTATTGATCTCCCGATAAAAAGGTGCATTATCATTTAATAAAGGTATATTTTGAGCTAGAAATATAATTTTTGGCAAAATATTCATTTTTATAGCAGCAATTTTACCCATCCAAGATAAATTCAAGTTCTTCCATTTTTCTAAATCTGCCCTTATTTCCTTCAATAATCTCTGATAATTATCTTTGATTAATGAACTAGCTCTATTTGTACAAACAATACCCAAATATTTCACCTTCTTAACAATTTCTATATTAAAAGTCTTTTGAATTTTAATTTCCCTCTCTCTTACACAATTCTTTGCTAATAACTTAGTCTTTTTAAAATTTATTTTTAATCCTGCTACCTTCCCATATTGATTTATCACTCCTAATAGTTGATTGAGGGAGTTTTCTGGTTCTTCCATTATATACATCAGATCATCTGCAAATGCACATAACTTATATTCTTGTCCTCTACATTTGAGTCCCTTTATCTGATTATCTAGTCTGACCTGGTCATTAAGAGTTTCTAATGTGAAGATAAATAAAAGGGGAGACAATGGACAACCTTGCCTAGTGCCTTTTTCAATTACTATCTCCCCTGTCATATCACCATTAACATTCACCTTAGCCTTCTGATTATTATATATAGCATTTATCATTAATTGAAACCGATCACCCGCATCATATTCTTTCAATTTCAATTTTAGAAAATTCCAGGCCAAATTGTTGAAAGCTTTTTCTGCATCCATGAACATCAATATTACTGACTTATCTGGATGAGATTCATAATATTCCAGTAAATTAATTAAAGTTCTTAGGTTATCTCTCATCTGTCTCTGTGGTAAAAACTCTGCCTGATCCTTATTAATTATCTGTAATAATACTTTTTTCAGTCTCTCAGCTAATATACTAGCAAAAATTTTATAATCAGCATTTAATAATGATATCGGTCTATAATTACTAATTAAGTCTTCTGTGTTTTGACCTTTAGGGATTAAAGTAATGAAAGCTTGCTTCCATGATTCTGGCATAATATCTTTATCTCCAACATTCTTTATAACCTCTTTAAGAGTAGGGGAGAGTTGTTCTTCAAAGGCTAAATAAAACTCAGATGGAAGACCGTCTGGTCCTGGAGCCTTATTTCTTTTTTGTCTTCTAAAAGCCTCCACAATTTCACACATTGAGATTGGATCATTCAACATTCCCTTTTGCGAATTAGTAAATTTGTTTAGTACCTTATGTTTTGAAAAATATTCTTCTATTTGATCCTCCGTTTCTTCCCCTTTTTTATACAATTTACTATAATACTTTTCAACTATTTCTTTTAAGTCAGACATAAGCCATTTAGTTTCTCCTTCATCATTTTTTAATGCAATTACGGATCTTTTCACTTTTTCCATTCTAAATTTATATGCCAGCCACCTTGATGGTTTATTCACATTCTCAAAAAAAAAACCAATTTGTTATATTCAATTTTTTTTGCAATTCCTTTATTTAATAATAGATTTATTTTATGCTGTATGACTCTCAACCTCCCTCTGCTGGCTACTTCCCTCGCGTGGGTTTTCATATTTTCTTCCTCTAACTTAGCTTGAGTCACCAGAGACTCATATTCTTTCCTCTCTTGTTTCCTCTTCCACGCTGTATGACTAATTATTCTCCCTCTAGCATAAGCCTTGAATGCATCCCAAACTATGTTAATAGCTGTACCTGGTTGTGTATTTATCTGAAAAAATTATTTAAATTCTAAACTTGTTCTCTTTACAAACTCTTGATCTTTTAACACGTATCTATTCATTATCCACCTCTTTTCCTTTTTCACATCCTTCATTAACAGGATCAGTGGGTTAAGATTTGCAAAAATCATTGGGAGTATATTATTTTATTTATTTATTTATTTTTGCGATTTATATCCCGCCCTCCCCGCGAACGGGCTCTTTATTGATCTATTAACATCTATTGTTTCGATCATAACTGACATCATTGCCAAACCATATCAATCCTTGACCAGGATTGATGCCTTGCCGAATAGAAAGTAAAACCTTTTTCCTTCATATGTTTAATTCTTCACAGATCAATTAAACCAAATTCCTCTGCTAGTTGTAGAAAACTGCTGGGTAATGTTAAACCTCTACCTTTGGTTCTTTTACAACTCTCTCTATCAATCTTTTTGTCAAATACTGCATTGAAATCTCCCACCAAATAAATATTATCACAACTTTTCTTTTTGAAAACTTCTGCCAAATCTTTAAAAAAGGATCTTTGATTACTATTGGGTGCGTATATATTTATGATCTGATGTTCTATTCCTTGTCTTATTATCGTTAAAGCTATGATCCTCCCATCTTTGGACACATAATTAATTTGTGGGTGTAAGTGCTCTTTAGTGTAAACTACCACTCCTCTCTTTTCCCCCCTCATCCGCTGCTACAAAAGCTGTTCCCAGTTTTTTACAATTTAAATATTTAGCATGTTCTTTCTTAATATGAGTCTCTTGAAAACACGTTATATCTGCTTTGAGTTTGGCCGCCTGTTGTAGAATTCTCCTCCTCTTTTGTGGACCATTTAGCCCATTAACATTTATAGATAAGATCCTGAAGTCCTTAATTCGCTGCTCCATCTTTGCTCTTTAGATTTCCAGTCCTATTTTTTTGATTGATATCTCGTAAGTATCTGCGAGGGGGTCACTCTTTTTTCCCGATCTTTTTTTCCCTGTTGTTTTTTAACTTCTTCCTGTTCGTCCTCCATCCTTTCAGAATGAGAATCCTCCTCTTCCTCCTCCGTCTGTTCTCTTTCTACTCCAAGTTCTTCTCCATATGTCTCCAGAAAGTTTTCCATTTTAAAGGTTGAGTCTAATTTCTGTCTTCTTCCTCTATATTCAAACAGTAACCCTTCTGGAACAATCCATTTATAGTTAATATCTTTGACTCTTAGAACACTTGCTAGTTGCTGATAGGCCCACCTCTTTTCTCTCACCCTCCATGGTATTTCCTTTAGAAGCCTTATCTCCTCTCCTTGAATTATAATTTTCTTCTCGTAAGATGCTCTGAAGATTTTTTCCTTGATATCGCGCTTGCAGAACATAATGTGTACTTCCCTTGAAACATTAAATTTTCTTGCAAATGCCGTTTTCCTTTTATATACCAATTCCATTTCACTCATAATTTCCTCTTTAGTTCCAATCTCCAGTTGTTCCGCTAGATTACTTGCAAGTTCTTTTTCAGGTTGGAACCAATTTTTTCAGGTACATTTTGGCATCTTAGAATCAATGCTGCCTTGTCCAACTCCAAATTAATGGGTGACTCTTCTAAGCTTTCGTTCTTTGCTTTCATTTCCTGAAGTTCCAGATCAAGTTCTCTTACTTTCCCATGTGTTTGACGTCCTCTCGCCATTATTTTCTGGATATCTTGTTTGTTAATGTTCACTTGGGATTTAATCTCTTCCACTTCATTTTTAATCTGAGCGGCAAAATCATCGAGTTTAGTATATATTGGGGCTAATTCCTTTTTTATAAGAGCAGGGAATCTTTCTTTGACTTTTCCCATCAAAACTGGAAGCATATTTTCAAGTACTGTTTTCACTGTAGCTGCCACTGATTCGTCTATTGTTGTTTTGATTTCCTTTGACATCTGTAAGGGGTTACTCAAGGATGACTTTGATTGGCTCATGATCTTGAGTTGTGCAGGAGATGGTAAAGAGTTTTTCCTTGCCGTTCCAGAATTCCATGAAGCCATAAATATGTACCTTATATCTTCTTACCAAACCGGAGAAAATACCAAAGGTAAACTATCACAGGTAAGTTTGGCCCTTTGCAGGTTTAACAATGTACTAAGTTATTTAAGATAAGGTTTAGAAGTACAAACTTTAACTGTTTTAACTTAACATTAATTATTGATACCCTTTGATTCAAATTGTTTAAATTATCTACACCTCTGCTAACTAGCTAATTAAATAACCAATCAATTAAGAGATTTGATTCTACTTATTACCTAACTACAAATTGCAATCTATTATTTTATTTTTTGTTAATTAATCCCTATTAATTCCCTTACTTAAATATTTAATAATAAATTATCTAATTATATTAGCAGTTCATCCAAGATCCACCCCCAATTTAATTACCCTTGTTTATTCTTAATTAATTACCCTTATTTATTCTTAATTACCCTTATTTAATTAATTACATGTATTTATTCTTAATTAATTGTTTAATTCTTAAGCTATCAATTAATTAGTTATTCTCTTAATCAGGCAATCAATTTGTTTTCTATCACTTATAGCTTCCGCACCACCAAACAGTATCAAACAGTATCAAACAATATCAAAACCATCCACAAAACTCCAAATAATATTTCTAAAGATTATACATGTCACGACTGAGCCTCTGGCTTGAGACAGAGCTGCAGCCAGCAGGCGTGCAGACCAGGGTTCTCGGGTTACAAGGCAAGCGTTATCAACAGTCCAGGAGTCACAACCATAAATCAGTCAGCCAAAGGATGAAGCAGAAGAATCGTCAACAGGGATGCCAGAAGTCAGAGCCAGAGAGTATGAAAGCCAGGAGTCAGAGGGAACAGGAATCAAATCAGAGAGACAAGCCAAAGTCCAAATACCAATCCGCAGTCCAAAATGCCAAGTCCAGGGTCAGAAGTCCGAGAGTCCAGCAGCCGGGTTTCAGGAACAGAGTTCAGAAGGGTGCAGGGCGAGGTCACATCGATGACAAGTGTTCTTTGCCAGCACAATTTGTTGGGCGTTGACAGGTTGTTGATAAACGTGCCGGCTTATTAACCAATTAGCAGCCGCCGGCCACAGCCCAGCGTCTGCTAGTACTCTGGGCTGATAGATCTCCTGGCCCTCATGCGTGCCTCACTCCTTCTGTCTCTTAATTCCTGGCGTCTCCTTTCACAGAGATGCCTGACAGGTGGAGGTGATGACTCGGGGCTATGGCTCTCTCCAGGAGGAGCCTGATGGGTCTCAGGTGCTTGACCAGTCCCCGGTGGCTCCTGTTGCTGGCTTAACTCCTCTGGACTTATGTCCAGGTCCATTAAAGGAGCCTGATCTGGTTCTGCAGGGGCTGGGTCAGGAACAGGGTCAGGCTATGGCTGCAAATTATGCAAGATATAAAAAAATGGAATGTATTAAATTTGTCATTGTTGGGGAGGATTGCTACGGTTAAAATGAATGTATTACCATGATTAATGTTTTTATTTCAGACTATTCCGATTGTGAAAGATGTAAAAGCATTTAAGTATTGGCAGAAAGAGCTTTCCAAGTTTGTATGGGGAGGGAAAAAACCAAGGATTAAGATGAAAATAATGTGTGATGCCAAAGAAAGAGGGGGCTTTCAGTTGCCAAACTTAAGGTTATATCATGATGCGGTATGTTTGACCTGGATAGGGACATGGGCTATGCTACAAGACAGAAAGCTATTAGCCCTAGAGGGTCATGATTGCAGGTTTGGTTGGCATGCTTAGCTATATTATGGCAAAGCAAAAATGGACAATATGTTTAAACACCATTATCTGAGACGAACACTAATGGACACATGGACAAGATATAAGAACTTCTTCCTAGAAGAAATACCTATGTGGATAGTACCAGCAGAAGTGTTAAACCCATCATCGTATTTTAAAGGACAGGACTGGCTGAAATATAAAGACTTATTAATAAGACAAAGCAAAGAATTTGTACTGAAAGAACAACATGCGATAGACTTTGATTATGGTTGGTTGAGGTACAGACAATTGTATGATCTCTATAAGAATGATAAAAAACTGGTTTTAGAGAAAAAAATAATGAAATTGAGCAAATTTGGGAAGAAGGAGGGAAAAAAATGATTTCCAAAATGTATAAAATTTTGCTAAAATGGTTTAATGCAGATGAAATGGTTAAAGAACAAATGGTAAAATGGGCGATAAATTTTAACAAAGATATTGAAATGTCATCTTGGGAATTTCTATGGAAAAATGCCATGAGTATTTCTACGTGTTATAATCTAAAAGAAAACTGTTTTAAAATGTTGTATAAATGGTATATGACGCCAAAAAAAATTGCAAATATTAATCAAAATATGTCAAACAAATGTTGGAAATGCAAAAAAAAAGAAGGTTCTTTTTACCATATGTGGTGGACGTGTGATAAAGCAAAGACCTACTGGTCTATGATTCATACAGAAATGGAAAATTTTTTGAAATGTACATTTAAGAAATTGCCGGAATTGTTACTGCTTGGACTTAAATTAGAAGAGATAAATGTTAAAAAAAAGGACACTAATATGGTATATGATTACAATGGCAAGAATGGTCTATGCGCAGAACTGGAAAGGTGAAAAAATGCCAGAGGTGTGGGAGTGGTTGAAAAAATTGTTGTACATGGCTGAAATGGACAAATGGACGAGAAAATTGAATAATCTGTACTCAGACTTTCTTAGAAGACTGGAAAGATTTGAAAGAATATGTTGAACAATATTGGGATATGAAAAATTACATTTATACTTGGACATAATATTAAAAAGAGATATTTGAATGTATAAATGGCAGTTAGAAAATAAGGATATTTTAGAATTGTATAAGAAAATACGAATTTATATGATGGATAATTTTATAAGGTTGTATACGTCGTTACCAGGAGAGTAATATATATATATATGCATATAAAGAATGGTTAAAGATGAAAATGTTAAATGCTTCAGATGTGGTGGGAAACCACCATTACAAGATGATAACAAGATTATACAATAGAACAAAAAATGGATGTAATATTGAAAAAGGGTTTGTATAAGAAAAATATGTAATAGGGTCAAAAAATAATAAAAATTTATTACAAAAAAAAAAAAAGGAACAGGGTCAGGAGCAGGCATGACAATACAAATATTTTCCCTTCAAAAACCTTCCATACTGTGTCCACGTTGCTCCCGTTGCTGTCTGGATTCCACTACGCTTTTTACTTAACAAGTAAATCCTCTCACTCTAGCTTTACTCTCTGTATATCCCTCAGGCAACTGCCTTACGTCCGTTACGTATCCCTTACGCAATCTTCTTTAAGTTAAAACACTTCCACTTTACTCTTTTTACGTAAACCAACTCCCGATTCCCAGATCCAATTACGTAGACACATTCCCGATGCCAAAGCCAACTCTCCTCCTCTGAAGCCGGGATTTTCGCTGCTGTAAACTATGCAATTGCAAACTCTCCTCCTCTACCGCATCGTCTCCGTTCCACCCCTCGATGTTCTGTATTCCAATTATTCCACTCAGAGACTCACAAGCAGCAGAAATCCAAAGAGCCAAAAATAACAAGAAAACAAAAAAGGTTAGTGCAGCAAGTTTATTATCCAATTACTCCTCCCCCCCCCCCCAGTTCCTCCGTCGCTTTCCGGCCGCTTTGACTCATTCAGGGGAAAATACCATTAAACAAATAGTTAATCCTTTCAGAGCCCACCACCTTTAACACCCATTAACCCTGGCAAAATATATTAAGTTATACTCAACTTTGGTTTCCTTCTTTAGGTCCAAAAACACCAGGGCAACTTGGAAACCGGCCCCTCCTTTTCCCGTCGATTCTTCTCGGCGGCACTCCTTCCCAAACCCCGATTAGAGCAGCTATCCACAGCGGAGAAAAGTTGCCTTTTTTTCTCCCCTGTGTAATCCTTTCTCCCCCCTCTCGTCGGGAGGGGCGGCAGGCAGGCAGGCAGGTTTAATGCCTAAAAGTTTGGAGGCAATCTTCAGACTCTCAGGAGCTGACTTCTCCTGCATCTGGTCCGAGGGCGACTGGAAACTGGAACTCTTAGGAATTAGAACATTTTGTATTCCACTCTGTGGGTTCAGGAATTACAGTCTTTTTGGTTTGACTCCTTTGTGAGCACTGCCCCCCCCAACTGTTCCAGGGTGAACATGGAGTCAACAACCTTGTCCCTTTTACAGTTGTGTTGCGAGAGTCGAGACAGGTCATTGGCCAGGGAGTTTGCCTTCCCAGGGAAATGACACAGAGTAAATTTAAATTTAAATTTAAGGGAAAAAATCAGCCCATTGCAATTGTTTAGCATTTAAAGAGCGTTGTGTGCGGAGGGCTTCAAGGTTCTTGTGATCAGTCCAAACCTCAAATGGGAGCCTGGCTCCTTCTAGCCAATGCCACCAGTTTGTGAGGGCTAACCGAATTGCAGCAGCTTCATTGTCCCACACCGCCCAGTTCTTTTCGGTTTCCCCGAACTTTTTAGACACATAGGCCAAGGGGTGTAGCCTCCCAACAGGGCCCTCTGTCATGATGTGTGTTACGTGCTATACCACACTGTGCCAACGTTAAGAGACTTAAGTTCACTAGACCCCTCAGCACATTCAACTGCACCACACCAGCGGTAGTGTATTTACAGTTTTATTTACAGTGCTATTAAATATTCAACCAACAAACTGCTTCGCCAGGCAACAGGTTTGTGAGAAGGAAAAAAAATGGTTCTGTACATCATTACATATATACAGTTCAGTAACCAATTGGGTTGTTGCTGAGTCACGTAGAGTACATTCATCAATGTCACACTGGAAGAACTAGTCTAAACAAGTTCCTGCTCAGTTCTACTGCATCTGTCCCAGTCACATGACTCCTGCTGGCTGTCAGTTAGATCCTTCTGATCTGCCAGCTTACTGTGCATGTGTCAGGTTCCCTGTCATATTTGCTTCCTTTTTTTGCAGTCCCTGTTCCAGGTCCCACTAGGAGATCAGTATCAGCTTCCCTTCTGGGGTTCCCGCCCCCCTTCCTCAGAGTGAGCTCATGTATTTTGCTAGACTTCAGTTATCTCTGTTACTGCCCTTGTAACCTTGGGCAACTGGGCCTCCGCTCTTCCAGGTGTCTTTTGCGTGGGAATGCATGTAGATTACACACACAGGGCCGGGGATGGGAATGTAGCTCTGCTTACGTGCATTTTTTTCCTGAGAAAGTAACGGTAGCACATTTTGGTGCTTGATATTTTATTTCTCATTGGTACCCACGCTTTTACCCTAGTTTGAATACAGTATATCAATTCCTCCCATTCTGTATGTGGTATCACTAACAACGCAAGTGTTTCCTGAAAGACCATTAAGAATAAAGACTTTGCTTTGAAATACAAGGCCTGGCTTATTGGATCTAATCAGAAGTCTCACAGATTGTTAGTGATCCTTCCAATCAGGAAAGAGTGAAACCCAGACCTGGCCATGTCAGATGATGGGTCCCTCGTTGCCACCTCGACCCCCGAAACACCGGTCTCCACCGCACCTGTGGAGCCGGTGACCACGAACTATGACTCCTATGCTCCCCTCAGTTGGGGGGGAGCCACAGGTGGTGCAGAACCCCTGCCAAGGTATTCCTGGTCAACCTTTGGTGGGCTACTTTGGAGTTCTGGGTCCATGACAGGTGAGGATCGCACGTGCGGTTCTTGGATGAGGAGAGGGACTCCTGGAGGTTGAGTTTGGTCCCAGATGAATGTGAGACCCCTCGGCCATCGGAGAGAGGTACGGATGACCCCTGGAAGCAGATGGACCGGAGATTCAGTGAGATGCACGACCGGCTGGCAGTGGAGCTACGCGAGGCGCTACTCGAGATGCAACAAGCTGTGCTGGGAGCAGCTGCGGGAGGTGGAGTGCCAGCACAGCAGCAGGATGGCGGAGCGAGACCTATGCAACAACCACCCATGGGTCCCCAGCAGCCGCCAGCAGCACCAGCACAGGCACCCCCACGTCCTGTGGATCGGTTATACCAGCAGCCGCCAACGAACCCTTGACAGCTACATTTGATGGGGATCCTGACAAACTCTGCTTTTTCATTATTGAGACTGAGCGGTTTTGGGGAACTTGGGGCTACCTTTATCCTACGAAACGTGAGAGGGTTGGCTATATTGGCTCCAAGCTGAGGGACACTGCAAGCGACTGGTATGTGAGTCTGCACAACCCCCCGGGTCCTGAATTGAGATCAGTAAATGACTTTATGTGGGCCCTCCGGCAGCACTACGAGGATCCCTTGGGAGAGGAGAAAGCCAGGAATCAGCTGCGGAAGCTGGTTCAGGGCCGATCCTCTGTAAGGGAGTATACTGACCAATTCTGTAGAATAGCTGTGAAGGTGCAGGGCTGGGGTCAATATCTCTTCATCAAGAAGTACCGGGAGGGGTTGAACTGTGAGATATATGAGACTGTGTTGAGAAATGATCGACCCGGCTTGTTGGTGGCTTGGATGAGAGCGGCAGCCGACATGGAGGAGAGGTTCGCGCTGATTGAACTGAGTTCACCAGCCTCTCACTCCCTTGCCAAGACCACACCAAAACCCAAATTTAAAACCGCCGTTCAAGCGCTTCGCGATGCTCATTTAAAGCAAGGGTTATGCATGCGGTGCGGGGAGAGCGGCCACTTCGCATCTTCCTGTCCCCTGGGGCCCCCAAAAGCATCGAAGACTCCCCAGCTGACGCTGGGAGGAACACCACGATCCACTAAAGGAGTTTTTAAACCCCAGGCATTGCAGCTGGAAGGGGCACTGGCGGAGGGTGAGAATCTCACTTTGGAAGCTGTGACTGCTCAGCCATTGGGAAACTTCCCAGACCTGCAGTAGGAGGCGTGGAGCTGCAGGTCCCCCCTCCGGCCACACCGCCAATGGTGAGCAGTCCCGGGCCTTTGCTCTATATGGTTGTGACTGTTATTGCCCCTGGATGTGAGCCCTTATTGACTCGGGGTGTGCTAGAGATTTGATTAGTCCCTTGGTGGTGAAAGGGTTGGGACCCAAAGTTAACATGCAGTCTGAGCCTCTGTGATTCACTCAAATGGATGGGTCTGAAATGAAAGAGGCTTGCATAGCAGAGACTGAGCGTTTGATTTTGGGGACTGGGGATCACTGGGAACAGAGAGCCTTTGTCATCACCCCCCACACCCAATTTCCTATGGTATTGGGAAGCCCGTGGTTGGGCGCTCATGACCCCTGTGTCAAGTGGAGTGAAGGGAAAATTACATGGGTCGATCCCAAATGCACACAGCACAAATGGAATCCTGGTTGGGGTTCGGGACCTCCCTCTACCCCCTTCGCTTGCTTGGTCTCAGAGGACTTAAACAAAATTCCTCCAGAGTACCGAGACCTGGCTAAGGTGTTCAGTGAAACAGAGACTGATGAACTTCCCCCCCATAGACTTACTGATTGTGCCATAGAACTGTTACCTGGGGAGAAGTTGCCAAAGGGAAAGTTATATTCTATGAGTCCCACGGAGAGATGAACGGCGGAAGTTTTTGGATAAAAACCAAGAACGGGGTTTCATTCGGCCAGCAAAATCTCCTTTTGCCGCCCCTGTTCTGTTCCGGAAAAAGAAGGACGGGGGCTTGCGGCTTTCCACGGACTATAGGGGATTGAATGCCATTTCCGCCTCCAATGCTTACCCCTTACCCCTGATCAAAGACTTGGTGGCAGAGGCGGCTAAGGGGAAGAGCTTTTCCAAACTGGATTTACGGGAAGCCTATTTCTGAGTGCGCATCAAGGAGGGGGATGAATATAAGACTGCCTTTAATACCCCCCTGGGGCAATTCAAATATCGGGTTATGCCCTTCGAATTGGCTGGAGCTCCTGGAGTTTTTATGAGCCTAATTAATGAGGTGTTGCACAAGCACTTATTTAAAGGGGTTCTCTGTTAACTAGATGATATCATTGTTTATTCCCAAGATAAAACTTCCCACGTTAAATTGATGAGAGAAGTGTTGTCCACCCTCATGAACCACAAGCTCTTTGCCAAACTGTCAAAATGCGAGTTTCACTGTACCAAAATTGATTTTTTGGGTTACCGCATTTCCCCTAGGGGCTTAGAGATGGACCCTGCCAAGGTGGACGCGGTAGTCACATGGGAAGCCCCCTGTACACGCAAACAACTTCAAAGCCTGTTAGGATTTTGCAACTTTTACAGAACATTTTTAAAGGACTTTGCCACAGTCACCCTTCACTTAACTAACCTGTTGAAAACAAAGGGAAAGGGTCTTGAAGCTGGCAAGCCAGGTGAGTGGCTGACCTGGTTGCCTGACTGCCAAGCAGCCTTTGACAAGCTCAAAAAACTTTTTACTTCAGAGCCCATCCTGGCGCACCCAGATGAGACTCGGGAGTTCATTGTACATGTTGATGCTTCCTATGTGGCCATGGGGGGGGGGGGTTCTGCAAAAAGGAGAGGATGGGAAGCTGCGCCCTTTGGCATATGTCTCCAAAAAAATTAATGAGACTGAAAGACACTGGTCCGTATGGGACAAAGAGGCAGCCACCATCCGCTTAGCCTTGTCCACCTGGAGACATTGGTTGGAGGGGGCGCAGACGCCATTTGAGATCTGGACTGATCATAAAGACCTGGAGGCGCTGCGAACCCATAGAACTTTAAATGCAAAACAGCTCCAGTGGGCTAATTTCTTTTTCAAGTTCAATTTTAAGCTGCAGCATTTCCCTGGGACATCTAACCCCTTAGCAGACATGTTGTCCAGACTTCCCCAGCATGAATCTAAGAGGGAAGAAGTGTTCGATTCCATGTTCTCACCTGAGCAACTTAGTGGGGCTGTTGTCACCAGAAGCCAAAAGCAGCAGTCTGCCACGGCTCCCTCCTCTGTGTGGATTATAAATTGTGTGATGGAATATTCTCAGCAGGATCGGGATGAATGGCGTGGGGAGGAGGGTTTGGAACATAAGCCCAATGGGTGCTGGTATAAAGGCTCGAAATTGGTGGTGCCCAATTCTCTTAGACTATCCGTTTTAAATGCTTGCCATGAATCCAAGCTCTCTGGACATTTTGGGTACTTGAAAACGTTGAATTTGCTTCAGAGGCAGTTTTGGTGGCCGCGAATGCATAAACATATCTCAGACTATGTGACTTCTTGTCAAACCTGCCTAATGTGCAAAAAACAAGGGGGAAAGCCTCCGGGTCTCTTACAACCCCTTCCCACCCCCTCCTGGCCTTGGGAGGACATTTCCATGGACTTTGTTACTGATCTACCACCTAGCAAAGGGAGAACTGTAATCTGGGTGGTAGTGGATTTATTTTCCAAGCAGGCACACTTTGTTCCATTCAAGAAATTGCCCACAGCTAAGGGTTTGGCCAAAGTGTTCTTTAACCACGTGGTGAAATTTCATTCTTTTTCTAGGCATGTAATTTCCAATAGGGGAAGTCAGTTCGTTGCCACCTTTGGCGGGAGCTTTTACAGACTATGGGCATTGAACCTGCCCTCAGTTCTGCTTATCACCCAGAGACTGATGGCCAATCCGAACAAATTAATCAGATCTTGGAACAATTCTTGCGGTGTTATTCAAACTACCACCAAGATAATTGGGTGGACTTGCTCCCTTTTGCTGAATACAGCTACAATAATTCCATGCACTCATCTACTGGTGTGTCTCCTTTTCTAGCAGTGTGTGGGGGGGTATGAAGGTAATCCCTTGCCAAATATCCTACCCTCCACCGACAGCTCACCCTCCCCTTTTGAATCTTGGTGGGCTAAACTGCAGGACTCCTGGCCCCTCATTGCCAAAACACTAAATCGGGCCAAAGCGGATTACAAAAAATACGCGGACCGGAATGGGAGTTGGAGCCTGGGGACTCTGTTTATGTGTCTACAAAGAACATTTGCAGTTTGCAGCCAAGTCGGAAATTGGGATGGAAATACGTCAGCCCTTTTAAAGTTCTGCGCAAGATTTCTCCTGTGTCTTTTGAGCTTGAACTGCCTAAATCACTGAACTCTGTTCATCCTGTGTTCCATTACAGCTTGTTGAAGAAAAGCCCTGGGCTGAACTCCTGGCGTCCGGAGATTCCAGCTCCTCCTCCTCTGATGAAGGGGGGGAGCCGCATTTTGAGATTTCCAGCATCCTGGACTCTAAACTCAAACGAGGACGTTTGTTTTATCTGGTGAACTGGATGGATTTTGGTCCTGAATGTAATGAGTGGGTGGCAGCTGATCATGTTCATGCTCCTCGGTTGATTCATGCCTTTCATAAACGTTACCCTTCTAAACCAGGTGGGGGTTGATTTTGGGAGGGGCAGGATGTCAGGTTCCCTGTCATATTTGCTTCCCTTTTTTTGCAGTCCCTGTTCCAGGTCCCACCGGGAGATCAGTATCAGCTTCCCTTCTGGGGTTCCCCCCCTCCCCCCTTCTTCCTCAGAGTGAGCTCATGTATTTTGCTAGACTTCAGTTATCTCTGTTGCTGCCCTTGTAACCTTGGGCAACTGGGCCTCTGTTCTTCCAGGTATCTTTTGCGTGGGAATGCATGTAGATTACACACAGAGGGCCAGGGATGGGAATGTAGCTCTGCTTATGCGCCTTTTTTTCCTAAGAAAGTAACGGTAGCACATTTTGGCGCTTGATATTTTATTTCTCATTGGTACCCACGCTTTTACCCTAGTTTGAATACAGTATATCAATTCCTCCCATTCTGTATGTGGTATCACTAACAACGCAAGTGTTTCCTGAAAGACCATTAAGAATAAAGACTTTGCTTTGAAATACAAGGCCTGGCTTATTGGATCTAATCAGAAGTCTCACAGCATGAGGACTGAGATACTCAATTAACAACACCCTCTTGTAGAATCGCCCTTCCCATGGCTGCATCTGAAGTGTCAACCTGCACAATGAGCCCACTCGTGGGGAGGGCGGGGTATAAAAATAAAGATAAATAAAAATAAAATAAATGAACTTTTTGGTCTCATCTGGGTGAACCAGAATTGGTTCTGATGTGAATAATCTCTAGAGGGACTCAAATGCTTTTTGTCAGTTAGGATTCCAGTTCAATCTGGTGCCAGGTTTTGCCGAATCGGGCCCCTGCCCCTTAGTCTTTAAGAGATCAGTGAGGGGAAGGCTTTTCTCGGCAAAGTTACTGATGAATGAGTGATAAAAATGCGCAAACCTGGAAAACTTTGGAGTTGTCAGTGGGTGCGAGGGGTTTCCCAACCCACTACCACCAAAACTTTCTATGGGTTCATCTCCAACCCCCGAGGCGAGATGCAGCAGCCAAGAAAGTCAATTTCTGTTTTATGAAAGTCACACTTAGAGAGTTTGGCAAAAAGTTTGTGCTCCCGTAATGTGGCGAGGACTTCCCAAACCAGTTTTACGTGTGAAGCCTCATCCAGGGAGTACAGAAGGACATCATCCAGCTAACATAGAACCCCTTTAAAAAGGTGCTTGTGTAACACTTCGTTTATTAAATTCATAAAAACTCCGGGAACCACTTGAAGACCGAACGGCATAACAAGGTATTCGAATTGCCCCAAAGGGGTATTAAATGCAGTCATGTTCATCCCCTTCCCTTATGCGCACCCGAAAGTATGCATCTCGGAAGTCAAGTTTGGAAAAGATTTCCCCCTTGGAAGCCTCAGTTAAGAGGTCTTTAATAAGGGGTAGTGGGTAAGCATTTGAAGCGGACACAGCGTTCAGTCCCCTATAATCTGTGCATAATCTAAGGCCCCCACTTTCTTTTTCTGGAAAAGCATGGGTGTGGCAAAAGGGGAAGTTGCCAGTCTGATGAAGCCCTGCGCTAAATTCTTGTCAATGAACTTGTGCAGCTTGGCTCACTTGGCTGGGCTCATAAAATATAGTTTCCCTTTTGGAAGTTTTTGTCCTGGTAACAACTCAATAGCACAATCATTATTCCGATGGGGGGTAGTTCATCTGCCTCCGTCTCGCCAAACACCTCTGCTAAATCTTGGTATATGGTAGGTATCGATAAAAGTTCCTCATGCACAAGGCAAATGCATTTGTGCCCTGGTGCGGGGCCCTAAGGAGCCTGCCACTGATGCTCCTTGCACAGAGGGGAGACCCATCTAATCCTTCCTTCACTCCACTCTATATAAGGATCATGGGTTCCAAGCCATGGGCTCCCCAACACCATGGGAAATTGGGCATGAGGGGTGATAACAAAAGCCCTTTTCTCCCAATGATCCCCTGTGCCGATAATTAGAGGTTCAGCCTCAAAGGCACAGGGCTGCTTCATTTCGGAGCCATCCATCTGTGTAACTCGTAAGGGCTCTTCCAGGGAATTAACTCCCACCTCCAACCCATCCACCACTATGGGACTAATTAAGTCTCTCGCACACCCCAAGTCAATAAGGGCCTTTACCCATACTTGGGTGCCCAACGTGGGGTTTACGATAGTCATTATCATGTAAAGAAGAGGGGCAAGTGAGCTCACCGCTTTTGGTGCATATGGTGAAGGGACCTGCTGCGTTGCGCCGCTTAGAGCAGGTCCTGGTCGTTTCCCACCAGCTTATTCAGTTCCACCATGGCCACTCTCTCCGACTCTGGTTCAGGAAGCGCCTCCAGTTGTAGGGCTCGTGGCTTGAGTGTGTGCGGGTCCTTCGCTGCTTGCAGAGTTGAAGTAGATGGCACCATTTTTGGAGTAGATGCAGGACATGAAGAAGCGTAGTGCCCTGATTTTTCACACCTCATGCAAAGGTTTCATTCATAGGACTTGGATGTCTTTCAGGGGTGTTTTCAGCTTGGGTTTGTACAGGGTGCCGGGATGAGCAGCGGCTTTTGGAGTCATTGCTGGTGCGCACATATGGATCAGAGTGAAGCGCCCCTCAGCCTCCTCTGCTGCTCGTATCCAGCCCGCCATGGTTGTGGGATTGATGTTTCTTAAAATAGTCTTGTATAAATCCAGATTCAACCCGTGGAGGTACTGCTCCACGAACACAGCTTCAGGCCAGCCTCAGATCCTCGCAGCAAAACGTTTGAAGGTCGCTGTATACTCCCGCACCGACGTTTTGCCCTGTGTCAGGGTCTAGATCTTGTTGCCTGCTTTTTCCTCGCTCATAGGGTCCTTGTATTGACGGCGTAGGGCCCACATAAAATCCTCAATGCTATCTAGTTCCAGACCAGGTGGGTTATGGAGGCTCACATACTAGTCCGCTGCCTCCTCCCGCAACCTCAATCTGATATAGCCAACCCGATCACGGTCCATGGCAAACAGGTGGCCCCAATTCTGTAGGCATCGACTGGCTTTGATGGTGAAAAATTGCAGTTTAGCTGGGTTGCCGTCAAAGGTAGCCTCCATCAGCTCTTGGGGCACTGGGTGACGCTCCTGTGAGGGCCCCAAGACAGCTGATACAAGGGGTCCGGCTCCAGGAGCTGCCGGTTGCCCCCTGGCTGTTGCTGGGGTTGAGGGACTCCCCCTCCACCTCCTGCCCCATCACCAGCCCTCGTGCCAGCCCTGTGCCACCTGCGCCTTGCCCTTGCAACCCTTGGAGAACTTGCACGATGACAGCAGGTAAATCCGTGATTATTGCTGTCGCCTTTCATTGCAGCATTTGGTGCATAGTCTTGAATCTGCAGTCCATATGGGCCCACATCTCACTGTAACGGGTAGACTCTCGTGGTCATACAACCGCTTCGGTGCTGGGCCCAGCTCCAGGGATCATTCCAGAGTCCCTCCGAGGCGACCAGGTTTCCACAGTTTGCACCCCAAACTGGTACCATGAGTAGGATCCATTGCAGCGGCAGCGTGGATTAACCCAGATCGAAGTTGTCAGGATCAGCTCCTTGCCCGAAGAAGTCGGCATCTCCGACTCAGTGGTTCTCGGGGACACTTCACCGTCATCCATGGTAAAGTACGGTTCACAAGTCCCAATTTAGTAACAAGATTACTAACACTCTGTGAGGCTGTCCCAAAAGATGCAGTCAGCAACAAGTGTTCTTGAACAGAAAGTCCTTTATTGCCAAACAGATCTTGTTGGTCACTTACACTTCTTGTGTTAGTAATGCCTGGCAATCATAAAACCAGGAGTAATATACAGTATTTGAAAGTTAGTTCAGACAGGCCCCACCAATCATAAAGAGATAAAAATGGTGCCTAAAAATATTGGTCGTTTTTTCCCAGACTAAAAGCGGGGAAAGTTACAGTTTGCACCTGAAAGGGAGAAATGGCTGAGAGTTAGGCACTCAAGGTCAGGGAAGTGAGGGGGGTGATAAGCAAGCAGCTAGCATGAGAACAGTGAGCGCATTCCTGAGGGGGGGCCTAGATTGGAGGAAACCAACTCTCGCGCAGGAGATGGCAGCATTAACTGACACAGTGCCCTGATAGAAGATGTCCAAAACACTTCAAGTTCCATGATGGAAGACTGGCAGGGCATAAATGCCATCCTTCAGATAATCAACATCATACAATTATTGTGAGGTGGGGGAAGAATTTTGTCAAAAATTAAAGGTGCCCAGTTTCCATGCAACAAAAATCCAGTATTTACAGATAAGATGTTAGGGCATAATCTGTCCATGTGAAGTTGGCGCCATCTGTTTTGTCTGGATTTTTGAGAAAGTGAGCTAACACTACAAGAAAGAATACCACAATGGAAAACAAAGCCAGGAGTGGCGTCAGTTTCCACACCATTGTCACAAGGTAGTTTGCTGAAAGCATATCATGTATTCCTGTTAACAGTTGCATCAAATGATTTTTGCTGTTGCTGAAAACTCATGTTCTTTAAATAAACCCTTGACAAATCAGACAGATCAAAGGGTCACAATTTAATTAAGTGATGCATATTTAAGGACTAACTAGAGTTGTTCAATTAACGCATTCAAAGCCCCCTCTTCAACCAGGTGGCTGAAAACTGTACATAACACTGAGTGGACCTCTTCATGTTTACAGAGACAATGAAAAGGAAAGTTCCAACCTTGTGACAGCTGGCATCATGCAGGGTAGCAGCATATTCTCATTCTTGTGGATATCTTGAGCCATATGAAATTTGGAGACAACCTTTGGGAGGAATTCTAGACGTGGTAGCAGTACCACCTTTTCATTGTGCAATTTTAGAAAAGGAGCATCACAGCACAGTGCACTGAGTTCTACTCTGCTAGCTGAGGTTATAGCTACCAGAAAGGCCTTCTTGTAGGACAGGAATGACAACTCAGAAGTAGCCATTGCTTCAAATGGTTTATGGAGAAGTTTTGATAAAACTAAAGAGAGACTCCATTGAGGAACAGATGGGAACAAGTTACATAAACTTTTCATAAATCATTTCGAATCTACATGTGAGAAAGCAGATGAACCATTAACCTTATCATGAAATGCTGATATAGCAGCTAAATGAACCTTTAGAGAGGAACAGGATAAACCTGCATCCTTTAGGAATAGAAGATACTGAAAAATCCAGTGTAATCTCAAGTAATAAGGATTGAGTCCCTGACTATGAGACCAAACAGTAAATTGTTTCCATTTATAGTCATAAGACCTGTGGCGAAACGGGGACTCGCCCTCAGCCCTGGGAGAATAAGCAGCCGTTACGTGGCTTGTAAGCCCGTTTTCGCCTGCCTACCCTGCCTGGTGGGACTATTTCCCTTCCTCAGTTGCTGCCACCACTCACTGGATTTATGCCGCCTTCCTAGAGGGACAGTGAGACCCCTCGATCTGATTCCCCAACCTGGGAACGTAGATTCCTCAATCTTTGGGCGCCCCCTGGAGAGATGGCAACCCCTCCTATTTGGGCCCATTTGTGTTCCCTGGCCTCCCTTTTGCCTCTGGTAATGTGCTGAGCGGGGAGGACTATGTGGTTAAGGCACTACCAGGTCTTATAACTCAGAAACAGGTTTATTTAAACAGGCACAGAAAATAACACAGGCACTTCCACACAACCGGGCATAAAGTAAACGGGGTCCAAACGCCAGTCCTCTGTCCCTGCACCCAAGAGTCTGGGGTAGCAGGAGTCCCACCTGTAGGCCATCCCTTGAAGCTCCCGCACAAGGCTCAGGCGAAGGCCAAGGTGATGACTGAGACTGGCCCCTCCCTGGATGGGCAGAAGCCTTTATCTCCCTGGCTCCACCCCTGGGGTGGGTCCATACTTTCCCACATTTTTTCCCTAAAGCTTCTGGGAAATGTAGGCAGGGAGGTATGGCAGCTCCATTGTTCCCTATGGAGCACCTCTCCCCTCCAGAGGACTACCAGACTGGCAGCCATTTCGTTACAAGACCTATGGGTGGAGGGTCTACGTGAAGCAGAGAGTACTTCTGCTACCCTCGCATTCTGGACTGATGATAGTTTGTCAACCATACTGTCAAAGAGCACTGACCCCTGGGTGGTGAATGGGTCTTATGTGCAAGAGGTCCTTGTTTTGAGGGAGAGATATGTAGTTCCCTTTTTCCAATTTCTTAGCAAGGGAAACCATATTCACCAGGGCCAAAATGGCATTATGATTATGCAAAACATCCTGTCTGCATGTAGTTTTGCCACCTTTTGAATAAGGCCAAATCGTTGGCATTTCGCGTTGGCTGCAGACACAAATAGATCTATCTCTGGAGTTCCCCATGCCTGAAATACTGGAATGAGGTATTCCTCCTTGAGCGACCATTCTTGGGTGAGCAAGAGCTGTCTTCTCAGGTTATCAGCTACAGTATTGCTTTGCCCTGCTATATGAATGGTCATCAGATGAACCTTGTGCTTTATGGCCCAGCACCAGATTCATGAAGCCTCTGTGCAGATAGTGATGGATACTGTGCTCCCTTGCTTATTTATGTAAAACTCTGCAGAAGTGTTGCCTCTGGCTAGTAGTACTTTCCAACTTTCCACCAGATCTGGAAAAGGAGAGTGTTTCTGGTTGCCCTTAATTCTAACACAATAATATGCAGTCTAGATTCAGACTCAGACCACCAGCCACAGCTGTGTGGACTCCACAATGTGCTCCCCAACCTGTAATTATTTGTAAATCATGTGATTGCCAACCCAATGAAATAGCCTGGAGTGAGGGAGCTTACTCCACCAGGAGAGGCTCCTGAGATGAGACCGAGGCATAGAAAACCTCTTCCAGTGTGGGTCGGAGCCTGGTTGGAATTATTGGATAAACCAGTTCTACAGAGGTCTGATAGTCTCCCATGTGGTGTGACAGCTTTCATGGATGCTATGTATCTGAGTAATCTCTGGATCTGCCTGGCCAATTGGAATCTGCAAGCCAAAAACTTCAGGGACAGTGATTGTATTTTTCTTCGCTCTGGATAAAGGTAGGTAAGCTTTCCCTTCAAGGGAGTTTATATTAGCCCCTATAAACTCTATGGACCGGGTTGAGGAGACATGTGATTTCTGTTCATTAATAATTGACCCCAATTCATGAAGGATCTTAAGGTCTAAGCCAAATTCTGTTGTAATATCATTGAAGAATCAGCCACAAATGGCCAACCATCTAACTATAGGTATATCGTGCAACCCTGAACTCAAGTAAGATATGATCACTAACGTCCACTTGGTGAAGACTTTTGGTGCTGTCGCTAGACAAAACGGTAATGCATTGTACTCGTACACAGTATTGTCATAAGTGAAACGCAGACATTTTCTGCAGACCTTGTGGATGCTGATGAGGAAGTATGCATCCTTTAAACCGAGGATGGCAAACCAAAGTCCTGAGGACAGCAATGGAAGGATCTCCTGTAAGGAGAGCATCCTAAATTTTGCAACATGCAAAAATTTATTCAGAGCCCTGATGTCCAGAATGGGCCTTCGTCCACCCCTTTTTTTGCTTATTGCAAAAACTTTTGAGTTGAAACATGACAGATCCAATGAAGGGGACACTTTTGTGATTGCCCCTTTTCTTAGTAACAAAGTAACTTCTTGAGCTACAAATACTGAGCATTGTGTGCCCAACATAGGAGAGGGTGGCAAGGAGGGAGACTGGAACTCCAGAAAATAACCAACCTTATTATTGATATAACCCACTTATCAGATGTAATATGTAACAGACAATCAGAAAACATGGATAACCTGTCCCAGAACATGTAACTCCCTTCTAGTCAGGGCATAGTAGAACCTATCTGTTACAGATCCCTGGGGAATTGAGAGGGTTGTTTATTTATCCTCCTACTAGCTCTTCTACCCTGGTGTTGGGTATACTGAGGCTTAGATGTCTCACTAAAAGGCCTATTATAAATAGGCAGTTGGAAATTATTCTGCCAATACCTGTGTTTGTACTGTTGGGCAGTATTGGGCGTAATCCCCAATGATTTCGCAGTAATTCTATATTTTCTAAATTTTTCCCAGGATTTCATCCATTTGTTCACTAAACAATTCCTTCCTCTCAAAGGGGAGGTCTTCCACCTTGGCCCTAGTATCAGGTGGGAGAGCTGAAGGTCTTAATCAGGAAAGTATTTACCACACCTGACTCCATCGCACTGCTAGGGCTATTCGCTCCATGGTGGGCTGCATTCAACTGTGCCAAGTGTTTGGCATTCAAGTATTAGAGTGGTTTATCAGGTATTGGCATTCAAGTATTAGAGTGGTTTATCAGGTACTAACTTGTCATCAGATACTAACTCAATAAATTGCAACATTTGGTCCCAAATAAGCACAATGGGCATCTGCCCATTATGGCAGAAAAATTAGCTACCCTTAAATTAGCTACCCATGGCCCCAGAGGAATATATCTTTCTCCCCAAGAAGTCCAATTTGCAGCCTTCCTTATCCATGGGAGATGAATGGGACCCAGACCGCCTTCTCACTGGGAGTACTTCTGACACCACAGAGTTAGTTTTAGAGTGCTGAAAGGAGTATTTGCACATGTTCTCTTTAACCCTATACAAGTTCTCTAGCTATCTCAAGGGAGCTGATGTGGAAGCTGGTCTACCCCAAGCAAATATGGCAACATCTTGCATGCCCTGGATAAATGGTAGAGCCACTGGGCCAGATTCCGGGCTGTAGGGTAGTTCCATTATATAGTCATGATTTTGGCTCAGATGACCAGTATTGAAGCTTGAGGGCCTTTGCCATGTGAATAATCTGCTCTGGGTATAACTTCAGATCCTCTGTGGGAGTGGGGGTTGATGGCTCAGTAACCCTGTCATTTGGTGAGGGTACAGAAGTGCTCTCAGACTCTGGGTCTGAAGCTCCATCAAAGCCTTCTTCTAAGTTGGGAATTGGGAACCCATATCAGTTTTTGAGGCTTGAGTCTCTTTGTTGTGTCTCCTGGATGAATGGAGGTTCAGACCACAAATTGGGAACTGCTGTTGGTCCCAATCTCCCCGATTAGCCTGGAGCATCATAGGTACTGGAATGTAAGGGAGTCCTGAAGAACAGTGTCCAGCATCCCTTTCCATTCGATGTCAAGGCTTTTGAATTGGAGGTTGAGCTGGTTGTATTTTGAAAACCTCCAGTTCCCATAGGTCCGAAAAATTGTCGTGGTGTCTTGAAGTAGGTTTTGGGGAGCGATTGACCCCTATCAGTGTTGACGGCCTGCGTCAAGGAGACGTCAACACCAGATTGTTTGATGCCAGGACTTGGTTCCAAAACTCTTCTCGACCCCAAAGTTTGGTGGGGAGTTTGGTTGGCATCGAGGCAACCTGGAGGCGCGACTACTGTCCACAGATGGATGCTGATGAGAATCCCCTCAGGTAGGTGAATCAGAACACGCAGGAGACAATCTGATTTGAGTCCTTCAATTATTTTTTTTTTTTGCGGGAGGCTCAGAGGCCAATCACTAGGTGGCTGATCTTTCTTGCGGCTCTGGTACTGACATCAGTACAGAACTCACAAAGCCTGCACTTACTGACAGTATCCCAATTTTTGGCGGTGGGTTCTGTAGCATCTAGCGCTCTTTCCCACAATGCCACTTTTAAATGTGCTGTCCTTCCTTCTCTCGCCTTAGATGTTAAGAGGCAGCATGCTGCACAAGAGGAGGTGGACTTCCGGAAGAGACATGCTCAATGGCGGACGCCTCTCACCGCCTCTGCGGGAGAGGTGATCCACTCTCGGCAGGGTAGAAGGGGTTTCGGACAGGTGCCAAACCCCCAGAGACCCTAGTAAAGGGGCTCTGCCTGGGGTGGCTTGAGGGACGTCTCTCCTTGCGGTGGCGACCGCGGGATCGAGGCACCCTCTTTCACCCCCGTAGGTTCCCCCCGCCGCAGAAGCCTCCGGGCTACTCAAGCGTAACTGTGAAGCAGCAGAGAATACCGATCGGAGAAGCAATGAAACTTCCTGTTACGCAATGGTGAATCGTGAGTCTCAAACAGAGTTTGCATAACAAAGCGGGTGGGAAGGGTTGGGTGGAGTGCTTCCCCCCCTCCCCTCTCCAAACGGATCTTACCGAGACTTTCCCACGGCGTTTCTGCAGTATTGAAAGCAGCCCTGAAATGCTGGAGGGCTAGATCACATGCACGAAGAAATGAGCTTTTAAATGGCATTAGTGTGAAAAAGAGACTTTCTTCTTCAGATCTTCTTATCTAACTATAAACAAAACGAAACTGCAACAATGACGGGGAGACAAAGACCCTCCTCTAAGCCAGGAAGCGGAGTGCCGGGTGCAAAGGGCGATACTACAGAGATGAGCACAATGCTCTCATCGATGCTGCGACCTCTAGTGGATGAGATGACAGCTCTCAATGCTAAGATGGATACAATGCAGAAGGAAATGAAAGTCGGGAAAAAGAACTGAGAAGCTGCAACAGGAACTCTTGGAAGTAAAAGCATGACTCAAGACTACAAAAAATCGAGAAAGAAAAGGCTTTTCAAAGTGACGACGTCTTAAAACTCCAGATGGAATGTTCAAATTTTTCCTGAGACTGCAGAATGTTCCTGAGAAAAAAGGGGAGGATCTTAAAAAATTGTTGAGTGATGCATTAGCACTGCTGGCAGGCATTGAAGTGGAGCAACTACAAAGCGACATGGATTTGGTTTACAGGACCTATCCAGATTTTGTGAAAAAGAAAAACCTGCCAGGTGAGATTATGATAAGGTTCTCCAAAAGATCAACAAGGGATGTGGTGTTAAAAGCCACAAACAGAGCAATGCTGAAGATTCAAGAAGAGGAAATCAAGGTTCTAAAAGACATTCCATTTGAAATTCGAAAAAGAAGAAAAGCCTACAGGAACATAACTACATGGTTACAGTCTGAGTCAATCACGTATCATTGGAATATTCCAGAGGGACTGTCTTTCAGCTATAAAGGCAAAAATTACAAAATTGACTCTAGAACAAGCCAAAATATTTTTGGAAAAATGCAAGAAAAAGAAAGCGGAGAGAGAGTCAGATGACTCACTGGAGTCACAGGAAAGTATGTATGGCTTTGATGGCTCAGTGTCAGAATCTGCTAATTCAGACAATATATTAGTCAGGCCTCCTCCCCTTAGTTTTCATGTATGCCTTTAGCTTTCCTATGTATCTGTCATGTATTGGGATTCTATGTAACCGTAATGTAATAATGCTTGTCCAGACTGGGAGGGTGACACCAATGATTTGCGAGAACAAGGAGGCCTCACATACCTGCCTCCGCATTCCAGCTGCTCCGGCAGGAACTTCAAGGGAGGATGCCTCTCATCTCTTATCACATGCAAAAACCTTGAAGCCATTGATTGTTATGTGAACTGGTAACATCTGAGGGGTCTGGTTTGGGAGAGGAAATTTACTGCTTAACACCTCACTCTTTTCCTGTGAGAACCAAACGGTCAGGACACCTTTTTGCCCGCCAATTTTCCCTTAAGGGGATTGGCTACCTATGGGTAATTCAAACTCCTTGGAATGGTATAATAGACCCGCTTGTATAATTTGTCTCATCTCTGACAATAATCCGAGATGCTGTACTAATGTAGAGATTGGAAATAAAGAACTGTGGTTAACCAACCAAGATCTGATCCTTGACTACTCTGAGCAGAACTCTCACACTCAGAAAGTGGAGAAGAAGCATCGGACTCGGAAAAGGGAGCTGCCGCTCCCAAGCCCAGCAAAGAGACTAAAAAGACAAGAAGAGGAACGAAGAAGAAATAATGTTATAAACTATATGTAATGATGGTACACTATGTCTAAATGTAAACGGAATAGTAGGCATTTTCTTCGTCGCTGTATGTGCCAGTCAATCAGCTTTGTTATGTGTAGAAGCAGAAACATGAGCTTAAATTGATTAACCAAGAAAGTATATTGCTTTTCAGTTTTAAAAGTTAGTTAACTTGATTATTGCAAACAGTATTCTCTGTATATAGTAATATAGTGTAGTTATTAGCGATGTAGCTGTAGAAATAGTAAAAAATCAATGAATTTTTTTTAAAAAAGAGGAGGTGTTATGTCCCCCACCAAAACATAATAAACAAGCTTGATGTTGATCATTTTGTGCCATCTTGGCACCACAGTCCTGGCACTTCTTAAGCAGAGCCATCTCACCAAAAATCTGAGGTAAGATATCCTTGAGAATGCTGAAGGATGTTGTTGTTTAGTCAGCTCACATACACGTCTTCTCCTTATGGCAGCAAGAAGAGAACTGAGGGAAGAGTGCACCCCCTCCAGGTCATGTGACCGTTGGGCTTGTGAAAATTTCACTAGAAAGAAGGGGGAGCACTCTTGGGCTCTTCAGATCCACTTAAAGCTTGCTAGCTCCTTCTCGGTGGCTGGCCTGCGCACACACAGACCCATCTGTATCTGCACAGAGGCCACAACAATGACTGCATGTTTTTCCAAGAGGAAGTGGGATGCATTTCAAATACCTAATGTATCCGTGTATTGTTCCTCCGTATTGATTTGCTTTGTTTATAGGAAGGACTTGACCACAGAGCTACTCCTAATAACGTCATCTGGTTCATTGTTCTCTAGCAAGTGCAGAGGGTCTTCTCTACAGAAGAGTAGGCATTGACTTTTATTGCATAGTTGATTTCATGAATGCAGACAGATGGACAAAAAGAAACTCTTCTTTTACACAACAAGTGATTAAAATGTGGAGTTCGCTGCCAGAGGAGGTAGTGATGGCCACAGGAATAGACAGCTTTAAAGGGGATTAGACAGATTCATGGAAGACAAGTCTATCAGAAGCTACTGGCCATGGGGACAAAAGGGAACCTCCATGTTCAGAGGCAATTAGCCTCTGAATCACAGAGCCAAGAGGCAACATCAGAGGGAAGGCCTCGGCCTCTATGCCCTGCTTGTTGGCCCTCCGGAGGAACTCGTTGGCCACTGTGTGAGACATGATGCTGGACTAGATGGACCACTGGTCTGATCCAGCAGGGCTCTTTGTATGTTCTTAAATATATTTTCAAAATTCGTAATAATCTGGACAATTTACTAAAGCTATAAGCAAAATGAAATGTAATTCTTTTCTATATTTCCAGCATATCCACAGGGATTATGTCACAACATCTCCCATGATAGCTGAAGAATGCAATCACTGGTTTTGCAATAGACACAAGCAACACATTTTTTGTTTATGTATGTTTTAATTATTTTTCCTTAATTTGTGTGAGCCATGTTAAAATTACTTAGGTCCTAACATGTCTTCTGGCTTTACCCACTTATCAAATTGTTCTGCTGTAAGAAATCCAAGCTTGACAGCTGCTTCTTTTAATGTCGTCCCTTCTTTGTGTGCTGTTTTGGCAATCTTGGCTGCCTTGTCATAACCTAATGTAAAGGGAGAAAGAAAACAAGGTGAGATTTAATTGTCTTCTTGGTCACAGAGAAACAAACCAATGACAAAGTCACTTCAGCCTCCACAGTGTTGTAAGAAACAGCAGCTATGATTCCTAAAAGTAAGATGAACTGGAGAAAGCTCTTTAAATACTGGATCAGTTAAGCTGGCGGCAGACCCATTTCATTTACCACAAAACAGATAACAATTATTTGATCCCTGGATATAGGATTACATTGGAAGCTTCCACAGTTTTATTAAATTTGATGGGACCAATATTAAATGTGTCACTGGCAACTAAATCATATTCAGAAACAGATGGATGGTACAGTATCTGTTCTTCAGTGCCCATCTCTTTCTGCATGCTGAGAGGGAAAAACTACACATTGCTGAAATTGAGTAGCTAACTATAACTACATGTAGACAAAATCATTTAATGGGAAAAGAGACTTTGTTTATTAGTTATTGGAACACTTATTGTAAAGGAATTTTGTTGAAACATCATGGTTTGTTGTTGCTTAAGCATGCTTTGGTATTTGTATGGTTTTAATTTTTCAAAATACATGACAAAGATGCAAGGGACAGCTATATGAATCTTCCTTTAATGCTCAGTTGTATCAAGGATGTTACTGAGTTCTGAAATAAAAATATACAAATAAAATTAAAATTAAATAAAATTTTAAAATTGCATCAGCAAGCAAGTCCAGACACTTACTATGCAAGACACAGAAATTCTGCCATTCCTTAGCTAAAGGACTTAATTGCTGGAGTGAGCGACTCAGCATGCCTGGACACTGGGGGGCGCTACATCACTCTAAGTGTGTCCAGGTGTTACCTCCATGAATGGGATGCCTCTCTTGGTCTTAACCTGGGAGCTCGCTTTGTCCTCTCCCTCATCTCACATGGCCTTCCATGGAGACACATGTGTCTGCCGGTCTCTCCTGTAGATAGCAATGCCCCCATCCTCCCACATATGTGATGCCGGGCTGGCTGGCCATTTGTGAGAGGGGAAAGTACTCTTTAGGGTTAGGCTTCTTTCTCTTGACTGCAACCTGAACATGAACTACTTGAATAAATGTAAGTTTACCCTTTTTATAATATACTTCTTGGGAGATTTATTCACGGCTTCTATGACTGGCCAAACTCTGCTATATTAACCAAATATCCCAATATTAACATCTGAAATCCTGAACACCTGCCGTGAGCTCCTCCTAATAAGTAACCCATACTGAGTTCAGTGGGGCTTATAAAGATGGCTTCATTCCAAACAAATCTGAGTTAGACAGACAGATGTAAAGGAAGCGGAAGGGCCCAATAAAGTTTTAATGGGATGCATCTCATTTGTTTTTTAAATTTCAGCAGTGATATTTAGTTGTGGGGAATGTATTCTGTCTTGACTAATCTGGAACATTCTTGATATCCATTCCAAGGTTTTCTGTGCAGTTCTCATTACTGCATGCAGCATACAGAAGTTACGAGAAAGATTCAAGTCCAGTGGCACCTTCAAGACCAATAAAATCACCAGTGTATGAGCTGTTGAGAGTCAAAGCTCTCTTTGTCAGAAAACTTTGACTCCCAAAAATTTGTACCCTGGAAATCTTTTTGGTCTTGAAGGTGCTACTGGGCTTGAGAATTCAAAAGGCGTTAAGGACTGGAGAATTCAAAACAAGGGCAGGAATGCACATTTTAAAGGCCCTCCAGCTATTTTTGTTCTCTGGTTTATCTCTTCCTGTTTTAAAAATAGACACTTAGCCTGTGGATGCCAGCACATTTGCTTACCATGTTGTCATGGAAACAGTAACCCTAGACCATTTGATACCCTAATGGAACACTAGGCTAGCCAATCAAGCACAGCTTGAACTCATAATGTGGAACTTTCCTGACTACCCAATACAGTGACAGTTGGAGGTGAGAGCCCTAGTGAAGGAGGCACAAATGAAAGCAAACAAGACAAGTTCCAGGTTTGTTTACGTCGTCACTCATAACTGGAAGGATGTTGTCCACAGAAATGCTGTGACTAAAATGTGTTTCAAGAAAGAGTGAGGAAGGTCCACAAGGTAAAAGAGAAGCCAAGAAGCCACGACTACATCCCAGGAAGCCATTAGAAAGAAGAGAAAAGACAGACGGCCGAACAAAACCTTCCATAGTTATTGCATCAAACCGGAAGAAGAAAGCTATGATAGGATATCAGAGATGAAAGGTAAGAAAGTAGTTGCTATGGCAGAGAAGAATGCCTCAAAACATTATGGAGCCCCCATGACATGCAGAGCTGGACAGCAGAATACAGAGGAAGGTATGGGTCTCCATCAGCTGCCACTCATCCCCTCTAGCTCTGGCAATTGGCCCTTCCAGGACAGCAATTATGTACTGACATGGTTGCTCCTGCACTCTCCTCAACAGGATGTCGCAAAGGCATGTTGGCCAGCAAGGCACTTTTAGTGCTCTTATGAATTTTGAGATTCATAAGCCTGAACTTTGGGTTGCCTGTAATGGAAGGGCCATGTGCTTTGTTCATGAGGAGCCAGCTCCAGCCCATGCCAGGAAGCTAACACCCTAGACAGTTCACCTGAGACAGAGACAAAGTCATGAGGTTTCTTTCTGTTTCAGCACGCTGGTCAACCCCTGCCCCCTCCAACATACCTGCATAGTTATGCTAACGCAGTTGCCTAGCAACTAATGTTCGGGCCATCACCCAGTCGGCCAAAGTCATTGACTAACAATAGATGTGGCCAGGTGAGTCATTGGACCCCAGGCCAGGTGTCCACTTCCTGGTGAGATCATAGTTTTGCAACATGGTCCATCCCCTGGCCCTCCTCCCTTTGTCCACCTTTAACCTATGGAAAGGTCCAAGAGGGACGGACTGCCTAGTAGGTGTGTTAGTGGGATGCGGCCTGATAAGCCCGCCCCAAGACCCCCTAATAAAAGACCTAACCCAGAGGCATTTGCTCTCTTGAGCCGTCGTCCCCTGTCTGCTTTAAATATCTCTTCAGTCCAGCTTGCTGTACCCAACCCTTGCCTCCATCTTTAATCCTCTCTCTCTCTCTGGAATCGCGATCCAGGAGAACCACGTGGTCTCGCAGGTTTGAGCCTCGTGTCCCCATAGTCTTTCTATTTTCTCCCCATCCAATTCTGCCATCGTTTGGACAACGCATCTAAGGTAAGGCACTGCTTTCCCACCAACGATTACCTGCTCATGCAAACATGCTATTTTCTGTCTTTATTTCTTAGGCCTGTGTGAGTGTGTGAGTGATTACATTTTTGGTGTGCTTGAAAAACATTGCCCAGTAAACTACATTTAACTGGCTATCTGCCTCATGTGCCTCTTTCCTTGAGAACTCCCGGGAGGGGTGGGACCCTGGTATAGTTGGCTAAGATCCCATGTATTTTGCTGATTGCGAAACGTAACAAAGCAATTTGGCTAACAGAATTGGGGGCTCGTCCGGGATAGCCCTGCAGATTAAATTTCGCACCATAGTCGATAGGCATGTCTTTAATCAGCAGATGTAAGGGAAAAACCACTTCCGGAGTTCTAGGAGAGGCTGTATGATCGGGTTCTGTCTGCGTGCCTGGCTCTAGTGAGCACTCTATCGTGGGTTGGCTCTTCCCCGCTCTATCCTTCAGGGTCGCTGGTCAGCCACACTGGTCTTGTCCAATTGCGGGCAAGGTCCGAATGCAAGGGGTCAGCTTCTTGAAGTCCTAAGGCCATATCCCGCGGCCAACTTTGTCTCTATCATGGGAAGGGATCCAGAGGAAATAGTGTAGGGTGATAGGTTCAACCACACGCACATACACGCACGAGGTCCGACCGAGAGTCTAAAAGCCCTTTTCTGAACGCATCTGCGCTCCATTTTCTTCCTACTTCGCCCGGCGGAGTGAACTAATTAAATTTTGCTTAGGGATCAGCCCGTTGGAACATATTGTTTCGAAACCCCGCTGGTTAATAGGTTATCCAGTGAGAGCTTGCGAGCCCAAAACCTTCATTTGGTTGTGTGGTTATCCTGTAAGGACATGAGGTTTGGCCACCCCGTTCTCGAAACCCTCATATAAAGAGGCTAGGTGTCTCTGAGACTGAGTGTCTCCTTTGGGTTAAGAGTAATCCCAGAGTGTCGCGAAGGGTGTGAGTCCCCGGCTCTAAAAACTAAATTCAGGCTGAGAGTGCCGTGTGTAGGGTTAAAAGTAATTCCTGAGTATCGTGTGGGTGTGAGTCCCCGGCTCCAAAAACTAAGTAGGGTTTAGAGAGCCAGTTCTGTGGTGCGTTGGCCATCTTGTGCCAACACTAGTAACTCAGAGCTAAAAAGGCAGGGAGAAAAACCTTCCCCCTTTTATTTTGCCCCTGTTGTAAGTGAAAACAGGAGAATCCCTCCAAAGATGTTTCGTACCAAGGATGACGAGCCTAAATTAGAGAAATGGCTAATGAAAAAGGGCACGTCCCCATGGAAGGAAGGATCTTTCAAGGGCCCCAACCCATTAGTGATAGTCCAGGGAGCTTTCCAGGACTATTGCAAAACGCAGAAACCCGGTTCCACGGCTAAAGATGCAGCCGCCAGTTGGGCCTTATACATGGCTTTGCTAGACGCTGCCTCCGTCATTAAACGCCTACAGGCAGACGTGGATAGACAAGAGGAATTAATCAAGGAAAATACCCAAAAACACAAAGAACTAAATGCCCAAAACAAGGCCGCCTTAGAAAGAGAGGTGGCCATATTTGATAAATTGGAATCCAAATTTGAGACCGTTAGGGAAGAATTAAGTAATATCAAAAACAAATACGAACAGGATCTTGTTAACCAAAGAATAAACTACGAAGAGTTATTCGAAACAAGGCAAAGGGAAAAAGAGGTAGAGATCCTAGAGATAAGGGCCGCCCATGAGCACGAGGTCCACCAATTAAAAGCTGAAAATCTAAATGTGACCCTGGCAAACCAAGGGATCAGTATAACTGCCAAGGAGGCCGAACAGAGAGCCGTAAAGGCTGAGGCCAGGGCAGAAGCGGCAGAAAAAGCATTGGAAAAAGCCAACCTAGAATTACTATCTGCTCAGCAGGCAGCAAAATATTTGGCCCAGGAGAACCTCACTAAGAGGCAAACCATGATGCCTGCAGAAGAGAAATTGAAACCCTAAAAAGGCAATTAGGAGCCCAAAGAGCTGTGGTATCTGCAATCCACCCAGAGAGTCTCATCGATCTCTCCCAGGCAGGAGGAAACACAGAGGCCCCTGCGGCAGAAAGCCCTGAGGTTCCTGCCCCAGTCCACCCAGTCAGTACAAAAGAAATTATAACTAAAACCGGCAACAGGACCACTACCCAAACTGTAACGGAGACCCAAATGTGGAAACCCGATGAGGTTAAGGCCATTGCAGAGCAGGTTGGGACTCTCTCTAAAGATAACGCCATCCAGTGGATGACAAATGTCCACACTATGTATGGCAATGTTAATGGAGAGGATCTCACCCTGCTCGCCAGGCGCTGTGCTACCGGCAGAGATTTAACCGCCCTAAATTCAGCCATAGCCGCCAACAACCTTGCCAGCGGGTCCCGAATCAAGTGGATGCAGGGAGTCTTAGACTACCTAAATCCGAACCGCAGCCTGTCTGCCCTGTTTATCCTGGAGAGGCAAGGGCACGGGGAGGATCCCGAGGCTTATATGGCCAGAAAACAGCTTTTAGCTGTACTTTCGGACTCCATATATATAGAACCAGTGAGTGGGAGCCCCGAATATGAGGACGATGATTTCTGGCAAGCGCTCATGCATGGCTTTAATGCCCAAACGCAGCTCGCCCTTAACATTCTGGATCCCACTAGAGGAAGCTGGGCTAACATGGAGCTCAAAATTAGGCGAGTGGCTACTCTACTATGGAGCACTGGGGTCACTAAATCTGGCAAGAGCTCCAAAAAGCATAAGGAAAAGGAAGCAGAAGAACCAATCCAGGCAATCACATATGCTAATCACAGCCCACATTCCCAGTACCAGCCCTCCGGTAGATACGATAACCGGAATGATAAAACCTATAAAAATGACTGGTATGACCGCACTAAGCCATGGCATACCAACCAGAGGGGCGGAAACAATTACAGAGGGCACAAGGACTATAAGGATTACAGAAACAGCCCCGCTCAGGCCCACGTGCAGCCTTCTGCTCCTCCACTACCCCCTCAGGATTATAACAATGGCCCAAACAATTATTATGGACCGACTCCCGGTCCAGGGAACAGGCCACAGGACTCCCAGCCGCTGCCACCCGGGCCGCAGTACCCGCCTAAACCTAGGGGTCCTGAGTCCAATGACTCCCCGCCCAATGGTGTAAGTCCATTCCGATGGCACCTTTGGATTTAAAGACAGAGGGTTTGTGATGGAACGCTTCCATCTGCAGCCTGACCCCGTCCTCCGCGCGCTTGCGGACAGCGAGGAGCAAGGTAACCGACCCATACACCCCGTCGTGACTACCCACATCCATACGGAAGAAGAACACGGGAACCAAAGCTAGGGCTGCCCGGAGTCCCAGGCTCTCCCCAACGGTGTAGTGGCTCCTTTGAAGCCCGACACATGGGGGAGACTGACTGTGAAAGCAGGGGTCGGGACTCCAGGGAACGTAAAACCTGCTATGCTCCTGATAGACACGGGAGCCTCCACTAACGTGCTCAGACCTCAGCCCAAAAAGGACAACCCTCTTCAGACTCTTTCACTCTCAGGCTTTGCGGGAGGTAGACATACGGCTACTATCTGGAATTCTATTCCCTTAACCGTGGGAAAGCTTTCCACACGTGTGTCTGCCTGCGACAACCAGGGGGAAGATGATGACATTCTCGGGGTTCCATTTTTCCAAGACCATGGGCTTACAATTGATTTAGCTAATGGCTTCCTCTGGCAAATTCCAGGAGGTCCTAGCAAGATCAATGCGGTCCATCGGTGTGCCGCCCTTAAGGCTCCTCTTCCCCTGGCCCCGCTTGAGTCTAGTGACCTGTGGATCCAAGATTTCCCTGAAGTCTGGATCCAAGATAAGGCTGAGTGCAGCACAGTGCGAGACGCCTGCGTTCTGATCGAAGGACAGGACCCACCTCCCCAGAAACAATACAAATATCCAGCTGAAGCCGAGGCTGGCATTGCTAAAACTATCGAGGGGCTTCTACAATGGGACGTCATTCTCCCAATGCAGTCCATATGCAACGCTCCCCTATGGCCGGTTCTCAAAGCCGATGGTGTAACATGGCGAATGACTGTGGACTTCCGTACCCTTAACGCTGTAACCCCACCAGTGGCTCCCATAGTAGCGAAATATCATGAGATCCTTGCCGCCATTGCTGCAGGCTCCCGCTACTATAGTGTAATTGATCTGGCTAATGCATTCCACTCGATTAAACTCCATGAATCGTGCTGGTACAAATTTGCCTTCACTTTCCGGGGACAACAGTATGCTTTTAAAAGGACACCGCAAGGCTTTCATTCTAGCCCCAGCATTTGCCATGCCCACATAGTTCACATGTGGGAACAGCTCAGGCACGCCTCTAAAGACCACGTGCTCTCTTACGTGGATGACATCTTAGTCCACGCCCCCACTGAGGAAACGGTGACCGAAGTGACCAGGGAAGTTTTAAATCTCCTCAGGGATGCAGGATTCAAAGCTAGTAGGGAAAAGGCTGTTAGTTCAAACTCGAGTGAAATACCTAGGCTTAGTCCTAGGCCCAGACGGCAGGACTCCCGATGCCCAACGCATGGAAGTTATTGCTAAGCTCCCTGCTCCTACTGACATGCCCTCCTTGCGAGCTCTGCTAGGGACATTCAATTTTTCCCAGGACTTTGTGGAAGGTTTTGCAGACAAAGCCCGCCCGCTGTATGCTCTCTTAAAGAGCAACACGCCATGGTTCTGGGGACCGGAAAAGCAGTACGCCTTCGCTAGCCTGAAACAGAGCCTTGCCTCCGCTCCCGCTTTAGCCCATTCAGATCCGAACAAGCCTTTCTACATCCAGCTGGCCCATTCCGAGAAAAGCATCAGCGCCACCCTTATTCAACATCACGCTGGCGCCCCGAGAGTCATAGCCTATGCCTCTCGTAATCTTTCCTCCGTAGAAATAAAGTTCACCCCATGTGAGAAAGTATGTCTAGCCCTTGTCTGGAGCCTTACTCACTGGGAATTTATTATCGGAGGTGCGAAGGTAATAGTGCAGACCTCTCACTCTCCCCTGAAGTACATTTTATCAGGGAAGATTCAGGACGTGCAAATGTCTAATGCCCGCATTGCCCAGTGGACACTTGCACTGGGAAGGAGCAAAAGGAACCCCCTGCCCCTTACAGCCTTATCATAACCGGGGAAGAGCATGAGTGTCCTCTGCTAGTGGTAGACCATGTACCCTGGCCAGCCACATGGGGAGTGCCGTTCGAAGAAGCCAAGCAGCTTGGTTTTCACTGCTGGTTCTGCGATGGCTCATCCTTCCATGTGGCAGGGACCCTTTATACCAGCTATGGTGCCATCCGTGTCCACGATGGTCACACTCTACAGGGTTCAGTCCGCCCCCACTCCAGTCAAGCCGCAGAGGTAGCAGCCCTGCGAGCTGTCCTAGCCTTTGAGCCTCCAGACTTTCCGGTCGCTGTCTTTACCGACTCAGATTGGACTGCCAAAGCCGCCAGTGTGGCTTCCCCACTGGGAAAAGTACAGATGGGTCAATGCAGAAGGCAAGCCGGTAGCCCACATAACACTATGGAGAGATGTTGTGCAACTCCTCCATAGCCGTTCCACTGAGACACAGATCTCACATGTTAAGGGCCACCAGAAGAACAACTCTGAGATTGCCTACTGGAACGACCAGGCAGACCTCCTAGCTAAGGCCACCGCTCAAGCACCTTTCCCCCAAGAACAGGCAGAACAACCTATGCAGGCAGTCACCACCCGCAGCCAACAAGCTAGGTCTCCCATTTCACCAGTCTTTGTGGACCTCGGGGAACTCCAGGCTAATGACGCAGATGTACAGGATCTCCTTTCAAAGGGCAAGGATCCTACAGGAAAATACTCCATTGAGGAGCATGAGGGTGTGATATGGGCTATTGACAACACTGGGTAGTTCCCATAGAAGTACGGGCAGACCTTATCCAGTTCATTCATGAGCAGGGACATAGGGGGAAAGATCTTACTTTGGAGCAGGTGCGAGATGCAGGCTGGTGGCCAGGCATGAGACAGGATGTCGCCCAATGGGTAGACAACTGCCTAGCCTGTGCCATGGTCAATGCAGAGTCATCCGGTCCCAAAGCCCCTATCCAGCACCAGCGGATCGAAGGACCCTGGGCGCGAGTCCAAATAGATTTCATTGGCCCCCTCCCTAAAACCAGCCATGGCAACAAGCACTGCCTCACTGTTATCGATCCCTTTTCCAAGTGGATCGAAGCTTTTCCTTGCCGGGACAATTCAGCTGGCACAGCTGCCAAAATCCTTTTTAACAATTTTCCCACTGGGGTATTCCTCGAGTATTAGATTCTGACCGCGGGTCTCACTTCATCAGGGAAGTCACCCAGGAGCTCTGCAAGGCTCTGGGGATCACGCAGCAGTTCCATATAGCCGCACACCCCCAATCTTCTGGAGCTATTGAATGGGCTAACCGTACCCTTAAGGAGGCTCTCACAAAAGTAGTCAACTCTACGGGCAGATCTTGGGATGAGAAACTGCCCATCATACTCATGGCCATCAGGGGAACCACGGCCTCACACAGCTACTCCCCGCACATGGTCATGACCGGCAGGAAAATGCGCTTGCCGGAAGCCTTTTGGCTACAGAGCGATGTGCCCGCCGATTTCAAGCCTAAGGTGGCTAACGATACATGGGTACACACTCTCCTCGAAGACCTCCTCACAATAAACGTACAGGAAGCCTGCATGCTGGGCCAAAGCCAGCTTGCCATAGACAAGAAGTTGGGATGGGTTCGCAATCCCCAGGTTTGGGATCTGGGACAGCAGGTCTTGTATAGAAAGTTCAGCCGTAAGCAACATGCTCTTATGGCTAAGTGGGCTGGTCCGGTCCCAATCGTAGCTCGAGTCAGCCCTGCAGTATACAAACTCGCCCTTCCTCGGAAACACGGCCAGGTCTGGCACAAGTTTTTCCATTCCTCCCAGCTCAAGCTGTGGAAGGGTGAACCGGTCCCACACCCGCCAGATCTCCCTCCGGACCCCGGAGGCACCCTGCAGCCTATCGCGGCGGTCACATACGGTCCTGTACTCCCAACAAATGTTTTTGACCTCGCTCCCCTTTTCTCCCTCGGAGAAGCCTGCCTGTTCCTTTAAGTGCTTCCTCCTGGCTCAAGCCACCACTTCAGAAGCAAGGGGGGGAGACCTAGCAGAATTTTTCTAATTAAAAAGCCTCATTCTAATAACAAAAGCCGTGGCAGCATGCAGCAGTAACTGCACCAGGCTTGTAAAGTGCCAAGCGCACACTAAAGAACGAAGAACCTTTATGCTTTCTCACAACAACTTTAGATAAGGGGTACCATACTGTGACTATTTGGGTATGTCGACCACAGTATGGAGTTCAGGGACCCCACTCACAATGCCCTTAAGCATTTTCTTGCAGATGCACCTGGAGCGTTTCAACCCGGCAGCAGCTACATGGGTAAGATCTTTGAGGATTTTACTAGCCATTGGATTATTACAATTTGCAAACACTGCACAAATAGCAAACCATACGGTGGTACTGAATAGATGGAGATGTGTGGGAACAAACATGCCATTTACGATCTTTACCTGGATAACAGGGAGGCATGACAAAGCAATAACACTCACACCCATAGACCAATGCACACCACAGCGGCTCATGCACTGTATTCATAGCCGCACCGGAGAAAAGGTAACCTTATGTACCTTCGGCAAGAACTCTATGGACGAAATGGAGGTGTCCCTGTGCAAACAGCCGCATGTCAATACCTCCATCATTGAATATACTGCTCCTACCCCCATCTCGCTGTCCTCTGACATAGCTTTAATATCGGCTGCCATATGGGACACTGGCAACCCTTTAAAAATAATTATTTCAATTGGCTCCCGACACTTTAACAATGATACCAAGGTCCTGATAACGCTCATGGACCCATCCGGACAAGATATAGACCTGGAAACAATGGCATGGGGCAAACTTAATTGGCATTTCAACTGCTCTGTGTTAAAGCAGCAAGGTCCCCCAGACTGGACCCTTCTCCTAAATACCTCTCTATGCCTCTATGCCTCTGATACTGTAAATCTTACAGCTATCAGCACAACGACCCTGCAGCTCACACATCAGGAAGGCAATTACACTCTAATAATTGGCGATGCCAACCACATGCTTAATTTGGACCCTCTCATCCAAAACATAGACTCACTAGCCTCACTGACCTACCCGGTAGTGGGAGCACACACTTTAAAATTTAATCATCAGGAAACAGTCCTGATGCAGCCACAGATATCAGTAAAAAGGGTCAATGTCAGCTTAACCAGGCTAGGCACGTCATTTAGCCATGCCCTCTGCAATCCTTTCTTACACACCACCCAGCAAGGTTGGGACAATTGGATCCTAATGTGGTGTAAAGGAGAGCTCTCAAAAAGATCCAGACGTAGTCTTTCGGACTGGATTGCCCCCGTGGGAGTGGGAATGGCAGCCCTTGATGCTGCAAATATAGAGGTGATAGCAAATAAAGCCTCTAAAGTTTCATTGGATATATCCAAAATGAGCCTCCCCATTACGCAGTCATTAGAATCCCTAGCGCACGTGGAACATTCCACCAACCCCCTGCTGGTCACTTGGGAACAAATCATGGAAAAAGATTTTAACAATCTCCTTGGTGGCATTCAATCATTACAGAGGAATATTTCATTAGCTCTTGCTTGCACCCAAGCGCAAACTATTAATGTGGTCACTGCCATGACTATAATCAAACAAGCTATGGCTGGAGTTATACCCTTGGAGATAAGGAAATTGATTAAAAGAAATTTAACCGCGAGTGAAGTCTCTCTCGAGCACTGGTGGTCTTTGGCAAATGCCTCTTTTGACATGGTAACTCAGACATTGCAATTGATTATAACTACAGTGACCGCTAAAGAAATTTTCACAATTTATCCAGTAGTCCCACTGGGTATCCAGGTAGACCCAGACATGGTCTTGTACGCCAGGAATAGTAATCGATGGGCTAAAGTAAGCTCATCCAACTGGCACATGATCAATTTAGAAGGGTGCACCCACAAGGAAAACCTAGGCTTCATCTGCAAAGACGAAGCCCTAGAAAAACACCACCCATGCCTAGTTCCCAAGAAAAATGCTCAATCACATTGCCAATTCGATGCGGTCAGCGAAACAGGGTCCAGTCGTGTACCTGGGCAGAGCCTGTGTCTGTATCAGAACAGCTTGCAACCACATTCACATTAACACACTATACGTTCAACACAAGCTGCCTGGAATCAACCGATGCTTCTGTAATATCACATCCATCAGAGGATGTGACTTTTATTTTGCAACCCCAATTTGGACCCAACAGGAGATGGCAGTATCTCCCGAATTATACAATAGTATTGCTCCAGTACCTCTAGGGTTAGGTCTGGAAGCTCTACGTAAATTACTGTCTCACCCAGAACTGCAGGAATGATTGGCTCAATTAAAGAAAGCAGGAGACAAAGCCGCCCTGAATGTTTCCCACAATGGCACCAGGATTAACGAACTGGCCGTGGACATCAAAAAGGTGGGCTCTCATTCGTGGTGGGAGGTACTTCTTGGTTGGAGTCCGAGTGCTTCCGGTTATTTAAATTTGGTGCTCCACCCCATCGTAGTAATATTAATATTTCAAATTATTTTAGTAGTGGCTCTAATTGGCTTAGTATTCTGGGTGAAGAAACAAATTCGGAAATTGGAAGTCCAATCCAAAGCCACTGATTTCCAAGCCTTAATGCACCTGGTATCTAAGGCCTCTGACTCCTGATCCCTCCTCTCCACCTCTGATATGCCTTTACTGTTGCCCTCTATATGTGCCTTTCTCCTTGTTCAATCTGTTCCCTTGTGCGTTCATATTTGTGTTTCTATTCTTTTTACTACAATTGGGTAGGCCTTTAAAGGCCCATGAGGTAGAAAAATTGGCTTTTAGCAGCTTTTTCACTGAACCCAAGGAAGCATAAGCGACACTACAAAGGCAACCGAAGGAAACCGGTTTCCGCCTCCTGCACATATTCGGAAGATCTCAACCATGCTGCCTTTTTAGGTTTTCAGTAGTGCAACTGAAACCAAAGAAACTCTATTGCAAGGTTGAGTCCCCATGTTTGTATGCAGTGCCATGCTTTGAGTTCAGAAAAGCAAAGCAGATCAAGAAAGGAAGTGCAAGTGTGCAGGTCCTACTGGAAAGCCAGCCGGAAAGTGCAATCCTTTCAAAAGGTTAAGGCAGGCTAAGGACTTTTTGCTTGCCCGCTTATTGCATTGTCTTTTCAACTCATAGCGAATAAAATTTTCTTGTGTCGTTTTCTCTTTAGGGTTCCCAATTTGCAGCCTCCTAAAATATTGACTATCATACCATTGGTGTTTTTCAAATATAACTTGTCAAAAGATTTTATCTAATTTTAAGAAACAAAGACCCAGCGTTCCCTGCGGCATGCCTGCTTTGCATACGCAGCGGCACGTCACCCAAAATTATTTTTCTCCATTCAATTTTCTTTGTACTGTCTTTTCATTTTTTTCTGCAGTAATAAAAGCCCCGCAGCCTCTGCACGGTTTTTCCTTTTTGTTTATGTTTGCACTGTTTCCCCAGCCGGTATTTTTGTTTTGCATTTTCCTTCCACAACAAGCCTTCTGCTTGCTCAAAATATTTTTGCTTTTCTATTCTTTAACCAGTGTTGGGAGGGCCGAAGCCCAGACGAACTGTGGGGAGAAAATTGAGAGAGGGGCTACGAGGGGTGGGAGGACCCATGGGCTTTCACATGGAAGGCCCAAGTGACAGCTCAGCTTTGGGAGGAGGCACAGATGCTCCTTGCCCTTTTCTGCAGCATGCTCAGCTTGCCTTCGATTACCTCCAAGGCCCGAAGGACATGCAGAAGTTGGGTTCGGAACTTGTTCTGCTCCATTCTCCCCATCTCCTAGGCGTGCAAGCCCTCCACTGTGCTAGGCAGCGGCGGGTGCCTGGGAAATGGCCCCAAGGTTAGCCCAAGCCACCCGCAAGCCCTCAAGCCTCGTTTCCCAACATCTCTTTATGTTAGAGGGAGTCTTCTCGCAGACCCTCTCCCGGCTAGCCCATAGCCCAAAACATACCCTTACCTCAGCACTGGTCTTCAATTCGACCTTTTTGATTTTTACCAAATTTATCCAGATAAAAATGTTCACAGTTCCCAGCATTCCTAAAGCCTTTCAAAATTTGCATATGCGACAACCTCTAGCCCAAATGTATACAGCCAAGTCAACAGCAAGCGACCTTTGAGGGTTCTGCCTGGTAACTAGCTGCCCAGTCCACTCCACATTGGGTATAGGATGGTACTACTGGGGTCGGGTTCAGAGGAGAAGATTGTTCTTTTTTTGTACTGTATTGGGGGAGGACTCCCCGAAGGGAGCCCTCCAGAGTAAAATGGGTACGAACTAACGTCGTCCCCGCAGAGCCAGCTGGCTCCAGATAAAAGGTCAAAATCGACCAGACACAACTCCCGAACCCAGCTTTTACATGAGCCTTGCGCGAGCCTTTCTCTCTCTCTAGTAAGGTCTCGCATATACTCCCCAGAGTTCGGCAGGTGTGCCTGGAGACTTGGCCACCCCCGAAGGGTGAATGGTTTGCCTGGGTGCTGGTGCTCCATTAGTTACTATGTAAAGCATGCCTCCCTCCTGCTTTGCGACACCAGTAGTCACGTTCCAGCACCCGAGCCTTGGCGCACAGGAGGGATGGACGAAGAAGTGTTTGTAACAATTTTATTTCCTTGTGGACTATTTTTGTACTGATGCGAATGTGTGTGTGTGCACTAGATATAGATACAAATATATTTATGTAACAGTAATATTTCTTATAAGGAATTTTAGTATAAGTCTTCGGGCCGCTTTCTTCCCTCATAGAACGAATCTTTAGGAATGTGTTTAGTATATGTGTACCCCCGTTGGTGACTAAGCTTGCTTATCCTGAAGTTATGTGTCTGTTCGACGGTAATGCAGCATTCTTGATAGGGAAGATCTTTTGCCCTCTTTTATGTCCATCCCTCGCACACATGAAGACTCCCAGGTCTTTCCCACACAGTTCCAGCCATGCCCGCACTTCATCTAATTCAGGACCCTTCACCTGACGCTTTCAGGGTCCCGAGGGGGGGAATTGTTGGCCAGCAAGGCACTTTTAGTGCTCTTATGAATTTTGAGATTCATAAGCCTGAACTTTGGGTTGCCTGTAATGGAAGGGCCATGTGCTTTCTTCATGAGGAGCCAGCTCCAGCCCATGCCAGGAGGCTAACACCCTAGACAGTTCACCTGAGACAGAGACAAACCCATGAGGTTTCTTTCTGTTTCAGCACGCTGGTCAACCCCTGCCCCCTCCAACATACCTGCATAGTTATGCTAATGCAGTTGCCTAGCAACTAATGTTCGGGCCATCACCCAGTCGGCCAAAGTCATTGACTAACAATAGATGTGGCCAGGTGAGTCATTGGACCCCAGGCCAGGTGTCCACTTCCTGGTGAGATCATAGTTTTGCAACATAGTCCATCCCCTGGCCCTCCTCCCTTTGTCCACCATTAACCTATGGAGAGGTCCAAGAGGGACGGACCGCCTAGTAGGTGTGTTAGTGGGATGCGGCCTGATAAGCCCGCCCCAAGACCCCCTAATAAAACCTAATCCAGAGGCATTTGCTCTCTTGAGCCATCGTCCCCTGTCTGCTTTAAATACCTCTTCAGTCCAGCTTGCTGTACCCAACCTTTGCCTCCATCTTTAATCCTCTCTCTCTCTCTGGAATCACGATTCAGGAGAACCATGTGGTCTCGCAGGTTCGAGCCTCATGTCCCCATAGTCTTTCTATTTTCTCCCCATCCAATTCTGCCATCGTTTGGACCGCATCTAAGATAAGGCACTGCTTCCCCACCAACGATTACCTGCTCATGCAAACGTGCTATTTTCTGTCTTTATTTCTTAGGCCTGTGTGAGTGTGTGAGTGATTATGTTTTTGGTGTGCTTGAAAAACATTGCCCAGTAAACTACATTTAACTGGCTATCTGCCTCACGTGCCTCTTTCCTTGAGAACTCCCGGGAGGGGTGGGACCCTGGTATAGTTGGCTAAGATCCCGTGTATTTTGCTGATTGCGAAACGTAAATTAAAGCAATTCAGCTAACAGGCAGCTGGGGAAGGAATAGGAAGTCTGCCCATGGCCTCTAGCAGGGGCTCCTAAGGCCTGCAGAAGCAGCCCCACCCACTCAGTAGGGGTGTAAAACCTGCCATGAACAAGAAAGGATAATGAAGGAGAAATAGTGGAGCATTTGAGTGACAATTGAGAGCCATAGGGACGGAGGAGACAAACTTGTGCTGCAAAAGGGTAACTCAGTAGTCCTTTGAGGTGAGTAGCCATGTTGGTCTACAGCAGAAGCACTAGATTTGAGTCCAGTAGCACCTTAAGGGACCAATGAGATTTTCAGGGTGTGAGCTTTCCAGAGTCAACGGTCCCTTCGTCGGATATCTTACAAAGGCAGCTTTGACACTCAAAAGCTTATACCCTGGAAATTATGTTGGTCTTTATTGATTGATTGATTGATTGCATTTCTATCCCACCTTTCCAGCGAACTGGCTCAAGGCAGCTCACAGCATAACATACCACCGAAGTGGTTTACAATTTAAAAGCATAAATACACAACATTATAAAATAACTCACATAGCCATACTAGCGGCATCTACATGCTCCTTGAGAGTAGCAGCAACAGAAGGTTTGGCCTGTGGAACCAGGGCGATGTTGTCCTGCCATCTCCCCGGTGGTGGCTCCTATTCGAAAGCCTGGCGGAAGAGCTCCCTCTTGCAGGCCCTGCAGAACTGCAACAAATCCCGCAGGGCCCTGATGTCATCCGGGAGCTCATTCCACCAGTATGGGGCCGCCACCGAGAAAGCCCTAGCCCTGGTACAGGCCAGCCGCACATCCCTCGGACCGGGAATAGTCAAGCAATGCTGGGTGCTTGACCTCAGTGCCCTCTGGGGCACATATGGGGAAAGGCGGTCCCTCAAGTAGGCAGGCCCCTGACCATATAGGGCTTTAAAGGTCAACAACAACACCTTGAACCGGATCTGGTATGCTATAGGCAGCCAGTGCAGCAGCCGCAGCACAGGCCGGATGTGGTCACCCATAGGGAGGCCCATCAATAACCTGGCCGCGGCATTCTGCACTAGCTGCAGCCTCCGGATCCGAAACAAGGGTAGCCCCAAGTAGAGAGTGTTACAGTATAAGGTACTATTGGACTCAAATGGTAAAAATCGTGGCACAAGCAGAGATGTTCAGCAACAGGGCAACAGTCCACAGGCCTCTTAAGACTAGAAAATACAGGTTGCTTACCTGTAAGGAGAGATCTTCGAGTGGTCATCTGTGCATTCACACCTCTGGGATTAAGTGCGCCTGCGCCGATCCCGATCGGTAATCTTCAAAGCCTAACGGATTTTCACGCCAGCTCCCCAGTCACATGCACATCCCACTGCATATGACCCGGGGAGGGGCATGAGGATCCCGGCAGTTCCTTCTGACTGCTGCTAACAGCCCCCAAGAAAAAAATGAGGGAGACCGAAAGCAGAGGGGAAGGAGGGCGGGTGGTGTGAATGCACAGATGACCACTCGAAGATCTCCAATTACAGGTAAGCAACCTGTATATCTTCTTCATGGTCTCTGTGCATCACACCTCTGGGAGAATAGCGAGCAATAAACACACCACATACCTGGAGGTGGGTGCTGGAGGTCTCACATCTGAGCTGCTTGCAGAACTGCACGGCCCACCACAGTACGTTGATGGACACAGACATCTAGGGCATAGTGTTTCACAAAGGTGTGAGGAGACGCCCACGTTGCAGCATTGCAGATGTCTCCCATGGGAATGCCCTTGAGGAATGCCATGGAAGCAGCCACGGCTCGAGTGGAGTGTGCCCGGAGGGACGCTGGCAATGGCCTCTTGGCCAGGAGGTAGGGGAGTTTTATCATCTCTATTATCCACTTTGAGAGTCTTTGAGACAATAGTTTCTGTCCCTGCCTGGGCAAGGCATAGGAGACGAAGCGAGCCGGAGACTTGCGAAATGGTTTTGTCTGGTGCAAGTAAAAAGAAAGAGCTCTCTTAACATCAAGAGTGTGTAAACTGCATTGTGTCGGGTCCTGGGGATCAGGAAAAAACACAGGTAATGTAATGTCCGCCCCTATGTGAAAGTCTGAGACTATTTTGGGCAGGAAGGCGACATCGGGAGCCAGGGTAACGGCATCATGGTGGAAAGTGAGGTACGGTGGGTCGCAATGAAGCGCCGAGAGCTCACTCACATGCCGAGCGGACGTGATGGCTACCAAAAACGCCACCTTCCACGAAAGGAGTTGAAGGCTGCAGGAAGCCATGGGTTCAAAGGGTTTGCCCATTAACTTGGTAAGGACCAGGGATAGGTCCCATGCCGGGACCGGTGTCTGTACTGGTGGGTAGAGGCGACGCATTCCCTTGAGGAACTGTTTTGTGGTTGGGTGGGAAAACACTGAGTAGCCTTCGATCTCAGGATGGTTGACTGAGATGGCTGACAGGTAGACCCAGATAGATGAATGGCACAGTCCTCTATCCGAGCAGGACAAAAGAAAATCAAAAACGTCATTAAGGGTAGCGGGGATGGAAGGTCATCCTACAGAGGCCAGAAAGGCTAGAAATTTAGTCCATTTTGCCGCATATGAACGACGTGTGGATAGTTTGCGTGAGTTCAAGAGGACTTGTGCAATGCGCAAGTCTATTCCTGAGGTTGAATCAGCCAAGCTGTCAGCTTCAGTTTGGGCATGTCGTGGTGAAGTACCTGGCCCCGTACATCCAGAGCAGATCTGGGTCTGTCAGGAGGTGGAGATATACTCCGAGGGAGAGACAGAGGAGCGTGGGAAACCAAGGTTGCCGCAGCCACCAGGGTGTGATGAGAATCGCCCATGGTCGCTCTGACATCAGCTTGTGTACCACTCGTGGTATCAGGGGGATCGGGGGGAATAGATACAGCTGTCTCCCCGTCCACTGGAGAAGGAGGCTGTCCCCGAGGGAGGTCAGATCCGCGCCGGCTCTGGAACAGAAGAGATGGCACTTCCTGTTCTCCCGAGAGGCGAACACATCCACGGATGGGTGCCCCCAGCGATCGAAGATCGGGGACAGGTAGAGGGGGTTTAATTCCCACTCATGTAGGGATGCTCCTCCCCTGCTCAGGAAGTCTGCTTGGGCGTTGAGCAGCCCGGGGAGGTGAGTTGCTACGAGGTGAATGCCGAGGGACTGACACTCGTCCCAAAGCTCGATAGCTAAGCAGCAGAGTCCACGGGAGACCGTCCCACCCTGACGGTTGATATAATACATGGTGGTCATGTTGTCCGTTAGGACACCCACCGTCTTTCCCGACGGATTGGCGGAAAGATCTCACCGCATAGAGAACTGCCAGCAGTTCCAAGAAATTGATATGATTGTGGGCCACAGCAGGATCCCACTTGCCGCCCACACTGACACCATCCAAGTGAGCTCCCCAGCCCCATAGGGAGGCATCTGTGGTGATGGTCGTCGAAGGAGGCGAGAGCCGGAAGGGTGCACCCGACTGTAAGTTCTGGGGCGCAAGCCACCAAGTCAGGGTTTCCAGGACTTGATCTGAGAGCCAGAAATGTTTGGAGAGGGAGTGAATACTGGGATGGAAGCGTCTCAGGAACCAAAGTTGCAATGGTCTCATCCGCAACTTGGCGAACGGGATCACCGCTGTGGTTGCGGTCATCAGGCCTAATAGGCGGAGTAGTTGTCTGGCTGTGGCCTCCTTGTCCTCCCGGATGGATTGGAGGAGGGAGACTATGTCCGTTGCCCTGTTGGGGGGCAGAAAAGCCCTGCACTGCAGGGAGTCCAGAATGGCTCCGATAAACTGCACTCGTCTGGAGGGAGTGAGCATGGACTTTTTGAGATTTATTGTCAACCTTAGTGAGTCTACAGTGTGGAGGGTTACTGAGATGTGGTTCTGTAAAGTTGTCGCGGAGGGTGCAACCAGGAGCCAGTCGTCCAGATACGGGTAAAGGTGGACACCCTGAAGCCGGAGATGGGCCGCCACTACTGCCATGAGTTTTGTGAAAACACGAGGAGCCGTAGAAAGGCCAAAAGGTAGAGCCTTGTATTGGAAGTGACGCGGACCGACCGCGAAGCGTAGGAACGGTCTGTGCGAAGGATGAATCGTCCTTTAAGTCCAGCATCACCATCCACACGTTGTTGTTTTTTTTAATTTATTTAGATTTATATCCCGCCTAACCAACACAGTGGCTCTAGGCGGCTCACAACATTAAAACAGTGTTAGCCGAATTGCTTTAATTTACACTTAGCAATCAGCAAAATACACGGGTTCTTGCCAACTATACCAGGGTCCCACCCCTCCCGGGAGTTCTCAAGGAAAGAGGCACATGAGGCAGGTTCCAAATTCAATGTTCTTTACTGGATCATGTAATCAAGCATACCAAAAATGTAATCACACACGCAATCTTACAGGCCTAATAAAATAAAGAGAGAAAATAGCACTTTTGCATGAGCAGGTATCGTTGGTGCGGAAAGCACGTTACCTTAGATGCATTGTCCAATGTCAAGATGAGTTGGATGGGGGAAGAAAGGTATAAAAGCTATGGGGCCACGAGGCTTGAACCAGCAAGACCACGTGGTTCTCCTGGATCGCGAGTCCAGAGAGAGAAAAAGGGGTTCAAAGATGGAGGCAAGGGTTGGGTACAGAAAGCTGGACTGAAGGGTCAATAGGTTAGATAGAGGGCGACGGCTCAAGAGGCCGAGTGACTCTCGGTTTGGGCTTTTATTGGGGGTCTTGGGGCGGGCTTTGCAGACCACAACCCACTAACACACCTACTAGGCGGTCCGTCCCTCTTGGACCTTGCTATAGGTTAAAGGTGAACAAAGGGAGGAGGTCCAGGGGATGGTTAGTATTGCAGGAGCATGATCTCATCAGGAAACAGACGCTGAGTCTGGGGTCCGATGACTCACCTGGCCATACCTATTGTTAGTTGATGGTTTTAGCCAAGTATCTGATGGCTGGCACATTAGTTGCTAGGCAGTCTAGTTAGCATAACTATCCAGATGTATAGTGGGGAGTGGGGGTTAGCCAGCGGATGTCTGACAGAAGTCAACCTCATGGCAAGAAGAATCCTTTGTCTTTGTCTTGGGTGAACTGCTTAGGGTGTCAGCCTCCTGGCATGGGCTGGAGCTGGCTCCTATTCAAGAAGAAAGCACAAGACCCTACCACTGTTGGTAACACAGAGTTCAGACTTATGGATATGAAACTCCATAAGAGCACAGAAAGTGCCTTGCTGGCTAACAATTGTACAACAATATAGATTAATACACTAAAATACAATAAAATTTAACTTACAATTGGCGGCATAAAATACAATACAATTTAAATTTCAGTTGGCGGCAAATTCAAAATATAGTTGGTGGTAATTTAAAATACCCCCCAGCCAGGAGGCTACCACTCTCTGTTATTCCGGGCCTGTGTATTTCTCTGGCCACCTATGGGTGGCCATTTCCCCCAGCGGCGGCCCCAAAAGCCTGGCAGAAGAGCTCCATCTTGCAGACCCTGCGGAACTGCAAAAGGTCCCACAGGGCCCTGATGTCTTCCGGGAGCTCGTTCCACCAGTAGGGGGCCGCCACTGAGAAGGCTCTGTTCCGGGTGGTAGACAACCTGGCCTCTCTTGGGCCAGGAAGGGCCAGGCGATGTTGCGTGCCTGACCGTAGTGCTCTCTGGGGTATGTATGGGGAAAGGCGGTCCCTTAGGTAGCCAGGTCCCTGGCCATAAAGGGCTTTAAAGGTTAAAACCAGCACCTTGAACCGGATCCGGTATGCTATAGGCAGCCAGTGCAGTGCCCTCAGCACAGGCTGGACATGGCTTCTAGCAGTGGTAGGATGGTCTGGAGGGTGGTCATGCGGAACTTCTTGTAGATGATGAACGCATTGAGGTTCCGAAGATCCAGTATGGGACGGAGTCCGCCATTCTTTTTTGGTACCGTGAAGTAGCAAGAGTAAAAACCCTGCTGGAGGTGGTCTACAGGTACCGGCTCTATGGTATCCTTGGACAGGAGGGCTTCGACTTCTGATGACAGGGTGTCGGAGGGAGGGGTGACTACGAAGTAAGAGTCCTGCGATATCTGGAAGAATTCTATCCGGTAGCCCTCTGCTATGACAGAGAGGGCCCATTTGTCTGATGTTATGTGGGTAGGAAGGGTTGCCATGTGGGTAGGAAGGGTGACAGACGGGTGGGAGGACCGGAGCGGATGTGGGAGTCAAAGACCCTGCTTGTTCGGTTTAGGTGGTTTGGACTTGGAAGCGGAAGCGGTTGGAAAACGTGGCTTATGGCCATAAGGTTTCTGCTGATAAGCAGAGGAAGAAGGTCTTTGCCATTGGGGTTCAGTGGGAGATCGCTGTGGCTGCTTCTTAGGCCAGGATCTTTGCCAGGTTTTCTGTTTCTGCTGTCTTGGTTGGGAGACGCCCAGGTTACGAGATGTTTTTATGCTCTTGTCCAGGTCGTGGAGAACTGTGTCCGTTGTGGAACTGAACAGGCCTTCGCCCTCAAAAGGAAGGTCTTCCACCAAGGATTTAGTGTCGTGGGGAAGAGAAGTCGACCTCAACCAGGCATGGCGTCTAAGGGCGACTGCTGAAGTGAGCGTCTTGGAAGTGACATCTGCAGCATGCTTGGATGCGTTGAGCTGGTATTTTGCCAAGACCATGCCTTCCTTCTGGATCTTCCTGGCTAAACGCTATTTGTCCTCAGGAAGATGGGCCAGGAGTGGTGTCATCTGCTCCCATAGGGAGTATTGATACCTGCTCATACCGGCTGTATAGTTTGCAGTTTTTATACCCAATGCACCTGCCGAATAAAAACGTCTCCCAAAAGAGTCCAGTTTCCGTCCCTCTTTGTCAAGGGGGGAGGAATGTCCGCTACAGCCTCTAGCAGAGGGGGTCACAACAACTGAGTTGGGTTTGGGGTGTATGAATAAAAATTCTGCTCCGGGTTCTTGGAGCCTGTACATATGATCCAGTCTCTTACTAGAGATTGGAGTTGAGGAAGGGTGTCCCCAAGATTCTTTAGCAGTGTTCATGAGCACCGAGATAAGCGGCAAAGCTACTGCAGTAGAGGTATCCATCTGCACGATGTTGAAAATGGCATCGGTAGCGGTAGGGGTTGGTTGAACCGTGGCTAGGGCCAATGAGTGAGCCATTCTTTTGATGAGCTCTCCGTATGATTTTACATCCTCGGAAGGGGAAATCGGTAGGTTGTCGGCAACATTGGGGGATGGCGACGGGTGGGTGGGTGATTCATGTTCGGAAGCGGAAGACGCGGACGAGTCTGGTATCGACCGTTCGGAGTGTTCGGAAGGAGACATAGGAGTCGACAGGTCCGGTTGAAAGGGAGGGAGATCGACATCGGGCGGAGTTTGTGTCGGTATCAACATCGGTTTCGGCATTGGTGGCGGAGTTGGTCTTGGAGCCGGAGGATCTCGGCTTCCGGAGACTCTGGATGATGTCGATTGGCGGTCCCATTCCGACGGATACCACTGCGGTGGCGGAGGATAGGAGGAACCGTACAGGTATCGCCATTGTCGAACATCCCACGGCACCGAGGAGGAGGGGAGACGCAAGTCTCGATCGCTTCTCGGCGTCAGTAACGGATCGGGCCCGGTCTCGGGGCTACTTTGTGTGAGGCTTCTGCTCAAAGTAGTCAAGGATCAGATCTTTGTTGATGAAACACAGTTCTTTATTTCCAATTTCTACATTGGTACAGGTCCTCGGATTATTGTCAGAGATAACGCATACAATAGAAGCAGGTCTAATATACCCTTCAGTACAATTTGAATTGCCCATAGGTAACCAATCACCAAGGGGGAAAAACCACGGGCAAAAAGAGTCTCTGGCCGTTTGCTTCCCACAGGAAAGAAAGCTAGGTGTGAAGCTGTAAATTTCCCTTCCCAAACCAGACCCCTCAGATGTAACCATATTCACATAACAAATGCTTTCCTCAAGGCTTTCGCACATTGATAAGAAATGGTCTCTGTCCTCCCCTTGTCTTCCCAGCCGGGATGAATGGAATGCGGAGGCAGGAGTGTGAGAGGCCCATTGTTCCCATGCTTTGAAGTTGTCATTCTCCCGGGCAAACAGTTACATAGACCAGGCCTGGTCAAAGCCATAAACCTGGGGTCACATAGCATACCTTCACAATGGTCAAGCAAATGGCAATAGGCATGATTACATAGTGGGCATAGGAACAACTGATAGAAATAGGCATGAGTACAAAATGGGTACAGGAACAGGTTATAATCTATAGCAGGAAATCCCAAAACCATTGTCTGAATCTGCAGATTCTGACACACTGCCACCCCAAAAATAAGTCTACCCGGGTTTATCTGGGAACCTTTTATGAAAAGCTTTAACTAACTTAGGAGCATGCACATTTTCAGAACGAACCCATTCATTTTGTTCCGGGCCAAAGTCTACCCATCTAACTAAATATAGTAAGTGGCCCCTACGCATTTTGGAATCAAGGATTTCAGATATTTCAAAATGGGGTGCCTCCCCCTTCATCAGTGGAGGAGGAGTCAGAGGAACTGGATGCCATGCATTCGGCCCAGGATTCTTCTTCAGCAAGCTGAAATGAAAAACAGGATGCACAGAACTCAGTGACTTGGGTAATTCCAGTTCAAAAGACACATCAGAAATCTTGCGCAACACTTTGTAGGGCCCGACATATTTCCACCCTAATTTCCTGCTGGGTTGTAATCCATGTATATTTTTGGTGGACAAGTAGACTGAATCCCCTGGCTGTAAGTCCCAGCCCTCTGCTCTGCTACGGTCCGCATACTTCTTGTAATCCTCTTTAGCTTTGTCCAGTGTTTTAGCTATCAGTGGCCATGAGTCTTGCAGGGTTGCCCACCAGCGTTTAAAGTCCGTAGGAGAGGTGTTTGGCGTTTCCTCTATGGTGGGCAGAGGTTTCCCTTCAAAGCCGCCCACCGCCATGAACGGGGATACGCCCGTAGACGAATGAATGGCATTGTTGTAACTGTACTCTGCAAAGGGCAGTAGTTCAACCCAATTGTCCTGATGGTAGTTAGTATAACACCTCAGGAATTGTTCCAGTATTTGATTAGTTCGTTCGGACTGGCCATCGGTCTCTGGGTGGTACCCCGAGCTTAAGGCTGGTTCAATGTCCATTAGCGTCAAAAGCTCCCACCAGAAGTTGGCAACGAACTGACTGCCCCGATCGGACACCACACGCTTGGGAAAAGCATGCAACTTTATCACGTGGTTGAAAAAAGCCTTAGCCATCCCCTTTGCGGTGGGTAGTTGTTTAAACGGGGTAAAATGGGCTTGTTTCGAAAACATGTCCACCACCACCCAAATTACGGTTTTTCCTTTTGAGGGTGGCAGGTTGGTGATGAAGTCCATTGCTATCGCTTCCCATGGGCGAGATGGGGTGGGCAGAGGATGCAACAGTCCCGGGACCTTCCCTCCCCTCCTTTTGCACATCAAACATGTCTGGCAAGCAGTTACAAAGTCCGAGACATCCTTGCGCATGCGCGGCCACCAGAACTGCCGTTGGACTAAATTGAGCATTTTTAAGAACCCAAAATGCCCTGCCAGTTTTGATGAATGACAAGTCAGCAATATGTCTTTTCGTCTGGTTCGAGGCACCACGAGTTTGTCCCCATGGTACCAGCACTTATTTTCCCGGAGAGAACAGTCCTCTAGGTTTCCCAACTCTTCGGCCTCTTCCGGGGAGTAGTCCCCCCCCCCCCCAGTCATCCCCCCACGATTCTACTGCCGCTTGCTTATTCTGGCTTCTGGTGGTGACAGCTCCTCCCAACTGCTGGGGGGAGAACATGGAGTCGAACACCTCTTCCTTTTGGCTCTCGTGCTGGGGCAATCGGGATAGCGCGTCTGCTAACGAATTGGCTTTCCCGGGGAAGTGTTTAAGCACGAAATTGAATTTTGAGAAAAAGTCGGCCCATCGGAGCTGTTTCGCATTCAGGGACCTCTGGGTGCGCAAGGCTTCCAGATTTTTGTGATCCGTCCAAATTTCAAAAGGGGTCTGCGCTCCTTCTAGCCAATGCCGCCAGGTGGTGAGGGCCAGTCGTATGGCTGCTGCCTCTTTGTCCCACACTGACCAATTTCTCTCTGTCTCATTAAACTTTTTTGAGATATATGCAAGAGGGTGCAGCTTCTCATCCGACCCCTTCTGTAGGATGGCTCCCCCCATGGCCACATCCGACGCGTCTACATGCACCACAAACTCCTTGGTTTCATCGGGGTGAGCCAGGATGGGCTCCGAGGTAAAAAGGGTCTTGAGGGTGTCAAACGCCCTTTGGCAATCCTCCGTCCAGGCTATTCGTTCCCCGGGCTTCCCTGCTTCTGGGCCCCTCCCCTTGGTTTTAAGGAGTTCAGTTAGCGGGAGAGTGATCGTAGCGAAGTCTTTTAGGAAGGTGCGGTAGAAATTACAAAATCCTAATAGACTCTGGAGCTGTTTTCTCGTTCGGGGGGCTTCCCACTGCACTACTGCCTCTACCTTGGCAGGGTCCATTTCTAGTCCTTTCTGGGAAATGCGGTACCCCAGGAAGTCCACTGAATCCCTATGGAATTCGCATTTCAACAACTTTGCATACAACTGGTTTTTTAACAGGGTTGACAGCACTTCCCGGACCAACTGTACATGTTCTTTCTCATCAGTAGAGTAGATCAAGATATCATCTAAGAAACATAACACCCCCTTGAATAAATGCTTGTGCAACACTTCGTTTATTAAGCTCATAAAGACCCCTGGCGCGCCACTTAAGCCGAATGGCATCACCAGGTATTCGAATTGCCCCAATGGTGTGTTAAATTTGTCCCCCTCCCTGATGCGCACCCGGAAATATGCGTCTCGGAGATCCAACTTAGTAAACACTTTTCCCTTGGCCACTTCCGTTAACAAGTCTTTGATAAGGGGGAGGGGGTAGGCATTGGAGGCAGATACTGCATTTAATCCTCTGTAGTCCGTACACAGCCGTAGCCCCCCATCCTTCTTCTTCCTGAACAGCATGGGGGCAGCAAATGGGGACTTAGCGGGGCGGATGAAACCTCGCTCCAAGTTCTTGTCTAGGAATTTCCTTAGCTCCTCCCGCTCCGAAGGGCTCATGGAATAGAGCTTTCCCTTTGGTAGCTTCTCCCCCGGGATCAGCTCTATGGCACAATCCGACAGTCTGTGGGGGGGTAGTTCATCGGCCTCGGTGTCACTGAACACTCCCATTAGGTCTCGATATTCTCGGGGAACTGTGGAGGGCACCAGAGTGAGCGCCGCCACTCAGAGAGGCGCCGGAGGCCCCGCTCCCCACCCCGCGTCCCACTTATGGTTTTGACACTTTTCATCCACCCAGGAGATTTTCCCTTCGCTCCATTTGATATAGGGGTCATGGGAGCTTAACCAGGGACTCCCCAACACCATGGGGAACTGGGTATTTGGGGTGATGACGAAGGCTCTCCTCTCCCAGTGATCCCCCGTCCCCACTATCAGTCTCTCGGTCTCTGCCACACACGCCTCTTTCATTTCCGAACCATCCATTTGGGTAAACGTGAGTGGCTCCCCCAGTGGGGCGACCTTAGGTCCTAACCCCTCCACTACTAGAGGGCTAATCAAGTCCCGGGCACACCCTGAGTCAATTAAGGCCCGGACCCAGACATGGGTCCCGGTCCCGGGGGCTATCACAGTCACTACCATATACAGTAAAGGGCCAGGGATGCTCACCGGGGATGGCGCGTTGCGGCTGGGGACCTGCAGTTCTGCGCCGCTCACTGCAGGCCATTGGAGTTTCCCGACATCTGTGCTTCCGTCAGCTCCAGCTCTCCTTGCTCGCTCGCTGCCCCTTCCAGCTGTAAGGCCTGGGGTTTGAACGAGGTTTTCCCTTTACTAGGAGTGCTCCCGGCTACCGGAGTGGAGGTCTTGGGGACTTCCCCCCCCGCGGGGGCACGCCGAGGCAAAGTGACCACTCTCCCCGCACCTCATGCAGAGCCCCTGCTTGAAACGGGCGTCCCGGATCTCTTGGAGGTTCGGCTTGGGTTTCACCTTCTGAGCCGCTTTGGCTTGGGCAGTCGCTGAAGTTCCCATCTTGATGAGTGTGAAGCGCTCTTCCACGTCCACGGCCGCTCTCATCCATGTGGCTAGCGAGCCCGGTCTTCCCCCTCGCAGCACCGTCTTGTACACCTCGGGATTCAGACCTTCCCTGTACTTTTCTATGAAAAGATCTTGGGTCCAGCCTCGAATCTTGGCCGCTATGCGCCGGAACTTGTCGGTGTACTCCCTCACCGAGGACCGCCCCTGGGTCAGCTTCCGCAACTGGTTCCGAGCCTTTTCTTCTCCCAAGGGGTCCTCATAGTGGTGTCTGAGGGCCCACATGAAGTTGTGCACGGAGCGTAACTCAGGCCCGGGGGCGTTGTGCAGGCTCATGTACCAGTCGCTGGCAGTGTCCCTCAGCTTCGACCCGATGTAGCCAATCCGATCCCTCTCGGTGGGGTAAAGGTGTCCCCAGGTGTCTAGAAACCGCTCTATCTCTATGAGGAAGAACCGCAGCTTCTCGGGGTCCCCATCGAAAGTAGCCATCAATGGATTGGTGGGGGCCGGGCGAACCATCGGCCCTGCCGGCACTGGGGCCAGCGCAGGTAGGGGTGCAGGGACCAGGCGGGGAACGGGCTGTGGGACCTGCGGCGGCACTTGCGGCGGGACGACTCCCGCGGGAGCTCCTCCGGGGGGAACCGGCAGCTGCGGGACTCCCCCTCCTGGGGGTCCGACCCCTCCCGGGGCTGGGCGAGCTGCTTGCATAGCTGTCAGGGCATCTCGAAACTGGTACTGCAGGTCGAGGGCTAGCTTGCGCAATTCTGCAGTGAGTTGGAACCGTAAATCTCCCATCATACGATCCAGGGCTTGGGTCTGGTCTTCTCCGTAGAGATCGGGCCTGTACGGTCCGCCTCTCTCCTCTTCCAGAGGCGGGGGACGCCACTCTCCTCCATAGGTCGTCTCTCTCTCGTCTCCCAGAAAGCTCGGCTTCCCGCGTTCGGTGTGATCTGCCTGGATCGACACCCGTGCCCCCTTCCGATTGTGCACCCATAAGTCAACGGTCCCATGACCGAAATTGCTCCATGAGTACCTCGGGGTCACACTCTGATGAGGAGGTGGTCGCGGGATATAGTGAGCCCCCTGAACCATAGTCACTGGCACTTCGGGCTCCCCGCCGCCTCCTCCACCACCGGCACCCTGGTCCCCCGGGGTCACCGGCTGATCTTCGGTAGTAGGGATGGGAAGAGTACCATCGTCCGACATGGTCAGGAACGGCCAAGTCCCAGTCACAGATCTCTGACAATCTGTGAGGCTTCTGCTCAAAGTAGTCAAGGATCAGATCTTTGTTGATGAAACACAGTTCTTTATTTCCAATTTCTACATTGGTACAGGTCCTCGGATTATTGTCAGAGATAACGCATACAATAGAAGCAGGTCTAATATACCCTTCAGTACAATTTGAATTGCCCATAGATAACCAATCACCAAGGGGGAAAAACCGCGGGCAAAAAGGGTCTCTGGCCGTTTGCTTCCCACAGGAAAGAAAGCTAGATGTGAAGCTGTAAATTTCCCTTCCCAAACCAGACCCCTCAGATGTAACCATATTCACATAACAAATGCTTTCCTCAAGGCTTTCGCACGTTGATAAGAAATGGTCTCTGTCCTCCCCTTGTCTTCCCAGCCGGGATGAATGGAATGCGGAGGCAGGAGTGTGAGAGGCCCATTGTTCCCATGCTTTGAAGTTGTCATTCTCCCGGGCAAACAGTTACATAGACCAGGCCTGGTCAAAGCCATAAACCTGGGGTCACATAGCATACCTTCACAATGGTCAAGCAAATGGCAATAGGCATGATTACATAGTGGGCATAGGAACAACTGATAGAAATAGGCATGAGTACAAAATGGGTACAGGAACAGGTTATAATCTATAGCAGGAAATCCCAAAACCATTGTCTGAATCTGCAGATTCTGACACTTTGAGGGATCTGGGTCAGCTCGATGTCGGGTTCTGAATCCGTCAATTGGATGGGTTGTGGCATCGGGGAGGCGGAACTACCCCGGGATCGCTCACGCCCTGGAGGGTCAAGCTGTGGGGACCCAAGCTGGGTCACGTCGGATGCGGGGTGCGTCAACGGAGCACTAGAAGCTTTCTTGTGCTTTAGCTTGCCCTTTTCCTCCTTGCCCTCTCTGCGTTTCTTTGCAGGAGTGTGCGGCAGAGGGAGGGGTCGTTTCGGTGCCGATTTCTCGGTACCGGAGGTGCTCCTTACCGGAGATGATGTCGGGCCCGTCGGAGCCGATGGTGATGCTCCCGAAGCATCGGCTGCAGACATCTTCAGGGATAACGCTGCTTTCAAGAGTGCTACTCTCAACCTGGCCGCTCGGTTCTTGTGGGTTTGTTTGGAGAAGGCAGCGCAGCTCAAACACGAGTCCACACGGTGCGACTCGCCCAAGCACAGAAGGCAAAGAGAGTGCTTGTCCGGGGGCGCTATCTTACTCCCACAGTTAAGACAGCGTTTAAAGAAGCCCCACCGCTGGGCCATAGGCCGAGCGGGGAGTAAACGAGGGAAATTCCAAAGCGAGTCCAAAAAGCAGTCCATAGGTCGAAAAGGGAAAGAAATCAGTCCGAAAGGCTTTTCCAACTGGAAAACGAAAGTTAGCTACCGACCGAAGCGGAGAGGGGATCCTCACGACGCGGCGGTCAGAAGAGAACTGGCAGGATCCTCGTGCCCCTCCCCAGGTCATGCGCAGTGGGACGTGCATGTGACCGGGGAGCTGGCGCAAAAATCCGTTAGGCTTTGAAGATTGCCGATCGGGATCGGCGCAGGCGCACTTAATCCCAGAGGTGTGATGCACAGAGACCACGAAGAAGATCTTGGATTTAATCTAATGCAGTACCTTTGACCAGACCAAGCCAGGCTAGGTAGTATTCCAGCTTCACTAATCTGTGACTCAAACCAATAGAACATTTACATAGGGAGCAACAGAGCCTTAGCAACTCTGTCGTTATTTATTAGTGAGGCTCTACAAAGGTAACTTTGTTATACACCTATGTAAGTGAGTTCAGTGTCCCCCAAGAAAGTTTGTTCGTGCCCCTTTTTAGTGAGGAACTGGTTGGATCCTCCCAACCACACCTTGTGGCACCTTTCTTGCATAGAGAGGCTCTTACTCTGGCTCCTTGCACGAAAGGAAGACTCTGCATTTAGCTGACCAGAGTGGTATGATCCAATTCAATACACAGAAGTGTGGATCGTGCACAAATGGTTAGACAAGTGCATGCCCCTTTCTTGCCTTACTGCATTTCTCAAAATAGTATTTGCAGTTGCCGCTTGAAGCTGCCTTCTGCTGAATCAGACCATCAGTCCATCAAAGTCAATGCTGTCTCCTCAAACTGGCGGTGGCTCTCCAGGGTCTCAGGCAGAGGTCTTTTACATCACCTACTGCCTCATCCTTTCAAGTGGCAACATCAGGGATTTACCTAGGACCCTGGGTCACTGACAGAGGGGGTGGGGGCGCAACATTTACAGGGCCCAAGTCAGCTGGAGAGCCCCCTGGAAGCCAAATGCAGTTCTGGCTGCAGCCACTAGAGGCGCAGGGAAGCCTGAGCTCAGTAAAAGGCGCTCTACTATGGGCTAGGCTTGGCTTTCCCCAAGACTGACGGAAACTTGCCTAACAGAGCATGCTAAGCCTGTCAACCAGTCCAGCACTGGAGCAAGACAAGCAAACGGGGCTGATGGCTGCTGCACTAATAATCATCACGAAGGTCAGCCAGATCTTGAAAAGCATTAGTTAGGGTTTTGCAGCAAGCTGAAACAACCTTTCCCTCTTTTTTCCTTAATTTCTCTCCCTCTTTTCCACACTTTTCTCATTTGATTTCTCTCTCCCTCCACTGAATTTTTTCCATCTCTCTTCCTTCCCCATTAATTTTCAATTCTTGGTCTGAAGTCCTTTCCAACCCTATCCTGCTTGGAGTAGTACAGTAGCAAACCTTTGTTAATATTAGGAACAGAAGGGGGAGCATGGCTATTTCCCCATGATCTAACAAAGTAACGGAAGGATGCTTCCCTCGTCCTCTACCCTTTACATGCCTAGTAACGGAACATTAATCTGTTTTAGTGGTTAAAAATGCAGAACAGAAGTTAGAAAATCCCGTATTGAGGTGCTGGATTGTTATCATTATTACTGTGTTGGTGGAAGATCTGAAAGCCCTGTAAAGGCTGCTTTGCTATTTGACAAACAATGTAATCTATTAAATATCATTAAAATTAGATTTATCACAAATACCACCCCCAGTCTTTCTCCCCAATGGGGACCCAGAGCTGCATTGTTCTCCTGCCCTCCATTTTATCCTCACTACAACCCTGAGAGGTAGGTCTGGCTAAGAGCCTTGCACGGCAGGTTGGGGATCTGAGTATTAGAGACACATGACAGGCTGCTTAAAAGCTCTCTTATAACCAGCTGCCTGTCATGAAGATAACCTGGTTTGGGGTGTTCCACTTCCCTTCCCTTTTAGCACTGCAACATCCATCATCATTCTGGGGTGGGTGGCCCATTTCCAAACATGTAGCATCATTTTCTGAGTTCTGCCTGCCACAAAGACTCTTCGCTTCTACTGCCAATAGGGGGGTTGTCTCACCTGGGTTAGGATTTCCCTACACCATTCCATTTGGGCCCTGGAACTCCCACAATTATCCTGCAGCTGGTGGTCAATTTTGAGTCTCCTAGTTTTACTCTTTGATGAGTTATGCCTGCCAGCGCGGTGTAGTGATTAAAGTATAGGGAGACCCAGGTTCAAAAAACCACTTATCCCATGGAAGCTCACTGGGTGACATTGGGCCAGTCACACCTTCTCAGGCTGACCTACCGCATGGGGTTGTTGTGAGGCTAAAATGGAGAAGAGGAGAAAGATGTAGGCTGCTTGAGTTCCCCATTGGGGAGAAATGCAGAATATAAGTAAAATAAATAAATGATGGACAGACAGGCTGATTATTTTATTACTATAGATTCATGGTTACAGCAAGCCACCTGAATTGTTATATTTGGTTTGGATCAGGGTCATATTGGGGAGCCCAGGTGAAATCTTTGTCTGGAGGCACATGGTGGCTCTTGGCAGCCCCCCTGAGACCTTCTGCACACAAAACATTTGCTCTTCCACTGAGCCACACAGCCCCTCCCCCAGGGGCTCAGCCAGAGTCTCCCCCCAATCTCCCCTTCCACCCCAAGTAACAGGAATTCATTCTTGGTGTCTATACATTTAAGAACATAAAAGAAGCCAGTGTTGGATCAGGCCAATGGCCCATCCAGTCCAACACTCTGTCACACAGTGGCCAAAAATAGTAGGGGCCATGACTCCAGAAGCCCTCCCACTTTTGCCCCCACCAAGCACCAAGAATACAGAGCATAATGTGCCCTAGACCGACAGTTTCTATCTATACCTTGTAGCTAATAGCCACTGATGGACCTCTGCTCCATCAAGTATAGTCTTTAAACTATACTTATTTTTAAGCACAGTATATTCCAGATAGGCTGCAAGAGACTCACCTATGTGGGGATTCAGGGCCGTCACCAGCATCAGTGAATCGCTCATTAGCTTGCTGATGCACTCTCTGTTGGCTTGGATGCCAACCACACAGTTGTCAGTAAAAGAAATGCAGGCGTCTCCAAGGAGCTGTGCAGAGTGCAGCACATTTTTAATCTAAATAAAATAGGACGCAATCAGAATTCAACACAACACCATCTGCGGGGGGGGGGGGGGGGGCTCACTGAATAGGACAGCTTCCTGAACAAATCAGTAAATTTCCGTGTGGTATGGAAAGGACACCAGTCTGTCTGATTTTGTTTTAATACTGCTAGAAGTGTAGCAAACTTTGATAAAAAAATCCATTTGTAGACTATCTAAACCATTTTTAAAGCAATAATAATAATAACCTGAGAACAGCTTCAGAATATTCAGCACAAAATGTTAATCAAAGGAAAGCTGAAGCTCAACAAGAAAATTCCAGACACTTTCCCTAGCCTTAGTATGTAAGGAAACCTGTTCAGGCCACTTTAGCAGTTAATGATCTATGAATGATTACTTGGTTTCTCCATGCTTTTTAGAACTATGTGTATAATTTTAACACTTTCAAGACTGAAAGAAAGTAATCTGGGAATCCTGATCTTACAATATTTATGATGCAAATTTATTTTAAAAACCATGGCTGAAAAAAGCCCAGACACTTAGAATTTTGCTGCTAGTGCCTCAAGATTTAAACACTTTCTCCTGCCGACTGGGCTCCTGAAAGTGAAACACAGGTTTAAAATGTGATACCTTAAAACCATGGGTTCCCCCCAACCCCATTACTAATTAATGGAATTTCAGCGACTGCAAAATAGTACACATTTTATACTCAAAAGCCTGAATTCTGCAACCTATTTTTTAGTTGTAACATTTTTTCCTCTCATCTGGATATCCAAGACACCAAACTGTAACTATATATTTTAAAAAACCCCTCAAAGACACTGGCTCTTCACCATTGGAAAAAGCTCTGCTGAACAGTACTACATGTATACAATGATAGGGGACGAATAAGCTCTCTTCCCCATCATCACTACCATAGAATAAGCTTTAAAATAGTCTCTAACTTATGTTCAGAAGACACTGGCATGCCTTCTCCTCCGTCATTGTTTTATCTGTCCCTTCCATTTCACTGTCCCATATTCGATGGCATATCAAGGAACACAAATCAAAACACGTCCAGGTGTGGCTAACCAGTGCCTGGGAAACGTCATCCTTTAGGAGTGATCAGTCTCTGAGCAGATAATCCCAGTCCCACCTGTCTTGGGTTTGTTTAACCCTTCCCCTCAGGTATACGATGTTCTTGGGGTAGCAAGGGTAAAAGCTTTGGGTTCGCTGCCATGAGGTAAGTTTTGTGATGAGCAAGAACACAAAGATCATTCAGGCAGGAGTTGTGTGTAAATAAAGATTTATTTATTTACAGGCTGTTTTTAAAGAACAGATCAGCTGCTGCACAGGTCTCAAAGGAGAAAACTGGCTGAAGCACATAAAAAACAGGCTGCTTACCTGTAACTGATGGTCTTCCCAGTGGTCTTCTGTGCAGTACCGCACATGGGTTGGGCACCTGCACATGACCTCACCAGAGAAACTTCTAGCGCTTGCCTCGGAGCTTTTTGGGTGGCTCTCTTGCTCTGGGGAGCAGGTGTGCACTGCGCATGCCTGCAGTGGGTGAGACAGCCGCCTCCCACTCAGTTCCTTCAACCATTACCATTAAGTCTTGACAAAAAAGCAGGTAAGTGATTAAAAGATGCCACCAGTGGGGAAGTGGCCAGGTGGGATTGTCGTACTGCACAAAAGACCACCGGAAGACCATTAGTTACAGGTAAGTGACCTGCTTATCTTCTTCGTGGTCTCTGTGCAGTCCCACATATGGGTGACTGACGAGCTGCCACGTGGAGGAGGGTGCAAGCAGCTGTGAAGAGAAAAACATTATTAATCTCATGTGTCACCCTACAGGCCATACCTGAGATAAAGAAGATGAGTCAGACAAAAAGGGATGAAGGATAGCTTGGCCAAAGGCAGCATACTGTTGAGCTCAGACACTGAGTGCATAATGGGACACAAAGGTCAACAGAGAGGACCACATGGCAGCTGCACAGATGTCTTCAAGAGGGACACCAGCAAGGAAAGCCATCGACACCGTTCTTGTGGAGTGGGTAGTGACACAGGTAGGTAGAGTTTGCTTTGCGAGTTTGTAACAGAGATTGTCAAAGTCACCCACTTAGCCAGTCTTTGGGAAGAAATTTGGTCACCCTGTTGAGGTATTCCATAGGCCATAAAGAGATGCTGAGACTTGTGGAATGGCCAAGTTCGATGGAGGTAAAATGAAAGGGCCCTGAGCACATTGAGAGAATGCAGGGCCCATTGTGCATCGTCCTTAAGTTCTGGGAAAAACACTGGAAGGGTAGATGATTTTGAAAGGTGAAACGCTGAAAAAACTTTAGCTAAAAAGGCGGGACTGGGTCTCAGAAGTACCTCATCCCTGTGGAAAACAGTGTAAGGTGGATCAGCTCGAAAGGCAGTGAGTTCACTGACACGGCAAGCAGTAGTGATCACAACGAGAAAGGCAGTCTTTCAGGAAAGTAAGCAGAGATCAGAGGAAGCCAACAGATCCAAGGGATGACCCATAAGCTGTGACAGAACCAGAGAGAGACTCCAAGCCAGGACCATTGGCTTCTGTGGCAGACACATGTGGAGCAGACCTTTCAAGAAGGATTTGGTGAGGCAGTGGGAGAAAATAGTAGCACCTTCTATGAGAGGATGGTGCACTGAAATAGCAGCAAGATGGACTTTCAGTGAAGAAAACGTAAAGCTGGAATCCTTCAAAGATACGAGATAAGAAAGAATGTCCGAAAGGGACGCAGAAGGGTTGAAAGAGTTCCCAGAAGCATAGGTGGCAAAGTGAGTCCATTTTGCCCAGTATGTACATTGAATAGATGGTTTACATGAGTTCAAAAGGACCTCGGAGACAGCTGACGGAAAGGTTATTGCAGTATCCTCCAAGCTGTAAGTTTGCAGAATCCCAGATCGTGATGCAGGATCCGACCCCAATCCTGAGAGAGCAGGTCCAATACCAGAGGTAGGCAGAGAAGAATCCCTCTGGACAAGAAGAGCATGTGAGGGAAACACAGTTGTCAAGGCCACCATGGGGTAATCAGAATACATGACGTTTGGTCTGCCACAATCTTGTGCAAGACCCTGGAAATCAACAGAAACGGAGGGAAGAAATAGAACAGGCAACCCTTCCAACAGTGTAGGAAGGCATCGCCCGCCAACTGCAGGGAAGAGCACCCTCAGCTGAAGAACTGGGGGTACTTGGCATTGTCTGCAGTGGCAAACCTGTCAACCATCGGATGTCCGAATGTCTGAAAGACCAGGTGGAGATACTTGGGATCAAGAGACCACTCGGTTTCTGGAGCAGCAGTGTGACTAAGGAAATCTGCATCAACATTCAAGACACCAGAAACATGGACTGCCGAGATCTTAACATTGTGAAGGAGACATGAGTCCTACAATCTGACAGCTATCTGACACAGCCTTGGGGAAGCTGCCCCCCCCTTGTTTGTTGATGTAAAATACTGTAGCAACATTGTTGAAGGCTACTTGAAAAACCCTGCCAGTCACTGTCAATCGAAAGGACTTGAAGGCCCTCTGTACAGCTATGAGCTCCAGACAGTTGATGAGGTGAGTCTCTTGGCAAGACCATGTGCCTTGTGCAGAAAGAGTACCACATTGGGCTCCCCAAACCCAGAGCGAAATGTCTCTATAGAGAAGGCTCTCTGGAGGAGGGTGCCAAAAGGGCATGCCACTAAGGAGATTCGTCTTGATGGACCACCAATGGAGAGTGATCAGAACACCCGAAGGGCTCAGAGAGTCCACTGCAGGGAGTGATTTTGAAGCTTGAAGGAGAGGAGAAACCACAGCTGTAGGGATTGCATCCAATGCCAAACATTTGGAACGACAAATACAGTTGAGGCAAAGAACCCCAAGAGCCTCATTATTGAGCAAGCCGACTGGTTGGGGCAACAGAAATTCGGAGGTTGATGTCATGATGGAGAGCACTTGAGACCTTGGAAGGAATGCTTTGATCTTGAGTATCAAGGAGAGCCCCAAGAAACTGCAGAGTTTGGCCAGGTTCCAAAAGGGACTTCGGCAAATTCACAGAGACCTAAGCAGAGAAAGCGTGTCTCAAACATCTGCCTACAGTTGTGACCTCGAGTGGGCAACTAGGAGCCAGTCTTCGATGTAAGGATAAAGAATGATGCCCTGCCAATGAAGAGCTGCAGTGACCATTGCCACAGTTTTGGTAAACACATGAGGAGCGATGGAGAGACCAAAAAGAAGAGCTCTGTACTGGTAACAATCAGCAACGATGGCAAACTGAAGAAACTTTTGATGCTGAGGTTGAATGGTGATGTGGAAGTATGCATCGTGCAGATCAATGGACACCAACCACCTGTCCTCCGACAGAAGAGGAAGAATGGATTGAAGAGTCGTCATGCAAAACCTCCTGTACTTTAAAAAGATGTTCAGGTCTCGAAGATGCATGATGACTTGGACACCAATGTCTTTTCTGGGGACTGTGAAGTACTTGGAGTAGAAGCCGAGAATCCGTTGCACCACCGGAATGATTTTGATGGCTTCCTTCTGGAGGAGAGTGCTCACTGCCTTCTGGAGTGAAGGAGAAGGTGGCACGACAACAAAATGATGGAATGTCAGAAGTGAAATGTACTCTATGACATACCTCACCCAGATGATGGACAGGACCCAGTCGTCAGTGGTAATGTCTTCCCACGATGTCAGATAGGGGAGAAGTCTGCTGCCCACAGGTGGAGTGATGGAAAGAAGAGGAGGCAGCAAGTGAACAAAGTGGTCAAATGAACTCTTTGGGTTGATGAGACTGTTTAGGAGTGGGGGCCTTGGATCTCGAAGAAAATGTCAGTTTCAAATCAAAAGGCTTATGCTTCCAAGGAGCAGTCATTGCCAGGAAAGGTTGGCATTTAGAATAGTTAGGTTTCCACTGTTGAGATCAAGTAAGATTCCACTGTGGGACCAAGTAAGAAACTCCGAGATTCCGTGCTTTCTTCTGGCTGTCATCCACAGACTTCAAGGTGTCATCCGTGGAAGCATAGAAAGGGCCTTTTCCATCAAAGGGCAGGTCTTCAATTTTAGATTTGACGTCCAGCTGAAGAGCGGTTGATCGTAACCATGTGTGTCTGCGAGGAATGACTGAGGAAACCAGAGTCTTAGAGGAGCAGGCAATGGCATGATGTATCACGTTTATTTGTTGCCTGGAAACGGAAGATTTGTATTCACTTACTGTGAAGTTTCCTTTCTCGGTGGTCCAGGAGTGGGGCAGTCCTTACTCTTGGGATTAGGCTCCTCCTCTGGAACAGGGTTGTTTTCCTCAGAATCCAAGAAGGGGAGGGGCCTATCCCCTGGGAACATCCCAGTTGTCTCCAAGCTGTGCATCCCCTAACATCACACTAAGGAAAAGAAAAACACTTCTCCCCACCATAGTGAAGCTTGATTTTTGGGGCAACCAGCCTTATAATTTTATGCCCCTCCCACAGGTGTAGACCAAGATTGAAACCCTCTGTCACTCTCTCGCCTGATTAACTCACAATTTTTTGCTTTAGCATCTCAGAGAAACTTCATAAATGCTCATCCCCAAAAAAATAATCTCTGGAAGTTGCCCCCCAAAACTGGGTGGGTAGGACTGCCCCACTCCCGGACCACTGAGAAAGGAAGCTTCACAGTAAGTGAATACAAATGTTCCGTTCTCTGGTGGTCCGGGTAGTGGGACAGTCCTTACTCTTGGGTCATAAAATAGCAGTGTGCCCCAGGGTGGGATATCCAGCTTCTGGTTTATAGGGTGCGCTGCAGCACACTCCGATGAAAAGCCACCGCAGCCACAATCAGCTTCTCTACTCTACAGCACTCTACTCTATAGAGGGCACAGACTTCCAGGTGGCCATTGTACCTGCCGTCTCCAAGGATGGAAGTGATCTGTAAGCTGCTGACGTAGCAGTCCCCCTGCAGAGAATATGCTGCAAAATTTTGGGGTGGATCCAGCCCCTGAGCCTCGCATACAACAATGATGCCACCCCTATAACTAGCTGCACCTGTGTTCGGATTGGATCAACATCCAATCCCCCAGGAGCTTTTGGCAGCCACGTTCGATGGGAATCCAGCCAAGCTACAGTTCTTCATCATCGAGACGGGTTGGTTCCTGCAAACCTGGGTCCATCTTTTCCCTACCAAGGGAGACCATGTGAGTTACATTGGTTCGAGACTCTGAGATGGGGCTGCCAATTGGTACGTGAGTCTACATAACCCCCCTGGTGTCGAGCTGGAACGTACCAATGATTTTATGTGGGCCCTCTGAAGGCAGTATGAGGACCCCATGAGCGAGAAGGCTCGCAATCATATCCAGCGACTGACCCAGGGGCTCTGTGCGAGAGTATACTGTGATCTTCAAACGCTATGCGGCGAGGATTAGGGGCTGGCCTGAGGAAGTCTTTGTGCAGCAGTACCATCAAGGGTTGAACCTGGACTTGTACAAGACCATTTTGTGTAATGTCAATCCTACTACACTGATGGCTTGGGTGCACGCAGCAGAAGAAGCGGAGTCCCATTTCACTCTAATCCAGATGCACACCCCTACTGGAGCCCAGAAGGGTTCCAGACAGGCTACCACCCCAATGAAGCCCAAGTTGAAGGCCCCCCTGAAGGATATATGGGATCTCAGATTAAAGAAGGTTCTGTGCATGAGATGTGGGGAAGCCAGGCATTATGCATCTATGTGTCCGGCCGCTTCCCCAAGGGTGGTGCCATCCCCCTCAGCCACTACACCACAGCCCTTCAAGGGGCCCCAGATCCCGAAACCCTGAGCCCTGCAGCTGGATACCCCATCGGAGGCCAAGAAAATGGTGGTGGTCGAAACCTCTCAGCTGGGAAATGCCAGGGACCTGCTCTGAAGGGCGCAAAGCAGCAGGTCCCCACCCCGTCAGCACCTACAGCAGTGAGCTCTCCTGTATGTAATTGTGACTCTGATTAATCCAAGCGTGGGCATCCAAGTTAGGGTAAGAGCACTGATAGACTTGGGTTGTGATTGGGACTTGATCAGCTCCATAGTGGTGGATGGTCTGGGGATGGGAGTTAACTCTTTGGAGGAACCTTTGAGATTCACCCAAATGGATGGGTCAGAAATGAAAGAGCCCTGTATGTTTGAGACTCAGCCATTGTTAGTAGGCACAGGCGAACATTGGGAGCAAAGAGCCTTCGTCATCACCCCTCAAGCCCAATTCCCGATGGTTTTGGGAAGCCCTTGGCTAAGCACCCCTGACCCATACATCAAATGGAGCGAGGGTAGAATACGATGGGTGTCCCCCAAGTGTGAGAAGCATAAGTGGCAACTCTCGTGGGGCGCTGTCCCTACCCAGGACTGTGCTTGCCTTGCCAAAGAGGAACTGTTACCGATACTTGCCGCATACCGGGATTTAGCGGAGGTGTTTGGTGAGGTTGAAGCCGATGAACTGACTGTGCCATTGAATTGCTACCGAGGTGCAAACTTCCTAAAGGGAAGCTGTACTCCATGAGTCCGAACGAACGGGTAGAACTATGTAACTTCACTGATAGAAACCTGAAACGGGGATTTATCAGACTGGCCAAATCCCCCTTTGCCGCCTGTCTTGTTCAGGAAAAAGAATGATGGCAGTTTGAGACTTTGTACAGACTACAGGGGTTTGAATGCGGTTTCTGCTTCCAATGCCTAACCGTTGCCGTTGATCAAGGACCTCCTGACAGAGGCATCCAAGGGGGAAATCTTCTCCAAACTAGACCTCAGGGATGTGTACTTTCAGGTGCGCATAAAAGAGGGGGATGAGTACAAAACGGCGTTTAATACCCCCCTGGGGCAATTTGAATACCTGGTCATGTCATTCAGATTTCAAGGGGCTCCAGGCATTTTTATGAACCTGATCAATGAAGTCTTGCATAGGCACCTGTTTAAGAAGAAGAAGAGATTGGATTTATACCCTGCCCTCCACTCCCCAAGGGAGTCTCAGAGCGGCTTACAAACTCCCTTTCCCTTCCCCTCCCCACAACAGACATCCTGTGAGGTAGGTGGGGCTAAGAGAGCTCTTTCCCAAGCTGTCCTTGAGGGAACAGCTGGTACAGAGCTATGGCTTGCCCAAGGTCATCCAGCCAGGTGCAAGTGGAGGAGTGGGGAATCAAACCCGGTTCTCCCAGATTAGAGTCCGCGCACTTAACCACTACACCAAACTGGCTTTAACAGGGTCCTGTGTTATCTTGATGACATTTTATTATATTCCCCTGATGAAGTGTCACACATCAAATTGGTGCAAGAAGTCCTGGCTACGTTAAGAGCGAATAAACTGTTTGCTAAGCTGTCTAAATGTGTCTTCCACAAGACTGAAATTAACTCTTTAGGGTATCGCATATCCCCCCGGGGAGTAGAAATGGACCCCTCAAAAATCTCCGCAGTAATGGAGTGGGGGGTTCCTCGTACCTGTAGGCAACTCCAAAGTTTTCTTGGATTCGCGAATTTTTACAGCTCATCAATAATTTTGCAACATACGGGCTTCCCCTGACTGACCTGCTTAAAACAAAGGGGAAGGGTCCGGAATAAACTAAACTGGGGGCCTGTTTAAACTGGACTCCAGAGTGCCAAGTGGCATTTGACGTCCTTAGGACTGTATTCACTTCCGAACCAATCCTGGCACATCCCGATGAGAACAAACAATTCATTGTGCAGATTGATGCTTTGGATGCAGCTATGGGGGGGGGGGCGATTCTGCAGGAGGGGCCTAATGATAAATTGCACCCATTAGCTTACATTTCAAAAAAAATTCAGAGACACTGAGAAAAACTGGGCAGTGTGGAACAAAGAAGGAGGCACTGGTTAGAGGGGGCAAGGGTGCCCTTCAAGGTCTGGACTGATCACAAAAACCTCGAAGCCCTCCGAACCCAGCATATTCTAAATGCTAAGCAACTGCGCTGGGCAGATTTCTTCTCTAAATTTAACTTCACTCTATGCCATTTTTCTGGCAAAGCCAACTCCTTGGCCAGTGCATTATCCCACCTCCTGCAGCATGATTGTAAAAGGTACAATGCTGTAGATTCTATGTTTACACCTGCGCATCTGGGGCTGTGGTGACTCGGAGCCTGGTAAAGAGAAAAGAACTGCCTGAATCTACTGAATGGAATATTAAATGTGCTCAAGCCTATGGGGACAATGAATTAGCGGAATTCTGGGAGGATGAGGCCATATCCCAGGGTCCTGACAGTTGTTGGTTCTGAGACCAGAAATGGGTTGTTCCTAAATCTTTGCGGATGGAAGTGATGCATGCAGCCCATGAGTCTAAACTCTCAAGACATTTCGGCTACCTTAAGACTTTGAACCTGTTACAAAGACAGTTTTGGTGGCCGCGCATGAGGCGTGATGTGTCGGATTATGTGTCAGCCTGCCAAACATGTTTAATGTGTAAGAATCGAGGGGGGAAGACTCCGGGTTTACTCTGACCCTTTGAAACCCCCCGTCAGCCTAGGGAGATGATTTCAATGGACTTTATCACTGATCTACCCCCTAGTAAAGGGAAAACGGTCATTTGGGTGGTGGTGGACACATTTTCGTACCTTTCAAACATCTCCTAACAGCAGGGGTGGGCAATTGTTTTGGCTTGGGGGCCACTTTGTGGGAGCAGAGGTTAGCGGAGGGCCGCACCTTTTAAAATGATTGCATTCATTAGTTAACTTTGCATTTCAGAAAAGGTATAAATTGTATCAAAAATCAATAAATATAAATTAAATAAAATAGTGGTAGTTTATTCAATTTATTTATTGTGCTAATTTCATATCATCTGTAGCTGCAAGCACATTTAATTTTAGAATCAGTTTAATGAGACAAATGTACCCTATCACACTTTTCTACATTTTTTTAAAAATCAGGAGTGAGATTGCTTGTTGAGATTCCCAACGGAGGCCTGACTGAAACCACGTGGCCGACTGTCTTGGTGGGCCGCAAAAAACTCTGGTGGGCCGCATGTGGCCCGCGGGCCACTATTTGCCCACCCCTGCCCAACAGCTAAAGCCCTGGTGAAAGTATTCCTAGCCAATGTAATTAAATTACATTCGATCCCACGGAAGATAATTTCTGACCACGGCTCTCAATTCGTTGCCAACTTCTGACAGGAGCTTTTGCACATCATGGAGGTGGAACCCACTCTGAGCAGTGCTTATCATCCAGAGACCGATGGCCAAACAGAACGTGTGAATCAGATTCTTGAACAATTTTTGTGGTGCTACACTATCAGCAAGATGACTGGGTGGACTTGCTCCCCTTTGTGGAATATAGTTATAACACTGTACATTTTTCTACTGGAGTCTCCCCTTTCATGGTGGCAGAGGGTTATGAGGGTGTTCCTCTTCCATCGTTAGGACCAGCCTCTCTGGGACCAGGAGGTTTTGCGGACTGGTGGAACTCTTTGCGGGACTCTTGGCCACTTATTGCAAAGACTTTAGAGGCCGCCAAGGCTGACTATAAGAAGTATGTGGACAAAGGGAGGGCCCATGGCTGGGATCTCTCCCCTGGAGATTCCGTTTACGTCTCTACTAAGAACATTAAGGGACTTCAGCCCAGCCGTAAATTGGGCTGGAAATATGTGGGGCCGTTCACTGTGATAAAGAAAATTAATGATGTCACATTTGAACTTGACTTGCCTAAATCGCTTAAATTCATTCACCCGGTTTTCCATTTCAGCCTCCTGAAAAAAGATCCTGGGCCGAACGAGTGGAGACCCCGACATCCTCCTCCTCAGATGAAGAGGGGTTGATTCTAAATATAAAAGAGGCTGGCTACTGTACCTTATACGCTGGCATGATTTTGGTCCTGAGCATAATGAATGGGTTGATTCTGTGCATGAAAACGCTCCCGCAAAGCTTTGTGCCTTCCATAAAATGTACCCTTTGAAACCTGGGGGTAACTGGGGTCTTTGGGAAGGTAGTATGTCAGCTATGGCTGCCATTCCTAGGCGGGAGGTGGCATATCCTCTCATCTCCCCTGGGCCTCTGCTGGAATGTTTCCTCTGTTCTCAGTCTTGGCTGCTTATCACACTGTGCCTCCCTAACCTTGACTGTGTTGCTTTTCGCCGTTTCTTGGCCACTTCCCTTTTCCAGGTGCTAACTGTAATTTTCCCCACTTTTAGCCTGGGAAGAAATGTCCAGTATATTTAAGCGCAATTTTATCTGTATGGTGATTGGAGGTTTCACTTTGCATTACCCTGTTTGAATGCACTATAACTGTACCCGTTCTACCCTCATTCCTCCATTACTGACTCAAGACATGTAGATGACAATAAGATCCACTGACAATAAAATAATCTTCTGGTTAAGAACTTCTGGTTGCAGTTTGAAATCTCTTGGACTCTCACAGACGTCTAGAGGGTGACCAGGATCTACAAGGTGATTGAGACTGAGATTGAGAGCTGGAGAAATAGTGGTGAGGCTCCCTGCATTCATATCGTAAGCGAGGAGAGTGAGAGATGGACTCCAAAAATGACATGCCTTTTCGTCCAGTAGGTGATAAGGAGGGCAGGAGTCCCTTGACACTGACCAACACTTCCAGGCAGAGACCAAAGCATAGTGAGACGGTGGAGATCTGGACGGCATCTTCAGGATTTGTGCCCTGGCATGATGCGGTCAGTCTGAGAGAAGAAAACTGGCACCAGGAGGGGGCGGGTCCTCACATGGTGGCACCACAGAAGATGCCAGGTGAGCTACTGGTGTCGATGTCAAGAGTGTGGAAATTATGACGGGATCATTTACTAGGACGGTAGATGTGACATCGAGCTTGACTTTCTTGACTTTCAAGAAAGTCGATGCCTTAGCACCTTCTAGCTGCTTGGCCTTATGTGGCTTCTTAGCTGATGATTTGGCAGAGGCCACAGTGTCTGACAGTTTTTGAGCAGAAACCGAGGAAGATCTAGAGGCAACTGAAGACATTCCTGGGTGAAGTGCAGCCTCTAATAGAACTGCCTTCAAATGGGCTGCACAATTTCGACAGGCCTGCTTGGTAAATGTCGCACAGTGAGAGCAACCTCCATGTGGTGGTGTTCTCCTAAGCAGAGAAGATACAAATTGTGCTCATCGTTCGAAGGAATCTTCGTGGGGCAAACACACACCTTCCCAGCCAGGGAGAGTGAAAGGGAGAAAGGGATGGGCGGTGGATAGTAAAAAAAGAATAGAAGAGGCGTTTTTTGTCTTTCTAGAAAAAAGAACAGGAAACAAATAACAATAATGGAGAGCAGACAACACAAGAAGATAGAATTGAAGAACTTAGCTGAGGCAAAGTGAGGAGCGATGAAGACAGGTGTGAACACAAGGGTGGTTGAAGAAGAACTGAGCGGGAGGTGGCTCTCTCGCACGCTCCAGGCATGCGCAGTGCACGCCTGCTACCCAGAGCAGGAAGACAGCCCACCAAAAAGCTCTTAGGCAAGCTGTAGAAGTTTTTCTGGTGAGGTTGTGCGCAGGCACCCAACGCAGCCACCCACATGTGGGACTGCACAGAGACCACAAAGAAGAACTTAAAGCTACTTGTAGCTGCAGAGTGTGGTCTGAATTACTTTAAATCCTTTTAGATACACATAGGCTTGTGCTGACACTAGGCGGGATCCTTTCACATACACACACAGGAATCCACCCACATCAACCGGCCTTTCCCCAAGAAATGGCATGAGGGCTGCCTGTCACCAGAGACAGGCCTCACAATCAAGAACTCTGTCCTCTCTCACTCTGCCATGCTACCAGGAAGAGCGATCCTTTTTGCCCAAAACTATGACTGCCTTCTCCGAGGCAAAACCAAACTGACTCCTGCTGTGCTTCCCCTCCAGCATTCCATTCCCCCTCTGAAAAGTGAGTAGATGCTGGAGCAGCCATTTTATGGGCTCAGCTGAGTGGCTGCTTTTCCCTCCTGTCTGTCACACCATCCCTCAGAGGCTGAGGTTCACACAAGTAAACTTCCCAAGCCAGAGATCCGTAGATGGCAAAGGAACTATACCAAGCCCCCTCTCACATATAGAGCACTTTCTTCTTGTCCGGTACAGAACACCAAATCAAGACAGCAACCACTTGATACAAATCATGGTTGTCACAATAGGCTTGTAATCCTGAGCCATTCTGGAAGGCATAGATGGAGGTCCTCTAGGATAATCAGCCTAGGAGTTTTCAACACCACCTCCACTAATGAAGGCAGAGACCCTGCATGGCATGAGGATGGCTGGTATAGCAACAGGATCTGACAGTCGCTGTTGCCGGACAAGCCATTTGGAAATGATCTACAGGAACCCTACCTCTCTGCTCACTAGGTCTAGCCCACTGCTGCACTGAGAAACCTAAGAGACATAGCTGGGATAGATTAACACACACACACACATGTTGTCAAGTTTCAGACATGCATGCCAAATTAATTTGCTCACTCAAGATAAGATCTTGGATGCTGCATCCAGCAATGGTACTCCATTATCATCACGGCTACCTGGGTATCTCTGACTGAGAGAAGGAATGGCAAGGAGAAAAGCCGAGAGCACAGAGCCACCCCTTCCTGATCATCTTAACTCTCACCACCAACTCCTCCCCCTCTCACCGCACCCATATTTATTTGCACAATGACATTTCTGCACAATAAGCTGCACATTCCTTGGTTCTGTGTAATTCATTCTACCAGGTGATGAGGGGGGGAAAGGTAATGAAGGCCTGTCTCCTGGACACCCTGTTCAGCACAGCTTGTGAGATTTCACCAAATATTGCCAATCATTTCCTAAGCCTCTGTTTGAAGACATAAAAAATAGAAGTGGTGATCTGGGCTACTGCTAAATACTGCATATTTAAAAACACTACTAAGTGATGCAGAAGTCAATAGCGAACAGCTAATGGGCCACAGTATGAAGAGTCTTTTATCCATAGGAGGAAATGGAAGAATTCCGGTTCAAACCTTCACTCTGGTGATAGTGGCCAGGTTACTGCGATAACCATAAGAAGATGTACTGAAATGCTGCAGACAAGTCAAGTATTAAGGTAAGCAATTGCATAGGAATTAACACACAATTCAACCCTCTAGTATCATCAATATCCTTTAAGCCAAATGTCTAGTGAAATAGCCAAGTGCCATCTAGTTGGTATCATCAGGGCTTCCAACTTACAATCAGGGGCTTGAAGACGTTCAGCTCAAAGTGGCCATTGCTGCCTCCAACTGTAACAGCGACGTTGTTTCCCATCACCTGAGCTGCCACCATGGTTATGGCCTCACACTGAGTAGGATTCACTTTCCCTACAGGAGAAAAAAGATTCCTCACATTAATTTTTCATCAGTAGCTTCCTTTTAAAGACTCCTTTCCTGAGTCTCTATTTTTTTTGGTTAATTTTTTTATTAAAGAAGAAATAAAAAAATAAGAAAGAATAACAGAACAAGGAGCACAAAAATGAAAACCAAAGTATTTTTAAAGAGAGCAAGAGAGAGAAATGATTGGATACAAATAATGAAAGCCAGATGCCTTTCGTCATGGTTTTCAGACCTCAGATTCAAAGATATAAATGACTTTTGTACCAGCTAACGGTAGTCAGGCACCTGCGGCATTTACCGAAAATTTGGCAATTCAAGGCAATTTATTCACATTATGTTAACTGTCTACAACGAAAGCGAATTCTTTTCTCATTCGTGTTGCGTGAGGACTACAAATACTGAACACGTTAGTATTGCTTGAGTCCCCTTCCTTCCCCATCCAAGATGACAGAAGACTCAGCACATTTGATTTACTCCCTGTTCTTATACTGCCACAAAAGTGCCATCTGGAGAACTCGGAAGTACAGGACCAGAATTTCCATGTAAGGGTTTGGATTCAGCCAGCTTTTTCATGCTATCTCACTCTATTCCCTTCCATATTACAGCTGCTATTCCACATGGCTTTTGTACAAGTCCCATGATTCTCAGCATAACCTTTTTTTTGCAGGCAAAGAGGAGGACTCCTTCCTTTTTTCATTAGCAGAACAGTTGGCTGGATCTAACCCCCAATGCATTCATAACAGAGATCTCTAAGAATTCTATCTTTTGTTGTTCTCCTATTCAGTTTGATATGTACTTCTCTGGGTAGTTTATTTCTTCTAGCAAAAGCTGTATTCTTTCTATAGATTTGATCTATATCCTTCTCAATTTCTTCAAACGTACCTATATCCAGTTGTTCAGTTAGTCTTTTAACTATCTCTTCCTTTAAATTTTTTTCAAGTGTTTCTGGGATATTTTGGCTTACCTCAACATACATCTGTCTGTGTCTTATGTGGCCTGGCCAACATGCCCCTCACCACCTCACTTACTTTCTTAGACAGATTCTTGGGGAGCCACTGTCTGCTGTGGAACATCTATAGAGAATAAATTTTCTCTAACACCACACAGGTTTCAGTGAGGGAACATTTACGTGTTTAAAAAAATGGGTATGGAGGAGAGAAAAGGTGAATAAAGTTTCTGAAGTGTGCAGTACATATTGTAATAGAATTCTGAGGAAAATATGTCTGTGTGTGTGTATCAAAAAAGATCTGGGTGTGCCGGTGATGCAGCCCTTGGCAGTTTCTCCATCCATTTGCATAAACCGCTGCTCTCCTCTTCCAGTAAGTGAGGTGGTGAGGGGCATGTTTGCCAGGCCACATGAGACACAAATGGATGTATGATGAGGTAAGCTGACATGCTTGGAGAGACAGAGGCGCTTGCTTGGCTGGAGGGATGAAGACCCACCTTCAGATCTAACAAGAAGTGGATGTTCATGCCATCCGTCAGAGTTCACTTCACAGCAAGCCACGATTTGGGCACATCATTGTAGGAGAAGCTAGCCTTCCAGCTTCCTCAGTTTATGCTGCAGAGATCATCTGAGTTTTGTTGAGTTTGGGCACTGACTGGCACAGTGGCACTGTTTCTGAGGGGCAGATTGCACACAGGTTCTGCTGCTGGCCAGGCTGGCAAACATGCTCACTCAGTCTGGTTATGCTGCAAGGATTCTCTGGTTTGACCTGAGTAAGTCCTGTTGGGTGGGCACTGACTGGCACAGTGGCACTGTTTCTGGGGGGCAGATTGCACAGGTTCTGCTGCTGGCCTGGCAAACATGCCCCTCACCACCCCAATTACTTTCTTGGACAGATTCTTGGGGAGACACTGTCTGCTTGCCTGCCTGCCTTTAGTTTTTCCCATAGGAAACAATGGAGAATGGGGGCACCCTCTTTGGATGCCCCTGGAATTGGACCCCCTGGTCCAATCTTTTCCAAACTTTGGGAGTCCTTTGGGGAGCAGCTTCAGCAGCTACAGTCCAAATTTGAAGCCTCTACCTCAAACCCCCTCCCCCCAGCCCCCTGGAAACTTTTCAGAAGTTTTTTGCCATTGATGACAATGGCCCCATAGGGTATAATGGACCCGAAAAATTTGGGAATCCTGAAAAAATTCGGATTTTGGCACTATACTGATATAGATATTCGGTTTTTTTCAGGAATCCCCCCAAAATTGGGGTCTAATATACCCGAATCCGGAAAAAAATGAATATTTTTTTTTGCACACTACTTTGTATGCCTCCTTAGCCTGGGGATTTTATTGATCCTTTTCTTACTGCTCCTGGATTAGTAGCCATTCACTTTTATACCTCTTTTTTATGTTTATATAATTGTTTTTTAATATCATATGCCTATAATTAAATTGCAATTTCCAGTTTACCCAAGCCCTATATTCAGGGAATCACTCACATCACTCAATAAACAGTTCAATACTAAGCTGACTGTGTAGCCAGTTAACAAGATTGCATCCCCTAATCTTACAACACAGCAAAGAAAAAAGTGAAACAGAAAACCTCCATCTCCACTTATACAATTTTCAAGTTCCCGCCTTTCTATAGCCCTTCTTTACGCAGTTTTCTTTGTCTCTGTGCCACCTATTCTTTATCACTAAGACCTTTCCCTACTATTCTCCTTCCTTTCTTCCGCCTACTTCATAAGTTCTGCTTCTTGCTCTTCTTTCTCCACTCTTTTCTTGTCTTTCCTCCACCTTTTACGTAGCCTCTCTCTGCATTGCCTCCTCACCTCTCAATCTTTTATGCCCTTTTCTTCCACCTTGTTCCAGCTCTTGCTTCTGTCTTCTACATAGCACTCCGCTCTTTTCGTAACTCTGCCTCTCTGCTTCTCCACTCCGTCTATAGATCCGTCTTTCCGCCTCGTCACTCCCTCGCCTCACAAGCCTTGTCCACTCTACTCCGTCTTCATCTCACCTTCTCCTCCACCTATCTAGAAGATCAGGAGTCCATGCAGCAGAGACTGGAAAGATGGAAAATGACCCGAACGAATTTGGGAGTGACCTGCTGCGAAGTGTGTGTGGCAGACACACAGAGACTGAGCTCTGAGCAGGCCTGTAGCTACAGTGGGGCATTTCCACAACAGAGATCTCTAACAATCTTTAATTAAATGTTTTTGGGCTTGTAATTGGTGTTTGTTGATAAAAACTTACCTCTCTAGATGTTTTGCTGGCAAAACATCTAGAAAGATAAGTTTTTATCAACAAACACCAATTACAAGCCCAAAACATTTAATTAAAGATTGTTATGATGGCAGCTGTGAAAACTTCAAGCTAAAAACAGAGATCCTGTTCTGCCTGTTGCCACATTTTCCTACAAGAAAAGTAGTTTTACAAACGTGTATGTCTGACCACAAGAATAGACAAAGTCGTGCTATAATGAGTAACTCACAATAACTTTATTGTATACAGCTGCTCTCTTTAAATAAGTAGGACTGTTGCTCTTTGTACACACATGAATCGGACTACTGAGTCAGACCCCCTTGGTCCATCAAGGTCTGTATTGTCTTCTCAGACTGGCAGCAGCTCTCCAGGGTCTCAGGCAGAGGTCTTTCACAACAGCTATTACCTGTTCCATTTTAACTGGAGATGCTGCAAATTGAACCTGGGACCTTCTGCATGCCAAGCAGTGACTCTACCACTGAGCCACAGCCCCTCACATCTCATGTGAGTTACTGGGGAATGATCTGAACCTACTCAGGACCTTCGTTTTGTTACACTGCTGCACCAAAGCAGGGTCAGCCTTCACATGCTGTATTACCTGGCATAATGCTGCTTCCAGGTTCATTTTCAGGCAAGATTAACTCCCCTAGACCACAGCGTGGTCCAGAACCCAGGAAACGGATGTCGTTGGCTACCTTCATCAGGCTGGAAGCCACGGTGTTCATTGCCCCACTCAGCTCCACTAGAGCATCGTGAGCAGCAAGTGCTTCAAATTTGTTTGGAGCAGAAACAAAAGGCAGCCCTAAGAGAAACAAAAATATGATCAATCAATAAATCAGCATTATTAAATATTTTTAATAATTATAGCCCATTGGTCAGCAGATCCGTTGAGAGACTTCAAGCCGCCAAACCAGGGCAGGAGTTTCTATACAGGGCCGGCCTAGTGGGGCAAACAACCAAAAAAGGCTGAAGTGTGAGTCCTCATACCTCAGGGCAGAACTGTCACCAAGTCTCTTTCTACTATCCAGATACCCAGAGACCAAGGGACAAAGGCCCTCCTAGAACTCAAGTCAAGAAAGTCATCCGTGCAAGGTAGGACACCTTCAAGGTGAGGTTCACAAACAATTACTGTGGTAGCTGTAGCCAATGAGGGCTAAAGTACTGGATTCAGATTGAAGCCTCCTGAATTCAAGAACTTCACAAGAATAGCATTAAATTGGTTTATTTAAAATTGTGCAGAAATAATCAATGCAGAGCACTGAACAGTGAGGATAAAATAACAAAACTAAAAGTTTTATCTAAGCACTTTTACAGACAATGGTTCAAGGTTGCAGATATTATCCAACAGCAAACTCAGGTCTTCAAGGTAGCAAGCTTCAAAGTCCAAAACAAAGTTTCTGGTCAGTAAAACATACCACACAAGACAGCACCCAGGCTCATCCAAGCAGAGGGCCAGTCAGCAAGCACCTGAAGCAGTGGCCTGGGGGCCAACACAGTGGTCGTGAACACAGTGGCTAAGAGCAGAGACCTGCAGCATGTTAAACGCCTAGGATTGACAGGTCCCCCCCCCCCCGGCCAGGGGATGGGGGTAGGGTTGCCAAATCATGTTGAGAAACTCCTGGAGATTTGGGGATGGAGCCTGGAGAGGACGGGGACCTCAGTGGGGTACTATGCCACAGTGTCCACCCTCCAAAGCATCCATTTTCTCCGGGGGAACTGATCTTTGTAATCTGGAAATGAACTGTAATTCCAGGGGATTCCCAGGTCCCACCTGAAGGCTGGCATCCTTAAGCCCACCACACTCAGCTCTCCTAGCTGGTAGCATATCACTTCTGCTACGCAGCCAACAACTAGGATGAAAACCTTTACTTTATGGCCCAGGGCCGGTGTTGGTCCGATTCTAATTAGCCACTCAGGTGAAAGGCAAATGACGTAACCAGACCTGTTGCTAAAGTGATGATTTGACCAATCCAAGGGGCTTGTCAATTAACCAGCTGTTCAGCAGCTGTGTCATGTTCAGCTGAACAAACACCTGTCTCCCACCCGTAATCTCAGGCTCTAACATGATGGAATGCCCCCTCCCCCATCTCATGTCCTTGGAGTTACCAGGCCTAATGGGATGATTCACAGCTGGGCTACCTCCCATTTCTCTTATCTATGTCTCTGAAGCTTCTAACAGCTTGCTTTGTTTCAGAGGCAAAAATATTTCTTTTGCAGAGCCACTTTACCAGGCTGTTTTACTATGCTGAAAGCCCAAACCAATGTTGAAAACTTAAACAAGAAACTGCGTAGGAAGACCAGTTTCTTGACAAGATTGCGACCGAGACCCACATAATCCAATCAGGCCCACGGCATCAGGGAGCAGTGACACAAGGAGGGCTTTTGTTTGTTGCCAAACAGTAAATTAAAAAACAGGGGAGAGAGTGAGCTTAGGGTAAGAGGCTGGAACTGAAAAGGCATAGGTTACTTCTTGCCTAGGAATGCTCAGGCTGGAAAGCTGAACACTTGATTGGTGTAAGTGCAAAAATTCTAAAGGGGAGGGGGAATTAACAGCAGTGGTCAAGAGAAGCAAACTGGGCTGGGAAGAAAATGTATCAGGAGGAAAAGGCGACAGGAAGCAGAATTTAAACAAGGGTTAAAGGTCAGAGTTTGGGGGGGGGGGGTTCTATTGTCCTGGCTCAGTTTACTTCATATGTTGACATTCTGCATTATTATTTTAAATCTTCAGATCAGTAGATAATCAGGATCTACCCCTGCACTTAGAGCTCAGTGATGGAGCACACTATAATATCTCTGAAGAACCTTTGGGGAAAACAAAGTGAAGCTTCAAGCAGCCATATTCCCGGACAGCCTGTGTATGACAATGGCAAAGGGCCCTCAGAAGTATGTCATGGCTCCCAATTCAAATTCCCAGCTTCCTTTTCTAAACCAGAGCAAGAGAATTCCTAGTAGTGGAGATATCAGGGAAGAAACGCAAGCAGTTTTTGCTCAGTAGAAAGGAACAGTGATTATGGTTAGTCAATTAATCCCATCCTTATCCAACTGACTTTCATCTGCTTTGTCTCATCACTTTTCCCCTTGGAGGCCTTTTGCTTCTTTTGTATTAGTTTCCTCATTAATATTCAGTGACAAGTGAGAACATGAGGCACAAAACTGGAGTAAGACTTATCCATCTCTGTTTACAGTGGGAAACCTGCATCAGGAGTCAGTGAGGACACAGAGGACACAGAGGACAGAGGACATAGAGGACAGGAACTGAAAAGTGAATGCCCAACTTCATGCCTCTCTTACCCCTGTCTAATCAATCCCTGAGAGTCACATTGCTGCAACTTGCCTCTGAGAATGCACAGAATGCCTTTTATTCAACAGTGTCTCACCCCCGTCAAATTCCCATTCTCTCTCCCCCAAAATCTGGCATTAGGGCTGAAGGACTGAAGACTCATAATGCTCAGGCAGGTGTGAATTCTAGACCCTTGCACTACAGGAAAAAGTAGGCCTTCACTGCCAAAGGGCTCAGGGGGCATAATATCCTGGCTAATCTTAAGCACTACCACCTCATAATACATTAAAATAGGGGAGGATATAAAACCAGGGGTCCCCAACATTTTTGAGCCTGCAGGGCACATTTTGAATTCTGACACATTTTGAATTCTGACACAGCAACAAAATGGCTGCCACAGGAGGTGGAGCTGGACACAAAATGATTGCTTAATAACTTCAGTCACACAGTGTAGATCCTTCTGCTTTAGTGGCAGCTGCTGCCAAAACAACATTTGAAAAAATCTGCACAGCCAATCAATTCTCCAATAATCAAAATCCCTACCCGTCTGTAATGATTTCATGTTTTGGTGTGTGTGTTTCTTTAAATGTTTAGTGTGACTGCAGTAATGTACGAAGAGTGATGGGGGAGACAAGTGTGATTTTGATTGGCTGATGACAGAGTGTGAGAGGAGATGTTCTGAGAGGAACATCTGTGTGTCTATGGCGGATTCTGTGTCTAAAGTTTGAAGAGTGAGCATAGTCTGTGTGACTATAGGATTTTGAGTCTTTTTCTGAGTGAGTAAGACCAACAATTTAGTCTGTGTGACTAAGATAGTTGATTCTATTCTGTGTGAATAAAACAAAGAGACTAGCCTGTGTGGCTATATGAGAGAGAAATATAAGCCTGTCAGAGTGGAGTTTGGAGTTTGAGAGACTGTTTGTATCACCAAGCATTACCAGTTATATTTACAAGTTCCTTTCTTCAGCAACTGTTCAAAATAACCAGAAACATATTTTGTTCTTTATTAAATAAATCAATTTTTGTTTAAACTTATCCCAGAAATCAGTACAGTACTTCCTCAGGGCCACATAGTCCTCCGGAGTGCCCAGACCCTAGGTCATTCTACCAAAAAAAGAGAGAAATTTGGAATTTTTAATTCCTGGTGGCAGCAGAAAACTACAAAGTTAAGTAAAACTGTTTCCCCAAATAGCAAGAACCTAACACCATCCCCAACCACTTACTAAAAACAGTTGGCAGGCACCAGAAAAGGTGTTGGTGGGGGCCATGGTTCCCTTGGGCACCACAATGGGGACTCCTGATCTACACACATCAGAGCCAAAACCAGGGGTCATTTCGTAGAAAAAGAGGTGCAGGAGCTCATTAGCATAACTCATTTGCATATGCCACACACCCTAACATACTGGAAGTGTGTCAGAAGGCAACACCCACCCCTCAGGCTCCACTCCACAGGTGAGTGAAACTGACCTGCTCTTCCTCCATTCCCTTCCCCATCCAATACTTTGTGCAATAAAAATAAGTGTAAAGAACACACCCTCATTCTCTTCCTGCTCCCTTGAAACCACGAGGTTTCAAGTAGGCTTGAGATACCCAGGACATGTGCACCACCCGTCTCTTCCCCTTCCCCTCCCCACAACAAGACACCCTGTGAGGCAGGTGGGGCTGAGAGAGGTCTTTTGAGAACTGCTCATGAGAGAACAGCTCTGAGAGAACTTGTGACTGGCGCAAGGTCACACCAGCAGCTGCATGTGGAGGAGTGGGGAATCAAACCCGGTTCCCCCAGATTAGAGTCCAACTCCTGACCACTACGCCAAACTGATGGGGTGGAAGCTGCTGAAGGGCTGGTGAAATTTCTCTAGTACTTATGTGCCATGTGCCCAGATCAAAAATGGTATACTTAGAACATTTATATGCCACCTTGAGCAAGTCTCTGGAAAAGCAGCACACAGTCATAAAAGGAACAATGATAAAATTATCAATATTAAATCAAAACATTAAAAACAATAAAGACTCTAGCAGGGCTTTCCCCGGGGCGCTGCGCCTCTGCACTGCTCGGGGAAGCCAAGGAGGGGGTGGGGCTTGGTCATGTGCCCACCCCCTGAGCTCCTCACTCCTGGAGCTGCGCTCCTGTGCGCTCCCGCTCCAACAGACCCCTGGCCAAAACTAATCTCTTCTTTGAGGTATAAAGCTGCAAAGGTGCAGAGTACTTTCCCCTTACTATGCAGCAATCAATCACACCTATAATAATTTCTAAGCCATTTATAAGCACACATAAGTTAGGAAACTTGCATTTTTTTAATTATTACACTGGCACCAAGGTTGCCAACCTCCAGATGGAGTCTGGAGATCCCCCAACTTTACAACTGATCTCCAGACTACAGAAATCAGTTCCCCTGGAGAAAACGGTTGCTCTGGAAGGTGAACTCTGTGGCATTGTACCATGCTGAGATCCCTCCCCTTCCCAAAACCCACCCTCTCCAGGCTCCATCCCCAAAATCTCCAGGTATTTCCCAGCTCAAGAGCTGGCAACACCCCTCAGTCTTCCCTGTACGTTTTTCAATCTTACCCGTCACTTGGACCCATACCTCTTATGCCCTGCAACATCTCTGATGGAAGCATATAGGCACACTCATAAATCAAAGAACTAATAAGAGGATTCAAAGCAATGGAAACTTGAGAATGCACCACGCTACAAACATTGCAGATGGCTCCTTCTAAGATATTTATGCATTCCCACTCCTGGAAACTGTGAGGCTTCTGTCCTTAACAGCAAAAGATCAGACCTTTGTTGATGAAACAGAGTTCTTTATTTCTTAATACTGCTTGACAGGTTCTCGAATGTTTGTTAGAGATGTCACATAAAGAACAGTCAGAGTTAATATACCCTCCAGTACAGTTTGAACCCCAACATCCAACCAATCACAATAGAGGGAGAAAAGCGCGGTTAAATGTTCTGAGCCGTTTTACTTCCCACAGGAAAGGTGAAGTGTGAAAGTTATAAAAATTCCCCTCTTGAACTGGGCGACCCAGATGTGTGAAACTTATACATAACAAAGTGGCTCCGGCGGCCTTTCAAGGTCTTCACAATGTGATAAGACAGTTCCATGTCCCAGGGAATGGGAGGAGGGAATGCATGGGAGGAAAAGCCATTTGTTCTTTGGTGACGTGCAAATATGTGGGGTCGCCACTCTCCCGGATGAAATGGTTACACTGACCAGACCTTCAAAAAGCAATATAACTCAGAGCAATAAATGAGGGAGGGGGAGGCAGGAGACAGCTTGACAGAGATAGCAATGGTTACACTTTTGGCTGAGCGATAGCAAGTTACAGAAAGCACAATGGAAACCCTGTTAGGATCCTATGATCCTGACAGAAACTACCACACATGTAAGGTAGGGACAGGCAGCAACGACTTGGCAGAAATGTTTCCACTACTTTTTACATGTAACATATGGTTAATTTCCATGCAACGTTTTCAGTTGAATGAATAGCCCATCTTTTCAAAGCCAGACAAATATTAACACACATGTTCACAGGTACCACATGGTACAAAAAAATCCTATTAATGTTTATGCTGTTCTGCTCAGGGTGACGTCACCGGGTCCCACCCATGACCCTACGGGATCCCCACCCTACCGTGCCCAATGATGGGACTCTAACAACAGCTCAGTGTACTCACTGAGCATAAAATGCCAGCGCTAGACTGGAGACAAGGAATAGTCGATTAAGTGGTGCCTTCACCCTTGTGTCCAAACCTGAATTGTTTAATTGATGCCCCCTTCCCCAAGCCTCCAGCTAACTCAGCGACTGCTCTTCCTTACTGTGATATTCATAGAATCAGAGTTGGAAGGGGCCATACAGACCATCTAGTACAACCCCCTGCCCAATGCAGGACCAGCCTAAAGCATCTCTGACAAATATTCGTCCAGCCTCTTCTTGAAAGCTGCCAGTGAAGGGGAGCTCACCACCTCCCTAGGCAGCTGATTCCACCTTTGAACCACTCTGACCATGAAAAAGTTTTCCCTAATATCCAGCCAATACCTTTCTGCATGTAATTCAAATCCATTGCTTTGGGTCCTATCCCCTGCTGCCAACTGGAACAGCTCCTTGCCCTCCTCCAAATGACAGCCTTTCAAATATTTAAAGACAGCAATCATGTTCCCCCCCCCAATCTCCTCTTCTCCAAACTAAACATTCCCAAGGCCCTCAGCCTTTCCTCGTAGGTCTCAGTCTCCAGACGCCTGATCATCCTCGTTGCTGTCCTCTACACCCTCTCGATTTTGTCCACATCCTATTTGAAGTGAGGCCTCCAGATCTGCACACAGTACTCAAGGTGCCGCCTGACCACGGCAGTATAGAGGGGCTATGACCTCCTGCGATTGGGATGCTATGGCCCTTTTAATACAACCCAAGACTGAATTTGCCTTTTTTGCCACCGCATCACACTGACTGCTCATATTTAGTTTACAGTCCACTCTTACCCCAAGATCTCTTTCGCATACACTACTCCCCAGAAACGTATCCCCCATCCAATATTTGTGTCTGATATTTTTGTGGCCCAGATGTAGTACTGTGCATTTATCTTTGTTGCATTGCATCCTGTTTGCAACTGCCTGCTTCTCCAGAGTATTCAGGTCTTGTGGAATTTTAACTCTGTCTTCTTGGGTGCTTGCTACTCCTCCCAATTTGGTATCATCAGCAAATTTAATGAGTAGCCCTTCTACCCCTTCATCCAGATCATTGATAAAAATATTGAAAAGTACCAGGCCCAAAACCAAGCCCTGGGGCACCCCACTGGACACCTCCCTCCAATCTGATGAAATGCCATTGACCACCACTCTTTGGGTGCGGTCCTCTAACTAGTCCCCTATCCACCAAACTGTCCTATAGTCCAGTCTACACTCTTCCAGTTTGCCCCTCAGAATGTCATGGGGAACCTTATCAAAAGCTTTACTGAAATCCAGGTAAATCACATCAACAGAGTTTCCACGATCCAGTACGATCGTCACACGATCAAAGAAGAAAACCAGGTTGGTCTGACAAGATCTTTGGGGACAAAATCATGCTGACTTCCCTGGATCACTAAGTGGTCCTTCAAATGCTTACAGGTCAATCCCTTTTAAATCTACTCTAATATCTTCCCAACAACAGAAGTCAGACTGACTGGCCTGTAGTTTCCTGGGTCATCTTTCCCTTTCTTAAAGACTGGGATAACATTTTCTTTTCTCCAATCTTGTAGCACATCCCCAGTCCTCCAGGAGGCCTCGACGATGCTGGATGGAGGCTCTGCAAGTTCATTAGAAAGTTCTTTGAGCACTCTTGGGTGCACACCATCTGGCCCAGGGGATTTGTATTCGTCCAGTGCAGCCAGGTGCCTCTCCATAACCTCCTTGTCAATGTCAACTGGACACTCAGGTGCCCTGTTATGTCCTCTACCATCTCTAGATGGGCTTGAGTTCTTCAGGGAGATAACAGAGGCAAAAAGTCATTAAACCTGTCTGCTTTTTCTCTGTCCTCCACCAGAGTTTCTCCTTCTACTCCCAAAAGCAGTCCAATTGCCTCTTTTACCTTGTGTTTGCTTCTCACATATCTGTAGAAATTTTTCTTATTGTAGCGATGCTCCCCCCCCCCCCCCGCCAGACCCAACTCATACTGAGCTTTGGTTTCTCTGATGGCTGATCTGCAGTACCTAGTAACTCGCATATACTCCTCTTTAGAGGTCTGACCTTCCCTCCATTTCCCTTTTCTCCCTTAGCTTATTCTGAAGCTCTTGGTCCATCCACATTGGTTTCTTGGAGCCCTTACCATGTTTCCATCTTGCTGGAATAGTGAGGGCTTGAGCTCGCAAAAGCTCAAAAGCCGCCTAGAGCCGGTTCGCTGGCTAGGCGGGGTATAAATTGAACAAACAAATAAATAAATAAATAAATAAATAAATATGTTTGAGAAGAGCCCACCCTTCACTTGCTCCTTTCCCTTCCAGCACACTCCCCCACGGAATGACTCCCGTCAAGCCTCTGAGTTCGTTGAAAATATAACCTACAAGTCTGGCTACGAACTTCCTTGGTCCCCGCACAGCAACCGGAATTGAAGGAGGACCTGGTCACTTCCCCCTAAGGCCCCCACTACCTTCACCCCGTCTACCAATTCTTCCCTATTGGTTAATATTAAGTCTAGTATGGCTGAGCCCTTCGTAGCTTCCTCCACTATTTGAAAAAGGAAGTTGTCAGCCAGACAGGGCAGAAAGTTGAATGATAGCTCCGAGATGCTCTTCCACTCCCCCCCAGATGTTGTTCAGAGTGGCCAGTGTCTCTCAGGCCAAGCTGCTGACTAGCAGCTCTGACATCCTCTGCTCCGATGCTACCCTTTCCTGATGGAACCAAGAAGGCTTTGGGACAGGCCTTCTTTTAATGCATAACCAGACACAAAAATATGCAATTCCAAGGAAGTAACTCTGCAGGTCAAAGAATCAAGTATTCCACATAATTGCTGTCCAGTTCCCAGTTCTGAGGATTTTTCTCCCCTTTTATGCAGGCTTGCAAATGTCATGGAGTGTGACTAAGCAGATGCACCCAAGCAATGCACAGGTGTATCAGAGCACCATGCACTACAAGCAAAAATTACAACAGGCCACTGTGCAATTCCAAATTTTCTCTTTAAAAAAAGCCCTGTAATTTGGGGGCAGGGTTGACAGACCTCCTCTGTCCTATTCACTGATCACCTGGTGGCTGCTCCTGCTGCAGAGCCAGTTTGGTGTAGTGGTTAAGTGCGCGGACTCTAATCTGGGAGAACCAGGTTTGATTCCCCACTCCTCCACTTGCAGCTGCTGGATGACCTTGGGCAAGCCATAGTTCTGTCAGAGCTGTCCTTGAAAAGAGCCGTTTCTGTCAGAGCTCTCTCAGCCCTACCTACCTCACAGGGTGTCTGTTGTGGGGAGGGGAAGGGAAAGGAGATTATAAGCTGCTCTGAGACTCCTTCGGGTAGTGAAGGGTGGGGTATAAATCCAATCTCTTCTTCTTCTTCTTCTTTCCTATTCCACACCCCTGCCATCTACTCTTGTTGCACCCACCACACAGCTCAGTGTTTAAAGATGAAGCCACGTATTGATTTCAGTTTAGTCTCTACCTTACCACACTGACCCGGCGTGAGGAGCAGTACATTTAGGAAGACAGTCTCTAGGCTGATCATTGGGTGAACACAGATGCAAATAAAGCAAAACCTTTACCTTCACACTGTTTCTTACCTGTGAGTGCAGCCACCTTAGCAGCCACCTTCTCAGCAAAACCAATTCTTGTGTTTAGGCCTGTGCCAACTGCAGTACCACCAACTGCTAGCTCATAAATCCTTGGCATGGCCGACTGAATCCTAATGATGCCATACTTGACTTGCTGCACATAGCCGCTAAATTCCTTGAAAGAGGAGAAAAAGCAGCAACACAGGCAAGATTATGTTACTAACCAAGTTGTAGCCCAAATGTTTAAAACAAAGAAGCCAGTTCTTGCTAACCAAAAGATACTTTTCCGGAGTGACAATGAACTATTGAAGTCACATGAACAACGAAGCTGCCCTATCCTGCACCAGACTTTTGGTCCTGTTGGCAGAGTAATTAACATAGCAGCAGTGCACAATCTGATTAAAGAGCAGGAAAAGGTTTATTTAGGAACTAACATACTTGATAAGAAAGAGGAGACACAGACTTCCGGTTTCAGTGGGCTCTACGGCAGGCATGATCTCCCAATACTCCGGGAGACGCGACCCAGACTCGGTGGCCTGAAGGGGTGCTGAACTGGTTTTGGACTCCCAGGGACCCCTGTAGGGGGACCCTGCCTGAGGCGCGAGTGGTAGCCTCTCCCGGGATGGCGATTTCGGGATTGAGGCTCCCCTTTGCCTCTGTAGGTTCAGCTGCCATAGCGCCTCCGGGCACAGCAGAGTCCACACAGGACGGCTGCAGAAGTCGAGCGAGCCACAAGAAAAAGATTATCTACCGGGAACGCATGGCGAACTTGTAAGTGTTAACTTACAGAGAGGATTCTCTGATTTGAACTGAGTAGAAGAGAGGAGGAATTTAACTTTAAATCCCCCCCCCCTTTTAAAGAGACGGAGCTGTATTAACATCAGAGAATCTTGTGGCTGGCTAAATGGCTGGAGCTCAAGGGGGGAGCAAATTTAACTAACAGACTTAAGGAACAAACTTTTAACTATCTTGTGACTCTTCTTCGGATGTATAAACAATAAGCAATGACTGGACGGGGAGATAAGATGGCGGGGAAACTCAGACCTTCTCCAAAAGCTCCTGCTTCTCTTCTGGTTTCAAAAACCGAGTCTAGTACAGACCTAACAACTGCATTAGTGACTGCATTGTGCCCTCTAATGGATCAGCTGATTGCTGTTAATGTGAAGCTGGATAATTTGCAGAAAAATGTAGCAGACGCAAGCATGAGGTCTGAAAAAGTTGAAAAGGAATTGTTGGAAGTTAAATCCAAGACAGAGAAAAGTGATTTGAGGATGTGCAAGATGGAAAAGGAAAGAGCCTCTGATAAAAACAATTTATTAAAATTACAGATGGAACGCTCAATTTTTTTTAAGGTTCCAGGGTGTTCCTGAACAAAAGAGTGAGAATCTCAAGCAGACATTGAGTGAGGCTTTAGCTCCAATGGCAGGTATCAAAGTGGATATACTACAAAGCGATATGGATATGGTTTACAGAACCTATCCGGATTTTGCCAGGAGAAGTTATGGTGAGATTCTCTAAAAATTCAACCAGAGACGTGGTGCTCAAGGCCACAAACAGAACTACCCTGAAGATCCAAGAGGAGGAGATTAAAGTGTTAAAAGACATTCCATTTTTGATCAGGAAGAAGAGGAAACCCTACAAAAATTTAACTACATTTTTGCAAGCAGAAGGCATTTTGTACAGATGGCTTACTCTGGAGGGATTGGTTTTCAGCTTTAAGGATAAAAAACAAAAGATTGACTCTGTTGCAGAAGCTAAGAAATTTTTGGATTTCTGCAAGAATAAGCAAGGTGTTACACCTTCAGAGGATTCATTAGAACTGCAAGAAAGCATCTATGGACTGGAAAGCTTGGAACATGAAAGTGATGGACCTGAGGAGAAAGAGTCTGAGGACGGACTGGCAGAGCGGAGGCAGAGCAGCAGTCCAGACTGCCACATCTGCCTGGAGGAGGCGGGCCAGATGCAACGCTCCTCCCGCAGCAGTTGGGCACTACTTAAAAGTGGTGGCCTGGCTGCTGCACACACATTCCACCCGCTTCTGGCGGGTGTGAACGCGCGCCAGCCGGGGGAGCCGCGTGGCGTTCGCACCACGCTGCCGGAAGCCGCCCTCAGTCTGGACGCTGCGGGCGGCTTCCTTGTGGCAGCGTGCGAATGCCATGCGGTGGGGGCAATTCCCCCCACCTTGTTCTGCCGCGCCATGGAGGCGCAGCAGAACAACAGTCTGTCCTCAGCCTGAGTCAGAACTAGGAGCAGCAGCCCCTAAACCACTGGGAGAAGAAAAGAAGACAGAAGAAAAATATAACCAGTGAAGTGTTAAAAGTTTTAAATGTTTTTATTGTACCCTACTTTGAGTTTCAGTGATTTATCCATGTTATTAAGCAGTGTATTATTAGATTAAGCAATTTTAAGCCTGGAATTTACATAGTGTTTCTTGAATTATTTGAATTGAATTATTTACTTCTGTATACCTTAGAGCCAGTCTGGTGTAGTGGTTAAGTGCACGGACTCTAATCTGGGAGAACCGGGTTTGATTCCCCACTCCTTCACTTGCACCTGGCTGGATGACCTTGGGCAAGCCATAGCTCTGTACCAGCTGTTCCCTCAAGGACAGCTTGGGAAAGAGTTCTCTCAGCCCCGCCTACCTCACAGGGTGTCTGTTGTGGAGAGGGGAAGGGAAAGGAGTTTGTAAGCCGCTCTGAGACTCTTAAGTGAGTGAAGGGCGGGATATAAATCCAATCTCTTCTTCTTCTTCTTCTTAGGGTAGTGTAGGGGTTTTTTAAGTTTATTTATTTCCTTTTCCCATGTTTTACAATTATCAACTTGAAAGACATCCGAATTTCCACTTGTCACAAAGTACATCCACCACGTTACATATATTCTGTACCTTATCTTTACATGTATAGCACTTTTCGAGATTGAAGGCAGAGCCCCTACAAGCCGCTGCCTCTGACGCTCCAATTACATATACATATACATACAGAAATTCAATAACGTAACCTATATTTTATACCCTGTCTTTACATAAATTGTACTTCTCAGCTTTTGAGGCAGAGCCCATACAAGCCGCTGCCTCTGACATTCAGATTACATATACCTATATTGTTTCGAGTCTGTTATTCCTTGTTATGATCTAACCATATATAGAACTGGTTCCATCTTTTAAGAAATTCCTCTAGATCTTTCCCTTGTAATAACAAATTCAGCCTGTCCATTTCAGCCACTTCTAGTAGTCTCTGTATCAGATCCTCTCTTGAAGGCAACATCTCCCCTTTCCAATTCTTAGCTACCAAAATTCTTGCCGCTGTTAATATATATATTAATAGATATCTCACATCTTTATTGTAGTCTTCTGCAAACATATTTAATAGAAACACTTCAGGGGTGTAAGGCATCCTTACACCTGTTATCTCACTAGCCATATGATATACCACCCTCCAAAACCTCTGGATTTTTTCGCAGGTCCACCAGACATGATAATATGTTCCTACATTTCTCTTGCATTTCCAACAGATGTTAGAAGCATTTTTAAAACACCTAGCTATTTTTGCCGGTGTCCAGTGTCATCTGTGGAACATTTTCAAAATATTCTCTCTATAGGGAATAGTTCTCATAAATTTTAAAGATTTCCATGTCCAAGTCCAGTGGGCTATCTCAATACTGTAGCCAAAATCTTTCATCCAAAGAATCATAGTTGCTTTGACCTGTTCATCTAACATAAAAGGTTATACAATTTTTGCATCAATTTATCGCTTGAGGATAGCCGTATTTTATCTAATTCATTCTTCTCTTTCTGAAACCCACTCCTACAATCTTTACTATATCTAGATTTGATTTGTAGTTTTTCCCACCATGTCAAATTTAGGTTTTCCCATATGTTATTTTCTTCTGCCTTCAACTCATTATTTTTGTCTAGCAAAACATCATATACTACTTTTTTCATTTCAGTCATTAATGTGGGTTTAATCAATACCTCTAAGGGAGAAACACATTTGGGGATTTTATCATAATATCCCATTTTCATCGGTCCCCATGTTTTCATGAGCGCACCTCTTATCATATGTTGATTAAATACTGAATGTACTTTTTCCTTTTCATAATAAATATACGAATGCCACCCCATCGGTAAGTTATGTCCTTCCAATTTCAAAAGTCGTGTATCTTCTAGGCTAGGGTGATCCATTCCCGTATCCAAACTAAGGCTGCAGCTCTATAGTATAATTCCCAGTTGGGAAAACGAAATCCTCCTCTTTCTTTTTTCTCTTGTACTATTTTCATTCTAATTCTGGGCTTCTTCCTATTCCAAATAAATCTGCTACATATTCTTCCAAATATTTCATACTTCTTAATATCGATAAATTTTGTACTATGAAAAGGAATCTAGGCAGAACATTCATTTTAATCACTGCTATTTTGCCCATAAAAGAAAGCTTCAGATTATTCCATTTTATTATATCTTTTTGAATATCCTGAATCAATTTTTTATAGTTATCCTCTACAAGAGCCGTATTTCTATCAGAGACTGTTATTCCCAAATATTTTACCTTTTTTACAACCTCTAAACCTGACTTTTTTGTATGCATTCTGTCTGTTGTGGCGTGCAGTTGTTGTAGTGTTTTAAGTAGTTTTGTAGTGGATAAAAACAATTTAAAAATTACAAAAAAGAAAAAAGAAAGAGGAGACACAGAGATAGGTTCCTAACTACATCTCTGTTAAACTTCTGAGGAGGAGGAAATTGCCCTAAGAGCAGCTATCTGAAGACGAACAAGGAATGACACTTAATAGGAGAGAGAAAGTGCTGTCCTACTGCTCCCTTCAGGGTCATCTTCTCTTTTCTTTGTACACCAGACACTGCCTTTTCCAACAGGCCCATCAAGGTCAGTGCTGTCTGCTCAAACTGGCAGTGGTTCTCCAGGATCTCTGGCAGAGAAAGGTCTTTCACATCAACCAGTGCCAGATCCTTTAACTGGGGACTGAACCAGGGACCTTCTGCACACCAAGCAGAGGCTCTGCCACTGAGCCCCAATCCCTCCTTCTCAGTCCTGTGCCTTAAGAATAAGAACTGCAAATCTTGACAAGTTGGTAACAGGTTCATCCAAGGTTCAGTGTTAAGTGAGTCAGTACCTGCCCAAGGGTCAGAGGAACAGCATCTTGAGTATGAGTGCGTCCAATTTTAATAATGTTGGAAAATTCTTTGGCCTTGGCATCAAGGGCATTGTGAAGCTTCTGCAGCCCTGGTAACAACACCTCATGCACTTCCTGGGCAGCAGCAATATGCATGGCCGTTGGAAACGTGTCATTTGAGCTCTGAGTAAAATTTAAAATAAAACAACTGATTATACAGAAAATATGGCGACATCTTAAAGTGTAGTAAGTATACTGTAGCATATGGCTTATTATACTAGAGCCCTCTTTACCAGAAGCACGATGTCATCAGCCTCAACCGGCGGATTTCTTAGTATTAACGTGTACACGAATGGTAAAGAACAGGGCTAAAGCACAATAACATGCAAGAGAGGGTCTTGGAGGGACCAAATCACATCCATCTGAACTTTGCATAAACTGTCACAAACAAAAAGCAGGGACCGTTTACAACAACAGAAATAATTATTTGAAATACTGATATCCAGCTCTCTTTCAGCCAAAGTTCTCAAGTCAGCTCACACAAATAAAGCAAGAATTATAGTCCCATAAAACTCGTGCCTTACAATATAGCTGGCTAGGCGGGATATAAATTCAAATAAATAAATAAATAAATAAGCTGTCAAAATATAATGCCTTACAATATAGCCCTGAGCCCACTTGCAGGAAGGGTGGGATATAAGTCAAACACATAAAAGAACAAATCACTAACACAAGTTAAAAATCCAAAAGGCAGCCCTCTCTTCAACAGAGAGGCTCAGCAGTCAAGTTTCCCCCTGGACTCTGAAGCTGGAAACGCCAGGCTCTACCTCACCAGGGCTGGGGTTTCCACAGGTAAGACTCTACCACAGAGAAGGCCCCATTCGCTAGTGGCCGCTGCATGGAGGGATGGGTATACAAAGAAAGGTCTCTGCCAAAGATTATAAATAGCAGACAGGCTCAGAGGGAGGCAAGTGGTCCCTTCAGTATCCTGGCCATAAAACCATTCAAGCCTTCAAAGATGATCACCACCACTGTGAAATTTGGGTATCAGTTGGCAGCCAGAGAGGTACAAGACAGGTGAGATACATTCCCAGTAGTTTGTATAGCTGCTGCATTTTGAAAGCTCCAAGGTGGTCTTCAAAAGCAGTCCCATGACCCTACTGGATCCCCACCCCACCACTCCCAAGATGGAGATCTGACAACAGCTCAGTATACTCACACCCCCTTAGCATAAAATTTCAAGACTAGACTGGAGACAAGGAACAGGCGATTAAGTGGTGCCTTCACCCTCGTGTCCAAACCCGAAGTGTTTAATTGATGTCCCCTTCCGCAAGCCTCCAAATAACTCAGTGACTGCTCTTCCTTTCTGTGATTGTTTTCACATGATATGTATCTTATTGTTGTTCATCACTCAGTATACAACGCTGAGGAAATAATGGTCACTTAGTGATTTCTTTAATCTTTTTTTTTTAACCAGTTCGTGCTGCTTGGTGCCCAAGCTAGGGATGGTTCCCAACTGTTGGAAGGACCAAAAAAAATTGTTGTATTAACTGTTGGGTGATTTGGGAGCTTGGTGTTCCTAACCTGGAACTCACTATCATGTTGTGGGTTTCTTCCCCACTGTTCCCCATGTGTTTCCAGCCCTGTGTTCATAACTTCCTTTTATCTCTGGCCTTTCTTCTTAATCTGAACCCATCACTGTCCCTTTGTAATTTTTTCCTAGCTCTGTTTACTCAAGTGGTCTGCTGTTCTCACTTCCTACCCAACTGCCTTTTAAACCTCAGCATACTTTTCTTGCCCCTTTCTCCTTACAGAACATTTCTGATTCATTTTTTCATCTCAAAATTGAAGGATTTTTTTGTGAAACACCTTGTATACTGAATGCCTGCCAAATGAAACCAATCTGATAACTATTCTGAACTCTTAGAACCCAGATCTGATGGAAACACACAGCGAGAATGTCTGAAAAACTGCATAGTGACCTGGCTTTTATTAACATGATCGTTTGGATGCACCGGATCCTTGCTTCCCAGTTTGCCTCCCAGTATCTCAATGGCTCTGTTGCTGATGACTTCATTGACATTCATGTTGGTCTGAGTTCCAGATCCAGTCTGCCACACCACCAAAGGAAAATGATCGTTTAATTTACCTTCCGATACCTACAAAACACATACGCATATACATTATTCTTACTTATTGTTTTTATGTTACAATCAATACATTACTGAGCTAAAGCCACTGTGATGGTAAAGATCACCCCAAATTTCACAGGCTTTAATTGCACCAGAAGTGCAATTACGCTTAAATCCCTACCACAATTGATTACAGAATACACTGGCTACCTTCATTCTGTGACAAACTCCCCCAACTTGTTTCTACCTCATTGGAATAATAGAAGGGTTGCACAGAAATAATGTAACTGTTTGTCATCACACTTATTCTGAAAAGACGCTAGACTAAAGAGGCTGGGTAGCATGAGTGCATTGAAAATGGATTGTTCAGTAGATTATTCAGTATATGTGAAAGCACCCGTATTTACAGATCCGGTTGCTTTACTGTTATCAGACAAATGCTTGTCAAAAGAAAGTATTAGTCAAAACGACTTCTAACAATTTAAATCTTCTTTGTGTAAAATTTATCCTAAATTCTTCCCCAACATCGCAGAAGCAATCGGGAGCTTGCGGAGCACTGACTAGGATAACAGCATTGCTGACAGTGATTATATGGATAAATAACTTACAGTATCTTTTCATGTGTCTACTGGACACCCCAGAGTGGCATCAAAAGCCCATTACACTCCTTCCTATGTTACTGATATAGGACAGCGTAGTTTGTACTGTCTGTTGCTGGAAGCAGGATTGCACTCTGATTTTTTCATCAATTAACTTGTCATATTAATACTTATGCTTTGATTCAGCTCTGTTTCAGATTTCTGGTAGGTTCCAGATTTCTGCAAACCATGTTGCTGTCAGAGTCTCTAGTAATCAGCACTCAGCAATGGTCCTTAAGCAGGTTCAGTTTATTGTAGTAAGTTTACTATACGTTCTCTAAACATTTCTGTGTTAAGACTGAAGAGGGAAAGCGGGAAAGGGATTTTATACGGGGTTCAAATTGGGGTGTCAGATGGCTACAAGCCAATGAATGCCACGTTACCCTCGCATGGAAAATAAGTTTTTACCACTGAGCGGGAAACTCGCAAGAGAAACCCAAGATCTTGAGTAAACAGGGAAAAATGTTAGAGGAGCATCACCAGTGACAAATCCTAGAGGAGAATCGGAAGTAACATTCCAGAGTTTACAACAGTATTTACAACTTTCTCCCCCGCCTTTTCTTCATAGCGGCCACTCTCTCTCTCCCCCACTTTTTATTTATGACAGCCTAGCTGACATCCTGCCCCCCTAAAGTGGTCCCCCCCAGCTTCAAAGGGTACAAAGAGTGGAAAGCACGTAATAACTCAAGGGCATCGACATGACAATCCTGGATCCATTCATTTTCTTCAGGACCGAAATCCTTCCACCTAACCAAGTAGAATAGACGGCCATGCCATATTTTAGAGTCCAGAATCTGAGCCACCTCGTGATGCGGTTCGTCAGTCAGAATCAGAGGTGGAGGGGCAGGAGAACAATGACGCCAAGCGTTCAGTCCAGGATCCCGCTTCAGGAGGCTGTAATGAAAGATTGGATGAACGCTCCAAAGGGATTTAGGCAGGGCCAATTCAACAGTCACTTTGTTGATTTTACACACCACAGGAAAAGGTCCCACATAACGCCAACTCAGTTTCCTACTGGGTTGCAGTCCCTTCAAGTTTTTAGTGGACAAATACACACACAATGCCCCAGATTTATGTCCCAGGGTTCAGCCCGGTGCTTGTCAGCCTGAGACTTGTAATTGGCTTTGGCCTTATCAAGAGCTTCGTGAATCACCGGCTACTGGTCCTGCAGACCGCACTACCAATCATGCAAGTCTCCCCCTTCTGCAGGGGTGTCATCGGACATTACAGGGAGGGGCGCCCCCTCATAACCATACAAAGCCATAAAAAGGGACACCCCTATGGAAGAATGCACTGAGTTGTTGTAACTGTATTCTGCATACGGCAATAAGTCCCCCCAGTCATCTTGCTGATAATTGGTGAAACACCTGAGAAATTGTTCGAGTGTTTGATTAATTCTCTCCATTTGACCATCAGTCTCTGGGTGATAAGCACTACTGAGTCCTTGTTCAATGTCCAACAGGTGCAACAGTTCTTTCCAAAATTTGGCAACAAATTGCGATCCTCTGACCAAGATTACCTTCCTCAGAAAACAGTGGAGTTTAACAATGTGGTGCATAAACTAGTGCTTTAGCAGTGGGCAGCTGCTTGAACGGAATAAACTATGCCTGCTTCGAGAACGAATCCACTACCACTCAAATTACAGAATTTCCCTTGCTGGGGGGCAGGTCAGTGATGAAATTCATTGAAATCACCTCCCAGGGTCTGGATGGGGTTTCTAAAGGTTTCAACCACCCAGGGGGTTTTCCCCCTCGTCTTTTGCACATGAGACAGGTAGGGCACGAGGTAACATATTGTGAAATGCCTGCCCTCATATACGGCCACCAAAACTGACGTTGCAGTAAATGCAAAGACTTCAGGAACCCAAAATGTCCAGCTAGTTTGGATTCGTGGTCCCAGCGCATCACCTCCCTCCGCATAGAAACTGGCATGAACACTTTGGACCCCTTATACCAACAGCTGTCTTCATGTTCCTCTAATCCCAGCGTGGAGGCGAGTTCCTCCCGGTCTTTGTCAGACACACCCTTCTTGAATCTGGTGCTCCACAGAAGTACCTCTTCCCTCCCCCCCGGCCCTGCTTTCGCCTGACTGTGAGTCATGACCGCCCCACCCAACTGCGAGGGTGTGAACATAGAGTCAATCACCTCTTCCCTCTGACTCACATGTTGGGGTAGGGGTGACAGGGCATCAGCCAGAAAGTTTGGTTTTCCTAGGAGATAGTGGACAGTAAAATGGAATTTGGAGAAAAACTCCACCCATCTGAGTTGTTTGGCATTGAGACTTCGGGGTGTGTGTAGCGCCTCTAAATTCTTATGGTCAGTCCACTACCCGTACCCCCTCCAACCAATGTTGCCACGTTAACCAAGCTAATTTAGTAGCCGCGGCTTCCTTGTCCCACACTGACCAAATGCGCTCAGTAGTGTTGAACTTCTTAGAGATGTAAACCGGGGGCACTCCCTGTTGCAAGACAGCCCCTCCCATCGCGACATCTGACGCGTCCACTTGGGCAATGAATTTTTTATTCTCGTCGGGGTGGGCAAGCACTGGCTCAGAAGTGAACAGCTTCTTCAGTATCTCGAATGCCTACTGACATTCTTCAGTCCAGTTTAACTTGGCCCCGGTCTTTGTACTCTCCACATCTTTCCCCTTTGTTTTCAGCAAGTCTGTGAGTGGGAGAACTACCTGGGCAAAATTAGAGATGAAACCCCTTTAAAAATTACAAAATCCGAGGAATGACTGGAGACGGCATCAGGTGGTGGGCGCCTTCCACCCCACCACATCGGCTACTTTCTTTGGATCCATCTCTAAGCCCCTTTGGGAGATGCAGTAGCCCAGGAAATCCAGTTCCTCCTTGTGAAACTCGCATTTGGACAACTTAACAGTCTATGCTCCGGAAGGGTCCGGAGGACCTCCCACACCAATTTGACATGCGATTACCTGTCAAGGGAATACAAAAGAATGTCATCTAAGTACACTAGTGCCCCCTGGAATAAGTGGTGGTGTAGCACTTCATTGATCAGGTTCTTAAAAACTCCAGGCACCCCCTGGAGGCCAAATGGCATAACAAGGTATTTGAATTGCCCCAGGGGTGTGTTGAAAGCCGTTTTAGATTCATCCCCCTCCCTCATGCGCACTCTAAAGTAAGCATCCCGCAGATCTAGCTTAGTGAAGATTTTCCCTTTGGAAACCTCTGCCAACAAATCTTTGATCAGTGGGAGGGGGTAGGCATTGGTAGTAGACACTGCATTGAGCCCCCGATAATCTGTACACAATCTGAGCCCACCATCCTTCTTTTCCAGAAGAGAACGGGAGCGACATAAGGGAAGGTGGCGGGACGGATAAAGCCTCGCACCAAGTTTTTATCAATGAACTTTTGCAGCTCCCCTTTCTCTGCAGGGCTCATGGAATATAATTTTCCCTTCAGTAACTTGTGCCCCGGTGATAGTTCAATAGCACAGTCACAATTCTGGTGGGGGGGGGCAGTTCATCTGCTTTTACCTCCCCAAAGACCTCCACTAAATCCTCATACTCGTGGAGGATCCCCCCCCCATTCTCCTCCACTAGGCAAGCACTCACTAGCTCTGCAGGAGGAGACTCACCCCACTCAGGTGACCACACATGGGATTTACAGCCTGGATCAACAAAATGCACCACCCCCTTGTAAGGATCGTGCGCACACAGCCCAGGGCTCCCTAACACCAGCAGGAACCGGGCATTGGGGTTAATCACAAAAGAGCGGTGCTCCCAATGTTCTCCCGCCCCCATCAGCAAGGGGGCCATCTGGTATTTACATGAGTCCTGCATTGAGGAGCCGTCCATCTGGAGAAAAACTAACTGCTCTGGAAGCCTTTGAACTGGGGTCCCCAGTCCCATAACAAGAGACGGACTGATTATGTCCCTTGTGCAGCCTGAGTCGATCAGCGCCTGGACTCGAATCTGCGTGCCCATGTCTCTGTTTAATATGGTCACAGTCATGAGCAGGATGGGGTCAGAACTGCTTACCATCGGTGGTGCCTGCAGCTTTCAGACCTGTTGTTTTGCCATTCTTACAACAGGTCCCTGCCTTTTCCCGAGGGCTCTTGTGTTTCTTTGTCGCATGACGAGGTGCTTTCTAGTTGCACTGCCAGCTGCAATGCTTTTGGGAACTTTCCTTTCCCACTGCTTGGTCGCTTTGGGGTTCCAATGGCTTTCCTCTCTCCAGCTTTTGGAGAGGTTGGAGTTGCACTCGCTGGGCAGGCTGCTGCGAAATGATTGGCTTCGCTATATTTAAGACAAAGCCCTTGTCTCATCCCCTGCTCTTTAATTGGGTCTTTTCCTCTGAGTTGGGTCATCTTTTGGGGGGCTCCCGGGATTTTAGGGACCACCCACGGGGCCTGCATCTTGATCATCTGCAGGCGGTTCTCCGCATCATCTGCTTCTCACATCCAGGCAGCCAGGGTGAGGGGTTGCACATTCTATGAGCTAGCTCACACTAACTCAGCTTAGAGGGAACACTGATCAGCACTCAACAATGGTCCTTAAGCAGGTTCCTTTTATTGTAGTCAGTTTACTTTACGTTCCCTAAACATTTCTGTGTTAAGACTGAAGAGGGAAAGCGGGAAAGGGATTTTATACGGGTTCAAATTGAGGTATCAGATGGCTACAAGCCAATGAATGCCATGTTACCCTCACGTGGAAAATAACGGCTTTTACCACCGTGTGGGATACTTGCAAGAGAAACCCGAGATCTTAAGTAAACAGGGACAAATGCTAGAGGAGCATCAAACAGCGACAAATGCTAGACAGAATCGAAAGTAACATTCCAGAGTTTACAACAGTATTTACAACTTTCTCCCCCCTCCCTTTCCTTCACAGTGGCCTCTCTCTCTCCCCCACCTTTTATTTATGACAGCCTAGCTGACAGTTGCACTGTTTGCTGGATATCCCATCCTATTGACTAAATTGATTTACTCTGTGTAATCTGCTTTTAGAACCAGTAAAAAACCCCAGACTATAAATAGCAAAAATAAATAAATAAAAATCTTGTGATGAAAAGAGCACTCACTTTTGAGACATTTAACCTTTTCACAGTATAAGTAATCAAGCTGCCTCAAACAGGCAACTCAAACCAGACTTCCAATGACAGGTGCTTTTAGTACAGCATTTCTATAAAAGAAAGCCAGATCAGGTGCTCCCTATACACACACACACACACACACACACACACACACGCCCCCATACCTCATCTGCTGCCTTCATAATGGCATTGGCAATCTTTGGATCAAGACCATAATCCTGATTTACTTCAGCTGCTGCTCGTTTTAAGATGCCAAACGCTCTTATAACTTGGACCTACAATTCAAGAGAGCAATTTTGAGAAGAGAGAACTTCTACATACACCTCAAATATAGGAAACACCAGCTTGCTGGACCTTCATCCAGCCAGATGAAGAAAGTGATAAACTTATCCCATGCCCATCACCAGGTTACCTCCCACTGACACGTCCACTTCCGCAGGCTAATTCCAACTGGAAACATCTAATGCGTAAAAGCAATTTCACACTAAACTATTATAGAATAGTCTCAGTTATGTTACAAATGTAGCCATATGACTCAGCTTTCAACTAAAAAGAAGGGGTAGATCAAAGGATTTAAAATGCAAGTAAAATCCTGACTTCCTGAGAAATTGAACTCAATTAGCTGTCTCACAGACACAGGAAGAATCAAGTTTGTGTTTTCCCGCAGTCACAAAGCTGCCGCCAGGGTCTGGAACTCTCGGCAAAAGGACATGCAGGGGGGGATTCTCCTCCCAATGACTTCTGGCACAAAGTGCTGCTACACAGGGCAAGCATGAAGTGATGGCTAACAGGAGAAGGAACTGCTGCCCATCTTTCTATCCCCCCCCCCGGGCAAAAGCACTCCGGGCAGCCTTCAGTGCTTGCCTGGGGGCAGCAAGCCAACCGCCCACCGTTAAAGAGGCGGAGGACAAAGATGGGGACTTGTTTTGCACCAGCAACCCCGGTCCTGCTTTCTGTTGTCTTTATGAACCAGGCCTGATGGATTCACACGCCTATGCATCTGATGCTCTGACTCATGGAAACATGCGCTGGGATAAAATTTGTTTGTTTTAGGGAAAAAACAGTAGGATATAAAATGTGATAGGATTAAGTTCCTTTAAACCAGGGTTAAAAACAACCATGGGCAACAACAGAACAGTGCAGAGAGAGTGAAATGAAGATAGGGAGCATGTGTCCAGCATGTGGTAGTAGAAAGCACCATCAAGTCCCAGCTGACTTATGGCGACCCCAAAGGCTTTTCAAGGCAAGAACCCTTCAGAGGTGGTTTGCCATTGCCTGCCTCCATGTCACACCCTGGTATTCCTTGGAAGTCTCCCATCCAAATACTAGCCAGGGCTCGACCCTGCTTAGCTTACAAGATCTGATAAGATTGGACTAGCCTGGGCTATCCAGGTCAGGGTGTGTCTAGGACATTGATTCTTAAAAATTATTGTGTGAGCAGTAGGAATGCACACTCTCTACCACCATTCCACACTCTTTCATCATTTCATTGTTACCCAAGACTGCTCTTAACCTAAATTCTAATAAACATAGGAACACTCCTAAAATTCATTTCAGGGAAGTGGTGAGAAAAAGGGGAAAACATGATCTGGAACACCTGACCTCTCTACCCCAGGCACAATCCCTTTAAGTCTAAGTTACTTACCGGCATCCGTTCAGTCACACCACCAATCTTAAAGTTCATTGTGGATCTCACCGTTTGGGCACCATAGTATTTGTCATTTGGAACTTTCAGTTCTCCAAAGGTATCATATTCTATTCTAAAAGAGCCTAGACTGGCCTGAGGAGAAAACAAGGTCACAGTTAAGAATGAAGGGACTTTTCTAGTAAATCGGGGGAGGGGGGGGGTTACCAGAGACTTGCAGTCTCTGCCACATTTTTTTAATTTGAGAGCCACCATAGGGTGGCGGTTAAAGTTTCGGCCTAGGATCTGGGAAGCCCAGGTTGGAATCCCCACTCTGCCATGGAGGCTTGCTGGGCGACCTTGGGCCAGTCACGCACACCCAGCCTAACCTACAGGGTTGTTGTGAGGTTAAAATGGAGGAGAGGAGAACAATGTAAGCTACTTTGAGTCCCCACTGGGGAGAAAAGTGGGATATAAATAAAGTAAACAAATGAATTGTTTTAAAATTATCCCACAGCTGAGGCATCAGTTCTCATAAGAGCTAGAATTCAGACATTTGTGTTCATCAAAACACACCTTAGTCTAGTAAATAAGCTATTCACTCACCTTGAAAAGCTTCCATCTGTTAACACCCCTATTGTGCCTGAGATTTATTGATGACATTTTCATCATTTGGACACAGGTGACAGAGGCACTGGAGAGATTTCACCAGGCCTTCAGCAACTCCCCCTCCACCATCAACCTGACCACGAACCAATCCATGCAAGAAATACGCTTACTTGACATCATTGTACAAATACACAATGGAAGCACAAAAACAACCTTATATTGGAAACAAAAGAAAGGTGTCAGCAGGCACCAGTGCACCCACAGGCACCACGAGGGGAACCCCCTGGACAACACCATCAGGTCATGGGAAAGCCAAATTGTGAAGTCTAAATGCTATTTCATTCAGTTAACCAAAGAAGTTGAATGTTTTGCTTAACAGCAGGGAAAAAAGAAGGAATCTGCAAAGAGATATTGTGAAATGATATATATACCTTACCCGCAAGCCCATATGTTTTCCTTAGACCTGCCCTAGACAGGAGTTGCTGCCCAACTCTTCATGTCATCTTGCTTGGCCCCAGAGAATGGAGAGTGAGGCCAGCTCACAAATGGTAGGGGCCATTTATAAACAGGAGAGTTGAGCAGTCTCAAAGCAGTACATAAGACCACTCATTGTATAAAATGCTCCTCTCTGTTTGCTGGTATGTAACTTCACAGGAATAGATCCCATATGATCATCCAGAGAGGTGGTTATAAATACCGTACAGTTTTCATTTCTTTACCCCAGAAAACACTGAGCAGCTAGGAATGACTCTGCGCAGTCTATTTACCATGCCATGGTTCAGACTGTGCCTCTCTCTCTTAACTATTAACTTTGTCCATTGCACCACAACATGAGGGTCACAGCATTTCAAAAAACAAACTTGAGGGTCACAGCAAAAGGGTCAGTAAGGTCAGTAAGATTTAATGGAATGTTAGCGTATTTTATTTATTTATTTATTTGTTTGTTTAGACTTGTATCCCACCTAGCCAGCACAGGCTGGCTCTAGGCAACTAACAACATATATCATATAAATCAAAATATACAAAGTTTTAAAACCACTTTCATAAGCAAACCAATTAAATATAAAAGTTAAGCAGCAAGATGGCAGCTGAAAATGGCAGCTGAACAACATCCAACACTGGGAACGGCATCCTGCATATTCCCAGCCAGGAGGTTCCACCACAGATGTCTCAGGCCAGCGAGACGTACCGGCCATACTGGTGGCCATTCCCCCCAGTGGTGGCTCCAAAGTTCTGGGAGAAGAGCTCCGCTTTACAGGCCCTGCAGAACTGCAAAAGGTCCCAAGGGGCCCTGATGTTCTCTGGGAGCTCATTCCACTAGCAGGGAGCTGCCACCGAGAAGGCCCTGTTCCTGGTGGGTGACAGCCTGGCCTCTCTAGGGCCGTGGAGGACCTGACCGCAGTTCTCTCTAGGGCCTGACCGCAGTTCTCTCTGGGGTATATATGGGGAAAGGCAGTCCCTTAGGTAGGCAGACCCCTGACCATATGGAGTTTTAAAGGTTAAAACCAGCACCTTGAACTGGATCCGGTATGCTATAGGCAGCCAGTGCAGCACCCTCAGCACAGGCTGGATGTGGTCTCTTGCCGAGAGGCCCATCAACAACCTGGCTGCATGATTCTGCACTAGCTTCAGCCTCTGGAGCTGAGACAAGGGCAGCCCCATGTAGAGAGCGTTACAGTAGTCTAGCCTCAAGGTGACCATAGCATGGATCACTGTCGCCAGGTCATTGCATTTGAGGAAGGGAAACAACTGCCTGATCAGACATAGATGGTAAAAGGCTGCCTTGGCAGTGGCTGCTACCTGGGCCTCCATGGTTAAGGAGGCATCCAGGAGCACTCCCAAACTCCGGACCCTCGGTGCTGGCACCAATGGTGCCCCCCGGAAGGCCGGTAGTGGGATCCCTACCCCCTGTCCACTCCGACTCAGGCACAGGACCTCCGTCTTCGTTGGATTAAATTTCAGTCGGCTCAGCCTGAGCCAGCCCACCACATCCTGAAGCACCTGCTCCAGGTCATCTGGGGTGGCCCCAGACTGGCCGCCCAACAACAGATACAGCTGGGTGTCATCAGCATACTGGTGACAGCCCAGCCTGTGCCTCCGGGCAGTCTGGGCAAGAGGGCGCATATAGATGTTAAATAACATTGGGGATAGCACCGCCCCTTGTGGCACACAGCATTCCAGCGGGTGCCTTTGGGACGTCTGCTCCCCCAGTGCCACTCTCTGTCCCTGTCCTTGGAGGAAGGAGGAAGCCACTGCAAGGCAAGTCCCTGAACCCCCGTGTTGGTGAGGCGGTGGATCAGTAGTTGTCGGTCAACCATGTCAAACGCAGTCAACAGATCTAACAACACCAACACCGCCGCACTGCCCCGATCTAGATGTCGTCGGGAGGTCATCTGTGAGGGTGACCAGCGCCATCTCTGTCCCGTGACCTGGCCGGAAGCCAGACTGAAACGGGTCAAGCACCCGAAGTATCATCCAGAAAACTCTGCAACTGAATCACCACCGCCCTCTCCAAAATCTTGCCCAAATAGAGCAAGCTGGAAACCGGCCGATAGTTGGCCAATTCAGCCGGGTCCAATGACGGTTTTTTCAGGAGAGGGCAGACCATCACTTCCTTGAGTGCACCAGGGAACAGTCCCTCCTCGAAGGACTTGTTGACAATCTCCCTAAGGGCACCTCGTAGCCCCTCACAGCCAGCTTTTATCAGTCATGAAGGGCACAGATCAAGGCTGCATGAGGTTGGGCATACAGTTGAGAGTAGCCTGTCAACTTCCTCAAGGCTGAGTGGACTGAAATAATCCAGAATGGAAGACGTACATGGAGCCTCGAGTTCGCTCACTGTTTCAACTGTGGCTGGGAGGTCATGGCGGAGCAGCAGGATTTTGTCTGCAAAGTAGCTCGCAAAAGCCTCACAGCCAATGTCCAATTCCCTATTATTTGGTCTGCCACGTGGCAGTTCTGTTAGTGACCGAATAGTTCTAAACAATTGTGCCGGGCGTGAGCTTGCAGATGCAATCGTGGCTGCGTAGAACTGTCTCTTCGCAGCCTTGACTGCCATCTCATAGGATCTCGTAAACGTCCTATAAGATGCTCTTGATGCTTCGTCGCGGGCACACTTCCACTGCCTCTCTAGTCGTCTGAGCCCTCGCTTCATCTGCCGCAGCTCCCCAGAGTACCAGGGAGCCTGCTTAGAATGAGGGCGCAGAGGGCACCTGGGGGCGATCTCATCAATGGCTGCCGAGAGCCAGCCATGCCAGTCCTCGACCAGCTCATCCAATGAGCCACCAGGGGGCATGAGATACCGCAGAGCCATTAGGAAATGTTCGCCAAAATATGCTCGCCACCCACATGGGGTCTGAGTGGGACCTTCAGCCGGGCCTTCAGAGCATGGTGGTCCGACCATGGTACTGCCAGAGCAGTAATCGGATCCACCAAAACCCCTGCCGTGAAAATCAAGTCATGCATATGCCCGGGCTGGTGTGTGGGCACCCTTACATGTTGGGTGAGTCCTAGTGCCGCCATGGCCGCCACCAGGTCCATCGCCAGCCCCGGGGCCGCATCATCAGCATGGACGTTAAAGTCACCCAGGACTATAAGTTGAGGGTACTCCAACGCCCAGCCTGACACAGCCTCGACCAGAGATGGCAGGCTAGTGGGTGGTGCATTGGGCAGTTGGTACACCACCCAGATAGCCAAACTCTACCTGGCTTCCCACACCAGGCCGAAGCATTCTATGCCTGCAAGTTTAAGTGGTGGGAGTGCTCTATAGGAGTAAGCCTCCCGGATGAAAAGCGCCACTCCACCCCCACCCCCTGCCCCTCAGTCCGCGATTGGTGGAGGACCGAGAACCCAAGCGGAGCCATTTGGGAGAGAGCCACTGTCTCCCACTCTTGCACCCAGGTCTTGGTCACGCATGCCAGATCTGCTCCCTGCTTGACCAAGAAGTCTCACAGGGTAGTGGTCTTATTATTTATAGATCTGGCATTGCACAACACCAATGTCGGAGGGGGGACAATCCCAGCCCCACTGTCAGCCACCCTTGGGATGGGACGCAGGCTGCAAGGGGGCCGAGCTTCCCTGTTTCTCTGCCTCCTTCCCTTCAATACTTGCCCGGTCCCACCGCTATACCTTCCCCTCCCCAGGAGCACTGATATCCCCTGGCCTGTCTCCTCCATCCGTGGTGGCCTCCGCACTGAAAGCAGTGTCCCAGGCCAGCCACGTAGGTTGATGGTAGTTCGGGATGACACTGGGGGTGCCGTACCAAGTGGTAGTGCTCTCTCAAACTTTTAGACTCCGGCCCACAACCAGAAAAGTTTTATTAGGGAAGCCAAATGAGTACAGTGGTGGTCAGCAGCAGTGTTCCCTCTAAGCTGAGTTAGTGTGAGCTAGCTCAGTTTTTTAGCCTCCAGCTACACGTGCTTTGACTGAATTGGAACAAAACGTATTGGATTATGGTTTGGGCTTTGTTTTGACTTCGAAATATAGACCATTGCAAACTAGGATAGATTTATTTCATCTTATTCGTCAACTTAAGTTAAAGGTGCAATTTGGTGAGTCTGAAGATGGCAGAAAAGATTTGTTTCGCCCTAAATCTACCTATTTACCACAGGTATATGACCCCATGATTTCAGCATTTGAAAGAGTAGTGATCAGAGATGTGGAGGCCTTAGAAGCAAAACATCATTACAATAGATACAATTTGAATTAGGAAACTCTCATTAGTTTGAAAGAGGATGAAAACATCACAATAAAACAAGCAGACAAAGGGGGAGCTACTGTTATTATGAACACAGCAGATTACATCAGTATGGTCCATAAACTCTCAGATAATTCTGAACATTACTTGAAAATAGATGCTGATCCCACCCAACACATCTTGCAAATCATTACAGTGACAGTGCAGGAAGCGTTAGCATTGGGTCATATTAGAGTCCACAGCAACATTTTTGATTAATAAAACACCAAGGGTTCCAGTGTTTTATGCGCTTCCCAAAGTGCACAAAGAGGGCATGCCACCTCCAGGAAGACCTATAATTTCTGGGAACTCATCTCTCTTAGAGCCCAGAGCTCGCGGGGAGGGCGGGGTATAAATTTGAAAAATAAATAAATAAATAAAATAGCTCAGTTTCTTGATAGTTTTATTAAACCTTTTGTTAATAAAACTCTTTCTTATGTAAAAGATACTAAACATCTTATACAAACCTTAGAAGGCACTACAGTACCAGGTTTATCATTATTAGTCACCCTTGATGTTGGAGCCTTGTATACCAATATCCCCCATGAAGAAATTAGGATAGTAGTTAAGAACTTATTGAAATCAAGACAAGATCTTAGTGTACCCACTTTCTTTCTTATAGAGATTCTAGACATTATCTTAGAACAAAATTATTTCAGATTTTCCAATGATTTTTATTTGCAAATCTGTGGGGTTGCCATGGGAAACCCATGTGCTCCCAGTTTAGCCAACATTTTCATGAATTTTTTTGAATCTAAATATATTTTGAACAATGAGGCAAACAAATTTGCAAAATGCATTCTTATTTATCGTAGATTTATTGATGATTTGTTCATGATCTTTACTGAACGTATTTTGTTTGAGGATTTTTTGAAGTGGCTTAACAGTTCACACCTTACTATTAAGTTTGAGGGCAAAGCCCTCAAAGATTGAGATCAATTTTTTGGATACCATCATTTATAAGGATCATCTGAATAAATTGGCATTTAAACCTTATAAAAAGCCCACTGATAGAAATACATACCTGCATTTCAAATCACATCATCCTATTCATCTTAGAAATAATTTATCATATGGGCAGTTTCTGCGCATCAAAAGAAATTCCACCAACTTTGATAATTATAACAATGAAGCTAAGATTATGGAAGCCCATTTTCTTGAGTGAGGATAACCAGATGATGTAGTAACTAAAGCCAAGAGAAGAGCAGCCCATACTAATAGGAAGACATTCACAGAAGGGACATATGATTCAACTTCCACATTACTCTAATTGTAGAACACGCCATTCTGTGTACATTTTGGAATGTGAGTGTAAAAAGCAATACATCGGCATTTCTATGCGTATGATCAAAGTTAGAAGTTTGGAACATCTTTCTCGAATTGGGAAATCTATTATGTCAGCTCCCCTCATTGAGCATTTTGTTATGACTCACCATGACCCAGAGAAGTTGAAAATTTTTGTTATTTACAAATATACACCACAGAAATACAATTGTCATGGCATACAGAAATTTTTATTACAAAAAGCAGCAAGGTGTATCTTTGAATATAGAACTTTTTCATGCTATAGTTTGAACAATGAACTTGACTTATCCTCTTATTTGTAGTTTTATACTTTGTGGTTAACATACTCTGTGACTTTAAATGCAATGTGTGATCTGAAATGATTCGGACACAGTTAGCTTTAAGTATGCAAGCTGAGTTTGTGTAAGTAAGAACCACTTTGCCGTCAGGAGCGTAACGAGCCCATGTGGGAGCAAGATAAGGCATACAAAATATGTAAATTGTGTGGGTAAGTCTGGTTTCAAATTGTTAAACAACAAGTTTTTGAAGTGTTGTAAATATCTATATACTAGATGTTTTGCTTGCTTTATTATTTATATCAGTTCCATAGAATATTGGCTCTGAAGAAGTGAATCAAAACTCTATCGGCTGACAGGAGACATCAGCCTGGTGTTTAGCCTCCCTGCAGACCTGGAAGTTGGCAACTCAGAAACAGCCAAGAAGACTACAGTGTATACAAGGACTGTGTAGTGCCTATTTAGGTCTTGCTTGGGAAGGTTTTCTGGATATGTATCTTTGGTTTAAGCATTAGTGCTTTAATAAGTTATACTGAGACATATGCTTTTAAGTAAAACTTTGTGTTATTAGACCTTGAGCTGTTTGTTATTTCCACAGTCAAGTGACACAGGTTGGAGAATCAAATCACCTGTCGGAGAGAACAGCAGAAGAGCCAGGCCCCAAGCCAGAAAATGGGGGGGGGGGGGAGATGCATACAGCGGTGGTCAGCCTATCATTACTTCCTTCTTTATTATTGACCAATTTTAACTTGAGACTAAAGGTGGACTGCACCATATAAAGCAATGTAATCAAACAGCATGAGAGAGATCATAAATAATGCAAAGGGACAAGGATTACAAAATTTAGAAAACTGCAAAAAAACATCAGATGTGCTCTGTCAAGTGAGGCAGAAAATAGAAGCAAAAAATGAAGACAGTGCTGCAAGAGCACAATAGAAGATACAACAAATAGTACATAGCTCAGGGGTCATTTCATAGAAAAAGAGGTGCAGGAGCTCATTAGCATAACATATTAGTATAACTTATTTGCATATGTCACATCCCGGACAAAGGGCAGGCAGGCAAGCATGCCCGTGTTCCCTGCCTGATCTTCTCCAGGTGCCCTGTGGCTGGAAAAGATTGAGCAGGGAACCCAGGCATGTTTAAAATGCCTTTCCTTCCCTTCTCCATTTAAATCCTCCCCCCCCCCCCCCCCCGGCTCAGGGACAAAAGGGGACATGCCTACCTGCCTGCCTGTCCTTCCCCAGCCAACCCGCTGCAGCGGGCTGGCTGAGAAAGCAAAGGGCAGCCAGGCAAGCATGCCTGGGTTCCCTGCTCCTGGGCTTGTTACTCCCAGAACGCCACTGCTGCTCGTTCCCCCTCAAAATGACCCCTGCATAGCATACATTGTCAGGTACGTTCTGTATTTGCTTTATAAAAACTGCATTACTTCATTTTCAGAATTAAACAGGTGTGGGAGGAAATGCTCCCTCTAAGGTGTGGAGTCTTGTGAGCAAAAATTCTACTTTGGGAGCTACTGGCATTAAAGGTGTGAGTGAGCCATTTGGTTACTACATAAATTAGTTTGGTCTGGAGCCATCCTTCCTGTGCTAAGACAAAAATGTGTGAGCCAGAGGCTAAAAAACTGAGCTAGTACACACTAACTTAGCTTAGAGGAATTTCTTCCAATTACTGAAACTGTAAATACAACCTTCTTTTCTCTGTAAATTTTCTACAAACAGAAAGCTCTCTCACTCAAAACAGAGCCTTCAAACCAAAAAATGCCTACTATACCATCTGTAGCTAAAACTCTGCCTGGGGTTCTTATTGTACTTGGGGGTAAACAAGCCAAGGTTACAATTTGCTGTACCTAGGTCAGGAGATCAAACTGGGTTACTTCTTTAGAGACACCCTAGTTCACCCCACTGGCTTCTGAAATTCCAGCAAGTCTTGCCCACACACTTCTGTAAGAAGAGCCCTGTTCGATCTGACTGTTTCCAGCAGGGTCCAGCCAGACAATTCTGAACATAGCAACAGATGGGGGGGAGGGCTAGGGCAGTGGTCGGCAAACCACGGCTCGCGAGCCACATGCGGCTCTTCGAGCGCTTGAGTGTGGCTCTTGAGTGCGGCCCCCCCGCCCCGCCCCTCCTCACCCCTCCCTGCCGGAAAGAGTCACAGGCCGGGGCAGAGGAGGCACAGAAGCAGGAGCACCATAAGGCGGGGTTAGGGAGGGAGGGGCGCCTCCTGGCCTGCTGCCCCACCCCCGTTCCAGCACCCCTCTCTCCCAAATGCCCTTTGCAGAGTCTGCAGCACTCTCGTGGCGAGCCCTAGACTAGCGTCAGGCTTTGGCTGGTGTCCAGCATATCTGCTGCCGCTGCATCCTCCTCCGTCTCTCTCTCTCTCTCTCTCTCTCTCTCTCTCTCTCTCTCTCTCTCTCTCTCTCTCGCAGCAAAAGCAGCTCCCTCTCTGGCTGGGTGAGCGAGCGAGGGAGTGACTGCTGCCAGGCGAGCTCCAGGCTCCTTCCCCGCGCCATGGAGGAGCACGGCGGCAGGGGATTGAGAGGCCAGTGGTGGAGGCAGGAGAGGAGACAAGGGGCTTCTGTTGGGGCCGTCCAGCCCCCAGGAGGCGGCGGCGGCGGCTGCCTCCCCACTCTCCTGTGGCCATGCCCTCGCTCGCCACGCGAGCTGCCCAGGGAAGCGCTGGGCTCCGCGGGTTGCTTTTGGGCTCCTCCTCTTTGGCAGCCCCATGCACACAGCGGCGGAGGCGGCCCCGCCAGAGAGGGAGCCCCTGCTGAGAACAGCGGGCGGGAGTCAGCCCACCAGCACTGGGCACGGGGCGCTGCCTGCAAGGAGGCTCTGCTGCCGGGCATCTCGGGCAGGACACTGCCCCGGCGGGGAACCAGCCTTGCGGAACAGAGACAAACGTGCACAAGATTGCTTGGCCCGCTTTGCCAGCCACAGAGCTCTCCAGCGCACTCTGTGCATCCCACACTGTCAGGTGTCTGAATAAATAACATTTGAGTCCAGTGGCTCCTTTAAGACCAACAAAGTTTAATTCTGGGCAGGGGCGTGGAGTTTTGAAATCCGGGGGGGGGGGGCTCTTACAGAGCTCTCCTGCGCACTCTGTCCATCCCGCACTGTCAGGTGTCTGAATAAATAACATTTGAGTCCAGTGGCTCCTTTAAGACCAACAAAGTTTAATTCTGGGCAGGGGCTTCGCCGCCTCCGTTCCTCCTTCCCCCCTCCGTCCAGGGGCCAGCTGGGCAAACGCATTTGCCCCTGGATGGAGGTGGGAGGGAGGAACAGAGGCAGGAGTGGCGGGGGCATGGCCCCTGCTCCCCCCCCCCAAGATTTCAATGCCCCTGACACTATCCCAAAGACGGAAAGAGTTCTGAGAGAATCCTCAGCTGAAGTTGCAAACTGCAACTGGAGGGAGGAAAGCCCTTCAGCTGGATCCCTTGCAGGTTTACTGGCAAGTAAGTAAGGGGGGGGGGAGAGATAAGCCTTCAGTCCCTCCCTGCTGGTGAGAGAAATGCAGTCTGTTTTGTGCTTTTTTTAAAATGGGAAGTTCTTATTACATAGTTTTGAAATGCAATAGCAAATATCTGTTCCATGTAGGTTCGACAAGGCTGCCTGCCAGTAACTTTGCATGGGGTGACGCTGCCAGGGGAACTGCAGCATTGTAAGGGTTAAATGGTGCGAGCTGCTTCCTGGGGGGGGGGGGAGGAAAAGTCCTTTCCAGGGCTGGGGAGAGGGGGCTTTGCTATTTGAATGGCCAAAGAGACTAGGGAGGGTTTCAGTTTCAGTTCTGCAACAGGAGAAAAAAAGCTTTTCAGCTGGATTCTGAGCAGGGTTACTCTCAAGTAAGTGATGGGGGGAAATAAAGTCAGTTGTGCTGGAAAAAGAGGAGATTGGATTTATACTCCACCCTTCACTTGGAATCTCAGAGCAGCTTTCAAACTCCTGAGCTGTGACTGAGTCAGGAAAGCTCCTCCCCTGCCACGAATTTTGTGAGTCTTTCAGGTGCTGCTGGACTCTTGCTCTTTTCTCCCCTTACGCTCATCCGCCATGACAACTTTGCTTATCTGAGCAGCAGGAACTCCTGCAGGCCCCCCCCCCCATGGGCAGAATCAACAACTGCCCATCCAGGGGTGCCTTCTTGGCGGCCCCCACCTTGTGCAACAGTATGGCTGAGGCCAGGAAGACTCCCAGCTTTCCACAATAGGGTGGCACTGTACAGAAAGATTCACAAAGTCCTTTGGAGAAATTATCTGGGTCTGAGGTCTATATTAATGTGTATTTGCTGTTGTTGCTGTCAAGTCACAGCTAGGGTTTTCAATGCAAGAGACATTCAGAGGTGGTTTTGCTTTTGCTTGCCTCTGCATCATGATCCTGGTATTCCTTGGAGGTCGCCCATCCAAATATTAGCCAGGGCTGACCATGCATACCTTCCAGGATCTGATGAGATCAGGCTAGTCTGGGCTATCTGTGCTTTGGAAAAAAATGCCTATTCACAAGGAGAAAGGCAACAGGTTAATTATGTAAATCTTAAATTAGGTAAAGCTGGTAAATCTTTCTCTGGTTTGAATTAGTTGTATATATTTGTTCCTGTAGCCTGCCCTGAGCCCTGCTGTGCAGGGGAGGGAGGGCTAGAAATCCAATTAAATAATAAAATTATTATTATTATTATTACCTCTCAGCTTGGCATGCGGAAGATCTCAGGTTCAGTCCCTGGTATCTCTGGCTAAAAGGGTCAGGTAGCTGTCAAAGACCTCCACCTAAGACCCTGGAGAGCTGCTGCCAGTCTGGGTAGACAATACTGACTTTGGTGGACCAACGGTCTGATTGAGTGTCATGCAGCTTCATATGCGTTTGTGTGTTTTATTATACCCTGTCAGCGAACGTACCTCAATCAGATTGAAGACGTTTTTAGCAAAGGCCATTTTAGGAGTACCCTAATTAAGTTAATAACAATGTACCTACCTATATAGTTTAAATTTTAAAAAATTGGCTCTCAAAAGAAATTTCAATCGTTGTACTGTTGATATTTGACTCTCTTGACTAATGAGTTTGCCTACCACTGGGCTAGGGTATACTACCCCTGAATACGGAGGTTCCATTTAGTTATCAAGATCCTCATAATCAGCAGGGTCAAGAACAAACCCTGGGGATTCTATTGATCCAGAGTTGTGTGCCCAGTATTACAGTTTGCATTTTCCTCTCCATCCATAAAGCCATAGCCAGGCTAGGGATGCCAGCCTCCAGTCAGGACCTGGGGCTCCCTCAGAATTACAGGTCACTTCCAGACTACTGAGATCAGTTCCCCTGGAGAAAATGGATGTTTTGAGGGTGGACTCTATGGCATTACACCCCTGTCCTTCCCAGGCTCTAGCCCCAAATCAACAGGAGTCTCCCAACTGGGATCCGGCAACCTGACTCCCCCCAACCCACCCCCCAATTCTGGGTTACTCTTCCTCTCTCATGCAGCTCCATGCTTGACATTTAGCAACTGTCGGGTTCTAGGTATGATGAACCTGTTCATTTTCTTGCAAGATTAAGTTATTAAACCTACGCCAAGTGAGACTCCCGGTACACAAATCACAGTTGTAAAATCTTTTCACAAGGATTTACAAATTGAACACAAAACTAAATCAACAGCTCAAGGCTGCCAATGGGTGAGATCAATGGGGGGGAGGGGAGTGGGACGCCCAGAACAAGACTTTGCTGGTCTTCAAGGTGCTGCCGGACTCCAGCTTGGTTCTCCTGCTCCAGACCCACCTGGATCTGGCGGCCCAACGCTCCCTCCAAGCTTTGGAGTCTTGAGAGCAAAAATTCTACTTTGTGAGTTCCAGGCATTAAAGTTGTGAGCGAGCGATTTGGCTACTTTGCTCTGGAGCCATCCTTTCCGAGTGAAGACAAAACTGTGTGAGCCAGAGGCTAAAAAACGGTGAGCCAGCTCACGCTCACTCAGTTTAGCGGGAACACTATAGGGTATGGGGGGGGGGGTGCCGCACAGGAAAGCGGATGCCCAGAACAAGACTTTGCTGGCCTTCGAGGTGCCGCACTGGACTCCAGCTTGGTTCTGCTGCTCCAGACCCCCCCCCCCCCCAATCTGGCCTGCCAACGTCACCCCCGCCCGAGAACTGGGGGGGGGGGGAGGCGGCGGCAGCGGAGGGAGAGGTTTGCTCCTTCCGCGCCAGGGGGACCCAGCGGCCGGGCACCTCCGCGAGCGCCCCATGGGTCAGGGCCAGAGGCCGGCGTCCTCCCCCTCCTCTCCCCCCCCCCCCCGCTGGGGAGGGCAGAGGGGCCGTCGAGCGCGCCCCCGCCAAGGTGCCCGGAGCCCTAAAGGGTCACCCGCCCTCCGCGTTCCTCCCCCCCCCCCCCGCCGCGCGCGCGCGCCCGCTCGCTCACCATCGTCCGTCGCGCGGGGCCCCCGAGCGGCAGGGCGGGGGCGCGCGGGGGCGGCGGCTGGAGGAGGCGGCTGTCGGGGCGGGCGCAGGCCAGGCGCCGGAGGGCGTGCAGCGAGCGGTACATGGCGGCGGCAGAGGGGGAAGGAGGCGAGTGGGGGCGGGGCGCAGGCGCGACCAATGGCTGGAAGAGCCGCGGCAGGGAGCCGCCAGACAGGCCAATCGGCAAAGGGGGGTACGGGGGAAGGCGGGATCGATGGCGGAAAGGCCAATGGAGCAACACCCGAGGGGGGAAAGGGACGGACTGAAGAATACTCACCTCCCGCTCGGCAGAGAGCATGCGCAAGAGTAGCTCTGAAGTATCTGCTACCTCTTTGACTGCCCTCTCGGAATGTTTAATCTGCCCTGTTTTATTTATGTATTTATTTATTCTGGGTGTAAAATTTATTGTGCAGCCAGTAGCCATTACAATTTAAAAGAAAAACTATGTACAAATCAAACAGTTTACAGTACTGGGATTTGAGTTAGATTTAAATTATGACAGCCTCTAAAAACTACACTTTCAATATTTAAAACAGTTAAAACCTGGAATAGAAATACCCTTCTCCAGAAACGCATCACCAAACATTGCATTCTGGGTACAAGTGCTTGCACACGAAAGCATGCACGCAGAATAAAACTTGGTTGGTTGCCAGTGGACTCCGACTTTGTTCTGCTGCTTCAGACCAACGCGGGTACTCATTTGATTCAATCTCCCCTCTTCTGAATTCACGTACGCGCGCACACGCCCATTAGGGTTGCCAAGTATTGAAAACTCACCGGCGGGGGGGAGTCCTCCTGCCGCTGGGAGTTTCTTCTGGCGTGCGCGCTTTGTGCGCATGCCCATCGACGTCACCGGAAGTGATGCAGCATGTTGGGGGCGTTGCCAGGGCAACGCTCTGGCAATCGCCCCCAAACTCTATGGTATCATAGAGTTTTGGGGCAATTGCCAGAGCGTCGCCCTGGCAACACCCCCAACGTGCTGTGTCACTTCCTGTGACGTCATTACGTCGTCCTTGTGGATGACGTCGGGGGTGGGGTTCCCCCGCGGATCGGGAACCCCTTTAGCGGGGGATCCCCCACCCCCCGGGCTGACTTGGCAGCCCTAACACCCATCCAGTTAGTGTGTGTTTTAAACATTCAGAATTTTACTTTTCCAGCCACAAAGAAAAAAGAGCAAGCTGGCCTCTTACGGGATTTCCCTGCAAATGGCCCAATCCGGCATGAAGTGGGAGGGGGGGCATTTCCAGACATGCAAAGGGAATCCTGGGTTCGGAGTATAGTTTCAGGAGTCAAGCTCAAGCCTTATGTCACTGCTGCCCCACGGTCGTCAGCGGACATAACACCCCTTCCCCCATAGTTTGGTTTACCCACCTAGGTCACATAGTCTTGCAAATACGGTGGGGGCCTGTGCTCTCTTTGTGAACGCTGCAGTGCAGGCGTGACTGCTGCCCCCATGTCCTTGTCTGGCAACCTTGTCAGACTCTTCTCCTGCTGGGTCGGGTGGTCCTCAGCCGGTGCAGGGCTGGGTGCCGGCGCCTCTGCAGGCCGTTCTCCATCTGGCATCCATCTCGAGTGAACTCCGGCTCCTCTTCTGGCACTCCCGTTCCTCAGTCGTCGCAACCCAGTTCCCAAGCCGGGATGTCTGCTGTGACAGGAAGCAGGCGCCTTCTCGGTTGAGGTGCCTCCACAGGACCTGTCCATCCTCGATTGAGACCTCATAGAAGACTGGTCCCGTGGGCCGAATTATTCTCCCGGCAAGCCATGTAGCACCCTTGCCAACATTGCGGGTGTATACGGGGTCTCCAGGGAAGAAACCCCGGGGAGCTTCCCTCTGCTCTACTTGGGTGCGCAACTCGGGGGCCTGGTCTGGGTGTAATCTGTCTAGTATGGTAGCCGGCCATCTGCCCATCAGCAGCTCTGCGGGGCAGCGGCCACTGACCTGGTTTGGTGTGCTGTGCTGTGCTGTGCCAGGAGGAACAATGCTATGCGGGCTTCCCAGTTGCCCTTAGTGAGTCGCGTTAGGGCTTCCTTAGTGGTCCTCACCAGTCGCTCAGCCTGCCTGTTTGTCATGGGGTGGAACGGGGCAGACCAAATTTGCCAGATCAGGTTTCCCCGTAAGAACTCCTGGAATTCTTCTGAGGTGAAGGCCGCCCCATTGCCTGAGATGATAGAGTCCGGCAGGCCATGCATCGCAAAGATCCAGTGGAGTGCCCGGATCGCAGCTTTTGACAATGTTGTTGAGACGGGACTGACCTCCAACCATTTGGAGTACGAGTCCACGGTTACGAGAAAGATCAGTCCATGAAAGGGGCCAGCAAAGTCTAAGTGGAGTCTCGACCACAGCTTGTGGGTGGACTCCGACGCTTATATGAGCGCAGTTGAGGGATTGGGTCGGGACTCCTGGCACTGGCTGCAGCGCTTGACCCACGCTTCAATTTCCCCATCCATGCCCGGCCACCACATGTAGCTTCAAGCGAGCGCCTTCATTCGCATGATCCCCGGATGCACCTCATGTAAGTCTTTTAGGACGCCCTTCTGCAGACAGCTGGGAACTACCACCCTGTCCCCCCACAACAGGTACCACTTGTGGGTGGAAAGTTCATCTCAGTGAGCCGAGTAGGGCATCAAGTCAGGACCCGCTGTGTCACTGGGCCACCCCCTCAGTACCCAGCCCAGAACCTGGGAGAGAACAGGGTCCCGGGCTGTGCGACGCGCGACGTCAGCCACCTCTATGGGGCCGTCTGGGAGGTCCTCTACCCAGAGGACATGGTGAGCCAGGGCCGGATCAGCTTCAACCGTGGGCAAGGGAAGATGACTAAGGGCATCCGCATGGCCCATGGCCTTGCCTGGGCAGTGCTGCAGGGTGTAGTCATAGCCCGCCAGGAAGATCGACCAGCGGAGGATCTGCGGGGAGAGTACCTGAGGCGTCTGGCGATCTGCAGTGAAGATCCCAAGGAGGGGCCGATGGTCCGTTGCAATGGTGAAATGGTGACCATAGAGGAAGTCATGAAACTTCTTCACGCTGGCCACGATCGCTAACCCTTCCCTGTCAATTTGTGTGTAGTTGCATTCAGCGGAAGACAGGGTTCTTAAAGGCCACGAGCACCTTGCGCCCATCCGGGAGCAGATGCGCAAGGACAGCACCCACCCCGTATGGGGAAGTGTCGCAGGCAAGCACTATGGGCAGAGTCTCGTCAAAGTGTGCGAGCACCTTGTTAGAAATCAGGAGTGCCTTGACCCCCTTGAATACAGCGGCCTGGCACGGGCCCCACGTCCAGGGGGTCTGCTTATCTAGCAGGTGGTGCAGGGGTTCAGCTACCACCACCTTGTGGGGGTGGAAGGCAGGGTAAAAGTTAAATAGGCCAAAGAATGCCTGCAGCTCCGCCTTGGATGTAGGTGGTGGCGCTTCAACGATGGCCTTGATTTTGTCTCTTGCCGGGTGCAAGCCATCGGCATCGACTGTGAAGCCCAAGAAGTCGATGGACGGAACTCCTAGGAGACACTTTTCCCACTTCACTTTGAGTCTGGCCTCATCAAAGCAGTGCAACACCGTGCGCAAGCGGGAGGCGAAGTCGTCTGTCGTGGCCGCAGCGATCAGCACATCATCAAAGAACGGGGTGACTCCGGGGATCCCTTTAAGGAGAGAATTCATCAAGTTCTGCAATAAGCCCAATGCAACCTTCACCCCAAATTGCAGTCACTTCACTTTAAAGTCTCCCCTGTGTGTGACTATGGTCTGTGCGGCCGCAGAGGCCTTGCCTACGGGGAGCTGTTGGTATGCTTGCGCGAGATCTAATTTACCAAAGATCCTTGCCCCTGCCAGAGTAGACAGAATGTGGCTCACCACCGGGAATGGATACGTGTGATCTTGGAGCACCTTGTTCAAGGTGCATTTGTAGTCTGCGCAGATGCGGATCTCCCCATTGGGTTTCAAAGGTGTGACATTGGGGGCCCACATGAAGTCCTCCACACTATCCAACTCAGGACCTGGGGGACTGTGGAGGTTCACGTACCAGTCAGCAGCTTCATCTCACAGTCCAGAACTGATGTAGCCCACACAGTAACCCTCAGCTTGGAACAGGTGGCCCCAATTCTGCATACAATGGCCAGCTTCGATGATGAAGAACTGTAGCTTTGTGGGGTTCCCGTCAAAGGTGGCCCCCATCAACTCGTGAGGCACAGGCCGGCGATCTGCTGGCTGTGCCGGACCCAGGACGGGCAGAGCAGGTGGTCCCTGCGGGGTGGGTTGCTGGGCCAGTGGTTGCACTGGTGGCGGTACCACTGCCAGTGGTACTCTGGCTCCAGCTCCAGCCCCCGCTAGTTGCTCCTGAACTGCCTGTGCCACGATGTTCGGGAGACCAGTCAGCAGTGCAGTCATCTCTTGTTGAAAACGTCTCTGGATCATGTCGAATCTCTGATCCATCTACACCCACACCTCGGCCATTTGGAAGTCATCCATGGCCCGCCGTTCTGCACCTCAGGCCCCAGACTGCCATACCCCAGCTTCCCACCAAGGGGACCAAGCCTTGGTGGTTTGTGGCCCAAATTGAGCCCAGGACTGGACTCCTCCACTCCACCTGGAATGAACAGTCACTCTGCTAGTAGTCACCAGTCGTGCCGGTACCTCCTCGATAGTGACCGGTGTCTCTGGTTCAGTAGTAGGGACTTCAGCGCCTTCGTCATCCATGGTGGGCACAATGGACTGGGCCCCAGTTGAGGATTACTCACAGCCTGTGAGATTGTGCCAATAGATGTAGTCCACAACAGGTCTCCTTAAACAGAAAGTCCTTTATTTACAGAAAAGATCTTGTTGGTCAAATACACTTCTTCTGTTAGTAATACCCAAGCTTAGAAATACAACTACAATTATACTTGATATGAAATAAGCCCCCTTCAACATCCACCAATCAATTGGGAGGATTACTGGTGCCCAAGTATACTGGCCCACTGTTCCCAAGAAAAGTGCGGTAAATTAGGTTCCCAGGCAAAGACACTATTAGGATTTGTGGGGCGGATATTCCCAGGGAAAAATCAAGCAAAGGAACACATAGCACCTGTGAATAATATAACACATAACAAGAGGCTTGCAGCTCAAGGCCGTGAGCTAGGGAAAAGCAAAAGACAGATAAGAGAGAAGAAAAGGCTAATGAGCAACAAGCATGCGCAAAGCAAGCAAGACGCGCATTCCTGCGTGGGAGTTACTCCACTGATGCTATCTCCTGTCCAGGACCTAGAGGAGTTGAACTGGGACTCAAAAGAAAGGCAAGGTTAATTGATCATCAGAATATCAATTAGAATCGTAGGCATTTGTACATGATGCTAAGGCAACAGAGTCATTAATAACAACAGTCAGCAGGAACCTATGGTAGTGTTAACTGACATTCTGCCCTCCAGATAAAACATCCCCTCCCTTCCCAGGTTTCAAAGGGTAGAGTTTATGGAAAGCATGGATTTTAGCTGCAGCATGCACATGAGAGGCCTCAACCCATTCATTTTCTTCAGGACCAAAATGCAACCATTTGATAAGATAAAATAAATGTCCCCTTTTCACTTTAGAGTCCAAAATTTAGTCAATTTCATAATGTGGCTCATTGTTCTTCATCAGAGGAGTAGAGGAGGAGGAGGGTCTCCATTCGTTCAGCCCAGGATCCTTCTTCAGAAGGCTGTAATGGAAAACAGGATGCACAAATTTCAATGATTTGGGGAGTTTAAGTTCTAACGTTACTTTGTTAATGCACCTGATTGCTGGAAAAGGCCCCACGTATTTCCAACCCAATTTTCGACTGGGTTGGAGTCCTTTAATGTTCTTAGTTGATACATAGACAAGGTCTCCAGGGGAAAGATCCCATCCCAGAGCCCTCCCCTTATCAGCATATTTTTATAGTCCGCTTTGGCTTCTTCCAACGTCTTTGCAATTAGCGGCCAAGAATCACACAGAGAATTCCACCAAGTAGCAAAGTCACCTGTCTCCTTAAATTGGGCAATGGCACCCCTTCAAAGCCCCCAACCGCCAAAAACGGAGACACTCCAGTAGATGAATGTACAGCATTGTTATAACTATATTCTGCAAAAGGTAATAGGTCCACTCAGTCATCTTGTTAAAGATTGCAAATATTGTTCTAATATTTGATTAACTCTTTTGGTCTGGCCATCCGTCTCTGGATGATAAGCGCTGCTTAAGGCTGCTTCAATTCCCATTACTTGCAAAAGCTCCTGCCAGAAGTTGGCAACGAATTGAGAGCCACGGTCGAATATTATCTTCTTTGGTATACTATGAAGCCTAATCACATCGTTAACAAAAGCTTTAGCTAAAGTCTTTGCAGTAGGTAATTTCTTTAGAGGAACAAAATAAGCTCGTTTAGAAAAAATGTCCACCACCACCCATGCTACAGTCTTCCCTTTGCTAGAAGGTAGGTCAGTTATAAAATCCATTGAAATAACTTCCCATGGACGGCTGGGAGTTTCCAAAGGCTGCAATAGTCCTGGGGACTTTCCACCCCAGGATTTCCCCATTAAGCAAGTTTGGCAAGAGGAAACATAGGTAGCAATGTCCCCCCTCATAGGCGGCCACCAAAATTGTCTTTGTAAGAGGTTCAAAGTTTTTAAATAACCAAAATGTCCTGACAGCCTAGACTCATGTGCTGCATGCATAACCTCTCTGCGCAGTGTTAGAGGAACCACAATTTTCTGTTCTCTAAACCAGCAACCTTCAGGACTCTGTGCAATGGAAGGCAGGGATTGGAACTCTCGGTTTTCCTCCTCCGAGTATTCTTGCACAAATTTATAATCCATTCAGAGCCTGCCGGCGTCACCCCCTTCTTGGTTTTGGCGTCTAGTCTGCACCCCCCCCCCAATTGCTCTGGTGTGAATATAGTCTCTATCACCTCATCTTTGGAGGGAAATGGCAAAGTGTGAAGCTGAATTTAGAGAAGAAATCGGCCCATCTGAGCTGTTTAGCATTAAGGTAGCATTGAGTACGTAATGCCTCTAGGCTCTTGTGATCAGTCCATATTTCGAACAGTTGGCATGCCCCCTCTAACCAGTGCCGCCAGGTGGTAAGGGCTAAGTGGATTGCTGCGGCTTCTTTCTTTTTTTTTAACAAACTTTTTATTTTTGCTCTCTTTCATTATCTTACACATTGTTATCAATGTTATCTCAACAATAATTCATGTATAACTGTGTATCTTGATTATATAATAAACTTGTGGTTTCCCACCCCCCCTGCACCATTATTCCATTCATTGTAATTAACAAAATTTATAAGTATTATCTCTTACAGGTAACATTTCTGCTTATAGTGTGTAATATCATATTTATAATAATAACCTTACATCACATACAAATATCATTGTTTCCAGACTGCTTACAAACATTCCCTATATTCCCCTTCAGAAGTTAGACAGTGTAAAAATGTTATTTTTCATGTCCCAATATTGTTCTAAATAGTCTTTTAAATCTTTCCATTCTTCTAAGAAAGTATCTGAGTCTCGATTGTTCAATTTTCTAGTCCACTTGTCCATTTTGGCCATATATAACAGTTTTCTCAACCATTCCCATAACTCGGGAGTTTTCTCACATTTCCAGTTCTGAGCATAAACCATCCTTGCTGTTGTCACCATATACCATATTAATGTCCTTTTACTTACATTTATATCTTCTAGTTTAAGTCCAAGCATCAACATTTCAGGCAATTTCTTAAAAGTACATTTAAAAATTGTTTCCATTTCAGCATGAATCATACACCAAAAAGCTTTGGCTTTATCACAAATCCACAACATATGGTAAAAAGAACCTTCTTTCTGTTTACATTTCCAACATTTATTTGACAGACTTTGATTAATATTTGCTATTTTTTTCGGGGTCATATACCACCTATACATCATTTTAAAGCAATTCTCTTTTAAATTATGACAAGTAGAAATACTCATAGCGTTTTTCCACAAAAATTCCCACAATGACATTTCTATTTCCTTATTCATATTAATCGCCCATTTTACCATTTGTTCCTTTACAACTTCATCTGCATTGTACCATTTCAACAAAATTTTATACATTTTAGAAATCAATTTTTTCCCTTCTTCCTCCCACACCTGTTCAATCTCATTATTTTTGTCTCTAAAACCACCTTTTTTATCACTTTTATAAAGATCAAATATTTGTCTATACCGCAACCACCCATACTCAAAGTCCAACTTATTCTCTTCCTTCAATACAAATTCTCCATTTTCCATTTTTAACAAGTCTTTATATTTCAGCCAGTCTTGTCCTTTAAAGTTCAAAAAAGGTTTTATCACTTCTGCTGGTACTATCCACATAGGTATTTCTTCTGGGAAAAAATTCTTATATCTCATCCAAGTGTCCATTAGTGTTCTTCTTACATAGTGATGTTTAAACATATTATCCATTTTTATTTTATTATAGTACAAATATGTGTACCAACCAAATCTACAATCATGACCTTCCAAAGCTAATAGTTTTCTATCTTGTAAAACAATCCAAGATTCTAACCATGTCAAACATACCGCATCATGATATAATTTTAGATTAGGGAGTTGAAAACCACCTCCTTCTTTAGCATCACACAATATTTTCATTTTTATTCTTGGTTTTTTCCCAGCCCACACAAATTTTGAAAGCTCTTTTTGCCATGTCTTTTTTTTTGTAAGAAAGTTTTTATTTTTCAAAACATTAAAATTAATACATTTGTTTTATACAAATCCTTTTTTCCATATTATATAACATTTTGTTCTATTTGTATAGTCTTGCTTTTATCTTGTATTGGTGGTTTCCCACCACATCTGAAGCATAACACATTTTCCACTTTATCCAAAATAGTAATATTTATCTCTATGTTTACATTTCTGGTAACGGTTATATATCTTTAAAATACTTATATACCAATTCTTATTTTCTATATTCTTATATAATTCTAAAAAACAAGTTCATTATCTAATTATCCTTAGTACATTCATATACTCAATTTCTATTCCTTTATGCTATTATAACCATGTATAAATGTAGTTTTTCATGTCCCAATATTTTTCAACATATTCTTTCAAATCCTCCCAATCTTCTAAAAAAGTCTCTGAGTACAGATTATTCAACTTTCTAGTCCATTTATCCATTTCAGCCATATATAACCATTTTTTCAACCATTCCCTCTTTTTGCCATGTCTTAAAAGCTTTTAGGTCTTTCAGAATTGGTATTGTCTGAAACAAAAACATTAATCTTGGTAAAACATTCATTTTTACTGTGGTAATTCTTCCCAGCAATGATAAATTGAAAGTATTCCATTTTTTAATATCTTGCGTAATTTACAACCATAACTTTTCATAATTATTTTTAAACAAATCAATATTTTTCATAGTCAACTCAATACCCAAATACTTTGTTTTCTTCACCACCTCACATTCTATATCTTTTTGTAGTTCTAACTGCTTTTTACTCGACAAATTTTTACACATCACTTTTGATTTTCTTCTGTTTACATAAAAACCTGCTAAATCACCAATATCTTTAATCTTCTGAAGCAAAAGCGGCAACGTAGTCATAGGCTGAGGACAGACTGGCAATCTAAAGCGGGGCAGGCACGCTTCGCAAACGGAGGAAAGGAGCACGTTCAGACATGCGCATCTGTCTGTCGGCTCCGTTGCGTACTTACCCGTCTCCCAGTCGCTTTCCTTCCGCTTTACCCGGACAACAGTTTTTCCCGGTGTTCAGGGGCCTTCCTCCGCATGCCTCCCGCTTCCAAACAGTGTGAACTGGAAGAAGCGGGAGGCATCCGGAGGAAGTGTGAACGCACCGGCAAAAAGTTTTGCGCATATGCGCATGTGTGCAAGTGCACATGTGCGCAAATGCGAAAAACATCAAAGGAAAACAAAAAAAGTGCAGCGGTGCGCGCAAGCTGCGCACGCTGGCTATGCGGCAGTCTGAACGCTCCGTGGCAGTCTGAATGCTCCGTGACAGTCTGAACGCTCCGTATCGCTGCTGATCCGCATTGCTCTGGCCAGTGTGAACGGCCAGCTCCGTGGGTTTTTTCCCCCGCTCCAGTTCCCTCCGCTTTGCCTCCGCTTCAGATTGCCAGTCTGTCCTCAGCCATAGGCTCTTCTGCTATAAACATTACCTCATCAGCAAAGGCTCTATACTTAAAAGAGAATCCTTTAGTCATTAATCCTTTAATTTCTTTATCTTCCTTTATATTCCAAAGTAGAACTTCAAGTGTCCAAATAAATAATAGTGGCGAAAGTGGGCAACCTTGTCTAGTTCCTTTTTGAATTTTAAAATATTCAGTCTTCTCATTGTTGATTATAATTGCTGATTTTTGTTCCTTATAAATTGACTTAATTATATTCAAAATAAAATCACCTATCTGTAATTTCTCCAAAACAGCAAATAGGAAATCCCAGTTTAAATTATCAAAGGCTTTTTCCACATCCAAAAAGAAAAAACCAACCTCTTTTTCCGGATGTTTATCGTAGTATTCAATTGCATCTAAAACTACTCTCAAATTATCCTTTATTTGTCGGTTAGGTAGAAAACCTGCTTGTTCTTTTTGTATTGTTTCCTTAAGATGTTCTTTCAGTCTCTCTGCAACAATTTTGGCAAAAATTTTATAATCGTTGTTTAACAGCGAGATTGGTCTATAATTTTTTACATTCGATAAATCCTGTCCTTCCTTTGGAATAAGTGATATGGTTGCTTCCTTCCACGATTCCGGGACTTCACCTGAAGTTCCAATTTCATTCATCAAAAGTACCAAAACTGGTAAAAGAGTCTCTTTAATTTGTTTATAAAACTTAACTAAGAATCCATCCGGACCTGGTGCTTTCCCTAATTTAGAACTTTCAATGGCCTCCTGTATTTCCTCGAGTGAAATAGGAGTATTCATCATTTCTTTTATTTTTTCAGTTGGTTTTGGTAATTTCAGTGATTGCAAATATTTTATAATTTTAGTTTGATCTATTGATATCTTCTGAAAAAGTTTGGCATAGTATTTAAAAAAATCTCTTTTTATTCCCTTCAAGTCCATTATTTCCTTTTTATCTGTCACAATTTTACCAATGATTTTATTTTCTCGTTTTTTTTTTAACTGCCATGCTAAATATTTCCCTGGTTTATTTGCACCTTCAAAGGATTTTTGTTGTAATTTCTTTAAATTCCAGTATATTTCCTGATTCAAAATAGCCTTTAACTGATCTTGTAACATCCATATTTCTTTTTGCAGTTTTTTCTTCCCCGGTCTTTTCTTTAGTTCCTTCTCTTTTACGTTGATTGCTTGTGTAATATTATCCTGCTGTTCTTTTCTTCTTTTGTTTTCTCTATTATTTATGGATATCAATGTACTTCGCATTACAGCTTTGTATGCATCCCATACAACTTGTGGTTTTGTTTCTTTGAGCAGATTTATTTGAAAGTACGTCTTTGGCCGAGGACAGACTGGCAATGTAAAGCGGGGGCAAAGTGGAGGGAACTGGTGCAGGGGGAAAACACCACGGAGCTGGCCATTCATACTGGCCACAGCAATGCGCAGTGGTGCCGATACGGAGCGTTCAGACTGCCGCGGAGCCAGCATGCGTGGCTCGCGCAGCTCGCGTGCGCCGTTTCGCTTTTTTTCCATTTGATGTGTTGCACATATGTGCAACGGCAGCAGATGGAGACAATGGGCTGGACACCCACTGTGAGGGAGCTGCCAGCTCCACAGGCGACGACAAGGCAGTGTCCTGTACCCACGGTGCAGCACTGAGCCTTGGCCATGGATCCAGAGGAGTCGGAGCTGGTGGTGGCCCTGATGTTTGGTCTTCATCTCTGCATGGGTGTTATGCAGTCCCGGAAGCAGAGACACAGACTTCTCCAGGTGCAGCGACGGCGGTTCTGCCATCGATACATGGCCAGGAGGAGAGCCCTGCTGAGGTGCTATCGGGCCTTGCGGTCTCTGCAGACGAGAAGATATTTTCAGCTGGCTGATGAGGGTGGTGGTCGTCATTGGTGGGTGTATCCGCGGCCCACCACTTGGTGGGAGACCTTTGTTTGCCGGGTCTGGGAAGATGAACAGTGGTTGCAGAACTTTCGGGTCACTAGGGGGACGTTCCGCTGGCTGGTGGACTGTGTCCATGGATGTGTGATGCATGCAGATACCCGCTTACGGCGGGCCATCCTGGCAAAAGAGCATGTGGCCATTACCCTCTGGTGGCTGTCTGGAGCCAATGTCTACCGTGAGGTCAGCCATCAGTTTGGAGTGGGGAAGTCCACCATCACGGGCATCGTGGCAGAGGTGTGTGGGGCCATGGATGTGGAGCTGCTGTCCCAGACTGTATGCCTCGGTCCCCCTGGATGGGTGAGTGGCCAAGCCGGTGCCTGCAGGGTGCACAGTCCCAGTGGTGTGGGCAGGGTGGGCCACATGTGGCCTTCGGGGGTGTGGGTCTGCATCCATGGGCCGGGCAGTTGGAACAGGGTACCGGCCCACCTGCAGCACACCACAGGGTCTAAAGCAATGTGTCCTTGTCCAACAGGTAATGGATGGGTTTGCAGAGTTGGGGCTCCCACACTGTGTGGGTGCAGTGGATGGGTGCCACATTCCAGTGCGGCCGCCACCACACCAGGCGGCAGACTTCATCAACAGGAAAAACTTCTGCTCCATCATCCTCCAGGGGACCATGGACCATCTGGGCCGGTTCACGGATATCTCAGTGGGCAATAGTGGCCAGGACCATGACGCCCACATGTTCCGCCAGTCGCACCTCTGCCGGGCCATGGATGCCAGAGTTTTTGTCCCAGGCCACCCAACCATCACCATTGAGGGCATACAGGTGCCTCCGCTCGTGCTCGCTGACGCCGCCTACCCCAGCAGAAGCTGGCTCCTCACACCGTACAAGGGTGCCCTGAGCCGCCAGTCCACGTGCCCGCAGCACCACCACCATCACACCAGGCCGAGGAGAGGAACCGACAAGAGGGCAACGCGTTGTGGGAGGCTATCACTGCCTGGCTCCTCAGGCAGCCTGCCTGCTGATGTGGCACAAGAAGAGTGTTGGCCCACGGTGGTGATGGCGCAGTTGCCAACCCATGCAGGAACAGTCGTGTGGCATCCCATGTGTTTCAGTGTTGTCTGTGGTGTTGACAGGGGCCCAATAAAGTCCATACACACACATGCCAAGTCTGTGTCACCATCCCTTCCAGCATGAGCTGGTAATGTGAAGGTGGGGTGGGGCCCTGGAGGGTGAGGGCTGGTGTCCCAGGCACCCGGGAGGCACTTGGGGGAGGATTTGTCTGTCAAGGGGCTGTGGGCCCATTGGAGGGCCAGAGGGCACCTTTCATTCTCAGGGCCAATGCTCCCTGTGCAGGGTGCTTGGGGACAGGGGTCTGGTGGGCAACAGGTTCCCAGTGAGACTCGGGTGGACATGGCTGCTCGACATCAGCCAATAGTGCCCTTCAAGGGGCGGCACCCATGCTGCCCCTGGCTGAATGGGGAGGGGTGACTGCTGAGACAGGGTATGTGAATGGCCCCATGTGCTCACATCTAGGCCTGCCCCACAAGGAGTGCTCTCGTGCTCTGGGCCCATGAACACAGACGGAGGCAGCACCCGGAAGTCATCATGTCGGCCAAAGCATGCAGGGCAGGGGCCCCCAGTGAGGCGTGGGGGCAGTGTGGTTCCTTTGGGAAGTAGTGGCCACTGCAGCTGGGGTGGGGGTGGCTCATGCCGGGGGCCCTGTTTGCACAGGAGCACACATGGCCACAGACAGACACCAATCTTTGTTGCTCTGCAACTGAAGCAGCTACATGGTAGGTGGAGAGCCACGTGGGGACTACCAGACAACAGTGGCATGAGATAACAGACATTGGCGGCAGGCAAGGGGTGCCTGGCCGCATCTGGCCTCTCTGTCCGTGTGAGAGGCGAGACACTCGTCTCCCGAGCTGGGATCCACCGGGGATGATAGAGCTCTGCTGCCTCCCACCCTTGGAATGTGGTTCCCTCCCCTGCTCTGGCCGCAGCCTGGCAGTGTCCTTGGAGGAGCCGTTTCTCAGACTCCCCTGCGAGGGAGGGCGAGAGAGACACAGCTGCAGTTTATGAGCAACAAACCCTTGCTATCTCTCCTCCCCGATTTCCCAGCTCGGAGCATGCAGTCCACCTCCAGCACATCCCTCGGCTCGTCCAGGCTCTGCCTGCACCCAGCAAATCCTGGAAGGCATGATCTGCTGTCCTGGGCGCCCAGGACCTCCTGACTGTGGTCTGCAGTAGTTGCATGCACACAGGGGGGGGGGTTCCTGACAGCCGATGCGGGCAGGTAACCGTAGCATCCCAGGGAGATGAGCCTCTCAGATCCCCCGTCCCCTCCATCTGACAGTCTCCCAGAGCAGGCATTCCTCATGGCAGTCCCCTTGCCCCCATCATCCTTCCACCCAGCTAACAGTTCCCCCCTGCCTCCCCTTCCCCTGCTGTCTGTGAAATCCCCCCTCCCCTGTGTTCTGTAGTCCCTGACAGCAGGGTGCCCTGCTCGCATGCGCAAACACGGAAGTCTGCATCGCTCCCGTGCAGCGACAGCAGCATGCCATGAAGTGCTCATTCTGGACTGCACAGCTCTGCTCTGCTCCTGGCAAGTATGGTGTCAGGGCAGGGCTTGTGGGCTGAGGGGACTGCAGGCGTCCTGGACTGGCTTCTGTGGTGGACACCTGCAGGGGTCCTTGGAGCCCGATGTGGCCCCCGGAACCTTTCGCACATGCGCAAACCTGCTCTTGCGCTAGTCTGCGTCCAGCCAGCATGGCATCCGGAAGCCTCGGCATGTACTGGCTGGATGAAGAGGTGGAGCTGATGTTGAGGAGGCTGCATGTCAGGGAGGCCGGGGCCAGGGTGATGAGGAGCACTCACCTTGAGACCTGGTCCCTGTTCAAGGAGGTGGCCAGGGACCTGACCCATGCAGGCTACCCTCGAACAGCAGCCCAGTGCCGTTCAAAATTCAAACGGGACAAGGCTGCCTTTTTCGAGGCCCTGGAATACTGGGAGGGGATCCCTCCAGTCTCACATAGGCCACCCCGGTTCGACCTCCTTCGGGCCCTGTGGGAGCAGGGTGGCCGCCCTACTTGGCAGCATCGGCGTGTGCCTGGTGAGTATGGGGGTGCTCGCAGGGGGAGGGGAAGGCTGCCTGGGGGGGAGGGCTGCCGGGGGGGAGGGCTGCCTGGGGGGGGGAAATGTGCAGGTCCCAGTCAGGAGCTGAAAAGACACAGAGGCACACATGGCCTGGGTCCGCAGCCCACACATCAAGTGGCTGGTTGCCCAGGTTCCCTGGAAGTGTGCTGTCAACCTAGACCGTGGTAGAAGTCTGAGGGTGGACCCCTGCAGTCGCCAGCCATGGGGAGGGAAACAATGGGGGTGCCTCTGGGATGCAGGGGTGCGCTGAGTGCCCAGGATGCCATGGATCACTGGCGCAAGTCGTGCCTGATGGCTGGCCAGGGCACCTACGGTTGTCTCTTCGGGCCACGGCTGCCCAGCCTCCAAGCCACAGATGCCACAGGGCGGCCCTGGAGGGGGCGGTGGCTGCCAGACGCCACAGGTGGGGTCGGTCGGTGGCCCGGCCTGCCAGAGCCCAGCAGCGGCCGGGCACTGTGTGACCCCCACTGAATGCCCATTCTGCCTTTCCACAGGGACCCGGCCACAGCATCCGAGGCGCAGAGGACGGGGGGCCCCCCCACGGCAGTCCACGGCTCCTCGGAGGAGGAGGCTGAGCCAGGACCCTCTGCAGGTGAGCCTTCCCAAAGGATCGGGGGCAGCCACCAGTGGCCAGGCTTGGGCACGACAGGACGTGTTGGGCCCCTTGCATGGTCCCTGTGGGTCAGGCTGCCACACCCCTCTGTGCCAATCGGCATCCGGGGGGCCTCAATAGGCAGGACACCTATGCACACACCAGCACTCGGCATGCCACCGACATGGCCGGCCTCTGACAACCGCAACTGACTTCCCTCCCCCAGAGCCGCCCACGCCACCAGAGCCGGAGGGACCGTGTGCCGTCCTGACCACCACCCCCGAAGCCTCTGATGCTGGAGGGAGGGCCTCCGAGGACATGCCGGCCCCAGTCCACACCGTGGGGGACACCTGCGAGCCAGAGGGGTGAGCAACAGTGGCGTTCCAGACAAGCGCCACTGAAGGTGAGTACTCGTCGTGTGGGTGTGGGCCGGGGGCAGTCGTGGTGGGCCACAGTGACAACAGGCCACATCTCTCTGGTACAGGGGATGAGGCGGGACCTTCCACCCAGGCCCAGCCACCAACGCCAGGTGCAGAGGGCCTAACGCTGGCGGGCCTGGTGGCGCAGGTTGCGGCACTTGAGCGGCACATGGACTACATCTGTAAGTCTGGGGTCCTGCTCTGTGGGGAGGGTGCTGCACCCAGTCACTGGGGTGCAGGGAGACGTGGCTGGACGGAGGCCAGATGGCACTGGCTGCATGGGTGGAGGGGGGCCCTGGGCCACTCATCATGTTTCTGTCTCCCTCGCCTGCACAGTTGAACGCATGGTTGGCCTCCTGACTATGCATCAGAACGCCCTGAGCAAGCTGCGGAGGGAGATGTACAGCTGCCTTGTGGGTGCTGTTCCCCCCATGTCATCAGAGGCCGCGGAAAGTGACGCCCAGTCCCCTGCAGAGACAGTCCCTGCCCAGCAGCCACCCACAGACCCCGGCAAGGCCCCTCACAACCCGTAGCTGGCCCACGAGGCCCCGCCACAGAAAAGACGGACGCCAGCACCTCTTACAAGTGCCTTTATTGCCCCAGTTACCCCCACCCGGAGTGTTTTTGATTAAAGTTTATTTTTGCTGTTCCTCCATGGGCCTGGTGTCCGTTATTTTTGGACGATGCCACCTGGGGGTCGGCGGCCCAAGGGGCCTGGAGGGGTTCTAACTAGCTCACTGGGGGGTTCCTCCACGGCGCCGGGATGCTCTTCCCCGGCCACGAGCTCATCGCCCATGCTGGCCCCCATGTTCCTGCAAAGAGTCTCGCCGGGCTATCAGCTCATCTGCGATGACCGTCAGCCTGTCGAGGGCGGTGTGAAACAGCTCTTGTGTGTCATGGTTGATCTCTCTCTCCTCCTCCTGAGACCTCCGCAGCTCCGTCATGTACTCTTCCTGCTCACGGCGGGCGGCCTCCATCATGTCCTGGTGCTGTCTGGACTGGTCCAGGAGCCGTTCGCCCACCCGCTGCAGGGCAGATACACGCTGCCTCCGGGCCACGATGACAGCCTGTCGGCCCTCCGCAAACAGGTATCCCATTCTGGCCCCTGGCAGCAGATCTGCAGGAGGAGCAGAGGGGGCGGAGCGGTCGGACTCCACAGCGTGTGGACCCACACTCACACCGTGGGCCACACGTGTCCCTCAGACCTCCCCGCCTGTGTTGTCACCATCCCACCTTCGGGAGGCTGTCGGATGTTGTCTGGGAGCATCTGGCCCCACCAGCCGTCGTGCTGGCAGCCGGCAGTTGCATCCCAGGGATGCCCCACCTGACCTGCTGCCGGGGTCCCGCACCTACCTTCACCATGAGCTCCTCCCTCATGGGGATGTGGTTCCGGCTCCTGCTGGGCTGCCCCCGATGGCCCTGTGGACACAGGGTACCGAAAGTCACATGCCTGCCCCCTGCTGGCCCGCCCACCTTCTGAGTGGCCTGGGGACCCCTCAGCTGCCTCTCTGCATGGCCATGATCTGGCCCCGCAGGGAACCGGGAGACAGGCCACGTCCCCGAGACAGGGCTCCCCAACCTGCCTGAGTAGCGGCAGCTGCCACTGCTCCCGTGGCCGTTCCCCCCCCACACCCACAGGCCACCTACCCCAGTGCTGCCTGGCCACCAAGGCATGCCCCCATGGCACATTTCCCCCCCTGCCACAACCTGGCATCTGGGGCCAGCATGAGACCCTCTCCGCCTGCGGCCACCGCCTCCCACAGATCCCCACTGCGGTCACCCACCTGCGGCATCTGCAGTCCGGCGACGCCCCATGCCAGCACCCTGAGGCCTCAACCCCCCCGACGGCCCTGCATCATGGTGGGGAACAAGGGTGCGTGGTTGCGGCTGCAGAACACGGCAAACCCTGTGGAGGCCCCGCCCTCCACTGGCACGGGTGTCCACATGCCTCCGGGGCATGGCTAGCACCGCATCCCAATCCCCCAGAAGGGACTGACATTACCTGGAATGGCATCCTCAGGAACCTGGGTGCTGTCATCGGAGTCTGTGTCCACGTGCTCTTGGGCCAGCACAGATTCAGCGGTCTCTACGAGGGGGAGGGAGGTTGGAATGTGTGCAGACCACCACAGTGGGCTAGGCGTGCAATTTGCCTGCCTACAGTGTCATTTAGCAACCAGACAACATGGGGGGCAGACTACCATGGCTCCCCGCTGCATGGCAGTCGCCAACAGAAGCACACCCATGGCGACCTGTGGTGCGGGGGTGGAAAGTGGGCTGCATGGCTCTGAGCCACTCGTGGCCAGAAGGGGTTGGGCGGGGGGGAACGTACTTCCATGACGGTACCTGGCCTTTCCCATAGGACCCATCTCACATTCTTATCCCTCTCTTGATGCACGTGGGTTGCAATGTGGGGTGTTGTGGCCTGGATGCCCACTCACTGTCTGTGGGTGGCGGCCCTAGGAATGGGTGCCATGCCTCCACTGGGACGCACTCAGATAGGTGGAGGAGGCATCCAGAGTTGGCAAGGCTTGCAGACAGACTGGCCCACAGCATAGCACTGGCTCCTGGGCCACAGCCTTCCCTGTACATTAATTATCCTGAGCACCTGCTTCCTGGCCCCTGCCACCCAGCAGCGCCCCCCAAACCCCACCTTGAGCCTGGCAAGCCTCCTCCCCACCAACCTGGCACGAGCACCTCCGGCTCCCTGCCGTCCTTCTCCTCCTCCTCCTCCTTCGACTCGAGGGACAGGCGGAATGGCTGAACAGCAGCAGATGGGACCTGCTCAGCAGACCTCTGAGAGCTGGTGCTGGTAGAGGGGGTGGTCTGCAGTGGAAGACTGTGCCGCACCTGACGAGGTTTGACGCTGGCATTCCCCTGTAGGATGGCGTGCAGCTCTTCATAGTACGGGCACCATGCAGGGTCGTTGCCCGACGTGCTGTTGTGCTGCAGCGTCTTCCTATATTCAAGCCTCATGGCCTTGGCTTTGGTGCGGCACTCTTCGGCAGAGCGGCTGTGGCCTCTTTCTGTCATCCCCCTCGCCACCTGTTCATAAATGTCCAGGTTGCGATGGGTCCTCCGCAAGGCACTCTGGACTGCTGGCTCCCCCCATATGGCCAGGAGGTCTAGTATCTCGGGCCGTCTCCAGTTTCGGGGCGCAGCCATTTTGGACTCCCCCCTGCATAGCACTCTATCCTTTTATACCCTGATGCCATGAGGCCACTCAACAGCTCCACCCGTGGCCGTAGCGCAACATAGGCTGCGTTGGAAGGGGCTACTGACTATGTGTCGGGACGGAACCAGGTGGGGACACTGAAATGGCAGCCTCATGAGGCCAGAGCCAATTCCACTACAGACCCCAGGAGAATCCCTAGTAGACCACCCTTTAGTACCCTCTTCCCACCTTGCGTTCTTCCATCTGGGAGTGGACAGGGCTGCCTCCTGGGTTCCAGACAGGCAGAGCACGTTTCCCTCTTCCCATGCACTTTCAAGGCTCTGCCTAACTTTCCACACTCTACTTGAACACTGCACTCACGGTTCGGTCACTCTTCCTCTCTCTCCCCCTCCCTCCCCTCCCTCTTTCCTTTTCTTTTTGCCCCTTTCATGCATAACCTTTTGCCGGCACGTTCACACTGCGGCCTCCGGATGCCTCCCGCTTCTTCCGGTTCACACTGTTTGGAAGCGGGAGGCATGCGGAGGACGGCTCCTGAACACCAGTCTTACCCGGTGTCCTGTTAAAGTGGATGGAAAGTGACTGGGAGACGGGTAAGTGCGAAACGGAGCCGATGGACAGATGCACATGTCTGAACGCGCTCCCTTCTTCCACTTCCGACGCGGGGCTGCCCCGCTTTACATTGCCAGTCTGTCCTCGGCCTTTGTCTCTTCTTGTATCGTATTTATTACTTCCTGGTTATCCAAGAGATCTTCATTTATTCTCCATCTCCACTGTTTTTTCCCCTGTCCTGAATTCCATATTACAGGGTTGTGGTCAGAAATAAGCTTAGGTAAAATTTCTGTTTTCTTTGTTTTTAACGTTAAATTTGTCATCATCCATATCATATCTATTCTTGAATGTGAGTCATGTCTATTAGAGTAAAAAGTATAATCTTTAGTTCTTGGGTTCAATTTTCTCCATATGTCTTCCAAATTTTCCTGTTTAGCCAATGCAAAAAAGACCTTTGGTAATTTTCCAAGTACTTCATCTTTACTTTTTGAAAGTCTATCCATTCTATTATTTACTGTTCCATTGAAGTCACCTGCCAAAATTACTTGTTCATAATCAATTTTATCTAATTCCGCAATAAAATCTTTAAAAAACTTTTATTTTGCTCCATTGGGTGCATAAATATTCACTATTAAAGTTTTTTCCCCATGCAGAGTTATTTCTGTTGCAAGGTATCTTCCTTCATTGTCTTTGAAAATTTCTTTTGGCTCTAGTTCTTTCTTGACGTAAGTTACCACACCTTTTTTCTTTATATTGGCTAAGGAAGAGAATTCTTCTCCCAGTTTTTTCCTAGTTAAATATTTACAGTTGTTTTTTAATATGCACTTCTTGTAAGCAAATCACATTATACTTCTGCTTTTCTAACCAATGACCTACAAGTCTACGTTTATTAGGTGAATTTAGTCCATTTACATTCCATGAAAGTAATTTGTAATCCATATTGGCTCAGAATTAAATGTCCCCAAATTCCTCTCTGTTATTTGCCAAAAATGAAAACATCTCTTCTGTATTTTTTTTTTACAATATACTTTTATTATTAAGATGAGGTAAAAGATAAATACAGACAAAACTGTGAGATAGTACAAAGTTTGTCATATAGTCCAACAATAATAACAACGTTGACAACAAGCATGTTTATAAAAAGCAACATCTGGTGTCAGTGTACAGGGTCTTAATATTTTGATTGATCCACACACACACAAAAAACCACAACTAATAAACCTATTATGAGTACTATATATGCTATCATATACATTGAGGTTACCAGCATATACGCAAGATTCGTACTACACATTACCACGTCCACAATAAGGAGGTTGTTGAGGGTATATTTGGTTGTTTATTAAGATATTCTACTATAGGGTACCATACTGTTCCAAAGATAGAAGAGGCTGAAGGTCTGTCAAATCTCGTAAGATTATCCGAGAGTTTGGCCATTATGTATAAGTCCTACAATTTCTTGTGCCAATGTGAAAGAGTGGGTATCAAAGCCGATTTCCAATTCTGGGCAATGACAGTTTTTGCTGCAAAAATCATAAGGGAAACCCTTTCTCTGATTGCTACAGAGTGACAGTCTTCAACCCAGCTGTTCAAAAGTAGATGCTCTGGAGTTAGTTGTAGGTCAATACCACTTATTGATTTTACCAGTGATATGATTTTTTCCCAAAATTGGGATATTTTGGAGCAATGAAGCCAGCAATGCAGGTAGTCTCCTAGTTGATCACACCCCCTCCAACAATGAGGATTACATTTAGGGCTGATCTTGGCCAGTCTTACAGGTGTCATGTACCAGTGAGCCATAATTTTGAACGTTTGTAGTTTCATTGTTGTAATGTTAGTCTTAAAGGGCACTGATGACCAAATCTCACTCCAAAGTTCATTTGTAAATGTTTTCTTGCATTTCTTATGCCATTTTTTTTGATATGTTAACAAATCATCACTGCTTGTCTGTTGTAGTATTCTGTATATTTTGGAAATTAGTCCTTTTTGAGAAGCAGCTGCTACTTTGATTACACATTCCAAAGGCGTGCAAGGTTGTTTCAAAATTTTATCAAGATTTATTGCATTACATATATCTCTTATTTGAAAGTAGTGTAGCCACAGTACCTTACTTTTGATTTTCCCTTCTAACTCAGATTTAGATATGAAGCGCTGGCTTGTGTATAGATCTTGTAGGGTATTTATCCCTAGGTGTGACCATTTCTGAAAGACCGGGTTTGGGATGCTTTGCTTAAACCAGTCATTGTTGGCAAAAGGTTGTAATCTAGAGATAGGTGGCAATAGTTTGGAATGCAGTCTGTCCCATATATCTAAGGCTGCCTTTATCATAAGATTATTTCTAAGTGTTCTAGGTCTTGTGGTTGGTTTTTGCCAAATGCAGTCTTTGATATTAAAGGGGTTTGAGTGATGTGCAAGAAGTTCAACTTGGTCAGAGAGAGAGTTTGCAGTGATAATCCTAATAATCTGAGTGCTCTATAGTAGTTGGATAAATTGGGGAAACTTATCCCACCGGTTTTAGAGTCTCTGTATAGCGTAGCATTTTTAATCCTGTGGAATTTATAGGCCCAGAAAAAATTTAGTAGCCATTTTTGCCATTTCTGCAATAAATATGGTGAGATATGTAGTGGTATCGTGCGAAATAAAAATATGAATTTAGGTAAAAGAAAAGATTTAATCAAATTTAATCTATCCATCCAGGATAATTTTAAGTTGTGCCATGAGTGCATTGCTTTTTTAACTTCCTTTTCCAATGGAGTAAAGTTGTATTTATGGGTGTCTGCTAAGTTTTTTGGAATGTTTATTCCCAAATAAGAAATGCATTTTGGTGCCCAAGTATAAGCATACAAGCTCTGGAGCATTTGTGAGGTTTGTTTATCTAGATTTAAAGGTAATTAGCGATTTGGAGGTGTTGACCCTTAGACCTGTGACTTCTCCAAAATACTTTAAGTGAGAATGCAGTGAAGCCATCGATTGAGTTGGTTTGGATAAAAAAAGCAGCATGTCATCCGCGAATAAGGACACTTTGAACTCTTTCTTGTGAGGCTTTATACCGTGGATGTTTGCATCAAGTCTTATGATGTTTGCTAGCGGTTCTATGCAAATCGCAAAAAGGAGAGGGGATAGAGGGCAACCTTGCCTAGTTCCCCTTTTTAGGATAAATGGTTCTGATAATACTTGGTTCACTTTGATATGCACCATAGGTTTAGCATATATTGCCGAGATTGCTGATTTGAATTTTTGGCCAAAACCCATGATGTCAATGAGGCTAGTAAGGTAGTGTGTTTCGACTGAATCAAAGGCCTTTTCTATGTCCAGGGCTACCAATGTTGAAGCTATCTTGTATTGGTTACAATGTTCTATGATGGAGAAAGCCTTATGTGTATTGCCTGTTATGTCCCTATTGGGCATAAATCCAATTTGGTCTTGATCGATATATTGTGTGATAAATAAGTTCAGTCTGTGGGCCAGGATGGAGGTAAAGATTTTAAAGTCTGTATTTAGTAGCGAAATTGGTCTGTAGGATGCTGGAAGTTCCTTATCTTTGTCACCTTTAGGAATTACTATGATTTCCGCTCTATTCCATGACGGTGGTAAGTTTCCTGAATTTAGAATATAATTACATGCATCTGTTAAGGGGTCAACTAGGAGTGAGGAAAACTTTTTGTAAAATTCTGGTATAAAACCATCTGGTCCTGGAGCCTTGGCTGGTTTAAGGTGTTTGATTGCATCTAGAACTTCCTGTGTGTTGATTTCTCTGTCCATCAGATCTTTGTGTGCCTCAGATAGTTTGTGAGGCATGGGATATTTTTTTAAAAAGAGTTCTACCTCCTCTCTGCTAGTACCATTAGAGCTGTATAAATTCCAGTAGAAATCTAATAAAATTTTAGAGATTTTGTCCGAGGTATGATGTCTATTGCCCTGAGAATCTTTTAATGCCAAGATGGTTTTAGATTGTTGTTGCTTTTTAGTTCTGTGGGATAAAAGTTTTAAAGATTTCGGAGTAAACGCCCAATTTCTTTGTTTTGAGTACAGAATATTTTTCTGAATTTTGGACATTTCCAAAAGTTCCATTTTTTTTCTCTCAGCCAAAAGTTGAGCATAAATTTTGGGGTTACCAGTGTGCTTGTGCTGCTTTTCTAGTGAGGCAATATTAGTTTGTATTGCCAACCTTTCTGCCATTTTTTGTTTCTTTAGGTGTGAGGCAGAGGCAATTAAGTGACCTCGGAGTACAGGCTTCATAGCATCCCATCTGATATTTGGATTTACCGTGCCTATTGGATTATCAGCAAAGAAATTTTTAATGTTCTCTGCAATGTTGTCTACAATAGTGTCATTCAATAATAAAGAACTATTAAGGGACCAAGCTTTGGGTGATTTTTGTTCATTATCTATGTTCAAAACAATTAATCCAGTTATGATCCGACCATAGTTGACTTCCAATAACGGATGAGTCTAACTTCCCTGCTAAAGCAGAGGAGAGCAAGATGTAATCTATCCTAGTGTAAGTGTTGTGTCTGGCTGAAAAGAAAGTGTAGTCCCTCTCTTTCGGGTTAGCAAGTCTCCAGGCATCTATCAGATTGTATGATTTAAGGATTCCAGCCAGTTTGGTGGAAGATTTGCCTCTGATTGATTTGCATGTACCATAGGAGGTTCTATCTAATGAGTGATCCATGATGAAATTAAGGTCCCCTCCAATAATAAGTTCTCCTTCTTTGAACTGTTCTAAAAGTTGAAGGGTGTGGTCTATGAAGTCAAGTTGTTCAGAGTTTGGGGCGTAAATTGATGCAAGAGTTACCAGTGTTCTGTTCAGTATGCCCTTAACAAATATAAATCTCCCTTGCGGATCAGCCTTAGATTTGTGGAATTTAAATGTAGCATTTTTATTTACCAAAATAGCTGTACCTCTTGATTTAGAGGAGCCTTTCGCCATGTATTGATGTTGAAATTGTCTAGATTTGAACAGAGGGGTTGAAACGTCTTTGGTGTGGGTTTCTTGTAAAAAGACTATGTCTGAATTTAGTTTAAGAATTTGACTCTGGATTCTCTTACGTTTGATGACGTTGTTCAGTCCTCGCACGTTGTACGAAACACATTTGATTGAGATAGGCATGATGGAATCAGTTGGGTCCTCGTTAACCTAGAGAGTTAAGCTTAAAAAGAAGGAGAAGATTATGTTAAGTTCGGTATAAGAAATAAACAGAGTAAGAATCTATAGAAACAGTAAGGCTAGTACCCCGCACTATGTGTCACAATGAGCTGGAGGATTGTGTGTGTAATTTCAAGGTTGGTTAGCTAGGAGCTACCAAGGTTCTATTATTAAAAATACAGGAAAAAAATACAAAAGGAAAGCCCCTGGGTACAAGCTGCAGAACCAGGGGCTAAAAGTTAGGGCTTGGCTAGTTACCCAGTGGATTAGAAAGATAGCTGAAATTCTGAGGTTTAAAATACAGAGCCACTGATGTGATGATAAAGTTTGAAGTAATTTCCCCCCCCCTTAGCTAAAAAGTGAGGAAAATGAGGAAGTTTTCCACTGAAATACGACCTCTGGGTACAAGCTGCAGAACTAGAGATCAATAGAAAAGATGATATCAAGGATTTAGTGCAACAGGAGTAGTCTAATGATCTCTGGGTACAAGCTGCAGAACCAGAAATCAATATTTGTAGCTTGCGTGGTTTTTGTTAGGCTCAGTGGGATGCCTATAAGGAAGTCAGACTTTAAGTTACAGAGTGAGGATATATCTAGACAGATAACAATAGAGTTTTCTGCTTAGTGCTGTAATTGTAGATGGCACTGAGTGTAGACTACAGAGTCAAGAGACTTGATTATTTTGTAGAGAACTGTAGTAATGTGGTAAGTTTCTTGTGAGAGCCCCTGGGTATAAGCTGCAGAACCAGGGGCCTTAGGTTTATTTCAATATGGTAGGATATGTGTGAGGTTAGCTTACACAAAACTTAGAAAAAAACCCTCTTAAGTAGAGTTCCAAATAATGATTTGACTGAGGTAGGATTTACAGTAGATCAAATATACGTATCTATGTAGTAATGAGCTGTACCAGGTCACTATGCTAGATAACCTATTAAGAGAAAACAAGAGCTAATGCAACCGTAGCTCTTCTTGAACCACTTTACTTATATCAAACTATAGGAGAAATAGTGTGCTGTTCACAGTAATTTTGTGATAAGCAAGGCACAACAAGAATTTTTAGATGTTGTCACAGATGTAGTAAATTTATAGGTATGTAAATATAAACAGTTAAAAGTATTTTAAACCTTACTAAAGCTTAGAGAACTTTAATAAACTAATAGATGTGTGTATAACTCAACTTTTAGGCAGTAAACACTGCCTGTAAGCTTGTAAAATATTTTAGATATAACTAATTTATAATATTATTAACAGTGGGCAAAAGAAAAGGACTCTCTTAACCCCTGCTGCCACTTGGCTAGCAGGAGGCTGGGATATATAGCTCCTCTTTCCTCCCCCCAGCTCTCAATCGTGAGAGTCCTTAAAACTGAACTTTAAAGACAAAAGAAACCCCCCTCCCTCTTCCCCCCCTTAAAGAAAACTTATCAAGCCAAATCTATTCACTATCAATAAAACTATTAACTTAAGCTTATCATAACATTTTAAGAATTAATTGCTACCATTTAGGCTTGTAACATTTTTAAGATGGCCGACGACTGTGGGTTACTGAGAACATAAAAACAAGTGATGAGGAACAAACTGAGAGAATATAATTTTTCCCGCTACAAAATGGCTGGCGCTAATTCTAAGAACCTGTTAATTTTACTATTCCGCATATTACTTAGTGTAAGGCTATAAAAGTTAACCAGCATAAACACAATAAATCTTATCTTAATTCAGAGTTCACTCAGCACTTTCTAATGTATCTTGAGCTTCATTCGAAGACTGTGATGGGGAACGATGCTTTCTCTTGTTTGTAGTATTTGAGAGTTCCATGGGTTGTATTAAGTCCAGAGACTTCAATATGCGCAGACCTTCCTCTTTAGTTGCAATCTTGTACTGTTTGCTTCTATAGTGGAATTGAAGAACCAAAGGTGTTATCCAAACATAGCGAATGTCTTCCTCATGCAGCTTTGCAGTTACTGGTTTCAGCTCTCTCCGTTTAAGCAAGGCTTCTTTGGGTAGGTCTGGAAAGATTTCTATTTTAGCAGAGTTGTAATTAAGGTGTCCCGAACTTCTTGCCACTTGCAGGATTTTAGCTTTATATCTATAGTCCAGGAACGTGGCAATTATATCTCTCGAAGAACGTGTCTTTAGCAAAGCAGTTGGACCCGCTCGGAATGCTTTGGTTATAGCTTGTGAAACGCCGTTGTCAGGAGGAATTTGTTCTTTCAGCCATTCTGAGAGAAGTTGTGGTAAGTCGTTGTTTTTGCCAAAGGATTCATCAAGCCCATGTATTTTTAAGTTATTTTGTCTAAGAGCCATATCAGAGCAAAGTGCTTTCTCAGCGAGGATGTCTTCAAGCTGCTGTAGTTGTTGTATTTCGTTTTGGTTAGAGATACTGTTGTTTAATGCTGTTTCGGCTACACCTTGTTTCTTTTACAAAAGTCTGTAAGCCTTCTAGCTGCTCACATAGAGGCTTGAAATGTGAGGCAAAATTATCAAGAATAGATTTCTCCAAATTAGTGATAACAGTAGTTAGTTCAGATGATGTGACTAATCTTGTCTGCGGGTTAGTGCTTTCGCCTCCGGTCGCCATTTTGTGGGAAATCCCAAGCTGCTGGCCTGAAGTATTTTTTGAGGAAATAGGAGTAAGTATGGTCTGTAAATTCTTACTTTTATGTCTTTTCGGTTGCCCGGTCTTTTCAAGATCGTTCTCCATAAAGTGAGATCGTTATAGTAGTCGTAGAAAGGTGATTCGAGGGGGAAATACAGGAGGGGTGAGAGGAGCTCTCAGTTTAGGCTTCCATCCGCGTTTCCCGCCAGTAGCCAATGATCTTCTGTATTTTTGATCAAGACCCGAGTGCTTTGGTGGATAAAACTTAAACCTTGAGGAACTTCCCATCGAAATCTGTAATTCTGCTGTTTAAGCTTATCTGTCAAACGTTTAAATTTTTTTCTATCTTGTAGCATAACTCTAGGGAGCTCTTTCATAACAATTACTTTAGTTCCTTCAACTTCAAAGGGATCCTTAAAGCATTTTCTGTAGATCAACTCTCGTACTCTCTTAGTAGTAAATTGTACTACCACATCTCTTGGTAAATTCTTTTTGCTGGCATATTCTGAATTTACTCTGTAAACCAGATCAATATTGTATTTCGGGTCCTCTTCTTCATCTTGAAGATACGTAGTCAACGCCTCGATAATCTTTGTAAAGATGTCTTCTCCTAGTTTTTCTTCAATCCCTCTAAATCTTAAGTGAGTTTGCATATCTCTGTAAATCATCATTGTTTCCACTTTATCATTTTCTTTAGTTACCTTTTGAATATTCTCTTCCATAGCCAGCATTTTAGTTTCCATCTCCTTTGATTTCTTATCCAAACTTTGAAATTCTGTCTTCAATTCTCCAAAGTTCTTATCTACTTGTTCTGCTATGCCATTTATTTTCTTATCTAATTCTTGATTCTGTTTCCCAAGTTCATTTAGGGCTTCCATCATCCTTTTTTCCATTGCCTCTATTAGAGCTGCTACCTCTTTATCTTTTTTAGTCGTCATCTTAGGAGATGACCAGGAAGCAGCTCGCCTTCTCTGTTCAGGCTCCGTTCTTTCACTTTAAAAAAAACCAATTTTTTAATGTTCTCCGATTTATACAATCCCAAAGTCAGTCAATACGTCTTAAAAAGCTGAGTCACGCTATGTTATTTTCGCCATTCAATGTAGTTTAGTCTTTGAAATATCCAAATTTAAAGTTTTAGTTTCCACTCAGACAGCAGACGTCTTTAGTTTCTTTTTAAAAATGCTTCCCAGTTGCTGTAGTTCTTTCACTTTAAAAAAACCCGTTTTTTTAATGTTCTCCAATTTATACAATCCTAAAGTCAGTCAGTATGTCTTAAAAAGCTGAGTCACACTATGTTATTTTCGCCGTTCAGTGTAGTTTAATCTTTGAAATATCCAAATTTAAAGTTTTAGTTTCCACTCAAATAGCAGACGTCTTTAGTTTCCACTCAGAATGGCATGTGTCTTTAGTTTCCACTCAAATGGCGGGCGTCTTTAAAATCCACTCAGAATGACATGCGTCTTTAAGTTCCACTCAAATGGCGGGTGTCACAAATCACTCTTACTTCCGTGTTCTTAAAAAAATGCTTCCCAGTTGCTGTAGTTCTTTCACTTTAAAAAAACCCAGTTTTTTAATGTTCTCCAATTTATACAATCCCAAAGTCAGTCAATACGTCTTAAAAAGCTGAGTCACGCTATGTTATTTTCACCATTCAATGTAATTTAGTCTTTGAAATATCCAAATTTAAAGTTTTAGTTTCCACTCAAATGGCGGACATCTTTAGTTTCCACTCAGAATGGCATGTGTCTTTAGTTTCCACTCAAATGGTGGGTGTCACAAGTCGCTCTTACTTCCTTGTTCTTAAAAAGAATGCTTCACAGTTGCCATAGTTCTCCCGTGTCTCCTCCTCTCCTGTTCCTGCTCAAACATCAGTTCCTGTTGATCTCCGTTTGTGCGGCTCTCGCGATATTTCAATCTTTCTCACTCTGCCGCCCCTCTTTTAAAACCGCAGAAATGTTAAAACAAGATGTTTTTAAGGCAATTTTTCCTTCAAATCCAGCTCTTTTACAAGCAGAAAAGGACTCAGTCTGTTCTTAAATGCTTTCTCTACTTATCCAGTTGTTTCCCTCTATTTTACATCCACGGTAACGGTAAGTAAAAGTTTTTCTGTTACCTTTTGTTGATATTTTGGTGCAGTTGAGGTTCCTTAATTTAAACTTGATCTTCCTTTGTTAAGGAATCGGGGATGTAGAAGTTTTATGCTGGAATTCCAGCCCAGTCAGCTCTCTAGAGTAGCTTGCAGAAATCTGCTCTGGGAGAGGAGGTCAAGGCGGAAGAAAAAGCCTCCTCTGAGGCTTATCTTCCTCCGATCTCAACTCTCTCTTGGATTATAGATGCTTGCTGGTCCCCCCCCCCTGCCTGGGGAGGGCTGCGTTGAATGCGTTAGGCACCCGAACTGTCAAAAAGAGCAGCTGTACACCCGGTGCATTTATCGGGTGCTTCAGACTTCCATTTCTCCCCGACCGGAAAACCGATTGCTGCGGCTTCTTTATCCCATACCGCCCAATTGCATTCGGAGTCCCCAAACTTTTTAGAAACGTAGGCTAACGGGTGTAATTTCCCATCAGTCCCTTCTTGCAAGATTGGCCCCCCATGGCAGCATTGGAGGCATCCACTTACACTATAATTTTTTTATTTTCATCTGGATGTGCCAAAATGGGTTCAGAAGTAAAAAGACATTTCAGAGTCTCAAAAGCCTGTTGACACTCGGGAGTCCAGTTTAGCTGAGCGCCTGGCTTCGCAGCCTCCAGCTCCTTTCCTTTTGTTTTTAATAAGTCAGTGAGGGGAAGACTGTATTGGGTGAAGTTGCTGCTGAAATTTCTATAAAAATTGGCGAATCCTAAGGAACTTTGTAACTGGCATCTAGTGTGGGGGGGTCTCCCACCCCACCATGGCTGAGACTTTCGCCGGGTCCATCTCCAAACCCCGGGGTGAAATGCGGTAGCCCAGAAAGTCTATTTCAGTTTTATGAAAGTCACATTTAGAGAGTTTAGCAAACAGTTTATTGTCTCTGAGTGTGGCTAGCACTTCTCTTACCAATTTAACATGCGCTTCCATGTCCGGGGAATAGAGCAAGATATCGTCTAGTTAGCACAGGACCCCCTTAAATAGGTGCTTGTGTAAAACTTAATTTATTAAGTTCATAAAAATGCCTGGCGCCCCCTGAAGGCCAAAGGGCATTACCAGGTACTTGAATTGCCCCAACGGGGTATTAAAGGTAGTCTTATATTCATCCCCTTTCCTGATGCACACTCGGAAATTGTCAGAATCTACTAATTCAGACATTATGTTATTCATGCCTGTACTTCTCTGGTAGCTATCTGTCTTGCTTTTTCCTATGTAACTGTCATATACTAATGCTTGTCCAGACCGGGAGGGTGACACCAGTGAATTATGTGAACAAGGAGGCCTCACATCCCTGCCTCCGCATTCCAGCTGCTCCGGCAGAAACTTCAAGGGAGGATGCCTCTCATCTCTTATCACAGGCAAAAACCTTGAGGCCATTGATTGTTATGTGAACTGGTAACATCTGAGGGGTCTGGTTTGGGAGAGGAAATTTACAGCTTAACACCTCACTCTTTTCCTGTGAGAACCAAACGGCCAGAACACCTCTTTGCCCCCCAATTTTCCCTTAAGGTGATTGGCTACCTATGGGTAATTCAAACTCCTTGGAATGGTATAATAGACCTGCTTGTATTATCTGTCTCATCTCTGACAATAATCCGAGACGCTGTACTAATGTAGAGATTGGAAATAAAGAACTGTGGTTAACCAACCAAGATCTGATCCTTGACTACTTTGAGCAGAACTCTCACAGATTGTCAGAGATCTGTGACTGGGACTTAGCCGTTCCTGACCATGTCAGACGACGACACGGTCCCCATCCCTACACCCGACGATGTCCCCGCCACCCCGATGGACCAGGGGAACGGTGGTGGAGGCGGCGGAGGGGCCCCAGACGTGCCGGTGACTACGATTCAGGGGGCTCACTACATCCCGCGCCTACCTCCTCGTCAGAGCGGGACCCCCAAGTACGCTTGGAGCCAGTTCGGTCGTGGGACCGTGGATTCTTGGGTGCACGACCGGAAAGGGGCACGGGTTTCGTTCCCTGGCGATCCGCTCGATCGAGGGAGGCCGAGCTACCTGGGGGACGACTGCGAGCCGATCTACGGAGGAGAACCGCGTCGCCCGCCCATGGAAGGAGAGAGAACCGGCCCGTATGGGCCCGATCCCTACCGAGGAGATCAGATGCCACAACTAGACCAGATGATGGGAGATTTACGGCTCCAACTCACCGCCGAGCTGCGAGAATTGGCCCTCGATCTCCAGTACCAATTTCGAGACGCTATGAGAGTCATGCAAGAAGCCCTCCCAGGCCCGGTGACGGGAGTTCAGCAGCCGCCGCCGGCCCCTGGAGGAGCCCCGGTTCAGCCCCAGGCGCCCGCGCAGCCGAGGCAGCCGGTGCAGCCGGCCCCCCCGGTCGTCCCTCCACAGGTGCCAGGTCCCACCCCAGCACCGGGCCCGGTGCCGGCCGGTCCGACCGCACGCCCAGCCCCCTCCGACCCTCTGACGACTACTTTCGATGGGGACCCCGAGAAGCTGCGTTTCTTCCTGTTGGAGATCGAGCGGTTCCTGGACAGTTGGGGTCATCTCTATCCTACGGAGAGGGAGCGGATTGGCTACATCGGGTCCAAGCTGAAAGACACCGCCAGCGATTGGTATGTGAGCCTGCACGATGCCCCCGGACCTGAGCTACGTTCGCTGAACAACTTCATGTGGGCCCTTCGGCATCAATATGAGGACCCCCTGGGTGAGGAAAAGGCCCGGAATCAACTACGGAAGCTGTTCCAGGGGAGATCCACAGTGAGGGACTACACCGACAAGTTCCGGCGCATCGCGGCCAAAATCCACGGTTGGCCCGAAGAGCTCTTCATGGAAAAGTACCGGGAGGGTCTTAACCCGGAAATTTACGAGACTGTGTTGCTGGGGGGCCGCCCGGGAACATTGGCTACCTGGATGAGGGCAGCGACCGACGTGGAGGAAAGATTCACCCTAATTAAGATGGGAACATCGGCTACTGCGGCCAGCAAAGCAGCGCCAAGAGCGAAGCCGAGGCCGAGCGTGCAAGACATCCGAGATGCCAGGTTTTGCCAAGGGCTGTGCATGAAATGTGGGGAAAGTGGCCACTTTGCCTCAGCGTGTCCGAGAGGGGGAGGAAAGGGGCCGAAGACGTCGACGCCGGTGGCGGGGAGCACTCCTAGCAGAGGGAAGACCCCGCTCAAGCCCCGGGCGTTGCAACTGGAAGGAGCCACAAGCGAACAAGGGGAGCTGGAGCTGATGGAAACGCAGATGTCGGGAAACTCCAACGGCCTGCAGTGAGCGGCGCAGAGCTGCAGGTCCCTCACCAAGAAGCGCCATCCTCGGTGAGCATCCCTGGCCCCCTGTTATATATGGTAGTGACAGTAATGACCCCGGGATCGGGCACGCACATGAAAGTCCGCGCTTTAATTGACTCTGGGTGCGCTCGGGACTTAATTAGCCCTTTGGTGGTGGAGGGGTTGGGACCGAAAGTTACCCCGCTGGCAGAGCCCCTAAAATTCACCCAGATGGATGGGTCGGAAATGAAGGAAGAGTGCATAGCTGAAACGGAGGGCCTGATTCTGGGAACAGGGGAACATTGGGAGAAGCGAGCCTTCATCATCACCCCAAACGCCCAGTTTCCCATGGTGTTGGGAAGCCCCTGGCTCAGTTCGCACGACCCCTACATCAAGTGGAGTGAAGGGAAGATCTCCTGGGTGGATGAACGGTGCCTAATGCACAAATGGGACTTGGAGTGGGGCCCAGGACCACCAACTCCTCCTACCCAACCCACCGCGCTCGCCCTCGCCCCCATCCTGGTGCCCAAGGATTATGGAGATTTAATGGAGGTATTCAGCGAGACCGAGGCAGATGAGTTGCCCCCCCACCGGCTGTTGGATTGTGCCATCGAACTACTCCCGGGCGAGAAACTCCCTAAGGGGAAACTTTATTCGATGAGTCCCCTAGAACGGGAGGAACTGCGCAAGTTTCTGGACAAAAACTTGGCGCGCGGTTTCATTCGGCCAGCAAAGTCCCCTTTTGCCGCCCCTGTTTTATTCAGGAAAAAGAAAGACGGGGGGCTGCGCCTGTGCACAGACTATAGGGGGCTGAACGCTGTCTCCACTACCAACGCCTACCCCCTCCCCTTAATAAAAGACTTATTGACCGAAGCGGCGAAGGGGAAAATGTTCACCAAGCTAGATCTGCGGGATGCTTACTTCAGGGTGCGCATAAGGGAGGGGGATGAACCCAAGACTGCATTCAACACCCCCCTGGGACAGTTTGAATACCTGGTGATGCCGTTCGGCTTAAGTGGCGCGCCCGGGGTCTTTATGAGTTTGATAAATGAAGTATTGCACAAGCACCTGTTTAAGGGGGTGTTATGTTACATAGATGATATCTTGATCTATTCTACTGATAAGAGAGAGCACGTGAAATTAGTCCGGGAAGTCCTTTCCACCTTGCTAAAAAACCAGCTGTATGTTAAGTTGTCGAAGTGTGAGTTCCATCGTGAGTCGGTAGACTTTTTGGGATATCGCATCTCCCAGAGAGGGTTGGAAATGGACCCGGCAAAAGTGGAGGCGGTGGTGCAGTGGGAGGCTCCGCGAACAAGGAAACAATTACAGAGCCTGTTAGGGTTTTGCAACTTCTATCGCACCTTCATAAAAGACTTTGCGACAGTAACCCTCCCGCTAACGGATTTGCTAAAAACCAAGGGGAGGGGGACGGAGGCCGGGAAGCCGGGGGAAAGAATTGCCTGGAGTGGGGAGTGCCAAAGGGCGTTTGAAACTTTAAAAACCCTTTTCACTTCGGAGCCCATCTTAGCCCATCCAGACGAAACCAAAGAGTTTATAATCCATGTGGATGCTTCCGATGTAGCCATGGGGGGGGCCATACTACAACGCGGGCCGGATGAGAAGTTACACCCCCTTGCTTACATCTCAAAAAAGTTTAATGACACCGAGAGAAATTGGTCAGTGTGGGATAAGGAAGCCGCGGCTATTCGGTTGGCGCTCACTACGTGGCGGCATTGGCTGGAGGGAGTGCAAACCCCATTTGAGATCTGGACCGATCATAAAAACCTGGAAGCGCTGCGCACACAGAGATCCCTCAATGCAAAGCAGCTGCGGTGGGCAGACTTTTTCTCCAAATTTAATTTTGTGCTGAAGCATTTCCCTGGGAGGGCCAACTCTTTAGCAGACGCACTCTCCAGACTGCCTCAACACGAGAGCGTAAAGGAAGATGTGTTTGACTCCATGTTCTCCCCCCAGCAACTCGGAGGGGCAGTAGTCACTAGGAGCCAACTCAAGAAAACCCAGTTGGACATTGGGGCATGTGATTGGGGGGGAGACTATGCTCCCGAGGAAATTGAAGAATTGGAGGCATTAGGCGAATGCTCAAGAAGGGAGAACCAATGCTGGTTTCATGGAGACAAACTGGTGGTGCCACAAAGCAAACGTAAAGATGTGCTACTGGCATGCCACTCTTCCAAACTAGCAGGGCATTTCGGATTTCTAAAGACGCTTAATTTAATTCAACGCCAGTTTTGGTGGCTGCGCATGCGCTGGGATGTTTCTGACTTCGTCTCTGCTTGCCAGACTTGCTTAATGTGCAAAAAGCGGGGGGGAAAGGTTCCGGGACTGTTGCATCCTCTACCCACCCCTTCTCGCCCTTGGGAGGCGATAGCTATGGATTTTATCACTAATCTGCCACCCTCGAAAGGGAAAACGGTCATTTGGGTGGTGGTAGACACGTTTTCAAAGCAAGCCCATTTCACCCCATTTAAGCAATTGCCCACAGCCAAGGGAATGGCCAAAGCTTTCTTCAACCACGTGATAAAATTACACGCTTTCCCTAAGAGGGTGGTATCCGACAGGGGCAGTCAATTCGTTGCCAACTTCTGGCGGGAGCTCCTGAAAATGATGGACATAGAACCAGCCCTGAGTTCGGGTTACCACCCAGAAACCGATGGGCAGTCCGAACGAACTAATCAAATCTTGGAACAGTTCTTAAGATGCTACACCAACTACCATCAAGACAATTGGGTGGAGCTGTTGCCATTTGCGGAATATAGTTACAACAATGCTGTGCATTCTTCTACGGGAGTCTCACCTTTTATGGCAGTGGGGGTTTTTGAAGGAAAACCGCTACCTACCATTGAGAATGAACCCAATGCCCCCCCCCCGGACTTTAAGAGTTGGTGGACAACCTTGCAGGATTCCTGGCCATTGATAGCCAAAGCACTGGACCAGGCAAAAGAGGATTACAAAAAATACGCAGATTGGGGCCGAGCGGCAGGCTGGGATCTCCAGCCGGGGGACTCTGTTTATCTCTCCACAAAAAACATACATGGCTTGCAACCCAGTAGGAAACTGGGATGGAAATATGTAGGGCCCTACAAAGTGTTGCGTAAAATATCAGATGTGTCCTTTGAACTGGAATTGCCTAAATCACTGAGTTCTGTGCACCCTGTTTTTCATTTCAGCCTGCTGAAGAAAGATCCTGGGCCAAATGCATGGCATCCAGTTCCTCCAGCTCCTCCTCCACTGATGAAGGAGGGGGCCCCTCATTTCGAGATAACTGAGATTCTAGATTCAAAAATGCGTAGGGGCCGATTATATTATTTAGTTAGATGGCTTGATTTTGGTCCAGAACACAATGAATGGATTTGCTCTGAGAATGTTCATGCTCCTAGACTAATTAAAATGTTCCACAAAATGTTTCCTGATAAAGCTGGGTGAAGTTAATTATGAGGAGGCCAGTGTGTCAGAATCTACTAATTCAGACATTATGTTATTCATGCCTGTACTTCTCTGGTAGCTATCTGTCTTGCTTTTTCCTATGTAACTGTCATATACTAATGCTTGTCCAGACCGGGAGGGTGACACCAGTGAATTATGTGAACAAGGAGGCCTCACATCCCTGCCTCCGCATTCCAGCTGCTCCGGCAGAAACTTCAAGGGAGGATGCCTCTCATCTCTTATCACAGGCAAAAACCTTGAGGCCATTGATTGTTATGTGAACTGGTAACATCTGAGGGGTCTGGTTTGGGAGAGGAAATTTACAGCTTAACACCTCACTCTTTTCCTGTGAGAACCAAACGGCCAGGACACCTCTTTGCCCCCCAATTTTCCCTTAAGGTGATTGGCTACCTATGGGTAATTCAAACTCCTTGGAATGGTATAATAGACCTGCTTGTATTATCTGTCTCATCTCTGACAATAATCCGAGACGCTGTACTAATGTAGAGATTGGAAATAAAGAACTGTGGTTAACCAACCAAGATCTGATCCTTGACTACTTTGAGCAGAACTCTCACAGAAATACGCATCCCGGAGGTCTAATTTTGGGGGGGAAATCCCTTTACTGGCCTCATTGAGCAAGTCTTTTATCAGCGGGAGGGGGTAGGCATTTGAAGTAGAAACAGCATTCAAGCCTCGATAATCTGTGCACAATCACAACCCCCCCATCCTTTTTCTTCCGAAAAAGTACTGGTGCAGCGAAGGGGGAAGTGGCCGGCCAAATGAAACCTCACTTGAGGTTTTTATCTATGCAGTTATGGAGTTCAACTTTTTCCTGGAGTGACATAGAGTATAATTTACCCTTGGGGAGTTTACGTCTGGGTAATAGTTCAATGCCACAGTCAGTGTTGCGATGGGGGGAAGCTCATCAGACTCCATTCCCTTGAAAAACTCCGCTAAATCCCTGTATGCGGCAGGTATGGATAAAAGTTCCGCACACGCTAAACACACACTCTCGGAGCTGGGCCAGGTGCCCCACTCAGTTTTCCAAAGATGCTCTTTGCAAGAGGGACACACCCAGGTAATCCGTCCCTCACTCCAGACAATGTAGGGGTCATGCATCCCCAACCAAGGGCTTCCTAAGACCATGGGGAATTGCGCATGGGGGGTGATTACAAAAGCTCGTTTTTCCCAATGTTCCCCCATGCCAATAATTGGTTCAGTCTCAAAAGCACAAGGTTCTTTCATCTCGGAGCCATCCATCTGGGTAAAACATAAAGGCTCTTTGAGAGTGTTCACCCCAACACCAGCCCATCCACAACAATTGGGCTAATTAAGTCTCTGGCACACCCTCAATAAGGGCTCGAACCCGCATCTGAGTGCCTAGATGTGGATTCATCACAGTCATTAAGATATAAAGAAGGGGCCCAGGGGAGCTCACCATCTGAGGTGCTGTCGATTGAGGGACCTGCTGCGTTGCACCATTCAGAGCAGGTCCTGGTCGTTTCCCTGCGGCTGAGCAGGAATTCCCTCCTCTGGCTTCTCCGGGAAACAAGACTCCATGATTTGGAGCGCCAGCGGCTTTGGGGTAGATGTTTTCTTCGGCTTAGGACATGCCAGTGGGGAAGACGGGGCTCCTCCCTTGGGAGAGGCAGCTGGACACGCCAAGGTGAGGTGGCCCGACTCCTCACATCTGGTGCATAATCCCTTCTTCATACAAAATTCTCGGAGGCCCCTCACAGGTGGCTTGGTCTTCAGCTTAAAAGGGGTGGCCAGTGGGGCAGAACTTAGGGGTGCCAGACGGGTACCTAATTCGGATGAGGGTAAAACAAGCCTCCACTTCTGCGGCAGCCCTAATCCAACCATTCAGGGTGGTCGGATTGATATTTCGGAGTATAGTTTCATATAGCTCCCCATTCAATCCCCTGCGGTACTGCTCTACGAACACTTCTTCTGGCCAACCCCTGATCTGCGGTACTGCTCTACGAACACTTCTTCTGGCCAACCCCTAAACATTTGAAAGCAGCCTTATACTCACGAATGGACATCTTCCCTTGCGAGAGACTGAGCACCTGGTTTCGGGCTTTCTCTTCACTCATGGGGTCTTCATATTGGCGGCGCAAGGCCCACATGAAGTCCTCCACACTATCCAACTCAGGACCTGGGGAACTGTGGAGGCTCATGTACCAGTCAGCAGCTTCATCTCGCAGGCTGGAACCAATGTAGCCCACGCAGTCACCCTCAGCTTGGAACAGGTGGCCCCAATTCTGCATACAATGGCCAGCTTTGATGATGAAGAACTGTAGCTTTGTAGGGTTCCCATCAAAGGTGGCCCCCATCAACTCGTGAGGCACAGGCCAGTGATCTGCTGGCTGCGCCAGACCCAGGGTGGGTGGAGCAGGTGGTCCCTGTGGGGCAAGCGGCTGGGCCAGTGGTTGCGCTGGTGGCGGTACCACTGCCAGTGGTGCTCTGGCTCCAGCTCCAGCCCCCGCTAGTTGCTCCTGAACTGCCTGTGCCACAACGTTTGGGAGGCCAGTCAGCAGTACAGTCATCTCTTGATCGTGTCGAATCTCCAATCCATCTGCACCCACACCTCGGCCATTTGCAGTTCAAAGTTTTTTATTTTTGTATAATTACAAGTAATGGTCGAAAATGAACATATGATATATTAACAAACCATACTTTACAAAATAAACAAATGTCCTTTCTTAATACTTTCATTTTATACATACATATAAATTTCATACTATTGAAATCTTTTGATTTGTTATTCATTTATACAAAATTATAAAATAAATTCCATTCATTTCCCTATCTTTCTGTTTGGAGTCATTTCTTCTGTTCTAACCATTCATAGAATTTTACCCAAATTTTTTGAAAATGCGTTCTATCTTTTTGATTAATTATGTGGCTTAAATTATCCATTTCTGCCAGTTCCTTCATTCTATCTATTAACACTTCTATTGTTGGGGTTTCCTCCCCTTTCCATAATCTTGCCCAACTCAATCTTGCTGCTGTAAGTATATGAACCAATAATATTGTTTCCTCTTTAGTTATAGTCTCAGGGGTCATATTTAGTAGAAATATTTCGGGTAATAACGGTACCTTTAACTTTAATATTCCCAATATGAGATTTTTTACTTTTTTCCAGAATATTTGTATCTTCTTACATCGCCACCACATCTGATAATACGTTCCAACGTTTTTCTTACATTTCCAACATAAATTAGAACTATTAGCAAAACATTTGGCGATCTTATCTGGCGACCAATGCCATCTATGAAACATTTTATAGAGATTTTCCTTATGTGCTACTGCGGTTTTCCAAATTCTTGTCCAGTCATCTATATCAATTGTGTGATCCCAATCCCTCATCCAATCAATCATACATTTTTTAATAGTTTCATCACACATTTCAACATTCAGTAACAATTTGTAAATTTTTCGAATATTTTTCTCTGTTGTAGAAAGCCAAGCATTGTCTAACTCATTTTTTGATTCCATAAACCCGATTTTCTTATCTGTTTCATAAATAGATAGCAATTGATGTTTTTCCCACCAGGATAAGTTCATATTTTCATTTAGTTTTAGATTATTAAGATTATCTAGTAGTGTTTTATAATCAAGCTTATTATGTTCACTAATTAATGTTGGTTTAGTATATGCTTCTAGAGGTGATATCCATTTTGGGGTTTTGAGGTAGTAAATATTTTTGATTTCCTGCCAGACTTTTATTAATGCTCCTCTTAATATGTGTTGTTTAAAATTTGAATGTATTTTATCCTTATTATACTAGAGGTAAGCATGCCACCCCATAAATAAGTCATGGCCCTCTAGAGCCAAACCTCTTGTATTTTCTAATTGAACCCAGTCTTTGATCCACAGCATGACTGCAGCTTGATAGTATAGTTTCCAGTTTGGTAGTTCGAAACCTCCTCTATCTTTCCTATCTTGCATTATTTTTAATTTTATCCTTGCTTTTTTGGGAAACCATAGAAAGAATCTAGTTATCTTATCAAGATCTGTAAAGAATTTCTCTTTTCTCAAAATTGGAATGTTCTGCACTAAAAAGAGAAATCTCGGTAGAACATTCATTTTGATCGTTGCAACTCTACCTAGTAGCGATAGCTGTATGTTTTTCCATTTTTCTAAATCTTTTTGAATTTCTGTTAAGAAAGCTGTATAATTATTATCTGTAAGGGCACTATTTTTATTTGTAAACCAAATACCTAAATATTTCACTTTTTTAACCACTTCTATTTTGGATATTTCTTGAATTTCTTTAATTAGTTCAGCTGAGCAATTTTTAGTGAGGATTTTAGTTTTTTTTTTTAATTAATTTTTAACCCTGCTACATTGCCATAGTCTATAATTTCCTTTAGTAATAAAGGTATTGATTGAATGGGATCTTCTAAAATAAATAAAAGGTCATCGGCAAATGCTCTTACTCTTGCTCTTAGAAATTCATATGTTCTAATTTTTAACCCTTTAATCTCTTTATTTTCTCTTATTTGTTCATTTAAAGATTCTAATGCAAAAATAAATAACAAGGGCGATAATGGACACCCTTGTCTCGTGCCTTTTTGTATTGGAATGTCTTGTGTTAGGTCGCCATTAATTATGATTTTTGCCTGTTGGTTTTTGTAAATTGCTTTTATCATCTTATAAAAGGATAAATCTGGGTTGCAAGCTTCCAGTTTGTGTAGTAAAAATGACCATGATAAGTTATCAAATGCCTTCTCGGCGTCAAGAAACATGAATGCTACTTGTTTCTCTGGATGTATTTCATAATACTCAAAGGCATCAATAAGGGTTCTCGTGTTGTTTTTCATTTGCCTTTTTGGTAAGAAGCCAGCTTGATCTTGATGAATAACCTCGGAAAGTACCCTTTTTAATCTGGTAGCCAAGATATTAGCATAAATTTTATAATCTGAATTTAGAAGTGATATTGGCCTATAATTATTAATTGATTTTTTATCTCCTTCTGGTTTGGGGATTAGGGTTATGACAGCTTGATTCCATGTATCTGGTATTTCTCCCGTTTTACCTATCGCTTCAATCAATGTTTTAAATGGAATATTGATCTGATTCTCAAGGATTTTATATATCTCATTCGGCAAACCATCTGGACCTGGGGCTTTTTTATTTTTTTGATTTCTAATTGCATCTACAATTTCTTGGGTTGTAATCTTCTGATTTAATATATGTTGTTGATGTTGTGAAAATTGATATCTATTTTTCTCTAATAAATACTCTTTTATTTGGACAGTATTTTCAGTGTCTTGTTTATATAGTTCTTTGTAATAGTCCTCAACTATTTGCTTGAGTTCATGTAGAAGATGTTTTTCTTCTCCCTTATCATTTTTCAGGGTTAAGATTGTTCTTTTCTCTCTTTCCTTTTTTAATTTATAGGCCAACCATCTGGTTGGCTTATTAGCATTTTCAAATAGATATTGTTTTGTAAATTCAATTTTTTTTGCTATCTCCTGAGATAACATTAAGTTTAACCTATGCTGTAAAACTTTTATTTTTGATCTACTTGGGTCTTGTTTTGTAGCCTTCTTTAATTTATCTTCTTCCAATTTAATTTTTTTACACAGGTATTCATATTCCACTTTATTTTGCTTAGCTTTCCAGGCCTGATGACTAATTAAGATTCCTCTTAAAAAAGCTTTATAGGCATCCCAAATCACTCTAATAGATGTTTCTTGTTGGGCATTTCTTTTAAAAAATTCTTTCGTTTCAATTTTAATTTTTTCTGCTAATTTTGAATCACTTAACATGTTGAGATTAAATGACCATCTACTTTTCTTTTTAATTTCTTTTAACGAGATTAAGATTGGGTTATGATCGGCAAAAGTAGCAGGTAATATTTCCGCCTCATTACTTCTTTTATTAAAGGCACTGACATCCAAGCCATGTCAATTCTTGACCAGGTTTGGTGTCTTGGTGAATAATATGTGAAATCTTTTTTATCTGGGTTTCTAACTCTCCAACTGTCAACTAAATTAAATTCTTCCGCAATTTCTAAGAAGTTTTTTGGAAGTGCCATGCCTCTTCTATTTTTCTTATAATTACTTCTATCCACTTTTACATCAAAGACTGCGTTATAATCACCTATTATGCAAATGTTGTTGAAACTCTGGCTGATCTGGATCTTCTGTAGTTCTTTGAAAAAAGGATCCTGATTTTGGTTTGGCGCATATATATTAATTATTAAAGTTTCTGTATCTTGTCTTATTTTAATCGCTACTATTCTGCCATCCCTGGATGAGTGAAGTAGTTGTGGATTTAATTGTTCCTTAACAAATATTACTACTCCCCTTTTTTTTCCTCATCCATCTGCACCCGCACCTCGGCCATTTGGAAGTCATCCATGGCCCACTGTTCCGCACCTCGGGCCCCAAACTGCCGTCCCCCAGCTATCCACCAAGGGGACCAAGCCTTGGTGGTTTGTGACCCAAATTGAGCCCAGGACTGGACTCCTCCACTCCACCTGGAATGAACAGTCACTCTGCTAGTGGTCACCAGTCGTGCCGGTACCTCCTTGGTAGTGACCGGTGTCTCTGGTTCAGTAGTAGGGACTTCAATGCCATCATCATCCATGGTGGGCACAATGGACTGGGCCCCAGTTGAGGATTACTCACAGCCTGTGAGATTGTGCCAATAGATGTAGTCCACAACAGGTCTCCTTAAACAGAAAGTCCTTTATTTGCAGAAAAGATCTTGTTGGTCAAATACACTTCTTCTGTTAGTAATGTCCAAGCATAGAAATACAACTGCAATTATACTTGATATGAAATAAGCCCTCTTCAACATCCACCAATCAGTTGGGAGGATTATTGGCGCCCAAGTATACTGGCTCACTGTTCCCAAGGAAAGCGTGGTAAATTAGGTTCCCAGGCAAAGAAACTATTAGGATTTGTGGGGCGGATATTCCCAGGGAAAAATCAAGCAAAGGAACACATAGCACCTGTGAATAATATAACACATAACAAGAGGCTTGCAGCTCAAGGTCGTGAGCTAGGGAAAAGCAAAAGACAGATTAGAGAGAAGAAAAGGCTAATGAGCAACAAGCATGCACAAAGCAAGCAAGACGCGCATTCCTGCGTGGGAGTTACTCCACTGATACTATCTCCTGTCCAGGACCTTGAGGAGTTGAACTGGGACTCAAAAGAAAGGCAAGGTTAATTAATCATCAGAATATCAATTAGAATTGTAGGCATTTGTACATGATGTTAAGGCAACAGAGTTATCAATAACAACAGTCAGCAGGAACCTATGGTAGTGCTAACTGACACCAGGGAGTTTCAGTACCTGCTCTGCAGCCAGAAGGTAGAGGTTCTCTGTATTTGCGTCCTCCTCTTCCTGGTGCACCTGGACAGTCCTGCAGCAGGGGGGCCCTGTGGAGTGAGGCCTCGCGAGCCTTTCGCACTACAGACCCTTGTGATGTGGCCCGAGCGCCCGCAGCTCCGGCAGACAGCATCTTGAAGTCTGCAAGTCTTGGGGTCATGCTACTCCCCACAGCTGGCACACTCCCATGGGGCCAACTCCATCGTGGGTGTGGGGCGGTTCGCTTTTCCCTGGTTGCGCCATCCGGTCGGCTGCGTGCGATGGACTCCTTCCCCGTCGCTGCAATCGGAGCCAGTCATGGGGGGGCTGTGACCACCTGGTGGCTGGATGAGGAGCGAGCCGCTGCTGGATGCAATGTCACCCAGGCAGTTGCCATTGCTAGAGTGGAGGCGAGGGTGCACGCCTCGTCCTCCATTATGCGTCGTCTCAGCTTCTTGTCCCTCAGGCAGTACACGAGCTGGTTTCTCAGAGCTTTATCCATGAGTGCTCCAAATTCACACTCCACTGCACGCCGACAGAGCTCCGCCAGGTATGTAGCCACGGACTCTTTGGGCTGTCTCACCCTTTGTTGGAAGGCTATGTGTTGGGCAATTTTCGAGGGCCACGGGTTGAAATGGTCTTGCAGCACCTTGATGATCTGATTGTAAGTCGCTTCCCAGAGCCTTGTTGGTGCCAAGAGGTTTCTGGCAAGCTCAACCGTCTTGGTGCTGCATGACCCAATGAGAAAGCCTTTCTTATGCGCTTCCTCAGTCACTCGTTGATAGATCAGGATCGAGTGGAGCCTGTCAACCCAGGCCTCCCAGTGGTGAGGCTTCGCTGGGTCAAAAGGTAAGACGACTCCCAGAGCGGTAGCCATTGTTGCGTGGGGCAGCGTGGAAGCGTTTCCTCGGGCGTCTTGGTTGCCATTTCCTTGGGCACCTTGGTTGCCCTCAGTGGGAGCAGCAGCGGCGAACATCGGCTTTCTTGGGTGCCACAGCTCAGCAGGATCCCACCTTCATCGCCACTATTGTGTACTGGGTTCAAGGTATTGAGGAGGCGGATGATGACATAACTATCAGCTAGTTTATTGGCACACAACACAGCATGCAGTACTGGCTGCGAGGGCCAACTATATACAGTTGCGCCGACCTCCTGTCAGAATCTGCCAATTCAGACATAGTATTTTAGTTCTTACAGTTGTGCCTTGTTAATTTCCTTGTGTCATATCTCATTATTATGTATACTTTCCTGTTGCCTTGTATGTATGCTCGTAGTTGCCATATTGTAGTGCCTGACCAGGCCTGGGTTTTTGCAACTGTTAAAGCGGGAGGGTGACACCTGCACTGTGTGGGAACAATGGGGCCTCTCACACCATTTGCCTCCACATTCCATTGACTCCGACTGGAACATCAAGGGAGGATGCTTCTCATCTCTTATCACATGCAAAAGCCTTGAGGCCATGGATTGTTATGTGAACTGGTAACATCTGAAGGGTCTGGTTGGGAAGGAAATTTACTGCTTAACACCTCACTTTCTTTCCTGTGGGAACCAAACGGTCAGAGCCCCTTTTTGCCCGCCGTTTTTCTCCTATAGTGATTGGCTACCTATGGGTAATTCAAACTCTTTGGAAAGGTATAATAGACCTTCCTGTATTATCTGTCTCATCTCTGACAATAATCCGAGAAGCTGTACTAATGTAGAGATTGGAAATAAAGAACTCTGGTTTACCAACCAAGATCTGATCCTTGACTACTTTGCGCAGAACTCTCACACCTCCCCCTGGTCCTATTGGCTGGTTTGAATCTCCCGCCAGAGATCTTATTTGCAGGCTAGTGAGGGTCTAGGATCCTTGACTCCTATTGTTTCAGGAGTCAAGCTTGAGCCTTATGTTGCTGCCGCCCCGTGGTTGTCAGCAGATATAACACATGGAGCTCCCATTGTCTGTTTGTTAAACATAATTTTCAGCGCCCCGCCCCGCCAGGAGAGCGAGTCCTGGGCCGGAGGGAGTCGACCTGTGTTGACAGTTAATCTCCAGCACTAAGATCAGCCAGATCTGTATGACAGCTATCTGTCAATTGGTAGCTGTGTAGAACTAGTCTAAACTGGTTATGGCTGGCACTGCTGAAGGGTCAGTCATAATGACTCAGCACGAAGCTGATTGGTCACAACATGTATATAAGAAATTGTACAGTACTAATGTGTGTCCATTCTCTGATGTCATGGTGCTGGCGAAGCAGTTTGTTCCTGTAAATAAAATCCTGTATATAGTTCACTACATAACGGTGTAAGTGTGGTTGCTGTGAGGAGTTCCAGGACTGAAGTGCTGGTGAGAACTGGGAAAGCTGGGGTGCTGAAAGTGGCAGGAGTGGCTGCAAGGGGCTGGAGTGGCTGGAATGGCTGAAGGGGTGCTAAAGACACGCTGCGCAACAGCCTGTGCAAGTTCATAGCAGGATTTAACAGATGAAGTCCAAGAAAATGTGCTAGGCATTGAGGAGGGAAGACCTCCCGACTTCCCTGGCCGACAAAACAGAAAGGAGTCCTTCCGAAGTAGCCTAAAGGGCCTTTTCATTAGCCAGAGTGGACGTTGAAACCAAGTGATGAAGGGGCCTCTAAAAAATTCCTTGACACTCACTTCGTGCAGCTTCTTCGAAACTGCTCCAGAGTCCTGGTGGGAGGGAACGCCCATTAGAAGAGCTCCAGTTGAAGAAGAACAGAATCCTAGTAAAAGATACTATGATATATAGCAGAGTAATGAAATGGTGCAACATATTTCTTTTTTTCTTTCTATTTTACTTTACTGTATTTCATCATATACATTTTGAAATGAAATACATACAGAACATATGGTCATTAATACAAAAAGATCTAAAAAAATTACTCAAACAGATATAAGGAAAATTATGGGAAATAGAGTTTATAATTAAGCATTTGTAGTGGAGTAATTTTGAGAGGCATAAATATTTAGGTGTGTCAATTTCTATTAGACTTAATTAATTATTATAATATACAAATGAAGTGGAAACAGAATAGAGTTGGCAACTTGTAGTAATTTATATTAAATAATGTTAATCTTATTTCCTTGTAAAAAAGCTTGCAATTAATTTGTAAGATTTTGAAATTAATAAAAATTTAATTTAAAAAAGAGAAAAATCTCGACCAATCATTCTGAGGCTTAAGGCCAAGATTCACTGCTAAGTAGAGTTCCCAAGCTCAAGGAAGGGGCTGCTGGAGACCTCACAGAATTACAACTGATCTCCAGACTTAGGGTTGCCATCCTCCAGGTGGGGCCTGGGGATTTCCCACTTTTACAACTGATCTCCAGCTGACAGAGATCAGCTCCCCTGGAGAAAATGGCTGCTCTATGGCACTGTGCCCCATGGAGGCCCCTCCCCTCCCCAAACCCCACCCTCTCCTGGATCCACCCCCAAAGTCTCCAGGTGTTTTCCAACCCAGACCTGGCAACCCTATCCAAGCCACATAAATCATTTATTTGAAACATTTAGTTCACTTCTCCTGGGGGGGAAATGGCTGCTTTGGAAGGCAGAGAGTGTGACATTGTACCTTGCTGAGGTCCCTTCCTTCCCTGGACCCTCACTCACCCAGGCTGCACTCTCAGACCTCCAGGTATTTCCAAACCTGGAGCTGGCAACCCCAAGTGGACTCTCAGAAGGGAAGGACTGAGACCTTGTGAAGGCAGATGCAGTAAATATCTCAAAAGAAAAAGGGGGGGGGGAAGCACCCATCAATCACAGGACTATGTAAACATGCAAAACGTGTTCCATGTTGCAGAAGAGTGTGGAGTGGAGGACTTTCAGACATTCAGGATAATCTCCTAGAACTGAATAAGGAAAAGAGTTGTCCTTCCACCCAGAGTTGCCTACTTCAGTTTGGGAAATTCATGAAGATTTGGCAGGGAGCACAGAGCCTAGGGATAGTGGAGTTTGGGAAGTGATGTTAGCCCTACAAGGTGCTTATGTGCTCTTATGAATCGGAAATTCATAAGTGATAATAAAATGAACGGTGTGTCAAATGTAAAAGGGATTATGATGCCAAAGCAGCCAGGGAGAAAAGCCAGCTTCAAACAGCTCCAGCAGATGCTGAAATGGTGTACCAATGGTTCCCAAGGTTGCCAGTCTCTAGACCTTCCCTTAACACAAAGACACTCAATCAGGAAGAGCCATCTTGTCACTTTGGCTCAAAAATGTGCTTTTCAAACTCCATTAAGCACAGACTTTCTTCCAAATCACAAGATACATTCCTCCCCCCCCCCCCCCTTCTCCAACATTCCTTGCCCAGGGAAACAAAGGACTTCCTCTCGAAGGAGACATGGACTATGGACCCAACCGGCTAACAATGGGTTTTGGCTGACCAGCAACTTAATCCCATCACCATACACAGACTTCAGTTGCTGAATCATCTTCCTGTCTCGGTATCTCTGAAAAAGCCAGTTAGAATTTAACACTGACCACTCCCCTAGGACCCTCTCCCAGTGGACAGAATTTAGAAGGTGGATCAGTCAAGGGGTGTTCCCATAGGAGGCAACCTGCTAAGCCAGCCCCCCAATGACCCCCGATAAGAGAAGGCTCCCAGCAACTGGAACTCTCTCTCTCTTGCTTTGACCACCTCCTACCTTACCTCACCTTCACAACTCTTGGTTGCGCAGCCAGAGTCTAACATGTGTTGCTACTGGTTCAGGACAAGGGTCCTTACAGTCCTCCTAGCCTCCCCCTTCTTCCAGCGAGACCATATCAACTCTCCAGACAGGTAATTATTTCCCTTGACGGAAACCAACAATATCCTGAAGAAGAGGAGATTGGATTTATACCCTGCCCTTCACGCACTTGGAGTCTCAGAGCGGCTTACAAACTCCTTTCCCTTCCCCTCCCCACAACAGACCCCCTGTGAGGTAGGTGGGGCTGAGAGAGCTCTTTCCCAAGCTGTCCTTGAGAGAACAGCTGGTACAGAGCTATGGCTTGCCCAAGGTCATCCAGCCAGGTGCAAGTGGAAGAGTGGGAAATCAAACCCGGTTCTCCCAGATTAGAGTCCGTGCACTTAACCACTACACCAAACTGGCTCCTGCTAATGCAACCTTAATCTCTTAATCTCTCTAATTTCCTAGAAGCTTGTATAACTGTGTGTGTGAATCTGTATTGTTTGATTAAGACTCTTTCAGTAAAAGACACTACATTTAGGACTGACTTAAGTCTCCTTGTCTATTCTTGGTCTGTCTGGGAGAGGCACAGCCTCTGTATACACAGGTGAAACCTGTTTTGCCTATTGCCAGTTATTTAAAACCTATACATTCCCTATATTAATAACAAAATAAGGCAGTTGGGCTAACAGTGATATGCCATAGATCTCACCCATGAAAGCAGCACAACATGAGAAGAGCCCTGCTGGATCAGACCAGTGGTCCATCTAGTCCAGCATCTTGCTTCACACAGTGGCCAACCAGTTTCTCTGGAGAGCCAAGAACCGGGCATAGAGGCCAAGGCCTTCCTCTGCTGTTGTCTCCTGGCTCTGGGATTCAGAGTGTTTGTGCTTCTGAATGTGGAAGTTCCCCTCAGTCACCATAGCTACTAGACATTGATAGACTTCTCCTCCATCAATCTTTCTAATCTCCTTTTAAAGCTGTAAATTCTTGTGGCCATCACTACATCTCCAGGCAGTGAATGCCACATTTAAATCACACTCAATCTGAACATCAGTTGTAATTCTGGGAGTTGTAATGGCAACCCAACTTCCATCATCTGGGCAGAGTAGACCCTTGGAGGGTGGAAGATGAACAAACATTCCCTAGGCTAAAGGGAGCAGCTTGGTTAATTAAGTTTACTGGGGCCACGGTTGAAATACAATGGGGATTTTGTCTCTGGTGTTGGCCTGACTGCTCTTTTATTTATTAATATTTGGGGGAATATTAGCTCTTAACAATATGCAGCCGGCTGTATGGGATCCTGCCAGTGTATACAGAGGCGGTGCTAAACCGAGGCTTCTCAAGGACTGACACAGACTCAAGTTAAAGTATAAAAGATAAATTGTTTACTAGAAGTATAATAAAAGATTTATAAACAACGTTACAATGTTGCACTATCATTCACAGAGTTATACAGAACTAGGAAAATAGGTAAGAAATACAGAGACGTTTGCATGAGCAGGATATTTGATGGTTTCTGTTGAGGGCGATATTTACCTCTATATGAATCAGTAGAATCCATCTGGAAAACAAGGGGGAGAAGTCTTCGGGAAGAGGACAAAGGATCGTGGCTCTGGACCAGCAGAAAACCATGTGGCGGACCCCAGTGGTACACCCAAGGGTCCGTGAGGAAGGGAAGGAGATCAAGCAGGGAAAAGGGGGAAGCTAGACAGACTTGTGACTATTGGGGAGCAGCTTTTATTGGGAGGTGGTACCTGGCAGGATGGCATGATATAATGCCATCTCAAGAGAGCCTATAGATGGTCCGTTCTCTATCTCTATCCACTAAGGGGGTGCTATAGGAGGGGTCAATATTCAGATCTACCTGATGGTCAGGACAGGATGCTGACGTCAGCTGCATCTGGCGCCTGTCTTCTGGATCACAGGAGTGCTGGGCATGGGAACCGATTCTCAGGAAGCACCCCGCTGTCTTCGCACCCAGGTGTGAAGTCCTTTGATGTAGCAAATGTAAATGAGATCTTGCAGGAGGGGGCATAAGCCTGTGTACGTGCCTGGAGTGCATACCTATATGGAGTTGCTGATATAAGCCTGTAACCTCATGGCTGTGAGAGAATGTCTTTGTTCTCTGTTAACCTCCCGCCTGGAGGGGGCAACCTCAGAAAATGGTGGTCTGACCCTATAGTGTAGGTGTCTGTTCCCATCTTCCCACTGGTTACCTAGTGTACTTTCATGTCTCACACAACTGGCATCATAGTCCATTCACTGCTCTCATAAATCATCAGAAAAGTTCATAAGAATGCTGTGCAGGCTTACACTGGCAATTTTGCTGAGGATTTGGGGTGAATGCTGTTGGAAACAGGTAAATATCAGAATCCCACCAGGAAAAAAGCAGGAAGTGTCCTGCTCTGCCGTAGAATCAGGGATCTTTGGTATCTGCCCCCAACACAAGGGACCCTGTTGCAACATAATACCCGCTCCCATATTTCTTAATTGAAATATTGGATTTAATACTGGAAAATAATTACTTTTGCTTTGAACAAAATTTTTATGTTCAAAAATGTGGTATTGCAATGGGAAATCCAGCTGCACCGTCACTTGCTAATCTTTTCATGCAACACTTTGAAGAAACATATTCTAGTGTCTGAAAACCCTTTTTTTCTTAATATTAAGAAATACCTGAGATACATTGATGATATCTTTTTGCTTGTGCCGGGCAACACATGCTTAAACCCATATCAAGCCAGTTTGGTGTAATGGTTAAGTGTGCAGACTCTAATCTGGGAGAACCAGGTTTGATTCCCCACGCCTCCACTTGCACCTGCTGGATGACTTTGCACAAGCCATAGCTCTGGCACAGCTGTTCTCTCAAGGACAGCTGTCTCAGAGCTCTCTCTGGGTGTCTGTTGTGGGGAGGGGAAGGGAAAGGAGTTTGTAAGCCACTCTGAGACTCCGAGTGAGTGAAAGGCAAGATATAAATCCAATCTCTTCTTCTTCTTCACCATCAGTGGCTCAATATATTACATGACAGCATTAAGTTTGATATACACTATAGCCAGCAGTCCATTAATTTTTTCAGACACCATTGTATATGTACATCAGGGCAGACTAATGGTCAGACCATACCATAAGGCAACTGACGGAAATTCTTTATTATATTTTACTTCTTTTTATCCACATAAATTACACCATAATTTACCCTATGGACAATTCATACGGGCCAAAAGGAATTCATCCATTCCAAAAGATTTTGGTGCTGAAGTAGAGCTACTTGAGAAGCAATTCATGCAGAGGTTATCCATTCAGGACAATCAAACAGGCTAGAGCCGGGGTAGAGCATGTAGCAAGGGAGGAGTTATTGAAATACAAAAACAGGGAATCTAAAGGAAGAATCACATGTGACCTCCTCCTCCTCTCCTCCTCCTCTCTTTCAATATTCCAACATTTCCAATCAAATTAGAAGCTCAATCTTTAGACATTGGCATATAGTCTCCCATATTCCAGGTTGTCAGTTGCCACCATATATAGGTCTACAGAGAGGTAAAAACCTGAGAAACACTTTGGTTAGGTCTGATTTCTTTAAGGGCAGCACAGCTGCAACTAATCCAAGAGGGTTCCTTAAGTGTAGACATTGTAAGGCTTGTCAAGCATATGGTAGAAGGCAGCAGTTACACTGATGCAGACACAGGGATTACATACAATTTTAATTTTACTGCAACCTGTTCTACAAAGAATATAATTTACCTTTCTGTCTGTCCATGTGGGCTAAAATATGTAGGGAAGACTACCAGGGCAATTAGAACTCGTGTGCTGGAGCACCGGTCAAGAGTGAATAATGCTGTTGAAAATTCACCAATGGTTGAGCATTATATGCAGGCAGGTCATGATGTGAATGGGATGAAGTTCATAATTTTATACTGCCATCAAAACAAGCCCTTTCAAATGCAAAACACTGAACAGATCCTATTACAAAAGGAAACCAGACTCATCTATGAATTTAGAACGTATCATCCTTTTGGTACGAACCAAAGTATAGACTTTACACCCTACATTAGTTAGCAGTCAAATTACTGGACCTGTACAATTGCTACCAGATATTTATCCCTAAACATGTTAAAGAAGCAAAGATGTAAAATGCTTAACCGGTGCATTGCAGCCTGACCTTTTTGTTTTTAATTAGTATAGTTAGATCTTATTACTTGACCAGTGTGGCTGCAGCCTGATACTTAGATATAAATTCTGATGCAACATGTGGGGGAATAAGGACCCATGATCCTTTGTGACTGAGCAAACTGATTCCTATATGTATTACTACTGAGATTGTGGTGAGTTTCTCTGTATTTCTTCATATTGATTTGATTGTTTATCCTCATTTATGTATGCCTTGAATTTGTATTTCGACCCACTATAGCCCTGTGGCTTTGGGAAAAGAAATATTCGAAATGCAGCTGTAGGGAAGATCTGAGACTGGGATGCTAGCCAGGCCAAAGTCCATGCTTCTCCCCCCTCCCTGCTACACAATGAGCATTGTCCTCCTGAAGCTGGCTGGCTAATAAGCCCTACTGCAAACAGTGGCTCTTGAGACAGTTGTCTCATCCCCTATGTTGATTCCATGATTGACCTTTGTCTACTGAATGCTGACGCAGCAACCTAAGGGTGTGGCGTGTAAGTCTGTGTATGTTTAAAAATAAACTGCTCACTGCCAGGGGCAGACTTGAGTTTTCTCCTTCAGACTCACTTGTCTCGTGTGCAAGTCCTTCATCTGGCGCCCAAACAGGGACATGTGAGAGGATCACACTATGACTCACCAGCGCCTGGCATAGGCCCCTTGAGTGCACACATTTTCATTGTAGGGACTCCACGACCCCATCAAATGGTGAGTATGGGCGGAACTTTAACACTCCCCCAACAACAGCATGCGAAGTAACTTAGGTATTTGATACAGGCTTGTGGTGCAACCCTGTCTCAAATACAGACTCTTTTGAAACTCATTGCAAAAGAGTGCCCCTGGTATCCTCTTGAGGGATCTCTACAACTACGCCAATGGGAAAAAATTGGAAGTGCTCTTCACTCCCCCCCGAGGGCAGCAGTGGAGATGCTGTATGTCTGGCATCAGGCTTGACATGCAGTAGAGATGCATGGCCCCATTCAGGAAAAAATGAAATTAACTGACAACCCTCCCCCTTATTCGGTCTGTCAGGTGGCCGCCCCATCACCCACTGTTCCCAGTCCTCCGGCTGGACAGCCTTCAGCTCCAATGGCCCCCACTTGTAATTCAACTGGGGGACCAGCCAACCGCCCAGGGAACCTGGTCCGCCAGGTCCTTGAGGCAGAGATGGAGCGTGGAAACGCTGATTTGAAAGATCTTACTGAAATGTTAAGTCTCTGTCCTGTTCACTATACTGGTCAACAGGACGCCAACGGCCACAACATTGTGGAATACAAACCCCTGCCTTATAACTTGCTTATGGAACTCCGCAAGGGGATCCGGGACATGGGTCTTAGCAGTCCCTATGTCCAAGGGCTTTTAGAGGCCACCATGAGAAATCATCTCTTGGTCCCAGAGGATTGGAAAACCACCATACGTATGCTCTTAACTCCAGCACAGTATGTGGTATGGGACAGTGAATATCAGCAGCAATGTCAGATCCGGGGTCTTCAGTCTGGAGGGCAATACACAGCAGAGCAACTCTATGGATGTGGTCTCTTTGCCCCGGTAGATCAGCAAATTGTTCTACCTGAGGCCACTCTTCGAGTCTCCTCTGAGTGTGCTTTTCGTGCATTGCAAAAAGTCCCACCTACTGGCATTCCCTTGCAGTCCTTTTCCTCCATTCGCCAAAAGGCAACTGAGCCCTACCCGGATTTTATTAATCGCCTGCAACAAGCATTAAAGCGCCAAATTGACAACATAGAGGCACAGGCTGAATTAATGCAAAAATTGGCCAGAGAAAATGCAACTGCTGAGTGCCGCCAGGTTATACAGGGTCTCGGAAGGAATCCCAGTCTTTCAGAAATAATTCAGGCATGTCAAGATGTTGGGGGGCCTGCTCATCAGGCTGGTTTATTAGCAGCAGCACTTCAGAAAGGCCAAAAGCCCCAAGGAAAGTGTTTCAATTGTGGGAGAATGGAGCATTTTCGGGCAGAATGTCGGGACCCGGGGGGTGGGAGGACGCCAGGCAGCTCACCAAAGTGCAGCGTTTATCAGCTGCGCCCTTTTGTGTTGCCAGTCCATGTAAATCTTTGGGGCAGAGACTTACTTTCCCGACTTGGAGCCACCTTAACTTTTGATGGCTAATTCCACTGCCCTGCCCTTGCACTGGCTCACAGACACCCCAGTATGGGTGGATCAATGGCCACTGCCACAGGATAAGCTCACTGCTCGGGAAAGTTTAGTGAATGAGCAGTTAGCTGCAGGTCATATTGAGCCCTCCTCTAGTCCTTGGAACACCCCTGTTTTTGTCATAAAAAAGAAAAGTGGTAAATGGCGACTTCTGCATGATCTGAGAGCAGTGAATGCCTGCATTCAGCTCATGGGCTCCCTGCAATGTGGCACGCCCAACCCAAATTTAATTCCAGCTGATTTCCAACTGTTTATTATTGATTTGAAAGATTGCTTCTTTACCATTCCTCTGCATCTACCAGACCGGCAGCGCTTTGCATTCACAGTCCTGGTGTTAAATGACGCTTTCAGTGGACTGTCCTTCCTCAAGGCATGCTAAATTCACCTTCTCTTTGTCAGCATTTTGTTGACACAGCTCTCAAATCCTTTCATCTGGCTCATCCCTTGGTTCCCCAGCTCACTTTTCCAAGCCCCTAACCTTGGTAGCTCTGCTCTGTTCACAGGGCAGGCAGCGCATCTTAGAACGTGCTGGACAAGATTTAGTAAAAATAGTTTTTCTTTTTTCTAAGCAAGACTTTGAAACTTCTTCTGTCGTATCTCCTTCTAATCTCATTTCTGATTCACTGTATGTAGTGAAGCTGCTTACTTCTCTTCTAGGAGCTCACCTGGCTCCGCGCATAGACTCTAATCTGCTTAGCTTGTTTCTCACTTTGCAAAAGCTGTTAGCTAGCCGCAGTCAGAAGTTTTTTGTTGCCCACTTTAGATGAGGGCAATTCTCAACCTGATGCTGCTGTACACTTGCTTTCCTCTGATTCCACTGAAAATCACCTGGTTTGTCCTCAGAATGTTTGTGCTCTGACAGCCGATTTTAAACTTTCTCTCTCTCTGAAGCACAGTGCATTGTTTCTGCATGTCCCAGCTGTGCAGGATTAGCTCACATCCCGGAGGCTGGAGCTAATCCCTGAGGCCATGGGCCCTGTGATTTCTGGCAAATGGAAGTCACACAGGTCCCTGAATTCTCCCCTTGGAAGTATTTGCATGTTTCTATTGACACCTATTCTGGAGTTATCCATGCAACCCCTCAGAGGGGTGAAATGGCAAACTGCTCTGGCTGACTTTGTGGGGGAAACTGCTTATCATTCCCCCCCTCCTCCTCACTTTACTCTGATGCAATCTGTACTGTGTAGCCTGATCTAAACAAATAAAAACAGGGGAACTTTCCCCTCCTTACCAACAGGCCGTGGCCCGAGTTTTATTCACTGTTAATCAGCTTAATGTTACCTCTGGAGCTGATCATGCCCCAAATACTGCTTTTGACCGACATTTTCGGTCTGGTCCACCTTTGCCCCATCCTCTGGTGATGTATTGGGCTCTGCCAGATCAAACCTGGCTGGGTCCGGTCCCTTTGATAACCTGGGGGAGAGGGTATTCTGTTTTGTCTCCAACAGGTCCACTGTGGGTTCCTGCAAAGTGTGTTTGCCCCAGTCATGGCATGGCACAGCATCAACAGCTCCAACCCCCTGCCCGAGGTGACGAATGTCAGCCTGTCACCTGTTCCGGCAGCCCCGGCAGAGGGCACCTCTGATAACCTGGGGAGCTGTCAAGCAGACCACCAACAGAGCGCAGCGCCTCCTGACGGAGCAGGGAAAGGAACAGACCCCAGAGAATCTTTTTGCTGCAATTTGTGTGGTTATAACTGTTAATTCTACTCTCACCATTCTGTTTTGCCTTTGCTTGCTCTCCCTCCCCCTGGGGGGAGCTGCGAGCCTGCTGCCAACAAACTCCTTCTCTAAGCCACATTTCAGAACCGTGCAGCAATTGACTATTTGCTCTTGTTACACCATCATGGTTGTGAGGAACTGGACGGTATGTGTTGCTTCAATCTCACTGACAACTCCAAGGCGGTCCATCGTCAAATCCAGAATCTGCATGCCCTGGCAGAGTCCATCAAACAAGATATCCTGCCTGCCTGGTGGGCAGCTCTCTGGAGCTGGATCCCCACTGGGTGGTTAGGCCAGATTATTCAATATTGTGTGTTGTTTGCTGTATTGGGATTGTATTTCACTGTGGTTTACAATGTCTCTCTAGCCTGTGTCAACTTTGCCGGTTAGCTACCCCAAAGCCCTCAGCCTACCCCATGATAACTTTCGGAGGCCCTCAGACCCGGTTCTGGACAGATCTCTTTGACGACACGTCGAATTAGAGATCTGATACAGACACCTGGCCAGCCTACCCTATGATAACTTTCGGAGGCCCACAGACCCGGTTCTGGACAGATCTCTTTGACGACACATCTAATTAGAGATATGATACAGAGACCTGGCCTGCCTACCCTATGCCCACAGACCCGGTTCTGGACAGATCTCTTTGACGACACATCGAATTAGAGATCTGATACAGAGACCTGGCCTGGACACCCCCCTTTCATTAAAAAACAAAAAAGAGTGGGATGTAGGGAAGATCTGAGACTGGGATGCTAGCCAGGCCAAAGTCCATGCTTCTCCCCCCTCCCTGCTACACAATGAGCATTGTCCTCCTGAAGCTGGCTGGCTAATAAGCCCTACTGCAAACAGTGGCTCTTGAGACAGTTGTCTCATCCCCTATGTTGATTCCATGATTGACCTTTGTCTACTGAACACTGACGCAGCAACCTAAGGGCGTGGCGTGTAAGTCTGTGTATGTTTAAAAATAAACTGCCAGGGGCAGACTTGAGTTTTCTCCTTCAGACTCACTTGTCTCATGTGGAAGTCCTTCATGCAGCAGCCTGCATCTGGACTACGCGTCACTTATGGCTTTCAAGACTACTTGGATCCACCTGGAAATATATGAGTCCACTCTATGATGATTACATGTCAAGCTGGAACATGAAATTAGTTTACTACAGGAGTGAGACATACTGTATTTTTTGGGACTTTATTTTCTGTACTTCTGTGAATTTATCTTTCTGTACTAGTGGTGCCTCTGAAAAAACCTTAGTTTCATCTAGTTTATATTGATAGTAAATATTTATATTCATTTTGTTCACTTCAAGTGATTTCAGCCAGCCGTTTTCTGTGTTTTGCATTTCTCCTGTATGCTGGTTCCCCTGTTGTTTTTTCTAGTTACCAGTCAAAATTGGTCTCACATAAGGCCTTCACAGGAATCACATGTGAACCGCCTTCCGCCAGGGACACCCCCAACATCAGGTTATCCTGGCTTGCTCTACAAAGCGGCAGTGATGTCACCGGGTAGAGAACATACCACCCTGACTTCTGAACAGCAAGGTGTGAGTGTCTGGGAAACCCATTCGACACTCTTAACACAGAATGAGGCAGCAATATTTTCTGTGGTCATTTCCATGACTTTCTTTTGGACTAGCAGAAGAAAAGCCCAAAGGGATTTGACAAGCGCCAGGATCGCTAGAACACTGATGTGGACAGCAGACTAAACAATGGTTTTGGGGATAAGTTTACTGCACTGAGGAACCCCCAAGTTCCCAGCAGATGAGTATGTGTTGAGGCAGATTTGTGTATTTACGTAGATTTTGATACCACTGTTCCTTGTTGCACAAAGGGGTTCACAATGAAATGAGCAGGTTACTGCTCTCCCCTCCCCATTCCCAACATTAGACTCTGTTGGTGAGTTAATGGCTCAGCCCCCCTCTTACAAGACAAGAGATTTTCAGCATCCTGAGAGCCAGAGAGATGCCAGGAGCTGCTCTGCCTCTGGTACCAACATCACTAGGGAGCAGCTTCACGGGCAGTTACAGCAGGGAAATTGGAAGCTGTGTTCTATAAGGCCAAAAGTATCTGCTGAAGCAGCTGACCAAGGAATGCACAGACTAGCTATGACTAGGGTGCTGAGGCTAGCCACTAGTGCCACAGAAGTAGGCAACTGGACAGATGGTGCCATTACACAAGATGATACCAAAACTCCCCCTCTGGATGGAAACGCAGAGCTAAATGGCCTCAAAGGAGGATTCCTAATAAAAACACACAACTGCAGCTGACAACAAACTTCAATATGTATTAAATAGGAGAGCGGAGTATATTTAGGAATTTTTTTAAACATACAGGGCATGTTTTGAACTGAAGCTCAAATGCCACTATCAGCCAGAACGAAGATCCGTTTTGTACAGTCTGGCCCTTTCTAGGGATATATTCCCATCAACCTTCTCTTACCATGAATATTAGTGTTTTCATTTTAAAACAACTGCATAAACCCTATCATATTCTGTTGGGGAGATCCCATCATGTGGGTAGTTTTCCGTTAGCTGCTTAAACATAAACTCTCTGGCTGTTCGGAACCACTGGGTCAAATGAACAGTAATAGAAAATTAGTTTTTAAACATGTCTGTTAAGAATATTATAATGGTACAAGTGGAGACCTGCAAGAAACTTGCAGGATAGTTATCCCATTCCTCACACCTTTGCTTCCTCCCTTCTCCCCCTACCTCTCTCACACTCTTTCTCCCTTCTGCCCCCCTCTTACTCTCTCGCTCTCTTCCATGTGTTACTTCCTCTCTCTTTCTGACCTGTCATCATTCCCTTTGTTTTTCTGCCTCCCCACCTCATCACTCTTTCTCTCTCTTTCTGCCTCCCACCTCAAATCCCACCCTCCCCAGGCTCCACCTCTCAAATGTCTGGGAATTTCCCAACCTGGAGTTGGCAACCCTATTTCCTTCCCACCCAACAGCCAACCTACCTTTATCTGTCTTCAGCTTTCTATCTCCACCCCCCTCCCCTGCAGCCTCTACCTAGGAAAATTACAGTCTTTCTCCACAATGGGGACTAAAGCAGCTTACATTATTATTTCCTCTTTGTTATCTGCACAACAACCCTGTGAGGTTGGTTAGGCTGAAAGTATGTGACTGGTCCAAAATCTCCCAGTCAGCTTCCACTGCAAGATGGGGATCTGAACCTGGGTCTCACAGATCCCAGTCTGAAGCTCGAACTGTTGCACCACAATGGCTTTCATACGGTGGCTGCTGATGAACTGTAGCAAAACAGCTGGGCCTAATTAAGTCATGCAAATCAGGTGGTATCAAGTCACACAGAGGGTGCTGCCTAGGGATGCCAGCCTCCAGATGGGACCTGGGGATCCCCTGGAGTTACTGCTCATCTCCAGACTACAGAGATAACTTTCCATGGAGAAAATGGATACTTTGGAGGGGGGAGTTTATGGCATTGTACCTCACTGAGGTCCCTGTCCTCCCCAGGCTCCACCCCCACATCTCCAGGAGTTTCCCAGCCTGGATCTGGATCTACTGCTGGTGGCTGGGGGGATACTTGGCAACCCTAGACTGCTGCCAGTAAAATCCCTGCCTTTGATTGACAGAAACAGTTGGAACCTCCCCCCCCTCCCCCGAACATTTTAATCTCCTCACAGTTGACGCCTGGAGCTGAGGCCATTTCAAAAGGTATTTTGGGGGATTCTATGGTCCCTGAAGGGTTTTTTTTAACTTTTCAGATTTTTCTGCACATGGTGGGAGTGCCCCCTGTGTGTAGGAAAATCTCTCCCCCCCCCAAGGGCCCCCTAGCTCGGATTTAGATATCCACACAGGGGGGCCCCCCTTTGCTATTAGATATATAGATAAACTCCCACATGTCCAACGATATATTGTATGAAGTTGAAAGAAAAGAAATACTTAGTGTGTTACAGAGAAGACCTACTAATCCTTAACATGTGTACTATGGTACTCTTTTAAACTTTAGAGCTCATGCTAAAATTGCCACAAATTAAACAGCATACAAGGCAGAAGGCAGAGATATAAAATTAAGGCAACAAGCCAGAGGTTTTGTGCTTAAGCACATATAGGTCCACTGGATCATGCCCTAAAATGTTGTTTCATTTCAACAGAGTCTAATTCTCAATAACCACATTGCATTTACCCTTTCAAATGTTTAAGAGAATCAATACAAAAAGCACACTCAGCAGCAAGAGATTATACCCTGTGTGCAGAACCTGATATTCAAAGAAAGCCAGAAACTGACTCAGGTGTGTACATACTGGTAGATTACTTTATTGAGGCATGAGCTGAATTTTGCTACGTTTTATCACATGTGAAGCAATGGGCCTCTCTTCTGTGCTATGGAACAAGACTCTCAGGAGATGACATAGTTTCATCCACTATTGTGCGTAACGGTTGTCTAGTAGGATGTTCAGCCATAACAGGTAGCTTCCAGATAACAGAAAGGTGAATTAAATCACTAATAGGAACGAATAGCAGGAGGGACTGTGGCACAGTCTTCTTCATTTAGAGTTGTGTCAATAACAGGCCTGTATTCCAAAATAACCTTTAAAGAAGAAGGGGAGAGAAAGGACACTGTTCCTGTGTTAAAAGGCTCAAAAACACTTCAGAAGCCAAGCATGCTTTTTTGGACTGCCTTTGCTGATTCATCTCACACAATCGAAAAAAGACAGATATAACACTATTAAAAATCCACCCCTGCTCTGGCCATAGTGACTGCCTTCCTACACCTGAGTAGTATTGCTAGCTAGCACCATGAGAAACGCAACAGCAATGAGATTCAAGTTTCAAAAGTGTAAGTCCTATTTGAACTTTTGGTTCAAATGCATAAGTTAGAGATAGGTGTGGATCCACCAAAGCAAGTCTGCAAACAACCTGTGACTTTCGCACCTTTCCTACCCTGCTGCAGCCTCGAGTGCCCACCCCTGGGAGAAGTCGTATTTAACAAAGTGATTTGGGGAAGGGTCACTGATCACACTCTGTAGGTGGAAATTCATTCACTCGCAGAAATGCCCTGACGGATTCAAGCCATGGGAAGTTGGGCACGTGACTCTCCAGAAGCATTTGGGGGAGGGAAGCGGGACCGACTACCTTTGGTACGCAGAGCTGGCACGGATTCTAGCTAAAATGGGGGGGGCACTCACACTTTAGAATGCTACCAAAATAAATGGGAGTCTTGTAAATAATCTGGCCTTTATATTTTTACTGACCAGCGAAGGACAACTAGCTGTATCAAACATATTGCCATGGGATAATTAGGGAGCCTGGGACGCCGGCAGCTGGGTGAGCTGCAACTACGACTGTAGATCCGAATGACCAGAGGCTCATGCGGAGATCAAGGGGGCAGCAATGCCTGGCCAGCAGATTCCGGTGCTCCTGGGGAGGGGGAAGTACAGCGGTGGGAAGGATGAAGAAATAAATTCGTTCAGCATCCTTCCAGCCTGAGACCCATCCCGAGGGTGATTGGCAGAGGGGCCAGGATGGAGCACCCCCCTTCGGCATTGGTGTTGTGCAATGCCAGATACATCTACAACAAGGCCATGACTCTGAGGGATTTCATGGCGGAACAACAGGCAGATCTGGCGTGCGTGACCAAGACCTGGGTGCGGGAAGGGGAAACAGTAGCTCTTTCCCAACTTACCCCACCTGGGTTTGTGGTCCTGCACCAATTACGGACTAGGAGGCGGGGGGGAGGGGTGGTGATTCTCATTCAGGAGGTTTACTCCTTCAGGGCACTCCCGCCGTTGGAGATCATGGGCTTAGAGTGTGTTGGCCTGGTGCTGGAGACCGGGGAGGGTGTGGCAATCTGGCTGGTGTACCGACTGCCTAACTGGTGGCCCTGATGGAGGCCGTAACAGGCTGGGCACTGGAACACCCAAGGCTGATAGTCTTGGGTGATTTCAACATCCATGCCGATGACGCGGCTTCCGTGCAGGTGGCGGACCTGATGTCGTCCACGGAGGTGCTGGGACTCTCCCAGTTTGTAACAACCCCCACGCACCAGGCTGGACACACACTCGATCTGATCTTCGCAATGGGATAACAGTGGACCAGATTACTGCTTCAACAGTACCATGGTTGGACCACCATGCTCTGAAGGCCCGTCTGAGTGTCCCACTCCAACCCTGTTTAGGCGGTGAGCGTATTTTAGCTCGCCCTCGGAGCCTGATGGACCCTGAGTGGCTCCTGATGGCTCTGAGGGATCCAAGGCCCCCTGGCGGCTCGCTGGATGAGCTGGTGGAGGACTGGAACGGCTGACTCTTCGCAGCCATCAACAAGATCACTCCCAGGCGCCCTCTGCGCTCCCACACTAGGCTTACTCCATGGTTTACGGAGGCAGTTTGGTGTAGTGGTTAAGTGCACGAACTCTAATCTGGGAGAACCGGGTTTGATTCCCCACTCCTCCACTTGCACCTGGCTGGATGACCTTGGGCAAGCCATAGCTCTGTACCAGCTGTTCTCTCAAGGACAGTTATTTCAGAGCTCTCTCAGCCCCACCTACCTCACAGGGTGTCTGTTGTGGGGAGGGGAAGGGAAAGGAGTTTGTAAGCCGCTCTGAGACTCCAAGTGAGTGAAGGGCGGGGTATAAATCTAATCTCTTCTTCTTCTTAGGAAGTGGGAGCTCAGAAGGTTACAGAGACGGTGGCGACACGCTCGCAACAAAGCAACAAGAGCATCTTATAGGACGTTTATGAAAGCCTATGAGGTGGCAGTGAAGGCTGCTAAGGACTACCATGCGGCCGAGATTGCGTCTGCTAGCTCTCGCCCGGCACAATTATTTAGAACCATTCGGTTTATAACAGCATTGCCACAGGGCAAACCAAATAGTAGGAATTGGACATTGGCTGTGAGGCTTTTGCGAGCTATTTTGCTGACAAAGTCTTGGCGCTCCACTGTGACCTCCCCACCACGGTTGATACAATGAGCAAACTTGAAGCCCCTTGAACGTCAGCGATTCCGGTTTTGAATTCCTTCGACCCGCTCAGCCTTGATGAAGTTGACAGGTTGCTCGTGACGGTACGCCCAACCACATGCAACCTTGATCTGTGCCCTTCCTGGCTTATTAAAGCAGGCCACGAGGGGTTGCAAGGTGCATTGAGGGAGATTATCAACCAGTCCCTCACCAAGGGGCGGTTCCCGAGTGCACTCAAGGAAGCGATGGTCCACCCTCTCCTGAAAAAAACATCTTTGGATCCAGCCAAATTGGCCAACTATCGGCCGGTTTCCAACTTACCCTATCTGGGTAAACTAATAGAGAGAGCGGTGGCGATACGGTTGCAGGTCAGGCTTTCGCCCGGGATTTGGGACTGAGACAGCTCTGGTCAGCCTTACTGACGACCCCCGGAGAAATCTGGATCAGGCCGGCGTGGCGGTGTTGCTGCTGTCTGACCTGTCAGCTGCGTTCAACACAGTTGATCACTGGCTGTTGACCCACCACCTTGCCGACATGGGGATACAGGGGCTTGCTTTACAGTGGTTCTCTTCCTTTCTCCAGGGTCGGGGACAAAACAGCAGTCCCGGAGGCACCTGCACACACACGGGGGCAGTTCTGTCCCCGATGTTCTTTAACATCTATATGAGCCCCCTTGCCCAGATTGTCCAGAGGACGGGGCTGGGTTGTCACCAGTATGCTGATGACACCCCGCTCTATCTGATGTTGGGTGGCCAGTCTGGCTCTGGACCGGATGACTTGGAACCGGCACTGCATGTTGTGGCTGGATGGCTCAGGCTGAGTAGGCTGAAGCTGAAGTGAAGACTGAGGTCCTGTGCCTGGGTCGCACCATGGTCGGGGCTCCCACTCCTGGCCTTTGACAGGGTGCCATTGGTGCCTGCGCCGGTGGTTAGGAGTTTGGGAGTGCTTGACTATGGAGGCCCAGGTAGCAGCCACTGCCAAGTCGGCCTTTTACCATCTGAGGCTGGTGCGGCAGTTCGTTCCCTTCCTATACCGCGCGGACCTGGCCAGAGTGATCCACACAACCGTCACCTCAAGGATAGACTACTGTAACGCTCTCTATATGGGGCTGCCCCTGTCACAAATCCAGAGGCTGCAGCTGGTGCAGAATGCCACGGCAAGGTTGTTGACATGTCTCCCAAGACGGGAGCACATCCAACCAATGCTGGAGGCACTACACTGGCTGCTTATAGCGTACCGGATTCGCTTCAAAGTGCTGGTACTTGCCTTTAAAGCCCTAAATGGCCTAGGCCCGACCTACCTGAGGGACTGCCTTTCCCCATATATACCCCAGAGAGCACCATGGTCTGGGGCCCAACATCGCCTGGTTATACCAGGCCCCAGAGAAGCCAGGCTCGCTGCCACTAGGGGGAGAGCTTTCTCGGTGGCAGCACCTTACTGGTGGAACAAGCTCCCGGAGGAGATCAGGGCCCTGCAGGACCTGGGGCAGTTCCATAGGGCCTGCAAGATGGAGCTCTTCCGCCAGGCTTATAAATAGGGGCCGCCACCTCTCTAACTTGCCTCCCCCACTCCCATGACCAGCAATAATCAGCCGCAGTTAACATCATCCAGAGTCAGAGGTATCTGACAACCAGAGCCGGGAAACGTTGGGGGATTACACAGGACATCATCTGATAAATCACTGAGCACTTTATTGTAAGTTTGTTTGATATTGTTTTAGTTGCGATTGTTAAAATGTTTTAACTGTTTTAATGTATTTATGAATCTTGGCTTGCCAAGTCATGTAAGCTGCTCTGGGCCTACAAACCTGGGGAGAGCGGCCTATAAATCTAATAATAAATAAATAAAATAAATAAGAGTTAGATTTGAGTCCAGCAGCACTTTATGGGCCAACAAGCGTTTCAGGGTAGAAGCTTTCAAGAATTAAAGCTCCCTTTCGTCAGACATGTGTGCTACTGTGTTTGAATCTCATTTACTGCAGAACAACCACAGCTGTCCTCTGGAACTAATAAGGGAAGAGAAGAGAAGAGATTGGATTTATACCCCGCCCTTCACTCACTTGGAGTCTCAGAGCGGCTTACAAACTCCTTTCCCTTCCCCTCCCCACAACAGACCCCCTGTGAGGTAGGTGGGGCTGAGACAGCCCTTTCCCAAGCCATCCTTGAGAGAACAGCTGGTACAGAGCTATGGCTTGCCCAAGGTCATCCAGCCAGGTGCAAGTGGAGGAGTGGGGAATCAAACCCGGTTCTCCCAGATTAGAGTTCATGCACTTAACCACTACACCAAACTGGCTCTAATTATAACTATAAAGTGTGACTTTTGTTTCACTTTTGATAGCCTGACGGTTCTCTCTCCCTGTAAATAACAGCTCCCACACCACTAAGAGTTGCCATGCAGGATGGGTAAAACTCCTCACCCAAGTTTTTGGTTCCAAGGGGATTTACATACCTTCCCAGTCCCGACATCGACATACGAGAGGGTGTGCTTTCTCCAGTGCTGTTCAAATGGTTTCTTCTGTTGCCCTTCCATTGGTTTGGAATAGTCGTATTCATCTATCCTAACCTAAACAAGTGTTTAAAAAAACAGTTTAAAGTTCCTCCAAAGAGGATGTAATTTACCCACAATTCAAAACACAATTCAGTGTTTTTAAATACTCTGGGAAGTTAGTTTTACTTGGCAGTTCGAAAAAAAGAGAGCAAGATGAATGGGTGTGATGGATGTTTCTTGAAATATGGAGTCAACTTTTTTAGTGCCTCTGAATATGGAGGTTCCCCTCAGTCACAATGATAGCCCCCGATAGGCTTATCTTCCATGAATCTATCTAATCCCCTTAAAAGAACAGTGAGGCACTGCAGCTCAGTGAAACAGCCTCAGCTTGGCATGCAGAAGGTCCCAGGTTGAATCCCTGGGATCCGCAGGTGAAAGGACCAGGCAGCAGGTGATGTGGAAGACCTCTGCCTGAGACCCTGGGGAACCGCTGCCAGTCTGACTCAACAAGACTGACCCTGATGGACCAAAGGGCACCTTCATGTGTGTTCACGTATGCCACTCTGAGCTCCTTGGCAGAGGTCAGGGCCACCAAGAGAGCATCAGGACAGGGTTGCCTAGTGCTGCTCTAGCTTCCGTCTGCTACCCATGATGGGGGCGTGAAGGATCCAATCCCATCCATAAATCTAACACAGCTCCTCTGTCTGGAACCAGACTGCTGGGAGGAGGAGGAGGAGGGCTTTACTTGGGATAGGATGCTTCAACTTCCGGCAACTCTGGCCCCTCCTTTAGGTGTCCCATATTCCCCAAGAGGGACCCCACCCCACTGCTTGAAGGGAAACACAAACACAAACAGCAGCCGGAATGAAGCAACAGAACAATGCCTGAGTCCAGTGGCACCTTGAAGACCAACAACGTTTAGTTCTGGGTATCAGCTCCCGGGTGCGTGCGCACAAAAACTTATACCCAGAACTAAACTTTGTTGGTCTTCAAGGTGCCACTGGACTCAGGCATTGTTCGTAGTGAAATATTAAAATTTCAGGCGAAGAAGCCAGAAACATGATAGAACATGAAACTTACATGAGCTCCTTGTATTAATTTTGTGGCTGTGAGCAAACAACCGGTGTGGGAAAATCCTGATGCAGAATATTCTATTTTAATACCTTCATCGAAAGACCAGTTTTAGGCTGATGTCACTTATGGTTATGTTTTTTTTATTTTTTTCAGGAGAGAATCTGCCTACTGACCCAAGCCCCAACTTTAATGGGAAAATGAATTCTGAGAAGGATTTTAAAGGAGAGGAAAGGGGGCCCAGCAGAAACACAGGTGCTTTCTGCACCAACATAGAACAGACCAAAGATGAGACTTCGCTGACCTTTCAGAGGACTGCAGCAGCATGACAGAGGGTAGTTCCTAAAGCAACGCATGCGTACCTTGTAGTCCTCCCTAGCATGAGCACCACGTGACTCTTTCCGAGCTTCAGCACTATAAATAGTTTGCAACGCACAAAGCATCAGGTTTTGAAGTTCCAAAGTCTCCACCAAGTCAGTATTCCAGACCATCCCTACGTTGCAATAAAAGATTTGGAAAGAGCTTTAGATGTTTCAGGGGAAGTGACACTCTGGCAGATTAGCTGATCAGATCACACTTCCAATGGTAGTGGCACCAATGTTTCCTCTAATTCCCAACCCCCCTTACCGAGCAGAGCAGTTCACATCCTGAGCAGACTGTAACCGCTGTAATCTTTTTTAAAAAAAAAATCTTTGAAAGGGCAATGGATAGTGCAGGACCCTGCGAGGCTCCAGACTGCTGCTAAGCGGGGCTTCCGGTGTTCATGAGCGGCCACTCAGGTGCACAGCTTACAGGGGACACTGAGTGGCACAGGGGAAAAACAAAAGTACAATGCGGTTTCTCATATAAAACTATCGTTATGACATATTGATGTGCTCTGGTTTCTTCATTTTAAAATGTGGAATGCTTTCATTGTTTTTAATTCAGCGATAAGAAGGGCATATCTCCCTGTGACAAGCTGCTTCTATCAACTGAGGGAACCCACACAGCCTCCTATGGTTTGGGGGGAACCAGGTTTATTTTAAACTACGAACCTCCCCCTCAGTTACCAGGTGTTCTAAAGGGAGTGAGTGTCTAGGCTTTGGGTTTGCTGCTGAGAGATAAGTTCTGTGGTGCACAGTGGAATATGGAGGTGACTGAGGCAGGAATTATATATTAACAACAGGAAGATTTATTGATTTACACATAGGTTTCCATGAACATATCAGCAGCACAGGACTCCAGACAGATAGAAGAGAAACCTAGCTGAGGCACGTTGATGTAGAGAGTAGTTTCAATTTTCTTTCATACTTCCCAGCATAAACAAGCTTTTACTGATAAGCCCCTAGGTTGGATCCTTACACACACCCACACAGGATCCCACCTACACCAGCCTGCCCTCGCCTGAGAGCCAGACTAAATGGCCCGAGGTCTGCTCATTGCCAGAGACAGGCCTAACAATCGGGTACTCTGTTTGCTCTCAGAAGCAGGGCCAGACCATTCTGCCACACTACCCAGCAGAGCTACCCTTCACTCTGGCTGCTCTTTTCCTGAGCTCTCAGTGAGGCAGATCTGAACTCAGCTCCTGCTGTGTTTCCCTCCAGCATTCCAGCCCCCTTCTGAAAAGTGGCTGGATGCTGGAGCAGCACTCCCATAGCCTCAAATGAGTGGCTGTTTTCCTCGGGGGGGGGGGGGGGACAGGACAATGATGACAGCCAGAAGGACAGAAGTCCATCAGACTTCCCCACCCCCTTCCCCATGGGAAAAAAATAAGCAGCAAATGAAGAATAAAGTAGCCACCAATTCCACTACACTGCAAATTCCATCAAATCAGGTGGAATCTCGGCATTAAATGTCTGGCTGGTTCCACCAGATGGCCCTGTTGGAGGTCCTTCTGTAATGTTTTCAAATGCAGAAATGGCACAGAATGTGGTACTGTGAGAAGAATTAATAGTTTCTACAAATCTTTTTAAAATAAATTCTCAGACTCTATATTTACAAAGACAGGCATGTTAGTAAGGCTTACTGAAATTCCAAAAGCAATTATTATGATTTTCCACAGTCAGGGGATGTGGCTATAAGTATCCTGCGATGCCTTTTCTTTTTCCAATAATTACAAAACCAGAATTATACAAATAGGGCAAGTTTGCTTAACCTGCATGTTATTCTAGTTTCAGAAATCAGCCACTTAACACACAGTTTACAGCATTTTGACTTACAAAAATAAGCACACAATACACACAGCGATTCACGCAGCGATACATGCAGTCTTTGAAGCAGTGAATTTCAAGCCATCCTCTCAAAGAACCCTGGGTACCTTGGAAGCTTTCCAAGGGTACCTCTTAACTGGGAAGATCCGTGGTGGACTAACGTCTCTAAGAGGTGGTCTTGGGTTGCTAAATTCCCTCTGGGGCAGGGGTCCCCAACATGGTGTCCACGGACAGCACAGGGCCCGCAGATATCTTTCCTGGTGACCACCAAATATTGTTAGAAAGTGAGTGGGGTCAGGTCTGGCTCTTGCACAACAGGGCTTCTGACTGGCCACTGGAGATCTAACTAGCTGGGCAGATTGAAACAATATTTCTGTAGCAGTTGCTACACACACAGTGTTACTTCTGTTCTCTCTCACTTCTCTGTTTCAGTCTATTTTAAAATTATGCCCCTTTGCCCTGCACTTGGGCTTTCCCTGTGTGTGGCTCCATCTCCTCAGCACCCCTTGTGTGGTTGGCTCCACCTCCTGTGGCAGCCATTTTGTGGATGCGCCCACCACCCTGTGGCAGAATTCCAAAGGTAACCACAGGCTCGCAAAGGTTGGGGACCCCAGCTCTGGAGTCACATGGGGAATGTTTTTTGTATGCAGTCTCAGTTTGCATGAGGCAGCTCCAAGACCCAGAGGCCTGGCCAGTACCCACAGGAGCTAAGGCAGCTACTTCAGACACATCCTAGGTGCTTCGGCTTTGCTATCCAGTTACAGTTAGATTTTATTACTGTCACAGACCAGCAATCAATACAATAAGAAGCAAATAAATAACAGATAAAAGAACAGAAAAATTATAAAATCTAATACCATCTAATATTATAAATAGGAATCTAGAAAGTTTAAAATACAGAAATGGTAAGATTAATATTAAGATCAACATTTAAAAATCAATCTAGGCCTATCTGTACTTTTTTCCTAGTTCCCCTGTTGAATGGTTAGCAGGCTGTGCCGCAGTGACTGGAGAAAATACGTTCCTTATTGATTAAAGCATAAGTGTCTCATCCCGAACGGAAGACCAGGAGGTTCTCATTAAGGGAGATTGGAAAACTTTGTCTTTCATTATATACAAATACAATACAGCATTAGCAACTGAGGAAGAACACTTAAGAAACAAGGGAGGGATACCAGGACTTTGTCTCGCTGTTGTCATCGACCGTGAATGTTTATCTTCACATTGCTGGTGTTACTATTCCTCTGTATCAATAAGTTATGTTTAAATGTAATATTTTGTGTAATAGAATTTGGGATTTTCTTATGTGTATGTGATACTGTATATTACTGACTACTGTGTTATATAGGTCAAAATACAGTTTCTGTTATTTCTATTGTTGTACATAACTAGATGAATTGGGAGTCTTGGCAGCCCATTTTCGGAGTTATGTATTTGTGGTCATAGCAGTTCTTACTCCGTTGTCCTTTGTTGTTGTATAACCAACCAACCAACCAAAATTGGCAACCATCCTAGTCAGCTTTTGATTATCACCTGCCAGCATAATTGACAAAAGTATCCTTCTATTACAACCTGGGTAGGAGTTAATAGGCTTGATCAAAACTTCCCTAATGTTATGATATATATGGCAATCAAAGATTACATGTTCCAACATTTCATCAGTTCCCATCCCTCATATACAACTTTTCCTCAGTGTGTCAGGTTCCCTGTCATGTATTGTATGCGTTCCTCCCGCCTGGAGTATGACAACCCAGGAGTCTCCACGTCAGAGCGTTCCTTCCTCCCCTTCCCTTTGTGCTTGTGGCTCATGTAATCTGACCCTTTGAAGCCTAGCCTTGAATTGTTATTGTAACGAAGAAGCTCCAGGTGGTTCACTGTGTGGGAATAGCTTTGCCTGTCTCGTGGGAGGGGGTGCTTGCTTGCCAAGTTTAATCTCTGCTTCTCCGCGCGCTTTTGGTGGGAAGACAAACGGTTAGAGTTGTGCGCCTTTTGGGGGGACTTTTCTGATTGGTGTCTAGTTCACACTTTGCTGTTTGAAATCTGTATAATTGAACCCTGCCCATTATCCAAGCCATCACTAACACTGAACGTGTGCCATTGACAAGATCTTTAAGAATAAATGGACTTTTGATTTCATCACAAGGCCTGGCTTATTGGATCTATTCAGTACCTCATACAGTGATCTAGTAAATCTGGCCTCCCATATAGTTGAGGGCATAATATCTTAATAGGGTAAAAATTCTTCTATGTGTCAGGTTCTGACAAGGTTATGCAAACAATGTATGTCTTTTTCAATGCCGTTTCTGTGCTTCATATGTTGCTTTGTTCCTTTGTTCTCGCAGACCCTGCCAGCTGCCCCCTTATCTGTATTATCCACCCTCCCCCCGACTAACTATAAAGCTTGCTTTGATGTATAAGGATTACTCCATTTAATGTTGCCATGCCTGGGCGGGAGATGGCGACCAACATTCCTAAGTGTCATCTCTAAACAAATGGTGACTACCCCTTTGCATTCCCTCCTCCCTTTTTCCCGAGCGTATTGGTGTTATCTTGTTATTGAAACCTTGAAGAGTTCTTTATGGCCAGACGCCTGGAGAAATGTTTGTGCTTGGGCTCACACATGTGGGTCACTTAGATCAAGAAGGGAATGTATAACTTTCTCACCTTCTGTGGGAATTTCAACGGTCCCTGCCCTTTTTCCCGCATTCACCCTCTTGCCCTGATTGGCCTAGACCTGTGGTTCAATTGAAACTCTGGGAGTATAATCGTACTGTCTGTATTTCATTCAAGCATCTCTAACAAACATTCGAGAACCCGTTTGCAGTATTGAAAATAAAGAGCTTTGCTTTATCAACAAAGGTCTGATTCTTTGCTGTCTATACAGAAGCCTCACACTATGATTGTATCAAAATATTTGATGCAAGGTCTCAAAATTATCTTGTTACGTATACTTAAATCAAATACAGTGCTCCTAATCCTGCTCCTAATCCATCTGTCGTTCAACATCTAATAGTCTTTGTTTCAGAACTGATCTAGCCTGGTAGAAAGTTTGGAAACCACTACTAATGGCTTCATTTTGGTATCTGTCAAACTGGTATTTCAAATGCCCTCTAACACTCATTTTGTTTATTTTGATCTATTTCTCTGCAAATCAATCATCCTGTAACCAATGCTCCCTCTAAGCTGTGGAGTCTTGTGAGCAAGAATTCTACTGTGTGAGCTACTGGCATTAAAGGTGTGAGCGAATGATTTGGCTACTGCATAAATTAGTTTGCTCTGGAGCCATCCTTCCTGAGCTAAAACAAAAATGTGTGAGCCAGAGGCTAGAAAACTGTGAGCTAGCTCACACTAACTCAGCTTAGAGGGAACACTGCCTGTAACTACTTGTTTCTTAGTTGAATTAATGTTGCTAGATTGATATACCTTTTGACTACGCAGCTGTATCTTATTTTATATATGATGCCCCCACAAAAATGTTTCTTTCCAAGATTGCAGGATGTTTAGGAAAACATTCAGGCAACTCCCATGCTGCCAAGAAGAGCATGCTACAGTCAAAGAAACAGTTTACCTCGGTCAAATGTCTTCAGACTGTCCAAATCCTTGTAGATATTGCTCAGCTTCTCACAACCCTCCTGAAGGACAGAGCCCGTACGGAACACAGCAGCATGTGTTTGCATTGTCTGTAAAAGACACCAGTGTTTAGGGAATTATACAGTAGAAAAGAGCAACAGTCCAGGAGCACCTTAAAGACTAACAAAATTGGTGGCAGGGCCTGAGTTTTCATGAGGCACTGCTCATGAAAGCTCATCCCCTGCCACCAATCTTTTCTACTGCTACACACAGACTAACATGGCTACCCAGCTAGAAAATATACGTTTAGTGGAGGTCTCGAGAACACTTATAGTGCAGCCTCCTGGAGCTATAAAATCTGTTTCAGCAGTTATATAAAAAAACATGTTTGAATATCAATTTAGCAGTTCCCTGCAGTCCTCAATTTACATGGTCATATCCATTCCACAGTCCATATCCACTGTAACCATCCTGTGATAGGGAAGTGATGGTAACAGGGAAGGCAGCCTAACATGCTCTGTGGCTGAACAGGGTCAGGGTTCAAACCATATCTAAACCCAACATTCTAGCCACTACGTCACTGCTTGAGGTTTCTGTTCCTTTATCTCACCCCCTGACTTTGCATTGGGTGATTATATTAATTAGCATGGTATTATAATTAGGAGCTACATTCCACTGAATGTATATGAAGCCAAGCTATTAGGGGAAAACGAACACTACTGTCCCTGAATAGAACTTGTTTTGGCCCACTATGTCCACCCCATTTGTATCCAACCCACGTACCTCCCTTGGGTTGTTCTGTTAACTAAGCCTTTCTAGGTCTTCTGTTCTTAACATGGCTTCCTTCACAGTCTTATCTTCTGCTCTCTCATTTGCCCAACTGACTCTCTCCAGCCTTAGAATGTTCACATTTCCACCAATCAGGTGTGCAGCTTTGCAACCTGACCAACCACAGGCAAGCCAGGCAGTGCCCAATCCTCTTTCAGTTCCAACCTCCTCCTCCTTAAACCCACTCTGTCATCTGAATTGTTCCTATTCCTTTTTAACTTTTAGTATTTGTGGTTTAACTCAAGCCCTAATTTTGTCCAACTGACTGTTACCACCAAATTATATCACCAGATCATGTGTCAGTATGTAGGCTGTAGTGGGTTCCACAGCATTTTACAGAGAGACTACTGGAATAAAGTCTTCTCAAGAATCCTCATTTTCTTCTTCCCGAATTCAGAAACCTATATTTCGAGTCTTCTTCATTAGACTTCAGTCGTTCCCCATTCACATCACATTACTTTAAGAGCCCAGCCCCCAGTCAAACTTCTCACCTTCTGCATATTAAGCCTCAGTTCTGATGTCCGTAGGTTTCCACTGGCAAAGCGCAATTTGTCCAGGTTTGCAACAGATTCTTCCCCTGCATTTGGTTTAATTGATGGAACTGGTTCTCCTAATCAGAGTAAACACAGAGGCATCAGGTAGCAATATTCAGGTCTGCAAACATGGCAGCATCGGTTTAGGGGGGCAAGCAGCAAGAAGAAGGTAGCACTACTTACTGATTAGCAACGCCAGTACCCGCCACCCCATAAAGTTGCCAGAGCCTAACTAGGAAAAAAGAACTCCCACATAGGACTCCATAAAGTCTTTTGTTAGAACCAACTTGAAGGAAACATCCACCATGCCAGACCTCCAAAGCTAAAGAGACTAGAATGGATCTGGCTAAAGGAGACGGCAAGGTCCCAATGAGAAACTTGCCGGCAAGAAAAGCTAATCCCTTGATTAAGTTAATTCTGGATTTTGTTTCTTGCTTCCCAGTTGGGCAGGTATTAGTCAATACTGCTCTTAGCTACTTCCTACAAGCCGAGCTAGGATTCGGCCTACAGTTCCTCCTCCTGATCTCTAGTCATCTAAGTTGGCCTACCAGTGAACTGAGAGCGTTTCTCACACCAGCCCCTGCTTTTTGACCACCCTGAACTCCACAATTAGTGCAGCACACAAATATTTCTTCTCACTGGATTTTACCTCAGAGCCAAATCAATCTCCTCAGCTCCCCCTCTCAACTGTCACTTGAATTCTAACCCATTTAGTGTGCCTGAGTTTTCTAAATTTGCTTCAACCAAGCACTCGCCAACACATTTGAACAAACTCATTTCAATGAGCTGAAGAGAGACCACTAACAACCAGTTCCTTTTAAAAGTTGAACTTTAACTGTGTTGGCTGAGGGGAAGAAGTGGCTCCACCTACCCAAAGTACACTGGGAATTTTTGTTTTGCATCTCCTAACCACTGGGCCACAGTGTTGAAACTGATGAAGGCCCAGAGGCGAAGGCCGTTTTCCTATCCCAATGACTGTTATTGGCCACCATGAAACTACTGCATGGTGCTTCCAATGTACAGGGACAACATGGCCAATCTGTGCAGCTGCCACAGGCCCACAGAGTGATAATGTTGCACTCTTCTTACATTTGAATGTGCAGCACTATTAGCATTATCAAGCTGGTTCTGAATGAAGTCAGAATACCAGCAATAGCCCCTCTCCCCACGTGCCACTTCACCACCTCTGAATCACAGCCCCCCCCAACATTCCATTTTCCAGAACTTCTGTGTCTAGAGAAGGGGTCCCCAACATTTTTGAGCCTGCAGGCACATTTGGAATTTTGACAAGGAGACACAAAACAGCTGACACAGTGAGGATCCTTTGGCTCTGGTGGTAGCTGCTGCCAAAGAAACTATTTAAAAAAAATCTGCACAGCCAAACTTCCAATGGCCAGTCAGGATCCCTGCTGTGCAAAAACCCCACCTGACCCCAGTCCACAGTAGGCACCAGAAAAGGTGTTGACTGGCACCACAGCACCCACAGGCACCATGCTGGAGACCCCTGGTCCGGATGGTAATTGGTAGTTTCACTTCCACAGAGCCATAGGGTGTGTCCTACGATTCCTCCCTGCCAAGCTGGATGCAATGAGTTGCCACATTTGTTTCCACCAGAAAAGGTCGAAGTCCTACGTCGAAGTCTTCTTCCATCAAAGAAAGCAAAAGGGAATTGTAGGACCCCACCAGTTACCTGGGAGACACAATCTGAGTAGACAAGGGAGGCTTACCGGGCTTGCAGGATTCTGCAATACTAAGAGCACAGGCACGGCCAAAGACCACCAAGTCCAAGAGAGAGTTTGCCCCCAGGCGGTTGGCCCCGTGGACGGATGCAGACGCTGCTTCACCACAAGCATACAAGCCTGGTACAACCTGATCCTGGCCATTTACATGTGTGATCACCTGTCATCAACAAAGCAATAAAAATACGCATGCCACTTTCGATTTCTTACAGCAATGGAGAGCAAACAGTAGAGGAGGAGAGTGATCCTCATTTTAAGAAGCAGAAAGGACAGTACTAAGGTGGCACAAGGGTGGTAAACTGCAACAAAAGGGGTAGGATTACCGCCCCCCAAAAGGTAGTTTTCATCTACATGACGACCTCACACACACACACACACACACACACACACACACACACACACACACACGGCTGCATCAAACAATTTGCAGGAAAAAAGACACCCCACCCCACCCGCCGCAACCACCCATCTTGAATACTGTTATTTTTGAAAAAGTTACCTGTCCTTTGTAGTTTGTAGGGATCCCTCCCATATTGTAATGCACAGTGGGCAGAACAGGAATGGGCTCTTTCGTAACATCCACCCCAGAAAATATCATAGCAGTTTCTGAGATCCCTGGGAGACGCATCGCTAGCTGCTGAGGAGGCAGGTGATGCAGCTGCAGGTACACGTGGTCTTTCTCAGGCCCACATCCTCTGTCAGTAAAAGAAATAAGTGCCAATGTTGAGACATACAAGCCACTGTGCAGTTTTATCAAACATTCCCATCCAAGAGACCAAAACTACAATTATCATAGCAACCAGAACTGACCATCTGTCTTTCTTTGTCGAAAAGGGATGTCAAGCTGCAGCCAAGTCAGGGTGACTCCATAGACTTTTCTAGGCAAGAGACATGCAGAGGTGGTTTGCCACTGCCTGCCTCTGCATAGCAACCCTGGTTTTCCATGGCGGTCCCCCACCCAAGTACTAACCAGGGCTGACCCTGCTTAGCTCCTGAGATCTGATGAGATTGGGCTAGCCTGGGCCCTCCAGGTCAAGGGCAAGCTTGGTGGTTATGGAAAGTGCGATCAAGCCACAATCAGTGTTCCCTGTAAGGTGAGTTAGTGTGAGCTAACTCAGAGCTTTTTAGCCTCTGGCTCACTCATTTTTGTTTTAGCTCAGGAAGGATGGCTCCAGAGCAAACTAATGTATGCAGTAGCCAAATTGCTCACTCACAACTTTCATGCCAGTAGCTCACAAAGTAGAATTTTTGCTCACAAGGCTCCACAGCTTAGAGGGAGCATTGGTCACAACCCTGTAGGGTTTTCTAGGCAAAAGATGAACAGAGGGAGTTTACCATTGCCTGCCTCTGTGTAGCAACCCTGCACTCCCTTGGTGGTCTCCCATCCACAAACTAACCAGGGCTGATCCTGCCTGGGCTATCCATGTCAGGGCTATGTAAACACTTACATTTATCTCCACACAATCCATGGAATACATATACAGAAATCTGTATGTCCACTCAAGTGGCAAGGGGCTACCAAGAACGTCAACTTCCAGCTGCACATAGACTATAGATTATTCTGTGAACCAAGTCCTGCCTATGACTATTTTCAGGAAAACAAACCCATCTTATTCTGTAGGATGTACAGCAGACGGGCTGATTTTCAGAGGAAATGACAAATGGGCCATCCTAATTCCAAACCCCAGTCAGAGATGCGGCGAGTATAGAACACTTGCACTTGCCTTCCTTCACGGATCTCGATGGTCATGGAACGAGATACAACATCCCTTGAAGCTAGATCCTTGGCAACTGGTGCATATCTCTCCATGAACCTCTCGCCTTCACTGTTAATAAGAATGCCTCCTTCACCACGACAGCCTTCAGTAATAAGGCAGCCAGCCCCATAGATTCCTGCAAAACAGTAAGTTGTGACATAAATCATTTAGAGTCATAGAGCCAGAGAGTTAGAAGGGACCTCCAGGGTCATCTAGTCCAACCCCCCGCACAATGCGGGAAAGTCACAACTACCTCCTCCCCGCACACCCCGTGACCCCCTACTCCATGCCTAAGAGATGGCATGGATGCCATTTTCTTCAGTAGCTCAGGATGACATCTCACTAGGTGGCTCATAACAGGAAGTAACTGAGTTACAAACAAGCAGTATAAACTTGTAATTTTGGCTTGATCATCTTTCATTAAGTAAGCCACTACTACATTCCAGGCTCACATATGCAATATTTAAATAACCTATAAAATTCTCAACGGAATGATACTATCTTACAGGCTACATGTGTGAGCGGCACTGAAGATGCCCTCTTTTGATCCAGTTTAGACTGAACAGTCTATTGCTTTTCACCAGCCTTAATTACCTGTGACCCAACAGAGAACTTTTACCTGTAGGATGGAACTGCACAAACTCCAAGTCCTGGCAGGGAAGATTGGCCCGTGTGACCATTGCAGTGCCGTCTCCAGTGGTGGTGTGAGCAGATGTGCAGCTGAAGTAGGTGCGCCCGTATCCTCTAGAAAACAGTTCATGGTTAAGAACTGCCCAGTCCATTTCCTACTTATGAAGTTTATGAGAAACAATTGCCCTGACCCACCTCCAGTAGTGAGCCACTCCACCAAAAAGATGCAGCCAGCCATCTGAATGGTTGCTCAGACAGGCATCATAATACAGACTGGGCTATCTGTCCAGATGCACAGTCACATCCACACTGGTTAAGCACCTGGAAGGCTACTTCCCCACAAGGATACCCCTTGATGGATCAAGCTGAATACCACCCCCCCAATCTACAGTCTTGGGTTTTTCTCCCCAAGTCCTCCTAAATCTTGGCACAGGGCAGGCAAAATTGCTTATTAAGCAGAGAGTAGTAGATATTTGTAGTTCGCCAAATTATTTTTCTCCAGCAAATAGTAGATCTGTGGTTGCTCTGGAGGCCTATTTCTATTTTCTTGAATCTTACAATACCAGAAAGGCCTTCACCTTAGCAAGGAGCATGGCCTTGACGTCTGCAGTAATAGAGGGACAGCACAAAGAGACCCTTATGCGCTCAGGCTTTGCACCTGTTCCTTGGACTGGAACAGGTGCACCGCTCCAGGTGGCACCCTCTCCCTCTTTGGCGAGGACACAGGCACGGGAGGTAGCCTGTGGCTGGGCAGGAGACGATGAGATGCCGGAGCATCCGGCAGAGTTCGGAGGCAACTGCAGCACTTGCCACTGCTGCAGCAGGGAAGGCAAGCTGCTCCTGAGCCGGGGGCACCGAGCAATGCTCCCTCTAAGCTGTGGAGCCTTGTGAGCAAAAATTCTACTGTGTGAGCCACTGACATTAAAGTTGTGAGCAAACAATTTGACTGCTGCATAAATCAGTTTGCTTTGGAGCCGTCCTTCCTGAGCTGAGACAAAAATATGTGAGCTGGAGGCTAAAAAACTGTGAGCTAGCTCACGCTAACTCAGCTTAGAGGGAACAGCGACACTGAGGGACATGTTGCTGTGATGCCTTTCACTACAGCGTCAGTTCTGCACCCCTCTGATTGTCTGCACGCTAGACAATTGCCTAGGGTAGCCTAATGGTAGAACCGGCCCTGCCTCCCCTTGAGTCTCAGGGCAGAGTAAGGACAAGGCGAGGAAATACTTTTACACTCCTTCAATACAACTGTTAGCACATTACCCTGTGGCGATGACCGTATTCTTTGCTCTCAAACGATGTATGGTGCCATCTTCTATGCAAAGGGCAACAACGCCGTGACATGCTCCATTTTCCATAAGGAGATCCAAGGCAAAATATTCCACAAAGTAGCTAGTATCATATCTGAGAGACTAGAGAGGGGAAACAAAAGCCACATGTCAACCTTTCAGGAGCATAGATATGAATCACTGTTTTAGGGCATGCTTAGTCAGTAAGCCTGCTCTGAAGAAGCTAGAACGGCATCTACTGAAGGCTCCAGGCCTGTTACCACCATGGAAATTATCCTGCAGTGTCAAAAGCAAGGGCAGAGCGAGAGAGAAGACAGAAAAGTAAGTGTGAATACTGGTTTTACTAGGAACTCTCTCAGATGGAGGTGTTAAGTGGCAAGTTACCACAAAGGTATATATAACACAGAGGTGAGCATGAGGGGCAAGCAGAAACATAAGATGCCACTCAGAAAGGAATGCACTTCAGCATCAACTAAGCTGTATATTCTAACTTCTGGGAGGAACACCAAGAAAGTCAGGGAGGAAATTCCTGTTCCAAGAAGATGAGGGAGGGAAACTCCTTGGTGTCCAGTTCCAGTGTAAGCAAGCAGTTGAGTCAGTGGAACAGCAGGAAGAGAGGGAGAAACAGATAAGGAAGAGGGTACTCAAAGCCAGTTTAAGGGAAGGAAAGTTCAGAAAGAACTCTGAACTGGCAGAAAGCTTCAGGAGGTAATTATAGCTCTCATCTACCTATTAGGACACCATGCAAGGTTTACATAAGTTACAAACTGCTACTATGCTTGAATAGAGGGGTGACCAGGGAAGCTGTCGCTGTGATTCTGAATGGCAGTCCTTGTCCTTTATTGATTTGGGAACCCAGTGAACCTTTTGAACCTTTAAGAACCAGCAAAAAGATCTTGCTTATTTTACCTCTACACTTCAAGCACCTTCTAGTACACATACTGGAACAATATTTAGAAAATAAATGTAAACAGAGTAAGGTATATCTAAAAATCTTGTTCCATTTCCAAGAAAAGCTAAAATGCAGAAACTTCAAGTGCTTCTTGGTTTGTAATCTGATACCTTCTGCAGAACCTCAAGTTTAAAGAATTTCAGGCCTATAAAATTCTACCTTCATCAAGAATTGATTGGTTTCAATATTGTTGCATCTTATCACATCTTGGATTTTTTTTTAAAAAAAAGAACATTTCACTTAGTGAAGACCAAATTTCCTAGGACCCTCATCTTAACCTGGCAAAGCAACCCCCTCTGTGACATTATCTATCAGCATTAATATTAAAGCTAACAACCTATCAGCAAAAAAGCAGTTTAGATATACTTAAATAAAATAAATAGAAAGAGTAACCTGAGAATGGCAAATTGAAATGGGGGAGCGGGATTCTACATGCAATTCAAAAACACTTCTGCAATGAAAATCTCTAGCCTGTACAAGTCTCTAAAAGCAATACAGCTCCCAGTTTTGAAATGGTGCTTTTTAACTATTACCCCCAGGAGCTTGATTCCCCCCCCCCCCCCCAGCTTCTTACCCGGCCATAGAGCGTGTGCAGCAGAGAGTGGCCAGTCCTGTCAGCCACGCAGCAGCATCGATGGGCTTGCCCCCCTTTCCCAAACTTAAGGCTCTGTCCTCCAAAGGCCCGCTGGTAGATCTTCCCTTCTTCTGTCCTACTGAATGGCATGCCGTAGTTCTCCAGCTGGGGAATCCAAGCAGACAGCAAATACACCATTAAACTGCAAGGAAATTCCTCAGGACAAGGAAAGCTGGCTGGAAACAAGGGCAGTCTATGCTTTAAACCATTTCAGCTTCTGAAAGAAGCCTGCCAAATACAGGAGGAGAAGAGAGAAGGAGGGAAAAAGCAGACCGCACAGATTTCTGATCCATGTATTGTGTCTTGCTCAAACAGGCTATGCTATGCTTCTCAGCACTCCTACCTCCACCTCCCTGTGAGGCAGTGGCACAATTAGAATTCGTAGTGTCATCTGTTGCTGTGTTTTGTTGGTTTTAATTGGCTTTTAATGATGTATTATACAATACTGTTCTGCACAGCCCTGAGCCGTGTCCTCTGGGGGAGGACGGTTTAAAAATCAAATTTAATAAAATAAATAAATAAGAGCGTAGAAGAGATTAGGAAGGTCTATGTAGCAGATCCCCAGTGTGGCCAGTTTGAGAGCCAGTTTGGTGTAGTGGTTAAGTGTGCGGACCCTAATCTGGGAGAACCGGGTTTGATTCCCCACTCCTCCACTTGCACCTGCTGGATGACCTGGGGCAAGCCATAGCTCTGTACCAGCTGTTCTCTCAAGGACAGTTATTTCAGAGCTCTCTCAGCCCCAACTACCTCACAGGGTGTCTGTTGTGGGGAGGGGAAGGGAAAGGAGTTTGTAAGCCGCTCTGAGACTCCAAGTGAGTGAAGGGTGGGATATAAATCTAATCTCTTCTTCTTCTTCTTTATGAGAGACTTGGAGACCAGATATATTAATAACAACATCTCTAATCCATTCTTTTCACACATGGACTACTACAAACATTATGTTGATGATCTTTTTTTGATCCTAGATAATGTTGAGATCATGGATGATTTTGTTGAATGGCTGAACAATCTACGTGGTGCTATTAAGTCCACCCTATTAAGTGCTACTAAGGCCAGTAAATCACAGGCTAATTTTTTGGACATGGCTGTTTTTATTTTTGAATCTTGCTTAGCTGTATCATAAGAGCACTGATAGGAACTTTTTTGCATTTTCGTTCAGCACATGCCTCACATCTTCGTAGGAATTTCCCCTACAGGCAATTATTACGCTTAAAGAGAAATTCCACTTTAGGAGGAATGTTCTATTCTGTGCTGTCAATTTCTTGACCCGGTTAACCTGTTGGGGTTATAGACCAGGCTAGGGCATGCGCGTACTGGTTCTTTAACTATGGAGGTCCTTCTTTGAGTGTTTTGTATATAGGTGCCTTAGTGAATATACCTGTTAAGGATAATTAAGTATTCCTTTATGGGGTTAGCCTTCATGTCAAGATGTTCTTCATGATTGGTAAGCTTTTTCTATGGTTTGTACAATTCTGTATAATTTCTTGATTTTCTGACTATGAGATTGAATGCCCTGTATATAATGTTTTGCTTCACAGATTCGTAGTATTATGTGACAGATGCTCTTGATGAATTGGTCTTCTAGTAATTTTGTATTCGCTTTGCAGCATTACATGTATGTATATTCCCTTGGTGGATTGTTTTCCCCTTATGCTGTTTTTAATGCCAGCTTATAATAACTGAGTTATAATATTTTTCTTATAAGATGTTAAACATTCCTTTCAGATGAAGTTGGTTTACGAAATGAGCTTGTATTCTGGAGAACCTCATCAAGCACCTTTTGGGGGAATATTTCTACATGTACATTTTTGAAAAATATTTCTATTTTGTATATTTTGAAAAAAATATAGATATTTTGTATACTTACCTTCTTGTTTAAATTTCACTTCTTGATGTAATATGATATTGTATTAGCGACTTTCACAACTTTTTCCGTTTCTGCTTATTTATGCTACATAGCAGACTGGCATATCATCAGTTCGAGAGAGCCACCTGTGCCTTTTAAGCCACTGTTGGAACCAAAGAGCTACTTCCACCAGATTGCCTCCTTTGGGGACAACTCTGCTGAGGCACAAGATAACCCCCAGGAAATATAATTGTCTCAGAAACTCTATGCTACTCCAAGCAGTAGTAGATGTGAAAGACCTCTACACCTGTGACCCTGGAGAGCTGATGCCTGTCTGAGTAGACAAAACTGACCTTGACAGACCAAGGGTCTGATTCAACATAACACAGCTTCATGTGTGTTTGTTCAATCTACCCTAACTATATTTGCTCTGCAGCAATACCATACAAGGACGATTTACAGAAGCAGACACATGTATTTATTTTAACTAATACAGTCCTGAAAGGCCTTTTTTTTTTTTTAGCCAGAACTCACACTTCACATCTTACTGCTTATACCTCAATAACTGCCGCAGGGGCCTGCTCTGTCATGTAGTGAATGGCATCCTGGTCCCCCAGCCAGTCCGAGCCTTTCACTGTGTCATAGAAATGCCATCGCCAGTTATCTTCTTCCATGTTCCCCAGAGCAGCATTGATTCCTCCCTGGAAATTAAAAGCATACACTGGCTCACCTGCTGCAATACTGAGCCTTCAGTCCCTCACATCCCTTCAGTGCAAAAACAGGTACACTCAGATGCTGCTGAGAAACATTTCAAATGTCATTCATATCATTGGCCTTACCTCCATTACCATGACAGATGTCTGGTCACCTGTGGCAGCCATTTTTCAACTGTTGCTCTCAATTAAGAAAAGCTAGCCCATTATTTTAAAAATATAAGAAACCTAGTAAATTTAAGCAGGGCATGAGAGGGAGGGCAGGAAGGGGTGAGCCAGTACTCGGCTCTTGTGGCCCTTTCTTATGTGCCCAGGGTACGGCTGATTGCTACTCTGGGGTCTGGAAGGAATTTTCCTTCAGGCGAGACTGGCCCAGGGATCCTGGAGGTTTTTCTGCCTTCCTCTGGGCACAGAGCAGGGGTCGCTGGAGGGGTGAGGGGGATGGGGTGGCTGTGGATTTCCTGCATTGTACAGGGGTTGGACTACACGACCCTTGAGGTGCCTTCCAGCTCTGTCTCTACGCTTCAAATTAAATAAACGTGTTAAGGGCCAGACAGCCAAAAGAGTTTAGCAACCTCATGAATTTTGTTTCGCTGCAGCATTTTTGCAGAGATATTTTTATACATTCAGCAAGCCCAGGAATGTTGTTTTATTTGTAATACAAATGTCAAAAGCTTAGTTTTCACAAAAGGGGACAACCTGGTGCTATTCAAGCCAGCATGGCTGAATGCTTTTTTACTGGGGGGGGGGGGGGGGGGGACAGCACAAAGAGAAAAGTCACATGTCAGGAAGAGGTCCTTTCCTCCAACACCTACTTTTCTGTACAGAAGGAACTATGTTTAAGTACAACCCAGATGCAAGCTGACTACCTGGAAGAGAATCAGGCTTCAGAATGAGAAGTTGCATTTACAATACATTTATTTATTCATATCCCACTTTCCCCCCAACGACTGGGACTCATAATGGCTTTCAGAGCATAACTCTTCCCTCCTCCATTTTCTGACCACAACAATCCTGCGGGGCAGGCCAGGCTGAGAGTTTGTGACACAGTCACCCAGCATGCTCCCATGCCAAAGGGGGGATTCAAACCCAGGACACTCAAGGTCCTAGTCCCCCACTCTATCTACTACACCACACGGGCTCTCAGCAAAATGAAGTCCACTGCAAAATGGATGACTGAAGCCTAGCAAACCAGAATCAGGCCCATGGACAGCAATGGCTACTAGCCATGGTGACTGAGGGGAACCTCCACTTTCAGAGGCACTATCAGGGGAAGGTCTCAGCCTCTATGCCCTGTTCTTGGCTCTCCAGAGGAACTGGTTGGCCACTGTGTGAGACAGGAATGCTGGACTGGATGGACCACTGGTCTGATCCAGCAGGGCTCTTCTTATCAGAGGAAGGCCTCAGCCTCTATGCCCTGCTGTTGGCCATCCAGAGGAGCCAGTCGGCCACTGTATGAGACAGGATGCTGGACTGGATGGACCACTGGTCTGATCCAGCAGGGCTCTTCTTATCAGAGGAAAGCCTCGGCCTCTATGCCCCGTTCATCACTGTCCAGAGGAGCTGGTCGGCCACTGTGTGAGACAGGATGCTAGACTGGATGGACCACTGGTCTGATCCAGCAGGGCGCATCTTATGTTCTTAAGTTAGCAATTGACCTCTGTTCTGTAAGCAGTGCCCAAGGTCCAAATCCTGAGGGCATCTGGCTCCTTCTGTTCCCAAATTATGACTCTCAGACTCGAAAGCAATGGTTTATTACCTGTGCAGCAACGGTATGGGACCTGGTAGGGAAGAGCTTGCTAACACATGCTGTGTTAAAGCCAGCCTCAGACAAGCCGAACGCAGCTCGCAGCCCTGCACCCCCTGCGCCCACCACCACGGCATCAAATTCATGGTCCACGACGGGATACTGAGTTGAGATCTAGATGAGGAGAAATAAGGATGAACTCTCACATTAATCTCTAGCACAGGCCTTAGGGAGGGGTTGTGGCTCCATGGCAGAGCCTCTGCTTGGCATGCCGATTGTCCTTGGTTCAACCCCTAGCATCTCCAGTTAAAAGGACCAGGCAGTAGGTAACAGGAAAGACCCCTGAGACCCTGGAGAGCCACTGCCATGGGAACAGGCAAGACTGAAGCTTGATGGACCAATGGTCTGGTTCAATATGAGGCAGCTTCATGCAGGGGAGGGGATGTGACTCAGTGGCAGAACATCTGCTTGGCAGGCAGAAGGCTTCTGGTTCAATTCCTGGCATCTCCAATGAAAAGAACCAGGCAATAGGGGAGGGGAAAGGCCTCAGCCTGAGACCCTGGAGAGCCCCTGAGCAGAGAAGACTGACCTTGAGAAGGCAGCTTCATGTCTGTTCATGTGAGTTCCATGATGCTCCATTCAACAGTCAGCTGGAGGGCTCCAGACCTTGCCATGTCTGAGCAGCTGGAGGCTCAGCCTCCTGTGGTTTTTTTTTTTTTGCATGTGAGCCAAAGTTTCATTTAGCTCTATGACCCAGCCCAAATATTTAGAAGCCAGTCTCATTTCCGCCTTCAGGATTTTGTACTTTAACGTTCTAAATGCTATGTGCTGCAATGAAATTTCCAGGCACTGTGGCAAGCTGGCAGCTGGGATTTGTCGAGCTCTGCTCTAGCAGTTTAGCTAGCAGAGAAAGCTAGAACTCCCAGAAAGCTAGACAAGCCACTCATTATATTATATTTTTTAAATGAACGAAGTTCTATTCTGGATATAAGCTTCCATGTGTAGGCCCACTTCTTCAGATATGCATGCACACGAAAGTTTATACCCAGAATGAAGCTTTGTTGGTCTTAAGGATGCCACTGGACTCAAATTTTGTTTTGCTGCTCCAAAACAACATGACTACCCACCTGAATCTATTTAAAAAATGAGATATCCCAGGATCTGGTGTCCATCAGTAACACTCTCTTAAGAGGTGCAAATGTAAACAAGTATTTATTTTGTCTTTTTATGTAGCACAACAGGACAGAGAAATCAGGACTTACTGAATCTGATACTTTAGCAGATGCACTTTTCTTTCCATAAACGGTGAAGTGGAAGTGACGAGAAAAGGCCTGGCAAGCTGCTGGCCCCTGCTGAGAAATAAACAAGAATGGTCCCACTATTGTATTTTCAAGGGGGTTAACAATTAAAAGCAGAACATAATACATCCCATCATGAAATCAGTTAAAACCCCAAATAAAACATACACAAAAAACAGCATTTTAAAACACAGGACAGGAAGAAGAGGTAACTGAAGGAATGCCAAGTGGAACAAAATAGAGTCTTCACCCATGGGTAGAAGAAAACAATAGAAGGGGACAGACCAATACACCATGGGAGGGAGTTCCACGATTTTGGTGCTACAGCTGAGAAGACCCTCTCTTGGGGTTGCCAAAGAAGGGACTCAGATGGCTGTATCATACTGTGTTATACATACACACAGCCTTCAAAGTACACTCATTCAAGATTATAGGTAACCCTGAACATGAATTAAATGCATGTTCTTCTGGACTGTCATGGAATTTGCTAGCTTTTCTTGTGAGCATGACTACATAACCTACTGGAACAGCATGGCAGGCAGAAATTCAACAGGTAAAGCTTCCACACACTGTTGTCAAGAAAAGCTTCATGAGGAAAGGGGCAAGACCACCATTAGTTATATTTATATTTATTTCAGTTTAAAAACTGAGATCTCTGCAGTCCAAAGCACCACCACATTGCCCAGGTAAAATTAATATGCCAATATATAAGAGCTGCTTTTAAAGTTTGATCAGCAGAATACTGATTCGTGTCCTAAACCAGAACAGCAGGAATAAAATATATTGCAATGCATACAACTCCTTTCTCAGTTCATAACATTTACCATTATGTTTTACTGTCGTTCTATTTGCTCAGATAATGTTAACATAACTTTACTTGTTTTACTGCTTAGTATGATTCAACTAAATCCATTACAGTGCAGAAAAGAAAACCTTTACCTAGCACACAAACTATTCTAAATCTTTTAATGGATTCCTTAATGGTTAAAATGTCCAACAATAAATACTGGCTAGAATTAACGTCCCAAATTTTCAGGATAAGTTGTTAGCTGAAGACTGATCTTTTCTTTTCTCCCACAGTGCCACTGGATAGAATAAGATTTAACCGAAGCAGTTGATGGCACACAGATCCAGCTCATATATGCCTGTGAAATTTATTAGATATATTTGTAACAGGTTTCATTCTCCATTCCTCAGAGGTTAGAAAGCAGGCAACAAAATCAGCAAACGTGAACAAAGGAATCCAATCTTTCTTGTCAATATAAATATCTAAAGAGTTTCCCATCTCATGTCTACAGATACAGTGAGCAGAACTGAAGGAAACACAAAGCCAGCCTGCCTTTATTCAGCAGAACACAAAATGGCAGCATTAGAGTCACCATACCAGAAGTTCAGAAACATTCCTAGCTTAAAGATTTGCGCGGGTAGTGTGCTGGTCTGAAGCAACAGAACAAATTTGAGTCCAGTGGCACCTTTAAGACCAACAAAGTTTTATTCTGGCATGCACACAAAAGCTTATATCCAAATAAAACTTTGTTGGTCTTAAAGGTATTACTAGATTATGAATATCTTTGCTAGCCCATCTGTTGCCCTGACCTGGATGGCCCAGGCTGGCCTGATCTCATCAGATCTTGGAAGCTAAGCAGGTTCTGCCTTGGTTGATACTTGGATGGGAGACCTATAAATAAGACCAGGGTCAAGACACAGAGCCAGGCAACGGCAAACCACCTCTATTCATCTCTTGCCGTAAAACTCAACGGGGTCACCATGTCAGCTTCAACTTGACAGCACTTCCCACCACCACAGCCCACCTTTCCACAGAAGGCCAGCTTTTTGCAGACTTTCCCAGCATGCTTGCGTGGAAACAATTCTCTTTCACACCACCAGCAATCAGATGTGTGGCTATTCACAAGCTTGGATTAGATGGCTGTGTCTCCAAATTCTGGCTAGACCTCACTGCCAGCCACACAGCTTAGTTCTGGACCCTGCAAGAGCACTGCCAACTTCCAATGCAGTTATTTGCTTTAAAATTATGATGCACTCTCCATCAATATTTCTGGAGCATTGAGAATACACCATAACAATCCTTACCAGCCAACAGTGAGAAGAGCATCACTGAAATGTCATATCAATCCCACCTCCACCCCACAATTTAACATGAGTCTCATGAGAGAGCTCCTTCTTCAGGGTGAGACCAACAGACGCTTCCACTTAGCTCAGAAAGTTCCACGGCCAACTGTCAACTTGCATCCTTCTCAAGAAGATTCTTGGTTACCACAGCAACTTTACACAAGACCTATGGCCCCTTCTAACATGTGGTCAGCACGACAAGTTGCAGGATACAGACAGGTCTGCTTGTCAGGGAGCTACAAAGCAGTCTTATTTATTTATTTATTTAGATTTATATCCTGCCTAGCCAGCACAAAGCGGTTCTTAATTACCAATGAGAAAGAACAAGGGATTTAAGGGCAGAAAGGGGCTCAGGGGAGTTTCGCATCCAGAGCTGGAAAGAGCTTACACTGGCCTCAGACAGAATTGTTTCAGATTGATGGCTTTACATAAGAACATAAGAGAAGCCATGTTAGATTAGGCCAACACTCCTGTGTCACACAGTGGCCAAAATCCAGGTGCCATCAAGTAGGTCCGCCAGTGGGACCAGAACTCCAGAAGCCCACTCATTGTGGCACCCAAAGCATCAAGAATACAGAGCAACATGTGTTCCATGTTTCTCCGATACCCTCTTGAAGCTGTCTATGCTTGTAGCTGCCACCACTTCCTGCCAGCAGTGAAGTCCACATATTTTATCTGCTCTAAACCTACTGTTCAACTATTTTATTGAGTGCCCACAAGTTCTTGTATTGTGAGAAAGGAAGAAAAGTACTTCTTTCTCTATCCCATGCATAATTTTGCAAACTTCTATTATGTCACCCCTCAGTCACTGTTTTTCCAAGCTGAAGAGCGCTAACCTCTTTAACCTTTCTTCACAGGGAAAGTGTTCCATCCCCTTAATTATTTTAGTTGCCCTTTTTTGCACCCATTCACCAAGTGCCTCTCTGATTCACCTAACAGGATAGAGAAGAAGAAGAAGAAGAAGAAGAGATTAGATTTATACCCCGCCCTTCACTCACTTGGAGTCTCAGAGCGGCTTACAAACTCCTTTCCCTTCCCCTCCCCACAACAGGCACCCTGTGAGGTAGGTGGGGCTGAGAGAGCTTTTTCCCAAGCCGTCCTTGAGAGAACAGCTGGTACAGAGCTATGGCTTGCCCAAGGCCATCCAGCCAGGTGCAAGTGGAGGAGTGGGGAATCAAACCCGGTTCTCCCAGATTCGAGTCCGCGCACTTAACCACTACACCAAACTGGCTCAGAGACACATACTCTGAAGTCTCCTGATGCAAGAGGGCAGTAGCAGACCCACCCATTAGCTCCCTTACTGGTTCTGTGAGCCAGTGTGGTGTAGTGGTTAGAGTACCAGACCAGAATCCAGGAGACCCAGGTTTGAACGCCCACTTTGCCATGGACAGCTTTAGAAGGGGATTAGTTAGACTGATGGAGAAGAAGTCTATCAGTGACTACTAGCCATGGTGACTGAGAGGAACCTCCACTTTCAGAAGCAGTCAACCTCTAAATCCAAGTGCCAGGAGGCAACATCAGGGGAAGGTCTCAGTCTCTATGCCATGTTGTTGGCCCTCCAGAGGAACTGGCTGGCCACTGGGTGAGACAGGATGCTGGACTCGATGGACCATTGATCTGATCCAGCAAGCTCTTCTGATGGTTCTTATGAAGGCCTTGGTCTCTGTGCCCTGTTGGTAGTCCTCCAGAGGAACTGTCTGGCCACTGGGTGAGACAGGAAGCTGGACTTGGTGGACCATTGGTCTGATCCAGCAGGGCTCTTCTGATGTTCTTACGCCTGCTGGGTGTCCCGTCCTGGGCCGTCCCTGTTCGAGCGCCCGCGGCCGCCCTGCAGCGACGCCCCGCAGCCCCCGGCACCCCACTTCCAAGCTGGAACGGGCCGCGTCCGGCCCCAGGCTCGACGGCCCCGTGCAGAGGGGGCAGCTCACCCACCTCTTCCTCCAGGAGCCGACACAGCAGCAGACGCGGCAGGACCCTCCGAGGCAGAACAGCCCGACGGCGCAGAGGAGGGGCCAGACGGCGCGGAGGACATCGCAGCCCTGAGTGACCGGCAGCCGACAGAGCCAGGGGAGAGGGGCCAAGCTGCGCGTTCAGGCCTTTGAAGGGGGGTGGGGCTTGGAGAACGGGAGGTGCCACACGTGGGAGAGGGAATAAAAAAGGGAAGTGCCAGACGGACCGGGGAGGAGGAAGCCAGGAGTCAACCAGGGGGAGGAATAGAGTGAGCGAGCGTGGAAGCAGCGGAACAGAGAGAGAGACGGGCGAGGCCCACGGGGCGCTTTGACTCCTGATGGCGAGAGGGTGAGCTCAGGTGCTGTTAACCTGCACCCCCGCCGTTCTGAGGTCCACAAAGGCACCGCAATTTCCCCGGCCCCGCACAGCGGCGCCTCCCGTTCAACGTCAGAACCACGGCGACAGGCCACGACCCCAGGGGGGGCAGCAAAGGGCGTGACACTGGGTGACCTTGGACCAGTCACACACTCCCAACCCAACCTACCTCACAGGATTCTAGGTGTGCCATATATTGGGAGGGGGGGGCATCCAGCATAATGACAGTGTTAGGGAAAGAACAAACAGGAGAAGGGACAGGTAACTTGGCTACCAGAGAACTGGAAGACTTAGAAGCTCATGTCTGGTATCCAGAATAAGAAGTGACAACCATCTTCACACAGAGACTTTCTTTCATTTGTTTAGCCTCTTCTCCTGTGTGAAATTGTCAGTGCAGGCATGAAAACAGTCACATACCTGGTGAACACAGAAATGGCCTCTAGGAGTGGCACAGAATCCTTAACCCACACAGCACAGGCTATGTTTTCTGGCACATGACACAGTATTTACAGTATATTTATCTGTATGCTCTCTGTGCCTTAATGCTTATAATGTCAGAGGAGCAAAGAGTGTGCCATGACTGCAGTTATCGAAGCACTGAAACATGCTTTCTCTGATTGTGGAAATGCATCAGTGCTATGGCAAGTGCTTCTTAAAGTGTTGAGGCAAGCAGAAAAGCGTGGGCACCCTCCAAAAGTTACTTCCAAGGCCATGTGCTTGTGGCTACTCTTTTACACAGCCCTTTGGGGAAGCAGCTGTTAAGCCACCAATGTATATACTTTATTTATTTAAAACATTTATCAGCCTACTTTTTCCCTTACAGAGGCTTACATCATGAATACAGTATACAACATAAGGTATATAAAACCTAAATTTTTAAAATCACAATTTAAGACTGTTTTAATCAAATGTGGTCCTAAATAAAACTGTCTTCCACTGTTGCCTAAAGATTGAAAGTGAGGGAGCCAGGTGCACCTCCGTTGGGCTGCCACTGAAAAGGCCCTCTCCTGTGTACCCACCAAGTGAGCTTCTTGGATTGGTGGACAGTCAGAAGCACCTCTCCCATTGATCTTAATTCCCTGGCACTGACAAAGGAGAGAAGATGGTTCTTCAGGTATCCCAGTTCCAAGCCATGTAGGGCTTTAAAGGTTAAAACCAACACCTTGACTTGGGCCCTGGAACAGATTAGTAGCTAGTGTAATTGCTGTAGCATTGGGGTCTCATATTCTTAATAGTCAGCCCTGACTAGCAGTCTAGCCACAGCATTCTGTACTAGCTGTAGCTTATGAACACTCTTCAAAGGTAGCCCCAACCAGAGCCCACTGCAATAGTCCAGTCTTGATGTAACTAAAGCATGGATCACTGTGGATAGATCTGACTGACCCATGAACAAATGCAATTGATTGCAGCAGCCAAAGCTGGGCAAAAACATTCCAGTTACATGGCTTTCAAAGGAGATTGCTGTGTCAAGTAGCACCCCCAAACTGTGAACCTGGCTTTTCAAGAGGAGCCACACCCTATCTGAGACAGGAACGATCTCAAATCCCTGGTCTGCCTTCCTCTGCCTTGTCAGGATTAAGTTTTGCAACATGTGCATACTGCTATTAGTTCCTCCATAAATACTTGAACTTCTGAGTCAATTATCAGAAATAGCAGCAACAGCTACGCATGAAAGCTGCTCTGAGTGGTTGTGTCTCTAAATAAATTCCACTAGCTGATTGTTTGCATGTCTCAAGGCAAACCAATTTCAGATCTCTGGTGCAGGAGAAGAGTATTTTCTTGGCCCAAGAACCCGACATTCCACATCTGGAGAGGGATACAGACCCAATTCTTGACAGCAGTACAAACCTGTGCATACCACTGCAGAGAAGAGGGTTAACATGATTAACCCTGGGAGAACCCTGGGAGTAAGCCCTGAGTATACCTCAGTTGGATTCTGAGTAGATCTCCTCAGGATCATTCTGTAAATGCTGCTCCATGGCGGGGGGGGGGGGGGGAGGGATCCTTCATACCGAAAAACAGCATGACACAAGATAGACTTTGCTAGAATTATTCTTCCTGACACAGTGTAATGATTTCAAGTTATAAGTTATGTTCCTTCAAATGGTTGGTAAGTGTCAGAAGAACAAGGAGAGTGAAAGAGGGAAATGAGGGAGGTGATTGGTTGTTGACTGAGTGTGTGGGTGGAGCTAAGGTGTGTGTGTATGTAGAGCAGGGATGGCCAAACTGTGGCTCGGGAGCTGCATGTGGCTTTTTCACACATATTGTGCAGCTCCCAGCAGGGCGGCTGGGAAAGCTAAATATCATTAGCAAACAAATATCATTGGACAAATAAATATCATTATCAATATCTGCTGTTACTGCTTTTTAAATTATTTTTGGCAGTTTCATTTAATGTTAATAAAAAGCAAATTTGCATATTTCCCAGTAAAAATGTGTAATATTTGTTCATGTTTTGTGGCTCTCAAACATCTGACATGTATTATATGCGGCTCTTACATTAAGTAAGTTGGGCCACCCCTGTAGAGAGAGAAAGAAGGCAGAGTGTTCAGTTTTGAAGTCTGAAGTCAGCAGCTGTCAATCTACACAGAGTCTTCTAACAAGAAGCATACAGAAGTGCGGTGAAAGGCATTAAGATTCTAAAGGAGGAAGAGTTTATACTGAAGGGGGCATTTTGGAAAAATCTAATATAGTCAGAGTATTTTAAGAGTGTGAGAGGAAAAGCTGCCAGAGACCTGAGTAAAAAGGGAAAGATTTTACTGAACTTAACAAAACACCTTGTAACCAATATGCTTCTTTTACCAATAAAGTTTTATCTTGTTTATTGTTAACCCAGAGTCTCATCCTCAGAACCACATAGCCCAACGAAGGGGCTTTAGAGCTTGGGCACAATACTGTGGGAAAGGTTAATAAAGACTGGAATTAAATTCCTGGTAGCAGCGATAGGTACTTTGAGTGAAAGAAACAACAAGAAAATTAAAACTACATCACACCTCACCACACAAAATAAAAGAGGGGTACCGTCACACTTAGCTTCCCATATACAAGACATATTCTTGTCTTTATTTTTATTTTATTTTTTTTTAAAAGGAGTGTTCAACTTGCTAGAGAGCCAGTTTGGTCTAGTGGTTAAGTGCGCGGACTCTGGGAGAACGAGATTTGATTCCCCACTCCTCCACTTGCACCTGGCTGGATGGCCTTGGGCAAGCCTAGCTCTGTACCACCTGTTCTCTCAAGGACAGCTTGGGAAAGAGCTCTCTCAGCCCCACCTGCCTCACAGGGTGTCTGTTGTGGGGAGGGGAAGGGAAAAGGAGTTTGTCAACTGAGACTCCGAGTGAGTGAAGGGCGGGGTATAAATCCAATCTCTTCTCTACCTACAGGACAGGTGAAGACGGCAGATTTACCACCCAGGAGAATTATATCAACCAAGAAACCAAGGCCAGCCACACCTACCTCACAGGGTTGCTGTGAGGATGAAATCGGGCCCAGAGAATGCTGTCCTCTCCTAAGCCCCTTGAAGGGGAGAGGAGACAGATAACGTTTGCAGTGTCCAGCAGGGAGGGGGTTCAAATTTCCACTCCGGCACGAGGCTGGCTAAGTGACCTTGGGCCAGCCGCACGGTCTCAGCCTGACCTACCTCACGGGGACACTCTGAGAATGAAGCGGGGAACTGGGAGACTGGGTTTATGCCCCGCCCTTCACCACCCGAAGACGTCTCAGAGCGGCTCCCCCCCTCCCTCCCCCCCCACCCACAACAGGCGCCCCCTGTGAGTGAGGCAGGTGGGGCTGAGAGAGCTCCCTCGAGGGCCGCCCGTGAGAGAACAGCTCCGACAGAGCTTGAGACTGACCCAGGGTCACACCGGCAGCTGCATGCGGAGGAGGCGTGGGGGATTCGCAAGCCCGGCTCTCCCCGATTAGAGTCCCCCGCTCTCAGCCACCGCAGCAGGCTGGACAGTGCCATCCGGCCCGCGAGCCCTTCGGCGGGAGAGCGAGAGAAAGGCAAAGCCTCCCGTCCGGAGCCGGCCCCCGCGGGCAGCGCCGCCGCTCCTCCTCCCGCCGCCGGCCCGCCGGGACCGCTCCCCGGGCCTCGCCCTGCCGGCGCCGTCCCCTGCCAGGGGAACGGAGGAGACGCTCCACCGCCGGGAAGCCCAACCTGCTTCGCGGCCTTTTGCGCTTTCCGAGCCGCGCACTTACCCAGCGGAGCGCCCGCCAGCCCCTCACAGCCGCCGCCGCCATTTCGTCCCCCGCCGGCAGCGGGTCGGCCCTTGCCTACTGCGCGCGCGCGAAGGAGGCGGGCTTCCCTGACAGGAGAACGGTCACCGGCCGCGCGTCTAGGAGGAGAAGGGGAGGCCAGGACTCGCTTTCACACACACACACAGACACCCCCCCCCCCCATCGACACAGTGGTTCACTCCGGAGGAAAAGGGCGGGGTCGAGGGGCATTTCGCGCAGGCGCAATGAAGCCTGGGTGGCGGCGGGAGCGGCTTTTCGTCAGGAGTCCTACCGGCTCCCTGCCTTGTCGGTGAGGATAAACCTGCTCGTGTGAAGGGGCTGCTTCGGAACCAGAAAGGAAAGGGGGGGGGGGGAATCCCCCCGGGAGTGATCAGACATGGGCCTTCCTCGGAAGCCCTCCGCTCCCTGGCGCCGTCGGAGGCCGCCAAGGGTGTGCTTGGGCCGCGCCACCTCAGAACCGGGGGGGGGGGGGGGGGTGAGTGAAACGGTCTCACTCTCCTCTGTAGCGCTGGAGGAAAAGAACTTTATTTGTAGAAAATTGGCACGTTAAGAACAGAGGTCCTTAAGACTTGTCCTTCCTGTCGCGCTCGTTTTCTGAGTGGAGATTGTCGGGCCTCTAATTACTGGAGTCCCCCCCCCCCCCTCCGCAGTCCGGAGTGGCACAGCCCGGGCGGTTGGTCTCTCTCTCTCTCTCCCCCTCGCCCTCTCTCCCCCCCCCCCCCAGTGCCCAGGCCCCGAGGGGGGGGGATCGAGGGGGCGGAGGCATTGCCGAGTCTGGCGGGGGCGTCTCCTTGCGATCGGCCGCGGCAAGCTCTCTGCCTGTCGCTTGGCCCAGTCGCTTTCTTCTTCTTGGCCTACCTCGCAGGGTGGTTGTGAGGGCACAGCGAGGAAGATGAAAACGGATAAGAAAGCGAGGGTGTAAGAGGAGGAGTTGGCTCACGGCATGCGTGCATCATCCACGCGTGTGTGTGGTGGGCCAGTTCATATTTGGAGATGGGTAGCTGCTCACTCCCTCAGACACCGCTAGACCGGGAGTCCAACTGTCCTGATGAGTTTTCCATTCTGTACGGCTAAATGTGGTTCCTTCCATGGAGAGAGAACAAGACGGGTTGCCATGTCAGTCTGTCTGCAGCAGGAAAAAAGAGCAAAAGTCCAGGAGCGCCCCGAAGTTTTAACAAAATTTGTGGCAGGGGATGAGCTTTCCTGAGTTACTGCTCACTTCTTTAGATACAGCTAGAATGGGAGTCCATTTGTCCTTATATCACAAGGTTGATGGATTTCCATTCTGTACAGCTAAATGTGATTCCTTCCATGGAGATGGATCAAGAGAGGTCAGTGCGTTAGTCTGTCTGGTGTAAAAAAGAGCTAGAGTCCAGGAGTGTCTGAAAGACTAATAAAATTCATTGCAGGGGAAGAGCTTTTGTGAGTCACTGCTTATCTCTTCAGATACAAAGTACCCGAAGAAGTGAGCAGTGGCTCACAAAAGCTCATCCCCTGCCAGCAGTTTGGTTAGTCTTTAAGGCACTGCTGGACTCTTGCTCAGTTCATAATTGTGCAGGTATTTTAACAGAAGTTATCTATGAAGCAGGGTTGTGCCATCTCACAGCTTCCTTGATACCTTTGTATGACTGAATTATGCATGTGTCTTATTACAGTAACAGATTAATTTTTTTAAATGCTTGTTCTGGTTGAAAGAATAGAACATAATAAAGCCATTAAGGTTCATGTGTCAAGGAGTACCACTTGACTGCAAAATGATTTTTATGTTGCCCAGCAGCACCTCAAACTTGCATGTGGTTGGTGGTGCGGGTTCATATATGTCTGAAGTGATGTGTTTCAGGAGACTGAGAGTGCTCATTCACACATGACCTGGAAGCCATCAGTTTGAAGTAGGGTTGCCAACCTCCGGGGGGGGGGGGGGGGAGGGGGAGATCTCTCAGAATTACAACTGATCTCCAGATTATGGAGATTTGTTCACTTGGAGAAAATGACTACTTTGGAAGGGGGACCCTGGCATTATACCCCTGCAGATGTCCCTTCCCAAACCCCTTCCTCCCCAGGCTCCACACACCCCAAAATCTCGAGGTATTTCCCAACCAGGAGTTGGCACCCCTCGTCTGCAGTTATCAAGTGATGAGCTGCCATGTGAGAAGCAAATGTTGGCAATTTCAAACACCTCCTGGATAAATAGATTATACATAGGGTGAAGTTCAAGTAAACCGGTTTGTGTTACAGCCCCCCATGTACAGATTATCACTATGTGTGTGTTGATACGATCCATTCGTACTTATTTGGATGTTTAAAATGTGACTCCTTTCAGAATAAATACAGCAAAGTTTACTGACTGATTTTAACGTTAGGGTGGGGATTGTCCTAATCCCCCCTCCTATTAGTCAAGGCATGACAAATTTTCTTTAACTATGAAACAGCCCAAAAATTTAGCAGACAGACTCATTTTTCAGTCTTCAGGGTTTTGTATTTTAATTTTCTGATTATTTCTACCACGAAATTAACCCTGATCTCATTTCATAGACTTTTTTGTAATTTTATTAACAGTATAACGTTGTAGCCTATAGAAGAAGAGGAGATTGGATTATACCCCACCCTTCACTGGGAGTCTCAGAGTGGCTTACAGTCTCCTTCCCTTCCTCTCCCCACAACAGACACCCTGAGCCTGGAGGCTGAGAGAGACCTTTGAGAACTGCTCTAGAAAGAACAGCTCTGAGAGAACTGTGGCTTGTCCAAGATCAGCCAGCTGGCTGCATGTGAAGGAGTGGGGAATCAAACCCAGTTCTCCCAGATTAGAGTCTGCACTCCTAACCACTACACCAAACTCTCTAGTAACCAGTTTCCTTCACCAAAAGAAGCAGCTAACTCAGATTTTAAAAAACCCCATTTTTGAAGATATGCAGAATTGAAGGACCTTGGAGTTAATTCATAAATATGATTGCTAGAATCTCAGTGAAGCTATTCTCATGAGATGTATGTCTTCAGGTCTTCAGCTTCCCTTACTTATCATGCAGTAATGTAGTAGGAGTGTTATATATATGCCTTTTCAGGTCACAAATATCTATGCCTTGCCCCTAGCAACGGGAAAGGAGCTTTCTAAAGCGAGCAGAATCTCCTTCATTACAAGAAGGCAGAGTGACAGCTACCATGCAAAGAGAGGAAGGGCTTGTCCATGTCATAAATACTAGGCACCACAATGAAATTTCTAGGGGCCATGGTGACCTGGGCACCTGGACTTTGTGGCAGCTCTGAGTTGTACGGTGTGGACTTCTTGGTATGCTAGAAAGATCAACATGGTGAAAATGCACTAAGGGCAGAAGTTGTGATTAGTCACATATGAGCATTTCTGAGTCTAATGTTATTTGATTGTAATATAGTTATCATACTATGTTACAGCCACACAAGCACTATCCTTCCAATAATCAGAAGTCTCCATATAAATTAAAAATTTTAAATGTTTCAAATTATTTGTTTGGAACTTGGATCTCTCATGTTTGATAGGATGTGAAAAGCTTGTGGGCTTTCACTGGAATGAATTCAGACTTCAGTATTATAGTCCTCTACCTTGGAATATGCATGTACTTCCACACTAGATCCTTTCCAGTCCAGCTTCCGCCGAGGCCATGGGATGGAGACAGCTCTGGTTGCCCTCACAGACAACCTCCGGAGGCATCTGGATCGGGGTGGGACAGTGGTGCTGTTGTTGTTAGACCTGTTGGCAGCGTTCAACACGGTCGATCACCAGCTACTTGCCCACTGCCTCGCCAACACGGAAATTCGGGGGCTTGCCTTACAATGGCTCATCTCCTTCCTCCAAGATCACGGACAAAGGGTGGCTATTGGGGAGCAGCTGTCCCAAAGGCACCCACTTGTTTGTGGAGTGCCTCAAGGCGCAGTGCTTTCACTGATGCTATTTAACATCTATATGTGCCCCCTTGCCCAGATTGCCTGGAGGCATGGGCTAGGGTGTCACCAATATGTGGATGACACCCAGCTCTATCTGATGTTGGGCGGCCAGTCTGATTCCACCCTGGAAGACCTGGTTCAGGGGCTACAGAATGTGGCTGGATGGCTTAGACTGAGCCAGTTGAAATTGAATCCAATGAAGACGGAGGTCCTGTGCCTCAATCGGAGCGGCTTGAGGGTAGGGATCCCATTACTGGCCTTTGATGGGGCACCTTTGGTGCCAGCGCCGAGGGTCTGGAGTTTGGGAGTGCTCCTGGATGCTTCCTTGACAGTGGAGGCTCAAGTAGCAGCCACTACCAAGGCAGCCTTTTATCACCTTCAGCTGATTAGGCAGCTGGTTCCCTTCCTCGAACGCAATGATCTGGCGACAGTGATCCATGCAATGGTGACCTCAAGGTTGGATTACTGCAATACTCTCTACATGGGGTTGCCCTTGGTGCAACTCCAGAAGCTGCAGCTGGCGCAAAATGTGGCAACCAGGCTGTTGATGGGCCTCCCAATGCGGGAGTACATCCAGCCTGTGCTAAAGGCATTGCACTGGCTGCCAATAGCATTCCAGATCTGCTTCAAGGTGCTGGTTTTGACCTTTAAAGCCCTTTATGGTCAGGAAGCTGCCTACCTGCCTTTCCCCACATTTTCCCCAGTGAGCACTTCAATCAGGACTGCAAAATCGCCTGGCTCTCCCGGGTCCAAAGGATGTTAGGTTAGCATCAACCGGGACCAGGGCGTTTTCGGCAGCGGCACCAACCTACTGGAATGAGCTCCCTGGTGAGATCAGGGCCCTGTGGGACCTCTCACAGTTCTGCAGCGCCATGAAAACAGAGCTTTTCCGGCAGGCTTTTCAATAGGCTGCACTGTAGCAGTCATGCCCTGGGCCAACCTAGACCAGAAGCTATTTAGAGCGGCAGTATAACTGACTGCGTTTAAATGCACTTTATGTATTGAGCGCACCACCATCGATACAAACTGGTTATTATGTAGTTGTACTGAAATGCATTCATATATTTGTATACTTTTATATTGTAATTTATACTGTTTTATTCTTTTATTGGTTTTATGTGAGCCACCCTGAGCCTGCTTCGGCAGGGAGGGCGGGGTAGAAGTTTAATTAATTAATTGTGTGGGTTGCCTTTTCTTTTTCCAGTTGCTTGCTGGATTCTGAGCTCTATTAGCATAAGTTTCTAAATCATTAATTGTATTATATGACTAGTAAATAAAAATATTATTTAGAATTTTTCAGTTTTGCTTCCACAGGAATAATGCAATGGTGGATCAATTTAATATACTTTAATATTTAAATATCAAAATAATTTAATTCTAGGATGGCTTTGATCAAGAGGATTCTTCTTTTGCTTTTGGAGTGACCAAATTTTGCTGTATTAGAGAATTGCAAGTAAGCCCCCCTATTTCCTTTCATTTTTTGACTTCCATGTTTATTTAATATATTGCTATGAATATTCAAAAACATTACAATTGCATATTAATATTGAAAAGTGGCTGCCTAGTCTCTCTCTCTCTCTAGTGTAAGATAGCCTCCTTTTCCTCTTCTTTCTGCTTTTTCGGTAGAAGAGGTGCCATTGCAAAAATAAGGGGAAGATGGCAAGCTGTGTATTGGGGACCCAGGTTTAATTTTTATATATATATTTGGGAAAAAGTCCTTTGAATGCCTCTTACTTCTAGAAACTTCAGTGAGGAGAACCTCAACCAAGCATTCAGATGTGAACACCAGAGTAACAGCAGCCAGCAGCAGACCAATTCTGCCTTTCTACCCATGCCTGTTGGCATTCTTATTCTCACAAACAGTGTGTACAGAGCAGCATCTGTGTGGATTGGCTAGAACTGAATGAGAATGTAAAAAAGGAAGGAGGGCAATTAAGGCTGGAAAGAGACATGAACAGAGAAGTAACAAGGGAAGAAGGTAGAAAGGGCAGCAGGAAGAAAGGAGAGGTGGAAAATGCAGGGGCCAAGGGAAAGGAAGCCGAGAGAAGGGAACTGGAGAATAGTGTTTCTGTGGCTATAACATAATCCACTCAGTGACATTGCCTATTTTTTACAGCCACCTTTCCACACAAATTCCCATCCCCTGGTGACCCTCTTTTGGGGTTTTCATGGCATTAGTTGTCTTTATTTATAAATATCAAACTATGCATGTGATTGTGTATTTTACAACCAATTTATTAGATGCCTAAGAGTTCTTTTCTCCTAATCTGAAGGTTTGTCGATGAATAATTTAAATGACCCTCCCCATTGGAACATCCACCCTAACGCCAGGGATGATGGAGGGCATGGCAGCAAATGGAATTATGCTTTGTTGGTTCCCATGCTGGGACTGGCTGCCTTCCGTAAGTCACCTTTGGAATAAAATTCAAGTTTCTCACATGACCTTACTGTTTAGGGAATGTTGTGCTAACTTGGCAGGGATTAGCACCAGGAGACTTCAGTGTGTTCAGTTCAGCAAGTCTACATAAATGTTTGCTCCTTAAATTATATCTTGTCTTTAACTGCTCTTGAGGTGACTTGCAAAAAGCACCATAAGATATTATCAAACATAAAAAGGTGTAACATTTAAATTGATCAAAAATCCCTGAGCAAAGTTGCCTGAACAGCACCATGGGAAAATCAAATCCGTAGCCTGCGAACAACAAGCACTCCAAAGCCCAAAGTTGTTCAGCCTTACACAATTTCTAGACCCTAACCAAAGAAGGCATTTATTGCATCTCCTCTGGGAGTTTGTTCCACAGAGTGGGTGCTACGACACAGAAGGCCAGAGCTGTAACGGAGACTGTGAACTGCCCAGAAAGAAGATACCGGTAGTGAGAATAATTGACCCAAGGCAGCAGGCAGATCTATACAGGGCAAGGCAGTTGTGATGGGTTTCCTGGCATCTAGATACCACTGCACAGGATTTTCTCTCCATCACATCACAATTTCCTGCCAATCCCACCTCACCAGGGTTCCCAGTGGACAAAAAGAGAGAAAATTGGGTTTGAGGAGATAGGATCTGGGCCTGAGCATAACCCACCCAAGCCTGGATTGATAACTGAGGTAAAACTGACAGTCACAAGATGGTTTTTTTTAAGAACAAACAAGAACAATGTTTATTCAGTAAAACACACACAGCTAAGGTAGCTGTTAACACTTTGCCAGGAATTGTGGGATGTTAGGATTTAAACAGAACATGCCTCATGAGAATTCATTCTCAGACAGGTTTATAACATATCAACACGGCACTATTACATGGTGAATTACTCTTCAGGGCCAGCCAAACCCTGCTGTCCTCCTGTAACACCTCAGTAGCCTCAGGCAGAGAAGTTTAACAAGCACTGATATCTTCCATAAATCTCTAATTCACACTCCTGTTAGACTAACATGTCACTCTCAGCCTTCAAAATCTGATTTCATCTAACAGTCTCCCACATCAGAACTTAACTTTCCGCACACCAAGGGTACTTGGGGGGCAGAGAGAGTTTCCTGCACACTTGGGGGACTCCCCAGGTGTGCAGAAAAATCTTAAAAGTTTAAAAAACTATAGGGGGATATTTAAATTCCCCCAAAAGTAAAAGAGCGTTCCCTGTGCATGCGCAGAGAATACTCTGGGAACTGCGGCGGGCCGGCGGCTGGGAGCCATTCAGGCCTCGCTGTCAGTGCTGGGGGGGGGGGGAATCGGCAGGCCCGGACCTGCATGGGCCTCGCCATTGGTGCAGGGGGGAGGGAAGTATTGGCAGCCCGGGTCTTGCCGTCATTGCCCGAGGTGGGGAGAGAAGGCTTACCTGTGGCTGCTTCCTCCTCCTCCATGTGGTGCTCCTTCTCCCCCCCCCCCCCATGAGTACCAGGGGGTCCTGCCTCTTGTCTTAACTAATTCAGTACATTTCTGTACTCATTCTGTTGCAGTGGTCCTTCAAGTATTCCAGTGAATCTGGGCTCAGTAGGTGATTGTATTTCTTGATAGAGGAGGTTTTGAAAGTACTGGTGTATGATAGCTAGATCTGACAAAGGGAGCTTTGACTCTCAAAAGTTCATACCCCAGAAATCTGTTGGTCTCTAAGGTGCTGCTGAATGCAAAGCTAGCCATAGACCAATGAGGCTGCCCTCTGAAACTAGCTTTGTGTATGATGTATCAGTATTATCCATGAGGAGCTTGCTTTTCATTTAACCTTACACGTGGATTATGCCTCATGCATTGCAGGATGGATCTGGTCCAGAGAGTCGCAGAAAGAGATAGAAAAAGAGAAAAAAAAATTCTATCAAAAATTGTCAACAGTACAGAGAGAGCTGGAATCCAAATATCGTGACATAATTACTGAAAATCGCCGTTCAGTTGCCCACTTAGAGCTAGAACTGGAAAAAGAACGGAACAGAACGTCAAGTTATCGTGAAGCCCTTGTCTCCCAGAGCCGTAAATTGGTGGAGGAAAGAAGAACCCTGGAAAAAGAGCATGCCGAACTGGAACAAGAAAGAAAGATCCTTCAACATTCTGGAGCTGCTGGCACTTTGTACCAGAGCTGTCTAGAGAAAGAAGCGCAGTGGCAAAAGAGAGCTAGTGCTTTGCTCAAAGAGTTTGAAGAAACTCTCACCGAAAGGCAGGAGATCTACTGCAGCCTCATGCTTCCGAGAAACCGGCGACTGGAAATTGAGAAAAATTTGCTAATTAGAGCAGCAACTGATCCAATTGCTTTGGACTTGGGAATGGGGATGGGCTTGAAAGATATTTTTAGGCATGATACCTATTGCAGCAACTTGCTCAACACCAATAAACGTCGGAATGGAAGGCTGATGTGGCTTTACCTCCAATACTGGGAATTGTCTGTGGAACTGAAGAAGTTCAAGAGGGTAGAGAAGACCTTGTTGGGAAATTAGTGGCTGAAACTAGTGGCCATCAGTATCAGGTACACATGAGTTCCTCTGGTATGCATATTGATTTTCTTGTGCTTTTCCACCACAGTCACCTGCTGGAGTGTCTTCTTGAGTGTCCACAGCCTCTTCCTTTGAATGGCCGTGATAAGGTAGTACTATAATGCTGTGCATCAGTTAAGTGTTTCTGTCTTTGTTAGGTCAGGTTACTGGACCTAAAAGGGATAGGACTTAGAGTTCCCATCACCTGCATGGCAACCCTCTCCTGTTTGAGAGATCTTTCCACTCTGCTTGGAAGCAGCTCTCCTAATTCTGTCTATCTAAGACTGAGATTCTCTAAAATCAGTTGTTGCACCAACTGATTTGTCCACCCTTTGTGACCTAAACGGGGCAAAAATGCTGCTCCACAGGGCTTATGTGGAAACAAAACAGATACGACACTAGCTGAAAAAATGGTCTGCAAACCTGACAACCTGGTAAGACCCTCCAGGAGTTGTAAGTTTGATCAGCTCTCCCCAGTCACATTCCTTGGAAATAAGTAACCAAAGTCTTTTCTATTTTTCTCTTACTACCCTTTGTTCTATTATTCTCCCTCTCAGGTAAGGGCAGTGGTGGATAATAAACACAGCCACGGATGGGGTGTAAGACAGCAGGGAAAAATATTCATTTGATAAAGCTGCAGATCAAATTTATAAACAGCCTTCTCCCTCTTCAAAGGACCATGATGAGGCTCCAGGAGTCACTGTGCCTTTTGAAACAGATAGCAAAATCCCTCTACTCATCCAATCCATCTACTCATCCTGCCCTATGGAAGGAGAAATCCCAATTGGCCTTGCAGCTTCATTTAGAAACCCTTTCACCCTTCTGATACTTGTAGTCAGTTGAATCAAGCCACCTTGGAGTCTTCTGAGGCATCTTCTACCCATCTCAGGTTCAGTTACAGTTCTTCTAGCCCCTTCCTGGGCTGTCTGAGCTCCTTCTCCTTAGGTTCTCATCAATCCAGCTCTCTGGAGCTGTTGACTTGTACTTCTCCCTTCCAGCTGCCTCCCTGGAGTGAGCACCTTCCCTTCATCTCTCTCTTTATATACCTACTCAGGAAGGTTCTAACCAATCAATTGCTGACAGTTGCCAGGCCTCGTTCTGACTGGTGCCTGCGTCGCCCAACCATATTCAGTACTAGATAATCCTCCTCAGATTGTTTCCTCTAGTTGAAACCCTGTTCTAAACTTGAAACCTTGTTATTACCTTGTAATTTCCCCTTAGCAACAGTCACTAGTTTAAGCCAACAGACTAGTCTCAGGGAATACATTGTATAATTTCAAAACTACAATGTTTTCTATAAGTAAACAACAAAGATTTTGCACCACACTCTGAAATCATGTTTTAAAACATTTCCCTATTTGATAGTGGGAGCTTGTTTCTCCACAAAGCTAAAAGCCAAACATGAGCAGATGTTCATTTATTTGCCCTATGGCTCAGCAGTTGCTTTGAATGGCAGGGCACATCTGTGGAGAGTGTGAAGCAGTAATTAAACAGCACCCCTGAGCAAATGCTGCTGCTGCTGCTTACGGAGTAACCACAGTGAGTTCCCCGTCTGTCACAGGCCACCCATCTGGAATGCCTCCTCCAGTTGCCCGGGCAGGGCATCTTTTATAAACGGCAAGAGAGGGGATTCCCTTCTTTTGAGTCCCGAATGTCTAACGTAGGTCTGTGTTGGCCGGTGGGCTGCAAGTACATTTATACACTAGTAACTTTTGTAGACTTGTTGGCAAGTTTGATTTAAGGCTTTCATCTGAGAGGGAAATCCTGCTTTGTCACTTCATGCCTAGGCACACAGTTTTATCATGTAATATTGGCATGTGCCTTCCCTGTTTCAACTATTTGCTGCTAAACAAAAATTTCAGATGATCATAAATGCCAAAAGAAAAAGAGGCCAGTATGTAACAGATTAGAGACGGGACAGCATACAGTCCTAGAGAAAATGACCTAGATTACTGTCACAGTTTGTACTTTTCGGTATACAAGTAAAGGCCTTTCTGATGTTTTCATGTTGGGATAATGTTTGGAAACTAAAATTTCAGGTTCAGTTTTTTGCTTTATCCAATTTTAGGTTTAAAACATTTATCAGATATGCAGGTTAATATGGGCACTGGTCTGTCACTCTGACAGCACTTGCCAGCTATCGTGAGGCAACATTTTCATCAGGAGCCAAAGTTGTCACGCATATTTATCCTTTAGCCCTCAAAATATGATGATTGTCATGGTAGAGTTTGTTGAGATTCAGATTTTACCAACAAATTTAAATGAAATTAAATCATGTACTTGTTCGCAGATCAGTCGACATGTTATAAAAAGCTAGAGGTTATTGTTCTCTTTCCAGTGACAGGATCCAAGATCACACAAAAGTTCCAGGCTGTTATGGTGTCACTTGAAAAGCCCATGGGAAGTACAGTCATGAATATGTTTAATTTGACATTGCCATTATTATTTATTAGGGAAACATTTGTACCATTTCTCTAGGGAACTGGTCAAGGTGGTGCGAAAAGTAAAAATAGATACAATATAACTATGAATTCATGGTGTTTCCCATTGTGCAAATTGTTTTTGTTGACAAGAGAAGCAGGTTCATAAAAAATGCATGGAAAATCTTTTGAAATATCAAAGACAAAATATACGTTAGTAGAAAAGAGTACAGTAGCACCTCAAAGACTAACAAAAATTGTGGTAAGTGACTTTCAAAGCTCACTTCTTCCGATTTTCTTAGTCTTTAAGGTGCTACTGGACTCCTACTCTTTTCTCCTGCTACAGACTGACTAACATGGGTACCCATCTTGAAACCTATTACTCTTCTCGGTTTAATTCTTACACGAGAATCGATTTTATATTAATATCTCAAAAGTTGATCACAAAACAATAGAGTCAGATATAGAAATCAAAGTTTGGTCAGATCATGCCCCTGTATCATGTAAAATCAAACAATCACCACAAAGGACAAATAGCCATAAATGGGTACTCAATAAATCACTTTTATTAAAACTAGATATACAACAACAAATGACATTTAACATTAAAAATTTCTTAGAATTAAATAAGGCAGAAGACACTTCACATCAGAATAACTGGGATGCATTAAAATCTGGGCTGAAAGGACATTTTATCTCCCTGGCATCTCACCTAAAAAAAGAAAAAGATAGAATCATTAATACACTGCAGAATAGGATAAAGACTTTAGAGGCACAACACAAATCCACAGGGAGCAAAACAATAATGCAGCAACTATTGGTTGAGAGAAAAATTTTGGAAACCTTAATCTCAAAGAAAATTCAAAAAGACCTTCTATATGTCAAAACACTAAAATGACTCTCGTGGAGAGTTAAAGAAAAACAAGCTTCTAGACAAATACCGGCTTTAAAAGATAAAGATGGGGAAACTCAAACAGATCTTAAAAAGATAATTCAGGTAGTAGGATCTTCCCCCCAAGGCAAATCAAAGGGGAAAATCAGCCACCCCTTAAGAAGTTTCATATTAACTTAAGATGCAACCAAACGTCATATATGGTTCTTAGACGGTGCATGTCCAATGCACGTGAATGCACACAGGTACTTTTTTGAAACTCAAAATGAAGGAAAAAAGGAGAAACACTGGGAGATCTGTTGTGGCAGAAGGGGTACTGTTATAGGCTGCGGTCACACACATGAAATAATCCACTTTCAACTCACTTTCAAACTGGATTTTTACTGTGTGAACTGGCAGAATCCAGTTGGAAAGTGCACTGAAAGTGGATTACTTATTGTGTGTGACTGCAGCCATAGCCAGACTCCCAGGTGGACAGGTTAGAGAAATCCTTATTGAGAACTCTTTGCATGTGCCACAACTAGCAAATAATGTGCAAAAGAGTTCTTGCAAAATGAGGAATGGTGATCTCATTGGGGAAGAATGTCTTTTCAAACAAAATGGTAAACTGATTGCAGCAGAGAGAGTGCATCTGGACAGATGCACACAAAATGCAAAATTGACCAAATGTTGCAACCATCAGAGATGTTCCAGGTTATGGCACTGAGGCTCTGGGCACAGAGATCATTATGCCATTACCCAACTTGAGTACCAGAATTTGAACAAAAACATACCCAAAAATGAAAGGCATTGCATGCATTATAGCCAATCAAAGGGGTCATGATCAAGTTTCAGCAACAATCATTAACTAACCCTAGCATGGCACCCCCTGCCGCTCATTTCATGTTTGTGGTCCTATGAAAGCAGAGACCCCTCGTGGGAACAGATATGTTTTGACCTTTTTTAAAATAAAGATTTTATTAGTTTATATGAAGGAAGTAGGGAAGGGGAAAGGAAGGGGGTGAGAAAGGAATGAAAAAACATTCAAGTTCCAATTTAACACTCTGCATGCAGTTTAACATTCTCATAACAGTTTCACAACAATTTCATCTATCATTATTTTTCACTTATATTTTCTCAATACTTGAGTTTTAACCCTCCAGGGTCCCATAACTTCTTCCATTTTTCCTTTTAATATATTTCTCAGCTTGTCCATTCAGCACATTCCATACTCTTCAGTATCAATTAGTGTAGCGTTGGAATTTGCTGTGTCTTCCGTGTCATTGCTAATAAAATTCTGGCAGCTGTTATAACATGTAAAATAAAATATCTATGATTCTTGTCTTAACGCTTCTGGCACACCATTTAAAAAGAATATCTCTGGCTTTAAAGGTATTGTGGCATTCAAGACTGGCTGTAAGAAAATATGCACTTCAAAATTTGTGAACCTTTTTACACATTTGCCACATATGATAGCACGACCCAGTATGGTTATTACATTTCCAGCATCTCTTACTCACGTTTTTATACATTTCAGCCTGGGGTTAGATGCCATCTATAAAACATGGTATATAAGTTTTCTTTGAATGAAATAGATTTAGTCAACTTACTATTCACTTTCCATGTTCCTGTGAGAGATCGATGTTATACCCCACATTTTGCATCCATCTAACCATACATCCTTTAACTAATTCATCTTGCATTTTCGGTTGCCTCAGCATACCATACATTTTCTTAATGTTTCTCTCTTGAAGTACATAATAACTTCTCAAATATAAATTGTTCTGAATGGAATCCATCTGTCTGTTTATCCTTACTATATCTAGATTCCACCTGCATTCTAGTCCACCAGTCTAAGTTTATTTTTCTTTAGTTCTCCCTGGGATTTTAAATTATTCTCATCATCTAAAAGTTCTGCGTGTCTAATAACTGCTTGTTTTGAAGTCAAAGTTGGTTTCGAGAAAGCTTTGATTGGAGACACCCGTCTTGGAATTTCAGTATATATCAACGGATTACTCTTTCCCCCCCTTGTCAGTAATGCTTTTTAAAATATTCATGTCCAGAGGCTTTACCATAACACAAAAAAGAGTGCCACCCCAGTTTTAAATTGTGTCCTTCTAGACTTTTGTTGGCGATTTCTCTACCTGATCAGGGAGAAGATCTGAAAAGCCCAAGGCACATGTTTGCAAGGGTTAGCAACCGGTTCCAGAGGAAACCGCTGAATATGTGGGCCATGACATAAAAAGGTTTTTAACTGAACAACGTGCTGAACACTAGGTCACTGTCCCATACACATCAGGACAAAATGGCATAGCTGAGAGGAAAAACTGCTCTCTGACAACTGTGCAGATGCATGTTACTAGAAGTGGGTCTACCGGAGAAATACTGAGGAGAAGCCATCAACTCAGCCACTTATCTTCAAAACAGGCTGCTCACAAAATTTATTTATTTATTTATTTGCTTCAATTTATGCCTCGCCTAGCCAGCGCAGCCAAGGTGCCAAGGCCATGCAGTGGTATGGGCAGAAACTCAGCATGAAACATCTAACGGTATTATTTGGGTCAAATGGTTTTGCCTACATCCCAAGAGAAAAGCGGTCCAACTTGGGATTTAAGGACTGGGCAAGCTATTTTTATTGGCTACGCCTTGGACTTTAAGGGATATAGAATCCTTGGTCCAAAAGCACAAACTACAAATTTGCAACGTAGTCTACATAGATGAAAAGGAAGAACCTAAACCTACAGAAACTATAGAATCCAAACCAATGGAAGAAAATAAAATGCATCAGCCAGAAGCAATGCAATCAATCACCTGGGCACCTACAGATGATACACCGATTCAGCCCTAAGAACCACAAAGGGATGAAGAACCAGAGGTCAGAAAATTGGCTAGATCCAACAAGGGAGTACCACCAAGAAAACTCTCCTACCTGTCCAAAAGAGAGACTGCAATGGAACCTTCCACACAGGAAGACAGGAAAGAGAACACCCGCTGACCACACAGAAAAATAGAGGAAGGAATTAAACCTCCAATCAAGAATCAGAAACTGACATTCACAAAAACACCTCTAGGAAGGAGGGTAGAATACAAATGCGTTTTCTAAATGCACACTTGTTAAACTCAAACACACTTTTGCAAAGTTGAAAATCTGTGAAGAAAAATGAATCTTGTGGACTTCAAGAACAACAAACCCCAAGAAGGGGTGTTGGACTGCGCAAGGTCTATAGAGCACCTACTTGAACAAGATCAGAAGAACAGCCTGCAGGGGACAGCTGAAGGACTGCCACTTAGCATAGCTAGATCAGGGGCTTCCCACATTTTCAAACGATGTCCTTTCCTGATTGACTCTTTGGAGACTTTCTGCTCCAACTGTGCCAACCTCTTTCGTTCCTCTCTCTCACACTTAGTCAGTTAGGAAAGCCTCTCAGAGTTCATTTCTGCTTTAATAAACCAAGTTATTTTCTTTCAAAAATTGGTTCTCCATTCCTCTGCACGTTTAAATTCGCCTAACTTCTAACTCATTCGGCATACAGGTACTTCACCATCAAGATCATCAGCCCGTTCCCAGGGTTAGGGTTCAGATTCGGTTTGGGGTTAGGGTTGCAAAAATTGCAAAAAATACTCTTACAATTCTTTTAGTCTTACAAACATCACAGAATTAAAAACAGCACACTATACAGGGACTCTAAATCAGGTGGGGAAAATTTTCCCAACTTACATACCTATTATAAGGCCATACATCTATCACAAATAATTAAATTACTTTCTGCAGATGCTGTGTTTGATCAAGCACAACAGTTTGCCCATCACATTGCACCATTTGAGGTCCAGGAATGCTTATGGCAAGATGCTTCCTTTAGACCTAAACAGATTAGACACAATCCCTTACTTTTAGCAGCCTTAGAGACCTGGGATTGTCTGCGCTTTAAATTAATGCCAACAATATCTAGATATCAGCCATTCCTTAACCTGAAGTGGTTTTTACCTGGTATCAATAATCCAGCTTTCAAAAACTGGAAACAATCAAAGGTTAAAACATTGCAGGATCTTTCCACACATCAACACCTTTTACACAAATCAGAATTACAGTCAAAGACAGGAAACAAAATCCTGTGGATACAATATTTTCAGATCAGGAATATGCATTCTCAAACAACCCCTCACACCATTGGAATCAGTTATTAAGATAGCGAGCATTACACATAAGGGGCTAGTTTCCAAACTACATAAGGTCTTACAATCCCTAGATGGAGCTAAGGTTCTAACATACCAAAATCTGTGGCACAAAGATTGCAATGAAACACTATCAGATGAATCATGGAGCAAACTTTGGTCATCTCCACCATTCCATACTAAAACCACAGCAATGAAGTTGCAGACTTTTAAAATCTTATCTCACTGGTATATTACTCCATATAAATTGGCTCGCATAAATCCAAAATACAATCCACATTGCTGGAAGAACTGTGGCAGGATTGGTGATTATCTGCATTCCTGGTTACACTGACCAAAAGTTCTTCCTTTTTGGGAAGAAATTGTTCCAAATAAAACTCATAATAAAACAGTCAAAATATGCTGGAAAAAGAAATTTGATTGGATCTATCTAATCGATAAGTAAGGTTATTAAACTATAGTTGCTTGCAGGGAGGGCGGGGTATAAATATGAAGTATAAATAAATAAAGATAGTTTATGCAAATTTGAGATCTTTGGCATGAACACCGAAAACCGATTCTGTTCTGGGGCACTGTACAAATATGTCATGGGTGGGAGTTTTGGCTCGCCATGTCAGACAGAGAGGAAAGATCCGGATGAGGAAGGGGCTGAGCCCCGAATTCCACGAGCAAGGAATTCGATACTGGTCTTGCAACCACAGTGCTGACTTTAAGTTGACTAGAGAGCTGTACAAAAACAAAATGCACACACTCGTATTCTTCACCACACAGCACACGCACACACACACACACACCCTTTGGTCTTTTCCTTTCACATATTTATATTCCAGCTGTTGCTGATGAACGCTTACATAGAGATCTGCACATTCTCTTAATTAAGTACACGAACAAGACCTGCTTCAACAAGTATCAAAAACTGGACAAGAGGAAGCATTTCAGTTCATTTCTCCCTGCAGCAAACTGGGCATGAGAAAGTGAGTCACCTCATCTTCGTTCTCTTCCCAATGAGCAACTTCTCTTCTTGAAGGAAGATAAATGCTTAAACAAAGCATGTGGTAGCTACTGTTTGAAAGGGCAACAGAGGCAATTTAGTACTGTTGGAGCCAGCCCATTCTGTATATGCCCCCAAATTCCTTCCTCAGAAAACTACCTGGACACAGGTGTTATTCATTTCCCACCCCCTGTCTAAACTCCAGAACTAAAGGAAAGATGAGGTAGTCTGAGCCAAATTAGTAGGGACTGTGGAAGAGCAGCTAGAGCCAAAGTGCTGATGATGGAAGGGCCCAAGAGCAGTGTTCCATCTAAGCTGAGTCAGTGTGAGCTAGCTCACAGTTTTTTAGCCACCGGCTCACACATTTTTGTCCTAGCTCAGGAAGGATGCAAACCAATTTATGCAGTAGCCAAATCACTTGCTAGCAGCTTTAAGGCCAGTAGCTCACAAAGTAGAATTTTTACTCACAAAACTCCACAGCTTAGAGGGAGCATTGCCCAAGAGTCTTTATTTTGCCCTGAAATATGAAGTGCACTTAAATATACCAAAGAAGTCACTCTTTGAAGGAAGTATGCTATATATTATCTTTGAAGGAAGATAACACTACACTATACATTAAAGATTTTCGGGGGCCTGAAGGCCAAGCCCCATAAGGAAAGGCTGAGGGACTTGGGAATGTTTAGTCTGGAGAAGAGGAGGTTGGGTGGGGGGACATGATGGTTCTCTTGAAGTATTTGAAGGGCTGTCACTTAGAGGAGGGCAGGGAGCTGTTTCTGTTGGCAGCAGAGGAGAGGACTTGCAAGAATGGGTTTAAATTAAGGTACCAGCTGGATATTAGGAGAAAACTTTTTGACAGTAAGAGTTGTGCGACAGTGGAATCAACTGCCTAGGGAGGTGGTAAGGTCCCCCTCACTGGCAGTCTTTAAGCATTGGCTGGACCAACATTTGTCAGGGATGCTCTAGGCTGATCCTGCACTGAGCAGGGGATTGGACTAGATGGCCAGTATGGCCCCTTCCAACTCTGTGAGGTTCTATGATTCTATGAATTACTGCATTACATAAATTTCTATCACTTCTGGGTGATGTCATCGCTCCAGGCACATCAGGCTCGGCAGGGAAGGAAGGGTTGGGCGAGTCCAGTGGGGGCTGTGATTCAGCCATGCACATGTGGGAGCAGGGCTCTCCTGCTGACCAATTAGCTGGCGGTGGATTTGGGAGCCTGAAGTCAGGGGACCCTCTGCCCCCATTGGGGGGATGGCAACCCTACTGTCATAATACCAAGTCAGAAGATTCAGACTGATTGCTAAATATAGGTTAATTTTACTGGGAGCCAGAATACACTCTATCCACAGTTCAGTTTGAGTTGCTGGCCTCGGGGAGGGCGTGAAGGCTGGGAAGCCATGAATGGAGGCTGTGGTCACACAGCAAGGTAACTGCGATTTTGGTCCCGCTATAAATACAATCGGGATTTTTTTTTTCCTGGTTGGGATGATCACACATCCCTCCCTGAACTGCAAGCATTGTGCAACAAGGCTTTGAGCAGTGTCTAAATAGCCACGCCACTGTTTGGGTGGCATGGTGTGAGATTTTTTAAAAATTTGCTTTGCACATGTGCATGGCTGAATCACAGCCCCCACTGGACTCGCCCAACCCTTCCTTCCCTGCCCACCCGCCTCCCCCCCCCCACAATTTTCCATGATGTCTCCTGCTGCCTATCTCCAGACAATGGGACCCTCCCCAGTTTCATCTTTTAACCAAGGGCCCCCTGTAAACCAAGGAAGGTGGTGGTGGTGACAGCAGCTGCCTGGAGCACAACAGTTCCTCTGCCAAACCAACCTCTCCCTGGTGCCAGGGGCTCCCTCCCTCCCTCCTAACACTGCAGCTATATATGCGCTTGCACATTTAAATGTTGAATTTGTTCAGCACATGATTGCTCATGCGTTCAAAGGAGGAAACTCAGAAAAAAAAATATTGCTTGAAGAATGATCAGATGACCCTAATCGCAATCCATGTGAGAGATGTCTGTCCAGATCAGTGAAAATGCGGATTTAAAGCACAAATACCGGGAAAGTACTGGATTTTCCCGGTGTTGGAAAACGCACTAGGGAACCAGGAGCATTGTGGGAGTGAGCCTGCTTCAGCGCAGGAGGTGGATCGGCCCATCTGATCAGCAAATTTAAATGCGAGAGGGAACAGTGGCGAAACCCAATCAAAACAACCGTGTGACCGCAGCCGGAGTGAGGGATAGCCAGCCAGACTCAGGGGCAAAAGTGAAGGCCACAGGGAGAAGTAAGCCAGCGTAGTCTGATCTCGTGCATGGAGCTTAAACATCCTTCCTTCCATGTGGGACAAGCAAGATCCTGCATCTTGCAATTGTATGCAAACGATAAGAAGAACAGGCTGGAATACAAAAGTTTCAGCAGCATTACTCATGTCATTTCAAAAGATTATTAGCATTCTTCCCCTTTAAAGGGTTATTTAGCAGTAAACATATAAAATAGTCTTTCTCCTCCTGTCTATGGTATAAAGGAGCAAACAAGGACTATTTAGCCCAAGAAGTGAATGTTCTTTTTTTTCTCCTGGCAGCAAACGCAACAGCATAATTATACATGGTAAGGAGAATGATTATGAGCTCAGAATGTACAGGACAAAATATTTTTGGCAACTGTCACTCAGATTTGAATGCAAAAAAGCCTATATATTCCCTGAAAGTGCTGGGAAACACGATCAAAACATAAAACAAAAATTTACTTCTATATGCTTGTAGAAACGAAATAAAAAATAAAATAGCTTGGATAATGAGCCATTTCAAGAGATAGCTAATACTTTTAATAATAAGAAACGGTGGAGAGAAGAAGGGGGTAATAATTATTTATTATGGAATCATGGAAACATTTTTTACCCAAATGCTAAGCCAAGTCAAAAGAATTTGTCTATGATCATTGCAACTGGACCTAGGAACTCAGCCTCAACCCAGAAGTTCATTTACAATTTTAAGCCTCACCTCATCCATTCCTCAGCTGTTCTATGGTACCACACAGGATTAAAGAAATAGAACTCAAATTGGGCATTATGGACTCTCTAAACAATTTCTGATGAACATGGAATATAATCAAGTTAAATCTTTTGTTAAACAATGAATGTTTTGTTAAACAAAGGATGTTAAAAGGCAACATGATTTGAACTTGATAAAGCGATATCTATGCAACACTATGAACACTAGTAAGTACTGTACAAGCAGGGGTTCCAAAAATCCACAGTGGAATTCCCCGCCCCCCTGCATGGCAGCATCTCTGACTGCCCCCCTCTCCCTGCCTGTTCACAGGGCCCCTGCCTCCAACCGCCTGGCTCATGCTCCCACTACTCCTTTTCTGCCTTCTTCCCACCCTCCTGCAGCCCTACTGTCTTCACCTACCTGCATGGGTTCCCCAGGTCTGTACAAAAATGCCCCCTATCAGTACATGGTCCCATTCTCTAGGTTTTTTAATCTGCATGGGGGCCCAGTTTCAGAATCAGATACACAGGAACAAAAATGTGCAGGGCTGATTGTTTTGAACAAAATACTATTGTGAGAAATACTGTAGCACAAAAGGTAGGAGTGAGCTGATTCACCTCTTGTTTCAGTCAAGCTCTTGCTGGGTGCTGCTAAGCAAGCCATATTCTCAGCTTCAGTATGGGGATGACAGTGCTAATGACTTGCCGTATTAGGCTTTTCTAAGGATTACTGAAATAATTGAAATGAAGCAGAACATAAAACATTGAGCAGTGTTAATACTTGCAGACACAGGAATCACTCTAGGTCTTGTCCCATTCCTGTGGCCCTAAGCCTTTAGGATAGGAAGCAACTGATCCTAATGAACCCAAGGACCACTACATAGATCTTTTCCAGATTAGACTTGCTTATTTCTTTGTATGTTTTCCCCCTTTTAACTTTATTGTAAAATGTAATGTTTTAGCAGAATATCTAAGAGAACGGAGTGCTTTTAATATTTCAAGCTGTTAGTTGTAATAGTTCTGGTTGAGAATGGAAGATACTGGTGTGGAAATTCATTGGTAGGAACTAGAAAGAGGTTCCAGGAAGTCCAAATACGTTGTTGCAAATTAAATGGTCCTTATTGGTTTATTGCCACCACTATTAATACATCAATATCCTAGCTCTGTTACAAAACATTGTTCATCTAGAATATAGGCAAAACAGGATTTTAAAATAAAAAATTGCCAGGTAGTTACCATAAAAAGTCACTTTCTCATAATGGTCCTTGGATCCACAAGCCAATAATGGGAAACTTGCTTAAAATCCAGGCACATTTTTATGATCAAGGGAAAATTCTGGATTGTTCAGGGTTGGGAAGGCGAGGGACTTCTGCCACACCAATTTTGCCATTACTGGTCACAACAGACTAGCAGGTTCCATTTAATGTTACACATCCTGACATCTCAATCATTTGTCTATAACATTCACATTCTACCCTTCCTCCAGGGAGCTCAGGGCAGCATAAAATGAAGCTTCCCCCCGTTTTATTCTTCCAGTCATTCCATGAAGTAGAGTAGGTGACAGCAGTGAACTAAACCAAGATAATCCAGCAAGTTCCATTTTAGCGGGAATTTGTCCCTGATCTCCCTGGTCCAAAGTCGATTCTTCCGTGCATTACACCATGCTCTTTCTCTCATCTCCCTGCCTGGAAAGAAGTGTTTTACCTACTAAATTTGTATGTCAGGCTACTGTAAAAAGCACAGGAGCTGTGATGGAAAGTGGCAACTCCATCCACTGGAACAGTCTGCATGGCTATATGAAAGCCCTGAAGTCACATCCACATAGATTATCTGCCTGATAACAACTTCACTGCCCATGGTTGATTAGACAAACAGATTCCATGGACTATCACTATGAGCTACATTCATTCCAATCACAGTAATTTTCTTATGCTCAGACTCTCAAAAGCAAACACAGCAAATGCCAAGTCAGGGTCAAACACACACAAAAACCTATTTTGCATCTCAAAAGAGAGAAAGTGACTTATTTTCCTTAAGATTTCAAACCAGAAGAGGCCATAGCAACACAGTATTCTAAACCTGTGGCTTCTAAAGCATGAACAATTCATATCAAAAGCCTCAGATTTATACTGTTTACATTTTCTGTAGGGGTGCACAAACGAAGATATGTATTGCAACACAGGTGCCACAATCCAATACAGAGCCATTAATTATGCTCATTTGTGCTCTCTTTTCCTCCTAAGAACATAAGAGAACATAAGAACATAAGAGAAGTCAATGTTGGATCAGGCCACTGGCCCATCCAGTCAAACACTCTGACACACAGTGGCCAAAAACACCAGGTGCCATCAGGAGGTCCACCAGTGGGGCCAGGACACTAGAAGCCCTCCCACTGTTGCCTCCCCCCAAGCACCAGGAATACAGAGCATCACTTGCCCCAGACTGAGAGTTCCTATCTGTACCTTGTGGCTAATAGCCACTGATGGACCTCTGCTCCATATCTATATATCTAATTCCCAAGTCCCCCCCCCGCGTGCGGATACTTAAATCCACACGGGGGGGCACTTGGGGGTGGGGAGGGGGTTCTGCAGATGGGGGGTGATCCCCCCCGTTTGCAGAAAAATCAAAAAAGTTAAAAAAAAGTTTTGGGGGGATACTGAAATCCCCCGAAAAGTAAAAGAGCGTTCCCTGCGCATGCGCAGGGAACGAACTTACCTGTCGTGTGGTTGTTGCTGGCGGCGGTGGCGTGGCGGCGGTTCCCTGCGCGTGCGGACTTGTGGGAGTGCTGGCGGCGCTGGCAGCGGATGAGCGCGGCCGGGGGGGTGGGAAGGGATGGTGCTGGGGGGGAGGAGGGAGACGCTGGGCCTGAGTGGCGTTAAGCCACTAAGGCTCCAGCAAAGAAGAGTGAGCTGGTGGGCGGGCGGACGAGCACGGGGGGGAGGGAGGGAGGGGATGGTGCCAGGGGAGGAGGGAAACGCTGGGCCTGAGTGGCATTAAGCCACTCAAGCCGCGGCAAAGGAGAACGGGCGGGAGGGGAACGCGAGGGCGAGGGGGGAGGGAAGGAATGGTGAGGCTCCTCCGGCACAAAGCCGCGGGCCTCGCTGGGCCAAGCCGGGGCTTGAGGTGGAGAAGAGATGGCAAGGCCCGTGGCTCTGCGCCAGAGGGGCCTCGCCTCGGGCAGGCTGGAACGCGGGGGGAAGGGGGGTGGAGGTAGGAGGAGCAGCTGTCAGCTTCTCCCCCCCCCCCCCGTGAATATCGCGGGGGCCCCCCCTTGTGTTTATCTAATTCCCTCTTGAAGCTGTCCATGCTTGTGGCCCCACCACCTCCTGTGGCAGTGAATTCCATGTGTGAATCCTATATTTAAAAACAGACTGAAATCCTTTTTAAAAAATATTTCAAAAGGTGAACAACAAGGTTTGCCTTTTAGATAAGATCAAGGAGGGGTCATTTGGGGCCGGAGCGGGGAAAATGGCGGCGGCGGCAAGCCACGTCCCCAGCAGGCTGGCAAGGGAAGCGGGCTGGTGAGGGGGAGAAAGAGAAGAGCCTCACAAGTCATTTCCATGAGGGAGACAAGAAAGCAAGCTCAGGGGGTTGTGTTTTTTCTCCTGCCCCCCCGTCTGGAATTTTGCCCCTCGGGGGCAACCGTCGCAAGAATGGTTATGTCTCCCCAACGCTGGCCGCTGCCCCCTGGGGGGAGGGGGTGGGAGCATTGGCTGCAACTGTGACAACGCCGACACTTGGCAGGGTGGCAGGAACGGTGGCGGTGGGAGCCACCAGCAGCAGCAGCAGCAGCCTCAAGTCCAGCCTATGCGAGCCATGGTGCCTTCCCTGCTAAAGCAGCATGGCAGCCCCATCAGGAATGGCCGCAGTGGCAGCGGGGGAGGAGGCATTCTACATGTGGCGGTAGCGGCCCCACAGCTGCCTCCTCCTCCTCCCTTGCGCACCGGCAGCCCAACATGCCCAGCGGCACTGGGGAACAGCAGTGGCCCCAGCAGCGGCGGCACCTCCTCCGCATCATCCACGGCGCATGGCAGCCCCACGGGCATGGGAGGTGCAGGAGCCCACCTCGAGCTGCCCACCACCACCAGCTTCCACCACCCGCTTTCTCCACCTTCGTCCTTGGCAGCGGCCTCGATCCCCTCGCCCTGCTCCTTGCCCATCTCGCTGTCCCTGCCCGAGAGCAGCGCCTGCGCCTCGGCCTCCTTGGGGGGGAGGATCCAGCAGCAGCACTCCCCGGAGCAGAGCAGCTGGGCCTCCTCCGAGAGGAAGAGCCCCAGCTCCCCGGTCTGCAAAGCTGATAAAACAATGGCCACCGTCATCAAGCCCTTCCAGTGTTTCTCGCCACACGCCTTCTCTAGACATACTAGCTCACAGGTGGCCAAACTGTGTCTGCTTGCCCCCCCCCCCCCGCTTTAAAAGTGAGGGCTTTTCCCCCCATTTCCCAGAGTTAGTTGGGTGGGTGGGTGAGCAGGGTGGAGTTTCCCAGCTAGGCTCTCCCTCTCGCCTGTTGTCCGCTCAACTGGCCCGACTCCCACCTCCTTGCCCAGCAGCCAGATAGCTCCTTCCCTTCTCTGGCGCCCTCGCAGCCTTCCCCACTTGCTCTTCTCAGCCTGAGCCAGCAGCAGTTGCACCTTGCTTGCCCAGCTCGATGCTTTGCCCAGCTGCCCATCCTGCACACCCACCCAGTGCCCTGTGCTGCTGGCCCGGGGCTGCCCACTGGGCTAGGTGTGCGATGGTTGCAGCTGATGCCTGCAGTGTGCATGAGGCAAGAGCGAGGTGTGCGGCAGTGGCAGGGCCAGCGGTGGGTGGAGATGTTTGACTGGCTGGCTTGGAGTGCTGCCGTCAGTGCAAGCTGCCCGGGACCAGCGTCTGCAAGAGCCGCTACCCAGTGTGTGGCAGCAACGTCCTGACCTACCCTGGCAGATACACAGCTGTTGCTGCTCCCACCTGTAAAAAAAACTATTAAAAATACGGGAGTGGCCCTGAAAGTAGACCCCTGTGCAGGAATTTTACTCGCAAGTTGCTGCAGCTGCACCCCTCCTGCTTCCCGCGGCGGGCCCCAGCCCTTTTCTACCTTTTAAAGACTCATGCCGAACAACCAGACCCCAGGCAGGAAATCCTACTTCACAACACAACATGACCTCTTCAGCTTCGCCCTTCCCACATCAGGTGCTGTGTTGATCTGCTTGCTGGAGCTGATCCCGAGCTTGCTGGCTGGACCGGCATGCAAGTTATTTCATTGATTTGGGGGGTGAGCAGGGTAGATGGGTTGAACTCTCTTCAGAAGTCGCCAAGTGAATCCTGTAAGCAAAAAGTCCATTTTTAAATCTTGTGTCTTTTAACCCGTGAAGACTAGAGTGGTGTGTGTGTGTGTGTGTGTGTGTGTGTGTGTGTGTGTGATGGGGGGAGAACTCTCTTCCTTATTATGCCTCTTTAAAAAAAAGATTGCTAAAAACAATTCATGCTGGAGTAGCTGCTGAAAATAATTCATGGTTTTTTTTAAAGCAAGCAAATAGTCCATTTTTTAAATATTGTGTTTTTTAACCACTGAAGCTTGGGGTTGGGGTGTGTGTGCTGGTGAACATTTTTGAGTGATAAACAACTGGTGTTTATTATCACAGTTATTGTCTTTATTATTATTTAAAAGTACAGTTGCATACAAACAGACAATGGCTGCCCATGGGGTCAGTGATAGATACCATGCTTTGCAGCATTTATTTGCACCAGCGATGGATACCGTTTTGCACCAATTATTTTGTACTGCCTATTTTGCAGCTTTTATTTGCACCAGTGATAGATACCTTGCTTTGCCTCTTTTATTTTGTGCTGCCCTGCTTTGCACCTCCCCTTGTTGGCCAGCAATGCACTGCTAGTGCTCTTATGGATTTTGATATTCATAAGCATGAACTTTGGGTTGCCTGTTATGGAAGGGCCATGTGCTTTCTTCATGATAGGAGCCAGCTCCAGCCCATGCCAGGAGGCTGACACCCTAGACAGTTTACCTGGGACAGAGACAAAGGACTCCTCTTGCCATGAGGTTTCTCTCTCTCTGTCTCAGCACGCTGGTCAACCCCTGCCCCCTCCAACGTACCTGCATAGTTATGCTAACGCAGTTGCTTAGCAACTAATGTTCGGGCCATCAGCCAGTGGCCAAAGTCATTGACTAACAATAGATGTGGCCAGGTGAGTCGTTGGACCCCTGTCCAAAGTCCACTTCCTGGTGAGATCATAGTTTTGCAATATTGTCCATCCCCCAGCCCTCCTCCTTTTGTCCACCTTTAACCTATGGAAGGGTCCAAGAGGGATGGACCGCCTAAGAGGTGTGTTAGTGTGATGTGGTCTGATCAGCCTGCCCCCAAGACCACCTAAAAAAAGACCTTGCACAGAGGCATTTGCTGTCTTGAGCCATCGTCCCCTGCTTCCCCCCCCCCCCCCTCATGTCCAGTTTGCCTTCCCAGTCCCTCTAATCTTCTGTTGGAACAAGGATCCATCTCCAGGATAGGTAAAGTATCACTCATCAATGAAACTCCTCCTGCTAATGTAACAGTGCTATTTTCTATCTTTATTTCTTAGGCCTGTGTGTATGTGTGTGTGAATCTGTTTTTGTGTGCTTGAACAACATCATTCAGTAAACAGCATTTAATTTGCCATCTGCCTCACGTGCCTCTTTCCTTGAGAACTCCCGGGAGGGGTGGGACCCTGGTATAGTTGGCAAGAACCCGTGTATTTTGCCAATTGCTAAGTGTAAATTAAAGCAATTCGGCTAACAGAAATTGGGGGCTCTGTCTGGGATTGCCCTGCAGGTCAAAGGTCGCGCCAAAGTAGATGGGCGTGTCTTTTGACCAGCAGACGTAGGGGAAAAACCACTTCCGGAGCTCTAGGAGAGGCTGTATGATCGGTTTCTGTCTGCGTTAGTGGCTCTAGTGAGCAAATCTATTGTGGGTGGGCTCTATCGTGGGAAGGGATCCACAGAGGAACAGTGTAGGGCGCTAGGTATATTGCACCCACACCACACACACTACACACACCCGCTGAGTCCGAAAAGAGGAAATTTTCTTTGAGCGCACCCTCGCTTTTCCTTGTGTTTTATTTCGCTAAACGAAGTGGAATTAATTAATTTTGGTTTGGGGTTATCCTGAAAGGCATATTGTCGTGAAACCCTACTGGCGAAAGGAAGTCCAGTTTTTGAGCCCGTGAAAACTCGTAATTGTGGTTAGAGGTAATCCAAAAAAGGCTAGAGGAAGCCCAGAAACCTTGTGTTACGGGTTAGGAGGTAATCCCGTTAGAGAAGTGGAGGTTTGGCCACCCCATTCTCGAAAACCCAGAGTTAAGAGGCAAGGAGCCTCAGAGACAAAGGAGTCTCTTTGGGTTTTAAGTGATCCCTGTAGCCGAGGAACGGATATTCCCAGTCTCTAAACATTTCTTTTAGGGTTAGGAGTAAGCCCCGAGTCTGAAGGAACGGATATTCCTCAGCTCCAAAAACCAAGTTTTGGGTTAAAAAGTAATCCCTGAGTGTCGCGGGGTGAAAGTCTCTCGGCCCTAAAAACTGCTTTGGCTCGGTGCCTGTTTTATGGTGACGTTGGCTACCTTGTGCCAACAACAGTAACTGTATAAGTACGGAAGATGGGAGACAACTCCCCTTCCAGTGCCCCTGTTTGAGGTAAGCCAAGAAGGGGGGAGAAGACTTCCCTTTTCATTGCCCCTGTTTTAGTGAAAGCAGGAGACTCTCCTTGACATACTCCTTTTCCCCAAGGTTAGTTCCTCAGATCCGTGCATCTGAAGTTAGTTAGGGGGACCCCAGAAATCAGGGTCTTTTCCCTTTGGTGGCCATAGACCAATTTGGTAACTGTAACTTAAGTTTGCTCCTCAGATCCGAGAATCTGAAGTTTGTTTAAGGGAGGTGCCTGGAAACAGGGTCTTTTCCTTTTGGTGAATCTTATTGTGTAAATTAAAGGAGTCTTTAGGGCTTCCTTTTTTGGCTTCCTTTTTTGGATGTGATAATTTAAGAGAGTAAAGGAGTATTCTCTTTTGGTTAGGAACTGAACTAAGCAAGTGAAAATGTGCCCTGCTGTGAGAGTTCTGCTCAAAGTAGTCAAGGATCAGATCTTGGTTGGTTAACCACAGTTCTTTATTACCTATTCCTACATTAGTACAGCATCTCGGATTATTGTCAGAGATGAGACAAATAATACAAGCGGGTCTATTATACCATTCCAAGGAGTTTGAATTACCCATAGATAGCCAATCCCCTTAAGGGAAAATTGGCGGGCTAAAAGGTGTCTTGACCGTTTGGTTCTCACAGGAAAAAAGTGAGGTGTTAAGCAGTAAATTTCCTCTCCCAAACCAGACCCCTCAGATGTTTCGAGTTCACATAACAATCAATGGCTCCAAGGTTCTTTTGCATTTGATAAGAGATGAGAAGCATCCTCCCCTTGAAGTTACTGCCGGAGCAGCTGGAATGCGGAGGCAGGGATGTGAGGCCTCCTTGTTCTCGCAAATCATGGTTGTCACCCTCCCGGCCAAGACAGAAACAGTGCATTATGGTTACATAGGTTCAAATATACTTTAGATACATAGGATAGTTAAAGACATGCATGCAAGAAGTTAACTCTATATCTGGCTAATACATTGGCTGAATTTGCAGATTCTGACACCCTGCCCTCCTCATAATTCACTTCACCTAGCTTTATCAGGAAACATTTTATGAAACAGTTTGGTCAGTTTAGGAGCATGAACATGTTCAGAGCAAATCCACTCGTTGTGTTCCGGGCCGAAATCTAACCATCTAACTAAGTAATATAATCGGCCTCTTCGCATCTTGGAATCAAGGATTTCAGTTATCTCGAAGTGAGGGGCCCCCTCCTTCATCAGTGGAGGAGGAACTGGAGGAGCTGGATGCCAAGCATTCGGCCCAGGATCTTTCTTCAGTAGGCTGAAATGAAACACAGGGTGCACAGAACTCAGTGATTTAGGCAGTTCCAGTTCAAAAGACACATCCGATATTTTGCGTAGTACTTTATAGGGTCCAACTCTTAAAATCCGATGGGGAAGCATTGGGGACATTCTCGATGGTAGGCAATGGTTTCCCCTCAAAACCCCCTACTGCCATGAAGGGAGAGACTCCCGTGGAAGAGTGCACTGCATTGTTGTAACTATATTCTGCAAACGGCAGCAATTCCACCCAATTGTCTTGGTGATAATTAGTGTAACATCTCAGAAACTGCTCCAATATTTGATTAGTTCGTTCGGATTGGCCATCGGTCTCTGGGTGGTAACCCGAACTCAGGGCTGGTTCTATGTCCATCATTTTCAGGAGCTCCCGCCAGAAGCTGGCAACGAACTGACTTCCCCTGTCGGATACCACTCTCTTCGGAAAAGCGTGTAATTTAATCACGTGATTGAAAAAGGCTTTGGCCATCCCTTTAGCGGTGGGCAATTGCTTGAAAGGGGTGAAATGCGCTTGCTTCGAGAATGTGTCTACCACCACCCAAATAACCGTTTTTCCCTTAGAAGGGGGCAAATTGGTGATAAAGTCCATGGCTATGGCCTCCCAGGGTCTTGAGGGGGTGGGTAGGGGGTGCAACAATCCCGGAACTTTTCCCCCCCGCTTTTTGCACATTAAACAGGTCTGGCAAGCCGAGACGAAGTCGGAGACGTCTCGGCGCATGCGCGGCCACCAGAATTGACGCTGGATCAAATTAAGTGTTTTTAGGAAGCCAAAGTGCCCGGCAAGCTTAGACGAGTGGCAGGTTAACAATATCTCTTTACGTTTGACCTTCGGCACCACTAGTTTGTCTCCATGCAGCCAACACTGATCCTCTCTCTTAGAGCATTCCTCCAGAGCTTCCAATTCCTCTACCTCCTCAGGAGCATAATCCCCCCCCCCAAACACATTTCCCAATGTCCAACTGGGCCTTCTTAGCTTGGCTCCTGGTGACCACTGCCCCCCCTAACTGCTGGGGGGAGAACATGGAGTCAAACACCTCTTCCTTGACACTTTCATGTTGGGGCAACCTGGACAGTGCGTCTGCCAAGGAGTTAGCTTTCCCAGGAAAATGCTTAAGCACAAAGTTAAACTTGGAGAAGAAATCGGCCCATCGCAGCTGTTTGGCGTTGAGGGATCTCTGAGTGCGCAGCGCCTCCAGATTCTTATGATCAGTCCATATTTCAAACGGAGTCTGCGCACCCTCCAACCAATGCCGCCACGTAGTGAGCGCCAACCTAATGGCTGCGGCTTCTTTGTCCCAGACCGACCAATTCCTTTCCGTTTCGTTAAATTTTTTCGAAATATAAGCCAGCGGGTGCAATTTCCCTTCCGGACCACTTTGGAATATGGCCCCCCCCATGGCTACATCAGACGCGTCTACATGGATCACGAATTCTTTGGTTTCGTCAGGGTGCGCTAGAATGGGCTCCGAAGTAAAAAGAGTCTTTAAAGTCTCAAACGCCCTCTGACACTCCCCGTTCCAAGCTATTTTTTCTCCTGGCTTCCCTGCCTCGGGCCCTCTCCCCTTAGTTTTTAGTAAGTCCGTTAAGGGGAGAGTAACCTTAGCAAAGTCCTTGATGAAGGTTCGGTAAAAATTACAAAATTCTAAAAGGCTCTGCAATTGTTTTCTCGTTCGCGGAGCCTCCCATTGCGCCACCGCCTCCACCTTCCCCGGGTCCATTTCCAAACCCTTCTGAGAGATGCGATAGCCCAGGAAGTCCACGGACTCACGGTGGAATTCACACTTGGATAGCTTCACATATAGCTGGTTTTTTAGTAAGGTAGCGAGGACTTCCCTGACTAATTTCACATGTGCTTTCTTATCAGTAGAATAGATCAAGATATCATCATGTAACATAACACGCCTTTAAATAGGTGCTTGTGCAACACTTCGTTGATTAAACTCATAAAGACCCCGGGCGCGCCACTTAAGCCGAACGGCATCACTAGATATTCGAATTGTCCCAGGGGGGTATTAAAGGCAGTCTTGGATTCATCCCCTTCCCTGATGCGCACCCTGAAATAGGCATCTCGTAAATCCAGCTTGGTAAAAATCTTCCCCTTAGCAGCTTCCGCCAAGAGGTCTTTTATTAAAGGGAGGGGGTAAGCGTTGGTAGTGGAGACCGCATTCAGTCCCCTATAGTCAGTGCATAATCGCAAACCCCCATCCTTTTTTTTTCTGAACAGCACCGGCGCGGCAAAGGGGGACTTGGCTGGGCGGATGAAACCGCGCACTAGATTTTTGTCCAAGAACTTTCGCAACTCTTCCCGCTCCAACGGGCTCATGGAGTACAATTTCCCTTTTGGGAGTTTCTCTCCTGGGAGTAGTTCTATGGCACAATCCGACAGTCGGTGGGGGGGCAGCTCGTCCGCCTCAGTCTCGCTGAACACTTCCAGCAAATCTCTATACTCCTTGGGCACCATGGTGGGGGTGAGCGCGAGCGCGGGGACCGGGGGAGGAGGGGTCGGGGGTCCGGGTCCCCACTCCGGGTCCCATTTATGGGTAAGGCAGCGTTCGTCCACCCACGAGATCTTCCCTTCGCTCCATTTAATATAAGGGTCGTGCGCCCCGAGCCAAGGGCTGCCCAATACCATAGGGAACTGGGCGTTTGGGGTGATGACAAAAGCCCGCTTCTCCCAGTGTTCCCCCGTCCCCAAAATCAGGCTCTCAGTCTCTGCTATGCATTCCTCTTTCATCTCCGACCCATCCATTTGAGTGAACTTTAGGGGTTCCACCAATGGGGTGACTTTTGGTCCTAGCCCTTCCACTACCAAGGGGCTGATCAGGTCTCGCGCACACCCAGAGTCAATTAACGCGCGTACCCTCATGTGGGTACCTGATCCAGGGGTCACCACAGTCACTACCATATATAATAGGGGGCCAGGGATGCTCACCGGAGATGGCGCTTCTTGGCGGGGGACCTGCAGCTCTGCGCCGCTCACTGCAGGCCGTTGGAGTTTCCCGACATCTGCGTCTCCATCAGCTCTAGCTCCCCCTGGTCACTGGCAGCTCCCTCCAGCTGCAACGCCCGGGGTTTCATTGGTGTTTTTCCCCGGCTAGGGGTGCTCCCCACTACGGGTGTCGAGGTCTTCGGGCCTTCCCCCCCCCCCCTCTTGGGCAGGCAGAGGCGAAATGGCCACTCTCCCCACTCTTCATGCACAGCCCTTGCCGAAACCTAGCATCTCGGACGTCTTGCACGCTGGATCGGGGCTTCGCTCTGGGGGCTGCTTTGCTGGCCGCCGTCACCGAAGCTCCCATCTTGATCAAGGCGAATCGCTCCTCCATGTCGATGGCGGCTCTCATCCAGGTGGCCAAGGTGCCCGGACGGCCCCCCAGCAGCACGGTTTCGTAGATCTCCGGATTCAGGCCCTCCCAATACTTCTCCATGAATAATTCCTCCGGCCATCCGTGGATCTTGGCCGCGATGCGCCTGAACTTGTCAGTGTAATCCCTCACCGTCGATCTCCCCTGGAACAGCTTTCTTAGTTGATTACGGGCCTTTTCCTCACCCAGGGGGTCTTCGAACTGATGGCGGAGGGCCCACATGAAGTTGTTCAGGGAACGCAACTCAGGTCCTGGGGTGTCGTGCAGGCTCACATACCAGTTGCTGGCGGTGTCTTTCAGCTTGGATCCGATGTAACCAATCCGTTCTTTCTCGGTGGGATAGAGGTGGCCCCAGCTGTCCAGGAATCTCTCTATCTCCAGCATGAAGAAACGCAGCTTCTCCGGGTCCCCATCGAAGGTGGTCGTCAAAGGGTCGGAGGGGGCTGGGCGGGCGACCGGAGCGGCCGGGGCTGGGGCGGGTGCTGGAACGGGCCCTGGCACCGGAACGACCGGCTGGACTGGTTGTGCCGGCAGAGCGGGCGCCTGCGGCTGAACCGGAACCCCTCCGGGCGCCGCTGGCTGTTGTGGGGCTCCTACCCCCTGACCGGGGAGAGCTCCTTGCACTGCCCTCATAGCGTCTCGAAATTGGTGCTGGAGATCGAGGGCCAACTCGCGGAGCTCGGCGGTGAGTTGAAGTCGCAACTCTCCCATCATCTGCTCCAAGGGGACTATCTGCTCTTCTCCATACGGATCGGGCCCATACGGACCTGTCCCCTCTCCTTCGAAAGGCGGGCGACGCGGCTCTCCACAGTAGATCGGCTCGCGGTCGTCCCCAAGGTAGCTCGGTCTCCCTCGATCGAGCTGGTCTCCGGTCAGCGAAACCCGTACCCCTTTCCGATCGTGTACCCACGAATCCACGGTCCGACGACCGAATTTGCTCCAGGCGTACTTGGGGGTCACGCTCTGATGAGGAATCAGGCGCGGGATGTAGTGAGCCCGCTGGCTCGTGGTCACCGGCACTTCGGGACCTCCTCCGCCGCCACCACCCCCGTTCCCCGGATCCTTCGGGGTAACGGGAGTATCTTCGGGAGTAGTAGGGTTGAGGGGGACCGCGTCGTCGTCTGACATGGTCAGGAACGGCTGAGTCCCAATCACAGATCTCTGACAATCTGTGAGAGTTCTGCTCAAAGTAGTCAAGGATCAGATCTTGGTTGGTTAACCACAGTTCTTTATTACCTATTCCTACATTAGTACAGCATCTCGGATTATTGTCAGAGATGAGACAAATAATACAAGCGGGTCTATTATACCATTCCAAGGAGTTTGAATTACCCATAGATAGCCAATCCCCTTAAGGGAAAATTGGCGGGCTAAAAGGTGTCTTGACCGTTTGGTTCTCACAGGAAAAAAGTGAGGTGTTAAGCAGTAAATTTCCTCTCCCAAACCAGACCCCTCAGATGTTTCGAGTTCACATAACAATCAATGGCTCCAAGGTTCTTTTGCATTTGATAAGAGATGAGAAGCATCCTCCCCTTGAAGTTACTGCCGGAGCAGCTGGAATGCGGAGGCAGGGATGTGAGGCCTCCTTGTTCTCGCAAATCATGGTTGTCACCCTCCCGGCCAAGACAGAAACAGTGCATTATGGTTACATAGGTTCAAATATACTTTAGATACATAGGATAGTTAAAGACATGCATGCAAGAAGTTAACTCTATATCTGGCTAATACATTGGCTGAATTTGCAGATTCTGACACCTGCAAGGAAGGCAGAGGTCTAAAAATGCTGTCTTAAGGAAACAGAAAAACCCAGCAGGCAGAAATAAGTCACCAGTCTTGCCATGCTGAGATCAAGTTCCCCTAGAAAACAGCAGCTTGAGACCCTAATTGCATTTGAACCCTGTGAGACGCTGCTAGACTTCCCATAAAAGAATTTTTTAAAAATCCCTAAAATCCCTGTAATCTTGAACAGAATAATGAAAATTCTGCACCTTTTGTTAAAATAGGAAAATGGGAGCCTAAAATGCCTCAACTAAAATTCCTCGGAGAGCCCAGCCAACTCTCAGTATTAGGAACACAAGCAGGCATTCAGTACAGCCAGGATGGCTGCAGCAAAATAAAATCTCCCCCCCCCCCCTCCATTCCAACCCCAGGGAAAGAAACTGGGTAAGAGATGGGCAAGGGATCCTCAGGAAGCAAGCGCTCTCCTTCTAATCCTTTGTAAATAAAACTTGGAAGGAATGGTGTTAATCCCCAAGAGACTACTGCCCAGAGAATAGCATTTCCCTGTGGCAATGTCAGTCTCCAGGCAAGACCTGGAGCTCTCCTGGAGCTCCCCTGGAGTTCTAACAGATCTCCAGACTACAGAGTCTAATTTCTCTGTAGAAAGTGAGTGCTTGTGGGAGGAGGGAAGACTTCATGGTTTTTGCCCCACTGGAGTCTCCATCCTTCTTGAAACCTCAGCCTGAATCTCCAGGAATCTCCTGCCTGGACCTGACAACCTTAAACAGAGCTCGAGACCAACAAGTCCAACTTTTGTAACTTTAAGATGAGTGATCAACCTTAGCTGTAGAACACATGCCCCCAGAAAGAACTTAGATTCAGGGCTATAAAACAGCACAGCTATGTTACCAAACTTTCCAAATCAAGCTTAAATGCCAGGAATAATCTTCCTGTAATTGAGAGAAATTGAGGAAAAAAAATTGTACCTCTGTTTTTACCTTTTAAAATACAGAACCCTACAAATCCCAGTCTCTTCCCAACTGCCTTTGGAAGAGAACTGGACCCCATTTGAGCCACATTTGAAATGGCCTCTGAGCTTGAACAGAGGTCAGCCTCTTGCCCCGGGGAGGACACTGTACGAACAAATAGGGTTTTTCTGTCTGTTTCATTCTGGCCTATGCGGGTCAAGTGAACACAGAAAAGTTCTTTAAAACAACCACAAGACTGACAATTTAAAACTTGATTAAGCATAGGAAATGTAATTTGTTTTGGAACATGGAAGCTCCTAAGCTTCCTTCTTTCTGTAAACTCTCTATAGTCCATAGAGACACCAATCTCCAGGTCAGAACTGGAGACTTCCCATTGAACTGCTGGGGAAGGAGAAAAACCTCTCCTCCCCCCACAGAACCTTCTTCCATTTTGAAACCTCAGTAGGTACAATGTGTTTGTTTTATGTTATAAAGCCTTTAAAGGGTGCCCCTTCTAGAGGGTTTAGGAAAAGCCACGTTTTCCTTTGACATATTTTGTTTTAAATATTCATCTGGCCCACAGTTCAAGAGTAACTGAGGGACAAATACCTTTTTTTTAAAGTGGCACATTTTCAAACTTTTGAGCCCCAGCAGTGAGGTAGTTTCCCATGTCTGCAAGAAGCAGCAAATTCTCCATTTTGACTACAATGTATTTGTACTTTAGTGGCTCCTGATACAGCATGAATTGGCAAAGCTCAGGCAGGCTCTCCTTCCAGCTGCCTTTGAAAAAACAAAATAAAACAAAACTGAGCCCACTTTGGCCTTAAGATGCTGAAAGAAGTTAAATTCTAAAACCTCATGGCAGGTATGAGGTAAGATGGAGGAGTGCTGGTAATTGTTGCTTTTCCCCTGTTCTGTTAGGGCTATTTTTCCTTCTCAACCCTAGAGAGAAAAGTTCTTATATCACCCCCACCTTAAAGGAACTGAAGGGGGGGTGCACAGTGAAAAAGAAAGAGAGAGAGGAATGGTTTTTTTTTTCTTTTTACTTTGGCTCTGTTTTGTAAATTCACAGAGGGCTCTGTGAATTCAAGGGGGGGAGTGCAAGGAGAGTGCAAGGAATTTTTGGTGCAAGGAATTTTTTTTTCAGTTTTCCCTTCTTTTAATCTGGCCTGGAAAAGACCCAAACTTTTTGAACTATAGCAGCAGTTCTGCTAAAATACTTTGAGACTCATGTTGAAATTCAAAACTAGCCATGTGGCACATAGTTTGAGAGAGAGCCTCATCAGACAAAGACAGTCTATCTGGAAAATCTTGCCATCCAACAAAAGCCTCCTCTCCTCCCCCATCTCTTGTGAAATTTGCATTATCAAAGAGCCAGTAGTTCTGAAATGAGGTGGAGAGGGGGTTGTTTGTCATTGTTCTCCTTCCCTCTTTTTGTTAAGCATAATTTCCCTCTGCAACCAGAGACAAAAGTCCCCCCCCTTTCTCTCTCTAAGGCAACCGGGAGGGGGTGGGTAGTGAATATTTGGAATTTTTCCTTCCTTTTTGGCTAAGAATGTGGCCACTATTGCGAGAATGTCAGTCTCCAGGAGAGCCCTGGAGAATCCCCCAAAGTTACAGCCTTTCTCCAGAATGCTAAAGTCAGTTTCTCTGGAAATGGGTTGATTTGATGCAATATTAATTTTATGCAATTTTTATGCACTGTTCTTTCTAAATTGCATCTCCTAATCTACAGGAATCTCCTGGACTGGAGTTGGCAACCCTACCCTTTATGACTGTAGAATGCTTTGAAAGGAAGGTTCTTAAACTAGGTTTCAGTTCCCTTTTTGGGCAAACTGCTCTAGAGTTGCCCCTCTGCCAAAAGACAACAGATAATTGCTTGGAAGTTAAAAGTTCTTTTTGTTGTTATATCATAGCTTTTTTTTTTTTTTAATAAATTTTTATTGATTTTTCCCTATAACTACAACTATAACGCTACAATCTAAGCTACGTATACCTTATACAGAGAGTACTTTATCATTTGCTTAATACTACCTTATTACATAATATAATTATGAAGCATTTAGAACCTTGGATAAATTTCAATTACTTTGTTACTGCTACTATAAAAAATATCAAAACTATTTGGCAGGCACGCCCACCTAGAGAAATACGATTAATTAAACAATTTATAATACATAAGTGCAATGCTTAATAAAACAGTTTAATCACTATTTCTTCTTTCGTCCTCTTCTTGTCTTAACAGTCTCAACTACTTTTGGAGCTGCAGCTCCTTTTTCCGAGTCAGACACTTCTTCTTCACTCTTTGAGCTATCAAATCCATACATGCTTTCTTGCGAGGCCAGTGAACCATCTGAGTCTCTCCCAGTTTTCTGCTCTTTGCTTTTTTCCAGAAATTTTTTCACTTGTTGAACAGAGTCAATCTTATACTTCTGTCAGAATCTACTAATTCAGACATTATGTTATTCATGCTTGTACTTTCAAAGTAGCTATATGTCTTTCTTTTTCCCATGTAACTGTCATGTACTGATGCTTGTCCAGACCGGGAGAGTGACACCAGTAAATTATGTGAACAAGGAGGCCTCACATCCCTGCCTCCGCATTCCAGCTGCTCCGGCAGGAACTTCAAGGGAGGATACCTCTCATCTCTTATCACATGCAAAAACCTTGAGGCCATTGATTGTTATGTGAACTGGTAAGATCTGAGGGGTCTGGTTTGGGAGAGGAAATTTACAGCTTAACACCTCACTCTTTTCCTGTGAGAACCAAACGGCCAGAACACCTCTTTGCCCGCCAATTTTCCCTTAAGGTGATTGGCTACCTATGGGTAATTCAAACTTCTTGGAATGGTATAATAGACCTGCTTGTATTATCTGTCTCATCTCTGACAATAATCCGAGACGCTGTACTAATGTAGAGATTGGAAATAAAGAACTGTGGTTAACCAACCAAGATCTGATCCTTGACTACTTTGAGCAGAAATCTCACAGATTGTCAGAGATCTGTGACTGGGACTTAGCCGTTCCTGACCATGTCAGACGACAACACGGTCCCTATCCCTACCCCCGAAGATGTCCCTGCCACCCCGACGGACCAGGGGAACGGTGGTGGAGGCGGCGGAGGGGCCCCCGAAGTGCCGGTGACTACGATTCAGGGGGCTCACTACATCCCGCGCCTACCTCCTCGTCAGAGCGGGACCCCCAAGTACGCTTGGAGCCAGTTCGGTCGTGGGACCGTGGATTCTTGGGTGCACGACCGGAAAGGGGCACGGGTTTCGTTCCCTGGCGATCCGCTCGATCGAGGGAGACCGAGCTACCTGGGAGACGACTGCGAGCCGATCTACGGAGGAGAACCGCGTCGCCCGCCCATGGAAGGAGAGAGAACCGGCCCGTATGGGCCCGATCCGTATCGGGGAGATCAGATGCCACAACTAGACCAGATGATGGGAGATTTACGGCTCCAACTCACCGCCGAGCTACGAGAATTGGCCCTCGATCTCCAGTACCAATTTCGAGACGCTATGAGGGTCATGCAAGAGGCTCTCCCAGGCCCGGGGACGGGAGTTCAGCAGCCGCCGGTGGTTCCCGGAGGAGCCCCGATTCAGCCACAGGCGCCCGCGCAGCCGAGGCAGCCGGCGCAGCCAGCCCCGCCGGTCGTCCCTCCACAGGTGCCTGGTCCCGCCCCAGCACCGGTCCTGGCGCCGGCCGGTCCGATCGCCCGCCCAGCCCCCTCCGACCCTCTGACGACTACTTTCGATGGGGACCCCGAGAAGCTGCATTTCTTCCTGTTGGAGATCGAGCGGTTCCTGGACAGCTGGGGCCATCTCTATCCTACAGAGAGGGAGCGGATTGGCTACATCGGGTCCAAGCTGAAAGACACCGCCAGCGATTGGTATGTGAGCCTGCACGATGCCCCCGGACCTGAGCTACGTTCGTTGAACAACTTCATGTGGGCCCTTCGGCACCAATACGAGGACCCCCTGGGAGAGGAAAAGGCCCGGAACCAACTACGGAAGCTGTTCCAGGGGAGATCCACAGTGAGGGACTACACCGATAAGTTCCGGCGCATCGCGGCCAAAATCCACGGTTGGCCCGAGGAACTTTTCATGGAGAAGTACCGGGAGGGTCTTAACCCGGAAATTTACGAGACTGTGTTGCTGGGGGGCCGTCCGGGAACGTTGGCTACTTGGATGAGGGCGGCAACCGACGTGGAGGAGAGGTTTACTCTAATTAAGATGGGAACATCGGCTACAGCGGCCAGCAAAGCAGCGCCAAGAGCAAAGCCGAGGCCCAGTGTGCAAGACATCCGAGATGCCAGGTTTCGACAAGGGTTGTGCATGAAATGTGGGGAAAGTGGCCACTTTGCCTCAGCGTGTCCGAGAGGGGGAGGAAAGGGGCCGAAGACCTCGACGCCTGTGGCAGGGAGCACTCCTAGCAGAGGGAAGACCCCGCTCAAACCCCGGGCGTTGCAACTGGAAGGAGCCACGAGCGAACAAGGGGAGCTGGAGCTGATGGAAACGCAGATGTCGGGAAACTCCAACGGCCTGCAATGAGCGGCGCAGAGCTGCAGGTCCCCCGCCAAGAAGCGCCATCTCTGGTGAGCATCCCTGGCCCCCTGTTATATATGGTAGTGACAGTGATGACCCCGGGATCGGGCACGCACATGAGAGTCCGCGCTCTAATTGACTCTGGGTGCGCTCGAGACTTAATTAGCCCTTTGGTGGTGGAAGGGTTGGGACCAAAAGTTACCCCGCTGGCAGAGCCCCTAAAATTCACCCAGATGGATGGGTCGGAAATGAAAGAAGAGTGCGTAGCTGAAACCGAGGGCCTGATTCTGGGAACAGGGGAACATTGGGAGAAGCAAGCCTTCGTCATCACCCCGAACGCCCAATTCCCCATGGTGTTGGGAAGCCCCTGGCTCAGTTCGCACGACCCTTACATCAAGTGGAGTGAAGGGAAGATCTCCTGGGTGGATGACCGGTGCCTAACGCACAAATGGGACTTGGAGTGGGGCCCAGGACCGCCAACTCCTCCTCCCCAACCCACCGCACTCGCACTCACCCCCTGCCTGGTGCCCAAGGAGTATAGAGACTTAATGGAGGTATTCAGCGAGACCGAGGCGGATGAGTTACCCCCACACCGACTGTCGGATTGTGCCATTGAACTACTCCCGGGCGAGAAACTCCCTAAGGGGAAGCTTTATTCCATGAGTCCCTTAGAGCGAGAGGAACTGCGCAAGTTTCTGGACAAAAACTTGGCGCGCGGCTTCATCCGGCCAGCAAAGTCCCCTTTTGCCGCCCCTGTTTTATTCCGGAAAAAGAAAGACGGGGGGCTGCGCCTGTGCACAGACTATAGGGGGCTGAACGCTGTCTCTACTACTAACGCCTACCCCCTCCCCTTAATAAAGGACTTATTGACCGAAGCGGCTAAGGGGAAAATGTTCACCAAGCTAGATCTGCGGGATGCTTACTTCAGGGTGCGCATAAGGGAGGGGGATGAGCCCAAGACTGCATTCAACACCCCCCTGGGACAGTTTGAATACCTGGTGATGCCGTTCGGCTTAAGTGGCGCACCTGGGGTCTTTATGAGTTTGATAACTGAAGTGTTGCACAAGCACCTGTTTAAGGGGGTGTTATGTTACATAGATGATATCTTGATCTATTCTACTGATAAGAGAGAGCACGTGAAATTAGTCCGAGAAGTCCTTTCCACCTTGCTAAAAAACCAGCTGTATGTTAAGTTGTCAAAGTGTGAGTTCCATCGTGAGTCGGTAGACTTCTTGGGATATCGCATTTCTCAGAGAGGGCTGGAAATGGACCCAGCAAAAGTAGAGGTGGTGGTGCAGTGGGAGGCTCCGCGAACAAGAAAACAATTACAGAGCCTGTTAGGATTTTGTAACTTCTATCGAACCTTCATAAAAGACTTTGCGACAGTCACCCTCCCGCTAACGGATTTGCTGAAAACCAAGGGGAGGGGGACGGAGGCCGGGAAGCCGGGGGAAAGAATTGCCTGGAGTGGGGAGTGCCAAAGGGCGTTCAAAACCTTAAAAACCCTTTTCACCTCGGAGCCCATCTTAGCCCATCCAGACGAAACCAAAGAGTTTATAATCCATGTAGATGCTTCCGATGTGGCCATGGGGGGGGGGGCCATACTACAACACGGGCCGGATGGGAAGTTACACCCCCTAGCTTACATCTCAAAAAAATTTAACGACACCGAGAGAAATTGGTCCGTGTGGGATAAGGAAGCCGCGGCTATTCGGTTAGCGCTCACTACGTGGCGGCATTGGCTGGAGGGAGCGCAAACCCCGTTTGAGATCTGGACTGATCATAAAAACCTGGAAGCGCTGCGCACGCAGAGATCCCTCAATGCAAAGCAACTGCGGTGGGCAGACTTCTTCTCCAAATTTAATTTTGTGCTGAAACATTTCCCAGGGAAGGCCAACTCCTTAGCAGACGCACTCTCCAGATTGCCTCAACACGAGAGCGTGAAGGAAGATGTGTTCGACTCCATGTTCTCCCCCCAGCAGCTAGGAGGGGCAGTAGTCACTAGGAGCCAGCTCAGGAAAACTCAGTTGGACATTGGGGCGTGCGATTGGGGGGGAGACTATGCTCCCGAGGAAATCAAAGAATTGGAGGCCTTAGACGAATGCTCAAAAAAGGAAAACCAGTGTTGGTTTCATGGAGACAAACTGGTGGTGCCCCAAAGCAAACGTAAGGATGTGCTACTGGCATGCCACTCTTCCAAACTAGCAGGACATTTTGGATTTCTAAAAACGCTTAACTTAATTCAACGTCAGTTTTGGTGGCCGCGCATGCGCCGGGATGTTTCCGACTTCGTCTCGGCTTGCCAGACTTGCTTAATGTGCAAAAAGCGGGGGGGAAAGGTTCCGGGACTGTTGCATCCTCTACCCACCCCTTCTCGCCCTTGGGAGGCGATAGCTATGGATTTTATCACTAATCTGCCACCCTCGAAAGGGAAAACGGTCATTTGGGTGGTGGTAGACACGTTTTCAAAGCAAGCCCATTTCACCCCATTTAAGCAATTGCCCACAGCCAAGGGAATGGCCAAAGCTTTCTTCAACCACGTGATAAAATTACACGCTTTCCCTAAGAGGGTGGTATCCGACAGGGGCAGTCAATTCGTTGCCAACTTCTGGCGGGAGCTCCTGAAAATGATGGACATAGAACCCGCACTGAGTTCGGGTTACCACCCAGAAACCGATGGGCAGTCCGAACGAACTAATCAAATCTTGGAGCAGTTTTTAAGATGCTACACCAACTACCATCAAGATAATTGGGTGGAGTTATTGCCATTTGCGGAATATAGCTACAACAATGCTGTGCATTCTTCCACGGGTGTCTCCCCTTTCATGGCAGTGGGGGGTTTTGAAGGAAAACCGTTGCCTACCATTGAGAATGAGCCCAATGCTCCCCCCTCGGACTTTAAGAGTTGGTGGACAGCCTTGCAAGATTCCTGGCCATTGATAGCCAAGGCACTAGACCAGGCAAAAGAGGACTACAAAAAATACGCAGATCGGGGCCGAGCTGCAGGCTGGGATCTCCAGCCGGGGGACTCTGTCTATCTCTCCACTAAAAATATACATGGCTTGCAACCCAGTAGGAAACTGGGATGGAAATATGTAGGGCCCTACAAAGTGTTGCGTAAAATATCGGATGTGTCTTTTGAACTGGAATTGCCTAAATCACTGAGTTCTGTGCACCCTGTTTTTCATTTCAGCCTACTGAAGAAAGATCCTGGGCCGAATGCATGGCATCCAGTTCCTCCAGCTCCTCCTCCACTGATGAAGGAGGGGGCCCCTCATTTCGAGATAACTGAAATTCTAGATTCAAAAATGCGTAGGGGCCGATTATATTACTTAGTTAGATGGCTTGATTTCGGTCCGGAACACAATGAATGGATTCGCTCTGAGAATGTTCATGGTCCTAAACTAGTTAAAATGTTCCACAAAATGTTTCCTGATAAAGCTAGGTGAAGTTAATTATGAGGAGGCCAGTGTGTCAGAATCTACTAATTCAGACATTATGTTATTCATGCTTGTACTTTCAAAGTAGCTATATGTCTTTCTTTTTCCCATGTAACTGTCATGTACTGATGCTTGTCCAGACCGGGAGGGTGACACCAGTAAATTATGTGAACAAGGAGGCCTCACATCCCTGCCTCCGCATTCCAGCTGCTCCGGCAGGAACTTCAAGGGAGGATACCTCTCATCTCTTATCACATGCAAAAACCTTGAGGCCATTGATTGTTATGTGAACTGGTAAGATCTGAGGGGTCTGGTTTGGGAGAGGAAATTTACAGCTTAACACCTCACTCTTTTCCTGTGAGAACCAAACGGCCAGAACACCTCTTTGCCCGCCAATTTTCCCTTAAGGTGATTGGCTACCTATGGGTAATTCAAACTCCTTGGAATGGTATAATAGACCTGCTTGTATTATCTGTCTCATCTCTGACAATAATCCGAGATGCTGTACTAATGTAGAGATTGGAAATAAAGAACTGTGGTTAACCAACCAAGATCTGATCCTTGACTACTTTGAGCAGAAATCTCACAACTTCTTATCTTTGATGCTGAAGCATAGTCCTTCTGGAGTATTCCAACGATAGATGATAGACTCAGACTGGAGCCAAGATGTCAATTTTTTATAGGCTTTCCTTCTTTTCCTTATTTCAAATGGGATATCCTTCATCACTTTTACTTCTTCTCCCAGGATCTTCAGAGCTGCTTTGTTTGTGGTCCTAAGCACCACGTCTCTTGTAGATTTTTTGGAGAACCTTATCATAATTTCACCAGGCAGGCTTTTCTTTTTAGTATAATCTGGATAGGTTCTGTAAACCATATCCATATCGCTTTTTATATCCGCTGCTTTCATGCCTGTCACTGGTTCAAGTGCTTCACTTAGCAAATTTTTAAGGTCTTCTCCTGTGTTTTCTGGCACATTCTGAAGTCTTAGGAAAAAATTCGATCTTTCCATTTGTAATTTCAAAAGCTGATCGTGGTGGAAGGCCTTTTCCTTCTCTGCCTTTTGTAGTCTTGCGTCTTGGTTTTTTACTGAAGTTTTTACTTCCAGAAGTTCTCGCTGCAGCTTCTCTGTGGATTTATTCGACTCTTTTAGTTCTAGCTGCATTTTGTCCATCTTAACGTTGAGAGCTGTCATTTGGTCCACTAGAGGTCCACTAGAGGTCGCAATAACGAGCAGAACACCGCACTCATCTCCGTGGTATCAACCTTTGAACTCGGAGCTGTACTTCCTAGTTTGGGGGAAGGTTTCGGTTTCCCCGTCATTGTTGAGGCTACGCTCTTTGTTTATAGATAGATAAGATGAACGAAAGGAGCAAATTTTCAAACAGCACTTATGTCCTTCTAAAGTTTATATCTCCAAGTGAGCAATGCTGCCATCTAGCAAGGCGGATGGGCTTTTATTCCTGCAGTAACGCCACGTAAAGAGTCTCGTAAGTACGCTAGTCCCGGAGAGGGGGGGGGTTTCACTCCTCCCACCGTCTTCCCGCTATGTTCTGCTTTTCTTACTTCAGACTCACGTTTTCTCCTTGCGTAACTGTCAGTTCCAGCCTCATTGCTTCGCACTCTCTGCTGCTTCACGGATTTGCGCTTTCAGCCATACAGCTCCCACGGTGGGGGAACCTATGGGGGTGATGAAAAGGGATCTCGATCCCTCGGTCGCCACCGTAGGGAGAGATCCCCTTCGTGCCACTCCAGGCAGAGCCCCCTCACTGGGGGCTCGGCACCAGTCCAGAGCCCCTTCTTCCCGCCGGATACGGATCGTGCTCCCCGCAGTTGCAGAGGAGAGCGTCCGCCATTATCGCAAGTCTTGCCGGAAGTCCGTTATATCATAGCTTTTAATTCCTTAAGAACAAAATGCTGTTTCTAGAATTTTACAGTTTTTGGTAACTTTGCTTTTATTTGAAATCTTAAGATTGCTTCCTTGGCATACTTTCCTTCTAACCTTTTTTAGTACATCACATCTCAGGAATCTCTAGGAGAGACAGTATGGTGTAATGGTTGAGTGCATGGACTCTAATCTGGGAGCACTGGATTTGATTCCCCACTCTGCCACATGTAGCCGCTGGTGTGACCTTGGGTCAGTCACAAGTTCTTTCAGAGCTGTCCTTTCAAGAGCAGTCCTCAAGGGCACTCTCTCAGCCACTCCTACCTCAAAGGGTATATTCAACAGAGATACTGTTTCTATTTCCTTAAATGTGTTACTGCCTCTCATTCTCCGGCTTTGTCCTGTGTAGTATCAGTTTTTTAGATTTCTTTCTCATCTCACAGAAGTGGGTCCCTGCTAGCTCACTCTTTGCTAGTTTTCCTTAGTCTTGAGATACTATCGCAGTCATGGAATGTTCATACCATCATTTTAGCCATCTTGCTGTGACTTGGCTTTTTATCTGAAGTGTTTATCATGCAAATCCATTCTTCTGTTCTAGCTCAGCCTGGTTTCAGCCAGTGAGCTATGAAACTCTTTATATGCTCAGAGGAACTGTTTGCTGGCTCACAGCTTATGCCAGAGACCATGCTTTTTCTTGGGTTATGATCTTTCTGATTGACCTCTTAATCCATAAAGAATTCTTTGAGCCTTATCAAGGGCCACTGCTTGTTCTGTGTCTTGGATTTTCAAAACAGGTTGTGATCCAGCTGCTTGGTAAAATTATATCTCTGTCACTCATGCTATATTCTTTCATTTTTGTTTTGTTTGCACTCTGTGCACACAGGGTGCTATTTCTAACAAAAGCTTTATGCCTGGGACACTGCCCACAGCCCAGCTTCTCCATATACCCTACCAAAGGGCTTCTTTGAGGTGCATGATCAGCACCTTCTAAGTTTATTTTTCTTTTTGAGTTCTATCCCTGCATGGCCACAGTTTCTTTCTAGCCATGCAAACCCCTGCTAATCTTTCTCTTAAGTCTTTCATATCAGCAGGAACTCAAAGTCTGAACCTGCAATTGAAATCTTATGCCTGATAAGAAAGGCATCTTATAAGTAATTTTTAGGAATTGTTTGTTTTGTGTGTGTACTAATCATTTATTGCTTTTCAGGTTTTTGCTAGTTTTATTTTTATTTTGTTTTTTTTAATCCCTCTCCCACAACATGGGAGAAGTCAGATTGTCTGATAAAGTTTTGTTGCTATTTTGTCTTTTTACATTCTTTGACTTTTTATTTTTTGGGGAAGTCTAAACCACCCCCATAAGCCGGCATTTATTTTCTTTTTCTTTTTTGGGGGGCCGCCCAATTTTTCCTACAACCTTATAAGCCATGGCAATACAATTTAAATTTGGGGGGGGGGGAAATCTTTTCTGTTCTGAGCTCATGTATTATTATTATTTTTATTGTCTCCGGAAGACACTCTATTAAATGTGATCACATGTCTAGCAAAATGTCAATCTTGATACAAGGGGGGGAGAGACACTGTCAAATGTGTCCCCTCTTCTTATAAACTGCCAGTACATTGCATTGTGTTCTAATGAGTGATTGGGTGTCATATCCCAATCCTTCAATTTTGTGTTGCAATAATGCTTTTTTCTATATTTACTATGATCTAATATGTGCTACTAATCATTAAGAGTTTTGTTCTCCTTCTGTGTATGCTAAGGTGATGCATTTGATTTGTTCTCATATATATATTTCTACTGCCCCATTATGTTCTTCAAGTTCTCAGAAGTTTTGCTTATACAGGACCCCATGGACTGTACAATGGACTTCCAGGTGGGAAGAAAAAGGATGTTTTCTACCTCCATGGACTCTTGGGGGAGAGACTTCAACATCATGTGTACTCCTGATTTCTGTGACAGACAGGGACTGCCTCTGCCTGAGTGAAATATGAATTGCCCATACTTGCTAACATGATTTGTCTGATGATATACCTTCATTCAATTGTGATGTCCCAGATATTCCAATGATGTCTTCAGCCTCTGCACTCAAGCATCATCAATGCCAGTTACATACTAGTATCCAACTAGTATAGCCTTGCTTTTTCCCGTTCTGCTTTGATTAATAGCTATGTGTTTTAAAACATTACCTAGAGTTAGCCATTTGATTTAATATGCATTAATTATTTTGCTTTCCTTTCTGTATCTCTATAATGGTTAACAAATTATTAACCATTTTTCTTTCCGAATATATATACCCATGATGCTTTTAGGTAGCAAGGGGGGGCGACTCCTCAATATGCAAACCAGTCTCCTTCTTCCCGGCCGAACTGACTCGTGTCCGAGCTGAGAAGTGACGGGCATAGCCGAGAGCTTCATGAGCTAATGATCGAGACCCGAGCGAGGCATCCAAAGAGCCGAAGATGCACGAGTCCTGGTGTTCCATTAGTTACTATGTAAAGCGCGCCTCCCTCCTGCTTTGCAACACCAGTAGTCACGTTCCAGCACCCGAGCCTTGGCGCACAGGAGGGATGGACGAAGAAGTGTTTGTAACAATTTGATTTCCTTGTGGATTATTTTGTACTGGTGAATGAGTGAGTGTGTGAGTCTTAGCAATAAATATATTTTTGATACATGTAAAAGTAAGAATATTTGAGATAAGGAGTCTTAGTCTTCGGGCTGCATCAAAAGCCCTTCTGCCCCATAGGATTAGTTAAGAATGCTTTCCTTTATGAAGTTATAGGTGTGCCCCCGTTGGTGGCTAAGCTTACCTGTCCTGAAGTTGTGTGTCCGTTCGAAGGTAATTCGGCATTTTTGACAGGGTAGATTTTTGTCCTCTTTTATGTCCGTCCCTCGCAAACGTAAAGACTCCCAGGTCTTTCCCACACAGTTCCAGCCATGCCTACACCCCATCTAATTCGGGACCCTTCACCTGATGCTTTCAGGGTCCTGAGGGGGGGAATTGTTGGCCAGCAAGGCACTGCTAGTGCTCTTATGGATTTTGATATTCATAAGCATGAACTTTGGGTTGCCTGTTATGGAAGGGCCATGTGCTTTCTTCATGATAGGAGCCAGCTCCAGCCCATGCCAGGAGGCTGACACCCTAGACAGTTTACCTGGGACAGAGACAAAGGACTCCTCTTGCCATGAGGTTTCTCTCTCTCTGTCTCAGCACGCTGGTCAACCCCTGCCCCCTCCAACGTACCTGCATAGTTATGCTAACACAGTTGCTTAGCAACTAATGTTCGGGCCATCAGCCAGTGGCCAAAGTCATTGACTAACAATAGATGTGGCCAGGTGAGTCGTTGGACCCCTGTCCAAAGTCCACTTCCTGGTGAGATCATAGTTTTGCAATATTGTCCATCCCCCAGCCCTCCTCCTTTTGTCCACCTTTAACCTATGGAAGGGTCCAAGAGGGACGGACCGCCTAAGAGGTGTGTTAGTGTGATGTGGTCTGATCAGCCTGCCCTCAAGACCACCTAAAAAAAGACCTTGCACAGAGGCATTTGCTGTCTTGAGCCATCGTCCCCTGCTTCCCCCCCCCTCATGTCCAGCTTGCCTTCCCAGTCCCTCTAATCTTCTGTTGGAACAAGGATCCATCTCCAGGATAGGTAAAGTATCACTCATCAATGAAACTCCTGCTAATGTAACAGTGCTATTTTCTATCTTTATTTCTTAGGCCTGTGTGTATGTGTGTGTGAATCTGTTTTTGTGTGCTTGAACAACATCATTCAGTAAACAGCATTTAATTTGCCATCTGCCTCACGTGCCTCTTTCCTTGAGAACTCCCGGGAGGGGTGGGACCCTGGTATAGTTGGCAAGAACCCGTGTATTTTGCCAATTGCTAAGTGTAAATTAAAGCAATTCGGCTAACACCCTCCCCTTCTTTACACCATTTATTTTGTGCTACTGTTTGTGGCTTTTTGCCCACCTAACCAGTATCTGGTTTCATCTTTGGGCATACATACATAATTTGTACCTCACCACTATCCTGAGTTGCATCATTTGATGTTTGTAGAGGTTTTTAATGCTGCGTAATTATGTTTCAGTTGGTTTGAATTAGGCCCAATTTACACCTTCCCTCTAAAGTAGTTTGACTGCTGTCTTTTCCTATATTCATTTCACGCTGGTTTCAAATTTCACTCCCTGGATCTGAAGAGTACAAAGCAACAGGATCTGTTTAAAGTAGTATAATGCTAGCTTGATCACAGGAGGGCAATTAACGAATGTAAACAGTAATTTTTTAAACTAGAACAAGTATGGTTTGAAACTAGAAACCGGTATAGACGGGGTTTTTTTGAAACTAGAATGATTCCAGCGGGAAAGTCAGATGTAGATTTGACCTTAGTTAGAGAGATATACTATGTCTGAATGTGGAGTTTCCCTTCACTCATCATGGTTAATAGCCATTGATGGACCTCTTCCCCATGGCCTCACCTAACCAACCACCAGTGTTCCCTCTAAGCTGAGTCAGTGTCAGCTAGCTCACAGTTTTTTAGCCTCCAGCTCACATTTTTGTCTTAGCTCAGGAAGGATGGCTCCTCCAGAGCAAACTGATTTATACAGTAGCCAAATCACTCACTCATAAACTAAAACTTTACAGTAGCTCACAAAGTAGAACTTTTGCTCACAAGATCCCACAGCTTAGAGGGAGCATTACCTGTCTTCCTTTGAGTCTGGGCATCTGAGTCTGGGCATCAAAACATACTTCTCCTGGGCCCTGGAACTGCTTTTCAGGTTTGCCAAGGGGTGCCACTGGGAGATTTCTAGAGCCCAGGACAAAACTTCATCCCCGCTTCTTTCCAGAGATTCCCCAGAGTCTGGAGGCTACCCCCCCCTCAGTAAAAGTGTGCCAAGGCCAGGCACCAGCAGGGGGCCAGAGCGGAAGACAGTGTGAACCTCGGAGAGCCCGGGGGGTCTCAGAGCGACTGGTGGCAGGAGTCGCTCAAGCCTCAGAGGGCCTAGAGGGTCCTGGAGCGACTGGTGGCAGGAGTCGCTCGAGCCTCAGAGGGCCTAGAGGGTCCTGGAGCGACTGGTGGCAGGAGTCGCACAGGGCCCGAAGAGCGAGAGCCGGAAGCCCGGAAAACCAGTCCACCCTTGTTTCCGTCAGAAGACGGGATGGGGGAGCAGGAGAGTGGAAGGCACTGAGCCACCAAAGATCATCTACCCTGGTTGACTGCAGTGACTGTGAGATCCCCTCTCGTGGGGGAAGGATTGGTTCCCTCTAGCAAGCAGCATTATAGTGATGTTTTAGGTTAGGTTAGGTGTAGACTAGGGGTTATTATTATTATTAGGCCTTACTCTTTATTTATATAGTTAGAAGTTAGGTTAGTCATTTTAATCTTGCTGCCTGAAGTTTATTGGGGCAGCAACGAAGAGAGGTCAGGGTGGGCTTTAGTGATTGAGTATTGAATAGTAGTAGCCTACACAATACTAACCTGCTGGTTTTGGGTTGTTAGATGTTAGGAGGGAGTGGCTCAGGTTTAGCGTGGGTGGCTTGGGGGTTGGACCTCTTTCTGGGCTTTGTTGGCGCTGGTTGGCCTGTGACCGGCATTGTGACGTGTGAAGGCCGCTGGCATCAATGCCATCTGAACTGGGGATTCCAGTACTTCTGGGGCAGGGGAAATATAGCGGTGGGAGCAGGCGGGTTGTGAGGGGAAGGAGGCGGAGAAATGGAGAAGCTTGGCCTCCTTCCTGCCTGCGTCCCATCCCGAGAATGGCCGGCAGGGAGGCTGGGAAGGACCGTCCTCCGTCATTGTTGTTGTGTAATGCCAGGTCTATTAACAACAAAACTGCAACCCTGCAGGAATATCTCTTAGAGCAGGGTGCTGACCTGGCGTGCGTGACCGAGACCTGGGTGCAAGAGGGAGAGACAGTGGCTCTCTCTCAGTTAGCTCCACCCGGGTTCTCGGTCCTCCACCAATCACGGACTGAGGGCCGGGGAGGAGGAGTGGCACTGTTCATTCGGGAGGTTTACTCCTACAGGGCACTCCCGCCATTGAGGCTTGCGGGCATAGAGTGCACGGGCCTGGTGTGGGAAGCTGGGGAGAGGTTGGCTATTTGGCTGGTGTACCGGTCTCCCAACGCACCAGCCGATAGCCTGTCCTCGCTGGTCGAGGCTGTGTCGGGCTGGGCCTTGGAGCACCCAAGGCTTGTAGTCTTGGGTGACTTCAACGTCCATGCCGACGATGCGGCCTCTGTTCCGGCGAGGGATCTGGTGTCTTCCATGGCGGCACTAGGGCTCACCCAATTTATACAGGTTCCTACACACCAGGCCGGGCATACGCTCGACTTGATCTTTGCGGCGGGGGTTACGGTGGGGCAGTTGACTGCTACGGCAGTGCCATGGTCTGACCACTATGCTCTGAAGGCTCGTCTGATGGTGTCCCCCCAACTCCGTTTGGGTAGCAAGCGTATTTTAGCTCGCCCGCGGACCCTGATGGACCCACAGCGGTTCTTGACGGCTTTGCGGGAACCCATGCCTTCCAGCGGCTCATTAGATGGGCTGGTCGAGGGCTGGAATAACCGGCTCTCGGCGGCCATCGATGAGATCGCTCCCCGACGCCCTCTGCGCCCCCACTCTAAGCTGGCCCCCTGGTTTACCAAGGAGCTGAGGCTGATGAAGCGGGAACTCAGACGGCTAGAGAGACGGTGGCGGCGATCTTGCGACGAAGTATCAAGAGCATCTTATAGGACGTTTATGAGATCCTATGAGATGGCAATCAAGGCCGCTAAGAGGCAATTCTATGCGGCTGAGGTTGCATCTGCTAGCTCTCGCCCGGCCCAATTATTTAGAACTATTAGGTCTTTAACTACAGTGCCACAGAGCACATTAAATGATAGGGAATTGGAAATTGGCAGTGAGGCATTTGCGAGCTATTTTGCAGATAAGATCTTGCTGCTCCGCCGTGATCTCCCGGCCACAGTTGAGACAGTGTGTGAACTTGAGGCTCCATGCACGTCTTCTGGTTCCACCTTGGATCATTTCAGCCCTCTCAGTTTTGAGGAGGTTGACAGGTTGCTCCTGACTGTACGCCCAACCTCGTGCAGCCTTGATCCCTGCCCCTCGTGGCTTATAAAAGCTTGCCACGAGGGGTTGTGTGGTGCGCTTCGGGAGATTATTAACAAGTCCTTCGTTGAAGGGCGGTTCCCGGAGGCGCTCAAGGTTGCGATGGTCCGTCCCCTCCTTAAAAAACCATCTTTGGACCCGGCTGTATTGGCCAACTATCGGCCGGTGTCTAACCTATCCTATTTGGGCAAGGTACTGGAGAGGGCGGTGGCGATACAGTTGCAGAGCTTCATGGATGACACCTCCATGCTAGACCCGTTTCAATCTGGCTTCCGACCAGGTCATGGGACGGAGTCGGTCTTGGTTGCCCTCACGGATGACCTCCGAAGACATCTGGATCGAGGCAGTACGGCAGCACTGGTGTTGTTAGATCTGTCGGCGGCTTTTGATGTGGTTGACCACCAGTTGCTGATCCACCGCCTCACCGATGCGGGGATACGGGGGCTTGCTTTACAATGGCTCGCCTCCTTTCTCCAAGATCGGGGACAGAGGGTTGCGCTCGGGGAACAGACCTCCCAGAGGCACCCACTGGTGTGTGGTGTGCCTGAAGGGGCGGTTCTGTCCCCGATGTTGTTTAACACCTATAATCGCTCCCTCGCCCAGATTGTCAGGAGGCATGGGCTGGGTTGTCACCAATATGCGGATGACACCCAGCTCTATTTGTTGTTGGGCGGCCAGTCCGGCTCTACCCCAGATGACCTGGAGCGGGTACTGCAAGAGGTTGCGGGCTGGCTTCAACTGAGTCGACTGAAATTGAATCCTCTGAAGATGGAGGTCCTGTGCCTGAGTCGGACCGGATCGGGGTTGGGGCATCCACTTCCGTCCTTCAGTGGGGCACCATTGGTGCCAGCTCTGAGGGTCAGGAGTTTGGCGCTTTGACGATGGAGGCCCAGGTAGCAGCCACTGCCAAAGCAGCCTTTTTCCACCTACGGTTGATTAGGCAGTTGGCCCCCTTCCTCGAACGCGAAGACCTAGCCACAGTGATCCATGCTATGGTCACCTCACGTCTTGACCACTGTAACGCTCTCTACTTAGGGCTGCCCTTGTCTCAGATCCGGAGGCTGCAGCTAGTGCAGAATGCTGCGGCCAGGCTGTTGACGGGTCTCTCGTTGAGGGACCATGTCCGGCCTGTGCTGCGGACGCTGCACTGGCTGCCTATAGCATACCGGATCAGGTTCAAGGTGCTGGTGTTGACCTTTAAAGCTCTTTATGGTCAGGGGCCTGCCTACTTGAGGGACCGCCTTTCCCCATATCAGCCCCAGAGGTTACTGAGGTCAGGCATACAGAATCGCCTGACTTGCCCCAGTCCAAAAGAAGCCCGTTTGACTTGCACCAGGGCCAGGGCTTTCTCGGTGGCGGCTCCTTACTGGTGGAATGAGCTCCCGGATGACATCAGGGCCCTGCGGGACTTATTGCAATTCCGCAGGGCCTGTAAGACGGAGCTCTTCCGCCAGGCTTTCAAATAGGAGCCGCCATCGGATGGAGAACTGGTTTTAACATCGCCCTGGTCCTGGGGGGAGTACCCCCGCCGCCTTCGCTTACCGGGAAACTCGGATGTCGCCATCTTTGAAAATTTTATGGGAATTTTATTATGTATTTTGTATTTGTATTTTAATGTTTTTATATTGTAAACCTATAAGGTACTGGAATTTGTTAGCCGCCTTGAGCCGGTCCCCCTGGCTAGGCGGGATATAAATGGAACAAATAAATAAATAAAAGGCAGTTGTAACTGGGTGCCCCCCAGTTGCAGCACCCTTCAAAATTTCCTAGCTGATGACCTCAACATGGGGAGGACTTGGGAAAGAGATCGGTCCTTCTGATAGGACATATTTCCCTGTGTCCCCAAGCAGCTGGAAAGCTCTTAACATTCCCATCTCAAAGAGGCATCGCTGTCTAGTTCTGGCAGGACAAGGTGGGGGCTCAGGTATGCTGTTTACCTGCCCGGTCATGTTCCAGCCCGGTTCTGATAGGGTGGGAGGCATGTCTGGCTTGGACCTGGCAGGATGAACACAGCAGGGAAGGAAGAGAAGGGCTGTGACATGGGTTGAAATCTAGAGCCATTGGGATTCCTGCCACCAACTCCCCCACCCCCACAAATCCAGCTGGGCTCTCGGGTGTCTGAAGCAGCCACTCACTCAATCTGGGCATTCTTTCATGGCTGTACTGGACATCTCCTTCATTTGCTCTGTACCTGTAGGCTTGCAGCCTGCTGTATTAATCTTCTTTGTAGTTCTGTTGAATGGAATACAGGGTGAATGTTTGCTACGGCAGGCCCATAGCTATGGTGGGGCATTTTGGGGCTCAGCCCCCCAACTTACCACCCTGGCCAGGCCCCCCAGCTTATTCCTTGTGCTCCCTCCCCGCGGCAGCTCTGTGTATGTCTCCTCGGCAACTTGCTTGAAATGGGAGAAGGGGAGGTGGGGGCTAGCGCACAGCTGCACGCCACGCTGCTGCGAATTTGCAGCTTGGAGGTTCAGGCACGCGGCCCCGCTTTTCCCCCAAAGCATTTAGACTTTAGATGTTTTGAGGGAGAAGTGAGGGGCCACATGCATGGGGGGGGAATCTGTGGCTTGAAGGGAGAGAAGGCACCGCGTGTGCCTTCAGTCCAAGGTGCGAATTCGTGGCTTGGAGTGCAGGTGTGTGGCCCCGCTTCTCCCCCAAAGCATTTAAAGGGACCTTTTAAATGCTTTGGGGGAGAAGCGGGGAATTTCAGTCCCCCCCCTTTTTAAGTCTCCCCAAAGTAAAAAACCCTGCATATGGGCCTGTGCTAGAGATACTAAATACCTGTTTTTTTGAAGACTAAAGTGAGGACCTCAGCATGGGGAGGACTTGGGAAAGAGATCGGTCCTTCTGATAGGACATATTTCCCTGTGTCCCCAGCAGCTGGAAAGCTCTTAACATTCCCATCTCGAAGAGGCATCGCTGTCTAGTTCTGGCAGAAGGCCACTACACCAAACAAGACATGAACATACATGAGCAGTATGTGTCGTGGTTGGAGTGGTGAATCTGGGTCCAGATCCTCACTCGGCCTGAAAGCTGAGTTTCAGTTACACTGTGACACCTGATGAGCCCACCTTGGACCTGGATGGTGACGGACTGCACAGGTCTTGGAGGTCATGACAGGCCTAAGCCATGCCACCTCACTGCCTTCTACACAACTGGTTCCAGCAGTGCTGCCCCCTAGTAGTTATTTGGGTGAAAAACAGGCTCCATGTGGCAGCCAAAAGGTTCTGGCAATCCATGGTTCAGACGTGTATCATGTTGGTGAGCTGCCCTTGGCACTCTGTACATGCAAGCAGGACCCCCTATCTCCTGGGTTCCTGTAATGTAGTATGCTCTGTGTAGCAACCAGCCTGCCATGTGCTCCCAGGTAATGGCACCCGCCGCATGGCCAGAGCACATGGTCAGGCAGAGAGGGGAGCTTGAATCTGGAGGAACAATAGACATCCGGATTGAAAGCCTCCACCAATGTGGGACCTAGGTTCTCCCTGGGGAGCCAATGCAATCAAAGGCTCCTCCAGGGAACCTATGACAAACATGCGCATATGTTAAGCCCCTATCAGGTCTTTTGGGTGCGGCCAGAGGTGTGGCTCCGGCCAGCATATAATGAGAGCCCTGGAGCCCTGGAAGCAAGCTTGTTCTGACCATCTACTGGGCATGCTGAATCACTCAATAAAGACTTCATGATTTCACCGCTCCTGGTCTCCTGAGTCCAGTACTCTTCAGTTCCCCAGCTGCATGGACAAAACCAACTAGACCAACTCATGTTCACAAGTTCTACCAAAGATGAGTAGGAGCAGGTTGGGTCCTACCCCATAGGCATTCGCTCCTTGCAACTAATAACTTCCAAAATGCCCGACACTGGAACTAAACTAGCTGAAAGATCAAAAGAATGCAAGATTAATGTCAGGACCAAGCAAATCACCTGTGATCAATCTCCCACATCCCCACTACCCATTTCTACATTTTTAAAAAAATTACTGGACATGAACAAAAGGAGCAAAAGAAATAAAATAAGCAGGTGACCTCCAATGTCTTAATGCTGTCATAAAGCTCTTTCCAAGACTGTTCTTTCCTTTGCTTGCTGAAACCTTCAATGCCCACCATCTGCCCACCCACCCTCAGAAACATCCCAACAAAACATACATTACGGGTGGACAATGGTGGGCTTTGTCCGAATATTCTGTGGAAGCTTGGACTTTTGCTGGGCATCCAGGAAGAATGGCGCCATTGTTTGCCAGCACTCAGAACATCTGTCTGAGAGCTCAACCCCTTGATTCATGATGCATTCAGGAACAAGATTGTTGGGGTAACCTTGGTGGACTTCCAGGCACTCTTCTGCTATAGCAGTAGATAGAACCAGGCAGGGGTCATTACGAGCAGGAGCTTGGGGGAGCTCAGCTCCGGGAGTTGGTGCCAGCCCCTGCCCCCCGCGGGGAAATGCCTGCTTGTGTCATGGCTGCAGCAAAATGACCCCATCCTTGGAAAGGTCCTTGTTCCTCTGACCAGCCTTCTGAAGGATTCAGCCACCACTGAAGCTATCCTCCCAGAATAGTAGTGTTTCTGAGGCTTGGATTAGTAGCTGTCCCCTCTCTGCCAGGTTTCTTTCTTTCTTTCTTTCTTTCTTTCTTTCTTTCTTTCTTTCTTTCTTTCTTTCTTTCTTTCTTTCTTTCTTTCTTTCTTTCTTTCTTTCTTTCTTTCTTTCTCTCTCTCTCTCTCTCTCTCTCTCTCTCTCTCTCTCTCTCTCTCTCTCTCTCTCTCTCTCTCCATCTGACATACTTCCGGTGATGTCAGGTGGTGTAGCGTATGCATATAAGTTATGCTAATGAGTTATGCTAATGAGCTCCTGCACCTCTTTTTCTACAAAATGACCCCTGGTTGTATATATTTGTTCTTGTAGCCTTCCCTGAGCCCTGCTGTGCAGGGGAGAGAGGACTAGAAATCCAATTAAATAATAAAATTATTATTATTACCTCTCAGCTTGGCATGTGGAAGATCTCAGGTTCAGTCCCTGGCATCTCTGGCTAAAAGGGTCAGGTAGCTGTCAGAGACCTCCACCTAAGACCCTGGAGAGCTGCTGCCAGTCTGGGTGGACAGTACTGACCTTGGTGGACCAAGGGTCTGATTGAGTGTCATGCAGCTTAATATGCATTTGTGTGTTTTATTATACCCTCTTTTTTTTTTTCAATTTTTATAAATTTTTTAACACCACATCATATACCACAACATTTACATATTCATTGAGCCACATTCATTTCCATCCATAAATAAAATTTTGACCATATCATCATAGGGTCTGCTTTTTCAATTGGGTTTAACAAAAAGCTCAATTTTACCATTTCTGCCCAGTCTAATAATTTAACTACTAGGGCTTCCTTTCCCGGGAGTGACGACATTTTCCAATGTTTAGCCCAGACAATACGTGCTGCTGTTAAAATATAAACTAATAATTTTTGTTCGTTTTTTGACAGTCCATCCGGATACATGTTCAATAAGAATGTCTCTGGAGCTAGCGGTACATCAAGGTCCATAATCTCCTTAATCATTGCTTTGATCATTGTCCAGAAATTTTGAACAGCCTTACATTCCCACCACATGTGGTAAAACGTGCCAATTTTGTTACTACATAACCAACATTTATTGGAGGCAGTTTTAAAACATTTGTGAAGCTTATCGGGTGGCCAGTACCATCGATAGAAAAGTTTGTATATGTTTTCTTTATAATTTATGACACTTAAAAATTTTAATGATCTCCAAATTTTTGACCAACGATCTATCTCAATATTATAACCAAAATCCCTCATCCAGGCCAACATTGATGGTTTGATTTTTTCTTCATACATCTCATACTTTAAAATTAATTTATATATTTTACTCAGTTTATTATTACTTGACCAGATCAACTCTAATTCATTCGGTTCCTGATCGAACCCCTTTTTTTATCCATATAGTATCTAGAATGTAATTGATTTCTTTCCCACCATGTTAGTTGAAGATCCAGTTCTTCTTTTAATTGTAATTCTGTTTTCATATTTCCTCTATCATCCAATAGTTTATCATAATTCACTAAATTATTTATTTTGACAAGCGTTGGTTTGGTAAAGGCTTCCAATGGTGAAACCCATCTGGGTATTTTAACATAGAACTTTTCTTTAATATCTAGCCATGTTTTCATTAGGGCTGATCTCAACATATGCGTATTAAAGTTGGAATGAATTTTTTGTTTATCATACCATACATCGGCATGCCAGCCCATGTATAGATCATGTCCCTCCAACGTCAAAACCCTTCTGTTATCCAACATTATCCAGTCCTTTATCCAGACCAAGGCTGCCGCTTTCCCATATGCTTCCCAGTTGGGTACTCCTAATCCTCCTTCCTCTTTACAGTCTTGTAACAATTTCCATTTTACCCGTGGTTTTTTTGGAAACCAGATAAATTTTTTTGTTAGGCTGTTGATTTCTTTATAGAATCTAGACTTTTCTTTTAATAAAGGAATCGATTGGGCCAAAAATAAAAATTTAGGCAGAATATTCATTTTGACAGCTGCTATTTTCCCCAACCAGGATAAATGTAAGTTTTTCCAATTATTTAGGTCGCTTTTAATTTTTTTGAGTAGTGTATAATAATTATCCTCTATAAGGGAACTAGTTTTGTTAGTGCATATTATCCCTAAGTACTTTACTTTTCTGGCTACCGATATTCCAAATTGTTTTTGTGTTTTCAATTCCATCTGTCTAGAGCAGTTTTTTACAAGGAGTTTTGTCTTTTGCATGTTTATTTTTAATCCCGCTACCTTTCCATATTCCTTAATTATTTCTAATAGCCTGCCTAAGGAGGTCTCCGGTTCTTCCATGATAAACATTACGTCGTCTGCGTAGGCACATACCTTATACTCCTCGCCTTTACATCTCAATCCCCTAACAGTTTTATCTTCTCTGACCTGATCACATAGAGACTCTAGAGCATAAATAAATAAGAGCGGAGATAAAGGGCATCCCTGCCTCGAGCCTTTTCTTATCTTTATTTCCTGTGAGATGTCCGCGTTTATTCTCAATCTAGCCGTTTGATTTTTATAAATTGCTCCAATCATCGCTTTAAACTTGTCACCTGGATTTGCTTCTTCTAGTTTGGCCATTAAAAATTTCCAAGATAGATTATCAAACACTTTTTCTGCATCCATAAACATCAGCATTGCTGGCTTCTCTGGATGCATTTCAAAGTATTCTAAGGTATTAATTAGCGTTCTTAAGTTCTCCCTTAATTGCCTATTTGGTAAAAATCCCACTTGATCTCTATGTATTATTTCACATAGCACTCTCTTAAATCTTTCAGCCAAAATATTAGCAAATATTTTATAATCTGCATTTAATAATGATATCGGTCTATAGTTGCAGATGTTATCCAAGTTATCATTACCTTTAGGTATTAAGGTTATGAGTGCATTGTTCCACGATTCTGGCAAGGTGTTGGTATTACTTATGGATTGTATCAAGTCCTTAAGGACTAGTGAGATTTGGCCTTCAAACATCTTATAAAATTCTCCTGGTAAACCATCCGGACCTGGCATTTTATTCTTTTTTTGCCTTTTGATTGCTTCCACCACCTCACAAATAGTAACTGGCTCACTTAATCTCCTCCTTTGCTCCTCTGTAAATCTTGTTCTCATTTTTCCTTTTAGATATTTCCTAATTAAGGCTTCTTCTTGTTGTTGTTGTTTATAAATATCACTAAAATATTCCTCTGCTATTTTTTTAAAATCATTTATTAGGTATTTGTTTTCTCCATTTTTATCTTTTAGTGTTGTTATTATTTTTTTCCCTTCCTGTCTTTTTAGTCTATAAGCTAGCCATCTTGATGGTTTATTGGCCTGTTCAAAAAAGATTAATTTATTGTACTCTATCTTCTTTCCTACTTCTTTGTTCAACAACAAATTTAATCTATGTTGTGCAAGCTGCAAGCGGTATTTACTATCCTCTTTTCCTCTAGCGTTTAACCTATTTCTTTCCTCTATTTCTATTTGTTTGACCAACTGCTCATATTTTTTATTCTCTTTTTTCTTTTTCCATGCAGAATAACTAATCATTTTTCCCCTTGTATATGCTTTAAAAGTATCCCAGATTGTATTAATAGATATCTGCGGTTGTAAGTTTCTCTGAAAAAAATCCTTAATATCTTTTTTGTATGTCTCCACAAAAGCCTGGTCTTTTAATAAGTATCTATTCATCGTCCATCTGGACGTTTTCCTAGCCTCTGTCAATGATATTAATATCGGGTTGTGATCAGCAAAAGTTAGGGGACATATCTCCACCTCACTCATCTCCATTATTATTGGCCTTGAGACCCAAGCCATATCAATCCTAGACCATGACTTGTGCCTGTTTGAGTAAAAAGTGTATGCCAAACTGTTTTTATGTTTAGTCCTCCAGGCGTCCAGCAGGCCCTGTTCTTCTGCCATCTGAAAAAAGATGTCGGATAATTTTTGGCCTTTATACTTATTCCCTAGTTTATTCATTGTTTTCCTATCCAACTTTCTATCCACGACAGTGTTATAATCTCCGATAAGACATAGGTTATTGTTGTTTTTAATCCTCAATACCTCTGCCAGTTCTTTCAAAAATAAAGTTTGGTTAGTGTTTGGCGCGTAGATGTTTACAATTACATATTCCTTCCCATTTCTTATTATAGTTACTGCAATTATTCTACCATCTTTAGATGAATAAAGTAGCTGAGGGTGTAGCTGATCTTTAATGTATATTACTACTCCTCTCTTTTTTTTCTTTCTCATCCGCCGCTACAAAGGCCTCCCCCAATTTTTTACAGTTAAGATATTTTACATGGCTCTTTTTAATATGGGTTTCTTGGAGACATATTATATCCACTTTCATTTTAGCCAGTTGATGAAATGTGCGTTTCCTTTTCTGTGGTACATTCAGGCCGTTTATGTTAATCGATATGATCTTACATTCTTTAGAACTCCTTTCCATCTTTGTTCTTCATGTCTTTTGCCCGGCTCTTGGACTGGTTTCTGGTTTGGATTTGAGGAGAGACTCGTGTATTTCCCTTCTCTTCTCTCTTCTTGCTCTTTTTTGACTTACTTTTTTTGTCTTCTTCTCTGCTTTCCTGTTCTTCTTTTTCCGATGCTGAATCTTCATCCATTTCGTCATCTTTCTCTTCAAAAAATCCAAAGTCTGCTCCAAAATTTTCTAAGAAGTTTTCCAGTTTAAAGGTTGAGTCCAGTTTATGCCTTCGTCCCTTATACTCAAATAATAATCCCTCAGGGATGGCCCATCTGTACTCAATGCCTTTATCACAAAGTAGACTTGCTAGCCGCTGGTATGGACGTCTTCTTTCCCTAACTCTCCAGGGAACTTCTCTCAGGAATCTTATATCTTCTCCTTTATTTCTCTCTTATTAAATCTAATGTGGACTTCTCTGGGTGTATTGAACTTTCTAGCATACGCTGTTGTTCTTCTATAGATTCCATCCATCTCTGTTTGCAGTTCTTGTCCGGAGCTGATCTTTAGTTACTCTGATATCGCACTGGCCAGTTCTTCCTTCAAATTGGCACCAAGCTTTTCGGGAACATTCTGACATCTTAGCATGCAAGCAGCCTTATCCATTTCTAGATTTATTAAGGACTTTTCCAATCTCTCATTTTTGGCTTTCATTTCTTGTAATTCCAGATCCAGGTCTCTAACTCTGGCATGCATCCGCCTTCCTCCCGCCATTAGTGATTGGATGTCAGCTTTATTGGCTTGAATGTCAGTTTTATTAGTCATCACTTGGGTCTTTATTTCTTCTACCTCTGACTTGATCTGCATGGCCAACTCATCCATCTTATTGTACATGGGCGCTATTTCTTTTTGGATGAGAGCTGGAAACCTCTCTTCAACTTTATCCATTAGTACAGGCAAAGTGTTCTCCATGACTGCCTTAACCGCAGCTGTGACAGATTCTTCGATCATTGCTTTAATTTCTTTGGATGTTTGCCCTGGATTGTTTGTGGCCGGCTTCATCTGGCTGATTGAAGTAGCTTGCGCTGGAGAGGTTAGTGAGCCTTTCCTGGTTGGGCCTGGGATGCCACTTGCCATATGTATCTTATCAAAGGGTGAGGTGCAGTCCTTGTGTTTCAAACTAATGTTCTCTCTTAAATCAGTGGGGAGTAATTCCTACTCTCAAAATTAGGGGGTTTATTTTATTTAGCTATTAATCTATGAAATTAATTATTCAGTTAATTTTTATTGGATTTATTAATCAATTTTATTATATTATTAACAATTCAGATTTTTAATTAATTAATATGACTTAATCAGTTTATACACTTTAGTCAGTTCAATTGATTTGATTGACTGACTACTTAATTTCTAATTTACAGTGTTCCCGATTAAATACTTTAAATACTTTAAATAATTAATTTAATTTACCCTGATTTTGAGAGCAAACTAACTTCTATCTCCTACTGGCTACTTGATATCTGCTCCACATATATATATCTGTAGTTGTAATTTATTTATCTCCAACTTTCAAACTATATTTTATATAAACAAAAAAAAAATTAATCAGATAGAATACGATTTTTTCAGTCCCACTTCTACTCACACACCAGCACTTTAGGGTTTAATTAACTAAATTAGCCCAACTTTCAACCCTTTCCCCGCTTCCTTTTAAACTATATCACTTTTTAAGTATTTTGCGTCACACTACGTCAATCTCGTAAGTTCACTGTCCTTAGTAGCATAGAATACTCCTTCTACTTAGGCTGTTAACGTAGTTTCCGTAGCTCTGTCGTAGTCCCCTGGTCTCAGCCTCTGCTTCTTGCGCCATCTCCGTCGCACACTCCGAGTCTCTGCTTTTCCTGTCTGCTTTCCACCGCGTCTGCGCCTGCGCCGTCCCTAGGAATCTGCCCGACGCCGAAGCCTCCCCCTCCTCACACGTAGACCTTCTTTCTGCTCCGAAGAGATGCCAATGCAGCCTCCAAACTCCAGAAAAAACTCCAACACAGCCTCCCAGCTCAGCAACCAAGACACCACGAATCCGCAGCACCGGTAAATGAGAAACAAATACAAAAGATAGGAGGTTAGTGCAGCGTTATTTTAACTTTGTCTCCCCCCCCCCGCCATTTTATATTGTCCTGTATTTTAACCGGCCGCTTTCCTCAGGGCGTATACTATCTCCCCAACCTCCTTCAAAACCACCCCACCTCGGGAAAATATTACAGTACTGGTAAAATTTAAGTTCAGATTGTACACTCAACTTCTAACTATTTGTTGTTGGTCAGTCCTTCTCATATGGCTCCTTATGGTTCCTTTCCCTCTTCTCCCGGTCGACTCCAGACCCTGGAACTGCCGGTGCTCCTCTTCAGCTTCTGCTCAGAGCACAAGCTACTTCGGGGAAACTTGCCTCAGTTCCCAAAAGTATAACTTGAAGCTCTCTGCTTCTTCCTACCCTACAGGCTGGAGGAAAGGCAGTAGTTTTTAGCCTAGAAAACTGAAAGGTTTACAAGCAGACATGGGAGCTCACACTCCCTGCGACTGCTGCGAGGGCAAGCGGAACCGGAACCTATTATACCCTGTCTTGATGTTTAAAATACTGGCGACTGTTTTGCCTCTGGGCAAAATTCACTTTCCAAGTTCCCATCTAAGAGGATAATACAGTGCAAAGTTATTTCAGTGTCCTGAAACTGGAGTAACTCTGCATTGCATCACGCTGTAAATGTTTTGAGTCCAGTGGCACCTTTAAGACCAACAAAGTACGATTCTGGGTATAAGCTTTTGTGTGCAGGCACACTTCTTCAGATACTGAATATCTGTAAATGTTGTGGCCCTGGAGTACTTGAAGGACCACCCCTCCCCTTTGGCCAGTCCATAAGTGAAGACCCTCTTCCCAAGCCCTGCTCTCTGTGCTTCTCACTTGCAAAGGTGAAGCAGGTGGTGCAGCACTTTTGCAGTAGTGACACCCTGCCTTTGGAATAAACTTCTTTAGTGCTTCTCTTTACTGTTTCTTAAGAACTAAGCAGAACCAGAGCCAGTTTGGTGTAGTGGTTAAATGCATGGATTCTAATCTAGGAGAACCGGGTTTGATTCCCCACTCCTCCACTTGCACCTGCTGGGTGACCTTGGACAAAGCCGTAGTTCTGGCACAGTTGTTCTTGAAAAAGAGCAGTTTCTGGCAGAGCTCTCTCAGCCCCATCTACCTCACAGGGTGTCTGTTGTGGGGAAGGGAAGGGAAGAGGAGTTTGTGAGGTTGAGGGAAAGCATCATGCCCAAGGTCGCCTTGTAAGTATGTGGCAGAGATGAGAGACCTTTTGGGGGCTTCCTCATATGTGGCTTGCTCAACTTCTGACCCCTAACAGGACATCAGCTATCACAAAAAGCAGTGGAATATGTGAGGGGGTGTAGTGTATGCAAATAAGAGTGTGGTGTATGCAAATAAGTTATGCTAATGAGTTATGCTAATGAGCTCCTGCACCTCTTTTTCTAAGAAATGACCCCTGAGATCAAGTGACAGTATACTGGTGTATAATGCTTTCACATCTAAGCAAGAGAACATGAATGAGGCATCAATGAGGCCTTGGGAATGTGAGGCATGAAAGGTCTCTGGGGAAATTTCTGGGATTGGAATGTGAGGGATCAACCTCTGCTGCGCAAGTTTAGATCTGCTTCAAGCAGCTATATGGAGAGGTGGGGTACACAAGATTTTAGAGCGTCTTGCTATATCACAACAGACTTCAATGTTTTCAGACCTGGGACCTATTTTAGGCACCCAAGCAACAAGGGACCCACTGAACTGCAAGCACATGACATCTAGTCACATGACAGGAAGAAGGGGAGCCAGAACTACCACCTCACTGAAGTCTAGGCCAGGTCTGTGGGATAAAAGCAAGAGAAATCCACGAGTTGAAACCCATTTCCATTGCAGATTACTCTTACTCAAATCACAGCAAGTTGTTACGACATGGAGGAGAAATTAAGTTATCTACAATCTGGTCTCTTCTTGTTGTTTTTCTGTTTAAAAGCCTCCATGCCCAATCTGCCAAGCAAATATGAAAAAAGCCCTCTATCTGCATATGGATCCAACATCCATGACCTGAGGGATTCTGGCCAGTAAACAGTATGTGTGAAGAGGAGGGGGGCGGAGCATTGCATCTGATGGCAGACGCAGATTGGGGGTACTCCCAACCTCGAACTCCCATTCTGGCTTATAACTCTCTAAATCTGTGTTATCAACGTCGAAATATAATGGGCAGAAACTCGAAGGCAAAAAGCTCTGGAAATCCCTTCTCCTCCAAGCTTGGTAAAGTCTTATTTTACCTGGGACTCCACAACGAAAAAATCAGGTCTAGAGTCCACAGGTGGAGAAAATATGGTGGATGGCAGCACACCCACGCGGGAAACCTCCGGTACTGAGGGGACTCCGATTACTCGTGAGGACTTAAATGTTTTGAAAATGGACCTTCTAAAATCTTTCACCTGTTTAGTTGCTGACCTTCTTCAGCCAATTCGTAAACAATTAGATGATATAAGTAAAGAACTCAGTGATATTACAAAAATCGTGAAAAATAATGCCGAACTGACTAATGCTTCAGGATGAAATTAAATCTTTGCAAACTGCAGAAAAGCAAGCTACTTCTAGGATAAATGCCTTAGAAAATCATTGGAGACAATATAATTTAAAATTTAGAGGAATTGACGAAGGGGCTGAAGAGGGCAAAGATCTCACAAGCTTTATAGCTTCCTGGCTCGCCTCAATTTTGGAGTTAGAGAAAGGAGTGGCCCCTATCATCACTAAGGCCTATCGTAAGTATTTACATATGACACTAATACTTTTGTGAAGTCACTCAGGTCTCTTGGACTTCTTAAGAGTTTATTTTATATTTTATATGTTATAGGGGAGTAAGCCAAAAATTGTAGACTTAAAGTTAGAATAGTTAATAGTTTCCCCCTTAGTTTGGTAGTACTCCTCTAGGAGAGGTGACAGAAGTGGTCACCTTGTTTCTTTCCTTTTATAGGAATCCCCTGAGGATATACCTGTCAATAGTTTGGCAGGGTTTATTTTTAGTTTTGCCACAGTTATCTAAACGTTTAATTAAGTTGGGGTGTTGGTTTGTTTTAACTTTTTATTTTTGTTTTTGTGGTTTGTTCAATGTCTCACCAGTTTAAATTTGTCTCCTGGAACGCTAGAGGTCTAAATAACAAAACGAAATTATATAGAACTTCTTTTTGGACAAAAGAACGCCCTAGCATGCTTTGTCTTCAAGAAACTCACCTTAGAAATCCTACAAAATATGTTTTAAAATCAACTTGGTTTTCTCAACAATTTCATGCAGCCGAGTCTTCAAAGGCGAGAGGTAAGGCAATTTGGATTTCTAAAACCTTTCCTTTTCATTGTACTCATTCGAAATTGGATCCAAGGGGTAGGTTTATTTTTTTGAAGGGAACTTTGGATGGCAAAGACTTGACCATCACTTCTATCTATGCCCCAAATGAAAACCAACTATCCTTTATTAAAGATACACTGCAACTTCTAATGGATTTTAAACAAGGAGACATAGTTATTGGCTGTGATTTAAATTTTATTGTTGATCCTAAATTGGACCGTACTCATAAAAAACATACAAATATAAACATTAACAAGACAAAATTGACAGGCCTGGCGCAAATATTAGATTCCTTTAGTTTGTTAGATCTTTGGAGAGTTCTGAACCCAGGGGCAAAACAATTTTCATTTTATTCACATACTCATGATATATACACCTGCATAGATTATATCTTAATTTCACAATTTTTATTAATTCATTTTTTAAATGCAGATATGGGGAGTAGTATTTCTTCTGATCACGCCTGGGTCGTAGGTTCCTTTGATAATTGCACAAATGATGGTAAGGGTCCAAACTGGGTCTTAAACAAAATGTTACTTCAAGATGAGAATATAGTTCAAAATGTCTTGGCTAAAATAAATGAATACTTTCAATTCAATGCAAATTGTGAAGCTTCCCAACATAATATTTGGAATGCATTTAAGATTGTATCCAGAGGCCATCTGATTTCTATTGCCTCGCTCTACAAGAAAGAAAGACAAACAAATCACAGAGTTAATGGGAAACATAAAAGCCTTAGAACTTAAACACATGAGGTTTGGGGGTAAAAAATACTTATGTAAGCTTAATTTAGAGTGACAAAAACTAGACCTATTAGAGACCTCCAAAGTTCATAAGAATTTGCTATTTTTGAAATAGAAATACATCACTAGAACCAATAAATCCATTAAAATGTTAAAAAAGGTTTGTAAAAAAGGTGACAAATTCACTAATTTCTACCATTAAAGATACAAATGGCATATTACATAATACCTCAAAAAAGATCACATCAACTTTTTATTCTTTATTTCAAAATTTATATACATCCACTAATCCTGATGGTAAGAAAATAAGAGACTACTTTAATTCTATAAAATTTGCACCCAAATGAATGGCAGACCATCAGGAATTTTTGGATAGCCCCATTACTTCTCAGGAGGTTATAGACATTATAAAAACAATGAACAATAACAAAACCCCAGGTAGAGACGGTCTTCCATTCGAGTTCTATAAGAAACTTCAACCTGTTATATTAGACCATCTTACTAAAACATTGAAAGCGGTTCTTTTTATTTTTATATACATTTTTATTATTTTTTAAATGTTACAATACAAACTTTCTTAAATAACAACCATTTAACATGACTAACAAACGAAACCAACAATTTTAACCATAACTTACTTCAAACATCGTTTTCTCAAAACACAAAATTCAAATAGTTAGTAGGTACTTTATATATTGCATTATTACTTGTAGAGACATAGGGAAAAAAATCTATACCATCTATTCATAAAGTCATTTGACATACCACAAGAAAATTGAGATTTAATTTGGGTGGTTAACTTATCTGCTACAGCCACATCCCAGCACTTAATACTCCACTGTCTAAGTGACGGAATCATAGGAGTATTCCAGTATTTTGCTAAAATAGATTTCGCCGCTGATAATAATAGCGAAATGAGTTCAGATCGTTGGCGGGTAAGATTTAAGTTAGGCCAAAAGGTAAGAAGGATTGATTCTGGGGTGTTAGGGATTAAAGTCTCACAAATTTTGTTTATTTCCTTAAGAATCTTTTCCCAGTATTGAAACACCAGTGGACAGCTCCACCAACAATGTAAAAACGAACCGACTGAACAGCAACCTTTCCAGCATTCAGGGTTAGACTTATATTTACAACAAAAAAGGCGTTGGGGTGTAAAATACCATCGTGATTGGATTTTAAAGGACTGCAGTTTGACCACTAAGTTATTTGTATTCAGTGAAAAGGATTTCCAGATATCATTCCATTGTTTGTCTTCCTTTATTGAGCTACAGTCCTTTTCCCAGGCTTTCCTAGCCTTCGAGGGTATCTTCCAATTTAGGGCATTAATTAAAACATAGATCTTTCCTACCATGCTTTTAGTATTGGCACCTTCTAGGACCGTTTTCTCAAAACTTGTAAGTGGTTTGTCAAAGTCTAGAGACTTACTGATTGTCGAATACATATGAGTAATTTGATTATATTGAAACCAATTTAAGGGGGCTTTTAATTTTTTTTCTAACATTTCTTTCGAACAGAGCCTCTTTTTCTGTATAAGATCATTAATTCGAAACAGATTTTTCAGTCTAAAAGCTTGGAATGATGTTGGAGGTCTACCGGGAACAAACCATGATTGGCCCAAAAAGGAGGCTGAAAAAGAGGTTCCCGGTGCCAACTTAATCCTATTTTTGTCCCAAATTCTAATGGTAAGGTCTAAAAATTTATTATAAAAACAGTAATCAACACGTTTTCCTGGGAAGTCCCGTATGAATTCGCAAATCCTGTTGGGTGCAACACTAAGTGCTTCTACTTGGACCCAGGTTTTCTCACAGTTTGGGTTAGCATAATGACAAACCATTTTAAGTTGAGTTGCTGTAAAATAGGAATCAAGCGAAGGAAGACCCAGCCCACCCAAAATTGTAGGCTTCTGTAGAAGACTAAGTTGTAGTCTGGGTTTCTTATTGTTCCATAGGAACCTCCTAATTGAGGAATCCCATAATTTATAGTCAGGCTTTAAAGGCTGAATAGGGATGTTCTGAAAGCAAAACAAAAATTTAGGTAACATAATGGATTTAAAAAGCTCAATTTTTTCTAAAAGAGTAAAATTTGAATTTTGCCATTTTTGCAATGTCTCTTTAAGGTGTGTTGTTAGAGGTATGTAATTTACTTGGTATAGATTATTTAGATCAGATGGAATTATAATCCCCAAATGTCTCCATGACTTGCCAACCCAACGAAATGGGAATGACTTGGAAATAGTATACTTAATATTTTCAGAGAGACCAATAGAAAATAATTCAGATTTTTCAAAATTAATTGACAATCCAGATATTTTACCAAACTCTGAGATATGCTGCATCAAAATGTCTAATGAACACTTTGGGTTAGACAAATAAAAAATAGCGTCATCTGCAAAAAGGCTGAGTTTACAATTAAACTGTTTGATAGACACACCTTCAATCATTTCGTTATCTCTAATAACACTTGCCAATGGTTCCAAAAAAAGGGCAAAAAGAAAAGGAGATAGGGGGCACCCCTGTCTTGTGCCTCTGGCCAAGGTAATTTCTTCTGATCTAAAAGAATTAACAAAAATTTGAGCTGATGGGTTAGTGTATATGGCCTTAATGGCCGTCAAAAAATAAGGGCCAAAATTCATGTGTTTCAATAGTTCTATTAGAAATAGGGGTTCCACCCGGTCAAAGGCTTTTTCAGCATCTAAGGATAAAATAGAAGCTTGTATTTTATTTTTGAGACAATACTCTATAATATTAAGTGTCTTTCTAATATTGTCTGTTAACGTCCTCCCGGGCATAAAGCCTGCTTGGTCTTTATGAATATAGTGTGTAATTATCTTGTTCAATCTGGCTGCCAAAATAGAAGAAAACAATTTAAAATCATGATTAAGAATTGAAATGGGGCGGAAGGAAGATGAGTTTAATTTATCCTTGCCCGGTTTGGGGATGACTATAATTCTAGCCCTGGTCCATGAAATAGGCATAGATCCTGTTGTAAGGACTATGTTCATGGTCTTCTGTAAATGCAAAATCAAATCTGATTTAAAGGCTTTATAAAATTCAACTGGGAGGCCGTCTCTGCCTGGAGTTTTATTATTTTTTGAGTTGGATAGAGCATCAGAAACCTCTTGGATAGAGATAGGGGCATCTAAAAGTTTAGCATGATTAAGAGAAAGTCTATTTGAATATTTAATTTTATCCAAATAGGCTTTGATATCTAAAGTATTTGGATTTGTAGATGTATATAAGTCTTTGTAGAAGTCATGAAACACCGATGTAATGGATTTAGGGGTGTTTTGTATGTTCCCTTTCTTATCTTTAATAACATGTATAAGATTTTCTGAGGCCTTACAAGCCACCCTAAACTTCAACCTCCTTATAGAAAAGGGGTTTTTTGTGACCCAGGATTGTTTTAAATAACGAAGTGATTTTTGAATTTGGTTTGTTTCTAACAATTCCAATTTTTGTCGCTCCCTTAATAATTGTTTTAATGTTTTTTTCCCGCCAAACTTCATGTGCTTGTACTCTAATTTTCTAATAGTGGTTTGCAAATCATGAATCAGTTGTTGTTTCTCTCTTTTATAGATTGAAGAAGCTGTACTGATGTGTCCCCTAATGACTGCCTTAAAGGCATCCCAGATATTTTCCTGGGAGGCTTCACACTCTGAATTGAATTTAAAATACTCTAATAAATCGGATTTTAACCTTTGCCTTATAGTGTCATTATTCAATAAATTTTTATCAAAAGACCAAAATGGTCCCTTGTTGTCGCCTTGGAGCTTATTCAGCTGACAAGACACCCAGGCATGGTCTGAGAGTGTTATGGAACCTATCTCCACTTCTCTCAAGTTTTTTAATGTTTGATTTGGAGCTAAAATGAAATCTATCCTGGTATAGATCTGATGCCGACGAGAAAAATAAGTATATTGTTTTTCCTTAGGGTTAAAAATCCTCCAGGTATCTCCCAGATTAAATGTGTCTAAAATTGATTTTAATTCCGTTAATTTTGTGTGTTTTTTCTTAGATATACTCTTCTTATGGGATCTATCTATAGTGGGGTCTACAATGTAGTTCAGGTCTGCGCCTACTATCACTTCTCCTTTACTGAAATCCATTAAAAGTTTTAGTGTAGATCTAATAAGATTAAGCTGATCTGAATTTGGAGCATAAATGGAGGCTATGGTTAATGGTTCACCATTCAGCAAGCCTTTTTAAAAAATGAATCTGCCAACTGGGTCTATTTTAGAATCTGTGACGTTAAAAGGAACATTTTTTGAAATCAAAATTGCAGTGCCCCTTGACTTAGATGACCCCGGAGCCTGAAATTGGTGTGTGAACCATTTAGATGGAAAAACCTTTGAAAAACCTTTTTTTTGATGAGTTTCTTGGATACAAAGGATATTTATCCGTTGTTTAGCCCAAAAAGTAGAAGCTCTTCTTCTCTTGATATTATTAAGCCCTCTTGCATTCCAGGAGGCTATTTTAAAATTTTGGGCCATTTTTTAAAAAAAATTCTAGAACCCAATACCACAAAAACTATTGCAAAACCTAGGCCTCAATGGCAAACTTATCAATACCTACTAATCCAAGTATTGTTATTTATAAAACTTAACTATTCCTTAACTAAAGTGAACACAACTCAAATAACTCTTATTAATTTTATACAAAGAAAAGAAAAAGGAAAAAGAAGAACAACCAATCTTGCTGCCCCAATCTGAGGCCAGAGTTTAGAAGGCTCACTTTACCTAGTGAAACCAAGGAGTGATAAATTCTATCACTCCATCTATTAACTCTTAATATATATGAGAGGGGAGTGTAACAAATTTATACAGACATTTGTGTAAACCCGAACAGCCAACCCCCCTTATACAAAAATGACAAAAATTTAGTAAATATAATGAATTCAGTAGATTCGAAACAAACCCTCCGTTTTTAACGTTTTCAAAAGGTATGTAAAATTAAAGAGCTAAACATGCATATTCTAATATGAGTATGAACTTATTTTCTAAATAAACTCTGATAAGGCCATTTGATTCAGAAGTTAACCTTAATATCAACTTTGAAATACAGTATTATTAACTCTATAGGTAGTAATTATTATGTATGGACTCATATACTTATTCTTATACTTATTGCTATATAAAATCTAAAACAGGATATATAAAGGTCTTAAGTTTACTTAAGGCATAAAGTTTAATTATAGATCTTAATGTTCTATCTAACTTATAACACAATCATGTTTAAAGCTTTTTTACTGTTGAACTACACTACTAAGACACCTTAGGTAAAAACCATAAAAAAGGGTTATTCATAATGTATAAACTTATATACTTTTCCTTATATTAATTTCTATATATATTTATAACATGAAGCATATGAGTCCTAATATTACTAAAGATATCTCCTTCTATTATAAATCTTAATGTTCTATCTAACTAGTATCACAAACATGTTTGAAACTTATTTTCTAAAGAGCTATACTACTAAGAACTATAAAAAAGGTCTACTGTCACTTAATTCTCAAGCTAAATCTTAATGTTCTATCTAACTAGTGACACAAACTTGTTTGAAACTTATTTTCTAAAGAGCTATACTACTAAGAACTATATAAAAAAAGGGTCCACTATCTCTTAACTCTCAAGTATAACACAGTCTAAGGTGTGGTAATATCAATACTTCTGCTTAAGAATAAGGTTGTATGGTGTCTTACAGGCCTTAAAGGCCCCAAGACCTTAAGGTCATAAGAAAAGTGAAAAAAGGGATTCAAAATGCATAGAGATTAAAAAGCTCATGAAACTGCCAGTGCTTCTTCTCCTTGCTTGGAGAGCTTGATTCCCACTGAGGTAAGAAGGGCTTTACCAGTTAGTCTGTCAGAGGCTTGAAAAGGCAGTCCGTTCTTGTACACTATGATGTCGGATACCGGGGACCAACGAAACCTGACCTTAGCTTCAATTAATTTGGCAGTGATGTCTTTCAAGGAACGACGTTTTTCAAGGGCTTCAGGAGGCAAATCTAGCAGGATCAGGATTTTCTTGTCCTGGTAGTATAGTGATTTGTTCATTCTAGATTCTTTTAGAATTCTGTCTCTAGTTCGCTGGTATAAAAATTGCACAAGTATGTCCCGCGGTCTGCCTTGCCGAGCTGATGCAAACGGGCCCAAACGCTGGGCTTTTAGTATTGCCGGGGCGACTCCATCTTCTAAATTTAAAGTGGTAGCCAACCATTTAGATATAAAAATAGCTAAGTCACTGTTCTCTTCGACCCCCTCCTCAAACCCGCGTAGTTTAAGATTGCTTTGACGCCATTTGTTTTCCATAATGGCTAAGCAATTTTGGGTCTCGTTAGAGGATGTTTGCAAGGTTCTCATCCTGGAGAGTTAAGGCCAATTCAGAGGAGTTCTCTGCGATTTTAGATACTTCTTTAAGTTCTTGTCTCATCTCCTGTAGAGTGGTTTGCATAGGCTTTAACAAATCAGTCACTAGGGAGTTCATAGCCCTCAAGATGTCTTCTCGGAAGTCTCGGAGGTCCTGCCGTGTGAGTAACGCATTAGCGTCGTCTTTTCTGTTCGGGGAGTCGTCCACCATTTTTTCAGGCTCTAAGGCCTCCAAAATCAAAAGGGCCTGAGCGTTGGGCGGGGAGAAATAAGCTCTTACTGAGGCTTTTTCGGGACGATTCGATCCCGTGCCAGAGCTGGAGGATTTCCTGGAGGGTTTCTTCGGCATGAAAGCAATAAGCTCGTTTTCTAGTTGAGATTTCGGGGGGTTAGAGTGGGAGCTCTCTCTTTACATGACCGCCATGCACCGCTGGCTCCGCCCCCTCGAACGCAGTTCTTTTTGACAATCAGATGCCTCAATCCTGGTCTGAGGCCTGTATAATAGTTATTTTGAAGCCTGGTAAAGATAAAACTTCAGTAAATTCATACTGGCCCAATTCTTTATTGAACCATGATTTTAAAAAAATTTCATCTATTTTAGCAAAAAGATTGAATAAAATTATTACAAATTATGTTGATTGTGATCAAACAGGTTTTATGCCGGGTAGGACCATCACAGAAAGTATCAGGAAAACTCTAAACATTATCAATTATTGTAAACAAAACAAAATAAATTCAATTTTATTATCTACCAATGCTGATAAGGCCTTCAATAGAGTGGAACCAGTTTACCTTAAAGAACTCCTTTCAATTATGGAATTTGGTCCAGTCTTTCAACAGGCAATACAAATGTTATATAATAATTCTACGGCTCAAGTTTGTGTTAACCACTTTAGGTCCGAGGAATTAGTTTTGATCAGGGGCACTAGGCAAGGATGCCCCTTGTCCCCTTTATTATTTGCGTTATCAATTGAACCACTAGCTTTTGCTATCCGTCAAGATGTAAACATTAAAGGTATACATATAGGCAATCAATCCTATAAGATTAGTTTATATGCTGATGACATTTTGTTTTATATTTCTTGCCCTGATATTGAATTGCAGTGTATCTTAACTCATTTAGAGAGGTTTGGTCTAGTATCCGGATTCATGGTGAATTACACCAAATCAGAAATTTATCCAGTGCTTATAGACAAAACGAGTAGATTAACCTTACAAAATACATTCCCATTTCATTGGGTACTGGAGAAATGGAGATACCTTGGTATACTATTCCCTGTGAATCTTGAAGACTTATATAAGTGTAATTTTCATTTGTTAATGACATCAGTAAGGTCAATGTTAGAAGAATGGGCCCAGGCAAATTTAAATTTAATCAAAAAAATTACCCTTTTTAAATAATTGATTTTACCAAAATTTATATTTTTATTTCAGAATCTCCCCATCATCCTGCCTTAGAAAGATTTTCGTAAATGGCACCAAATTATTCACAACCTCAATTTGGGTGGCAAAAGGGCGAGAATAAATGTTCTTACCCTTACTAAACCCAAGAAATTGGGCGGATTAGGACTACCTAACTTAGAACGCTATTATATAGCCTCTCAATTATCTAATATTTTTTACTATGCTACACCTTTTTGTTGTAAGTCACGGGTGCAAATTGAACAGTCTTACTTACCTTCATATTATCTACATGAATTCATGTGGGATCATCATCAAACTTATAAAACATTAACTTCTAGTAACCGGTATCTAGCACTTACCTTACAACTTTGGCATAAATACAGTAATATCCTGGCACCTGGTATTTCCCCTATTGCAGCATTGTTGGGTCAATCTTGGTTTATACCTGGAAAAGAAAAACATTTTTTAGCACCTATAAGAAAAAAAGGGATTTATAGAATCACAGATTTTATGTCCAGAGGGAATATTAGTACATTACAACAACTGGAAATTAAACATAATTTTAAGTTACACTGGTTACAATATCAGCAGATTTTTCACAAACTTACAGACTTAAAGAGGTCTTCTGATTTGAACCGTCCATTAATTCGGTTTGAATCCTTTTTAAAGAAACAACCTTCTTCAGCCAAAGGTCTACTGTCTATAGTCTATGACTTATTAAATGAAATAAATTGGACAGCAGTCTCTTCAATTCAAGCGGCTTGGCATAGAGATTGTGGGGTGGAAATTTCTGCATCTCAGTGGGAAATTATCTGGGCTTCCCCAATACTTCACAGTAGGATGATCAACATACAAATTCAACATTTTAAATTAATAGCATGTTGGTATCTCACTCCCAAAAGGCTTTTTAAATGTAAGCACAAGGCAACTCCATTATGTTGAAAAAACTGTCAACAAAAAGGGACACTGGTTTCCGGTTGGAGGAATGGCGGTCTGACACGCTTTGCGAGTTGGCAAGGCGAATGGTGGCTCTTATCAACAGCTCGGGTGATAAAAACACCCGACGCAACCTCACACAGGCAGTGTGAGGACCGGCAAGCATTATAATCCAGGTGAGAGTGAGATCGGTGAAGGAGGAGTCTCAGAGGAGACTTTTCCAACACCTTAAACTCCTTTCCCGAAGAAGATTTCTGCAAGCATCTCTAAGGAGCCGAGCCAGGCTGATTTATTCAGCTTAAAATCGCCATCCCCCCAATTTCTTAGTAAAGAAGACAAAGTTTAAACTGTGAGACCACATCTGAAGTGAAGTATCAACAAAAGGTAACGAAAAAAACTTTTGACTTACCATCGCTGCATTTCTAAAACTGGGAAGACAAACGGGTGAAGCTGTAAAGTACTGGAGAGTTGACTGAGTGCAGTTTTGGAGTGCTAAAAAGCCGGATTTTGACTTAAATCGCTTAAAAACAACATTGCTTAACATTCCTGCGGTTAAGAAAAGTTGGGAGGAGGGAGTCTAATCATCGCGAGACCAGGCTGTGTGGATTATATCAGGAAGTGACGATTTGGAGAGCAGACAAGTGGAAAAAGGAAGAAGGGACAGAGGAGGACTGAGAATCATAGCAGTGAGACTAGATTGGATGGACTACAACAGGAAGTGACGTTTTGGAGAGCAGACAAGCGGGAAAAAGAAGACAGAACTGAGGAGGACTACGGCAAGCCAGAAGCAAAGTGGAAAAGACAGTAACCTTTGACCTAAACCATAGAGAAGTTGTGCCCGCCATTTTGGATTAATAAAAACTTTAAACATTAATATTTATTTTTAAAACTACATAATGTAGAGCGGCGAAACTAACGTTGTTTGACTTGGCATGACCAGTACTTGTGAATGCAATAATTGTTGTTTAATTTGAAGAACAAGAAAAATCGATCTTTTTAAAGCAGCAAGACGGACCGCGGACTGAGATCAAGAGCGGCTACATGGTCCTCTCCTACAATGGCTGCAAAAAAAGAAAAAGAATTAATGGCTGTTATGGAGACCATGGAAAAGAAAATGTTAGATGCAATTGGAGAGGTGAATACCAAAATGTTAGGTGCCATTGGAGAAGTGAATATTAAAACAAATGGCATGGCTGCACAAGTGGACAAGAATTTTGCAGATATAAAAACAGAACTGCAAAGTTTAACAACAAGAACACAAGAAATGGAGAACAAAGTAAAAGTGCTGGAAGAAAATATTCAGAAAGTGACAAAGGAGAACGATAGTATGGAAAAAATGATGCATTACAAAGATATGCAACTTATCTGAGATTCAGAGGGATTGATGATAGTCTAAGTGAGGATATTTTTACAAGAATGCAGGAGGCACTAGCGGAATTTCTACAAGAAGAAGAGGAGACCATTAAAGACTATATGGACCTTGTTTACAGAGTTAATTCAGCATATGCAAGAGACAAAAATGTACCAAGAGAGGTAGTAGTCCAATTTACAATGAAGAGAATTAAAGAACAAATCTACAAGAAATGTTTTACAGATACTTTTGAAATGGATGGAAAAAAAATAATTGTGATGAAAGAGCTTCCTAGAGCCATACTCCAAGACAGAAAAAAATTTAAGCGCCTGATTGACAAACTGAAGGAGAAAAAAATGAGATTTCGTTGGGAAATACCACAAGGATTAAGTTTTAACTACGAAAGTACCAGAGGGGTGATTATGAGTTTAGGAGAAATGCATGCATTTATTGCAGAACATAAGGAAGAGTTTGGAGATATTTAACATTATATCATGATGGATTACAAATTACTTTCATGGAATGTAAATGGACTTAATTCACCCCAGAAACATAGAATGGTAGGACATTGGCTGGAAAAACAAAAATGTAACGTGATTTGTATACAAGAGGCACATCTTAAGAAGCAAGACCACAAATATATAATTAGGAAAAAACTGGGGGAAGAATTTTTTTCACTGGCAGGTAATAAAAAAAATGGTGTTGTAACATATGTGAAAAAAGAACTGGAACCTAAAGAAATATTTAAAGATAAAGAAGGAAGATATTTGGCTATTGAAATTTCTGTACAAGGAAGGAAAACCTTAATTGTAAACATTTATGCACCCAATGGAGCGAAAGAATTTTTTTTTAAAGACTTACAGGCTGAACTTGACAATGTAAACTATGACCAAACTATCATGGCAGGGGACTTTAATGGAACTGTTAATAATAAGATGGATAGACGATCAAAGAGTAAGGATGAAGCATTGGGAAAACTACCTAAGATCTTTTTCAAGTTGATAAAACAAGAACGGTTAGAAGATGTTTGGAGGAAAGTAAATCCACAAGGAAAAGACTTTACTTTTTATTCTAACAGGCATGATTCACATTCAAGAATTGACATGATTTGGATGACAACTAAACTAGCGTTGATGACAAAAAGAATAGAAATTCTTCCTAAAATAATTTTGGATCATAATCCCAGCATATGGACCTCTGGACATTCAAGAAGACAGGGGAGATGGAGACTAAATGAGGACTTGCTGGACAATCAAGAGATAATAAAAAAGCTGCAAGAAGAGATCAATTTATACTTTCAAGCAAATATGCAAAAGGGGACTAAACTTTAAATTGTATGGGATGCATACAAAGCAGTGATGAGAGGACTACTGATATCGTTAAATAACAAGGAAAATAAAAAGAAAAGAGAACAATATGATAATATTATGCAAGCCATTAAAATAAAGGAAAATGAATTGAAGAAAAGACCAGGGAAAAAGAAACTTCAAAGGGAGATCTGGATGTTACAAGACCAAATAAAAGTTATTTTGAACCAAGAGATTTATTGGAACTTAAAAAAACTTCAAAAGTCATTTGAAGGCGCAAATAAACCTGGAAAATATTTGGCATGGCAGTTAAAGAAAAGACATGAAAATAAATTTATCACAAAAGTGATATGAGATAATACAGAGATAATAGACAACAAAGGAATAATGAGAGAATTTTTTTAATACTATGCAAAACTTTTTCAGAAGGAGAAAATAGACCGAAGAGGGATCAAAGAATATTTACAAACATTAAAGCTTCCAAAATCAACAGAAAATATTAAAGAACTGTTGAATAACCCTATATCAATACAAGAAATTAAAAAGGCAATAGAAGAATCAAAATTAGGTAAAGCTCCGGGTCCGGATGGATTTACAGTGAAGTTTTATAAATCATTGCAAGAGTCGATCTCACCAGTACTGTTATTACTAATGAACGATATTGGAGTTACAGGTGAGGTCCCAGAAACCTGGAAAGAAGCAACTATTTCGCTTATCCCAAAAGAAGGCCAGGACTTAACAAATGTAAAGAACTATAGACCAATCTCTCTGCTAAATAATGACTACAAAATTTTTGCTAAGATTATAGCAGAAAGGTTAAAAGAACACCTTATGGAGACTATACAAATAGAACAAGCAGGGTTCTTACCTAACCGTCAAATAAGGGACAACCTAAGAGCAGTGGTTGATGCGATAGAATACTATGACAAACACCCAGAGAGGGAAGTGGGCTTTTTTTTCTTAGATGCGGAGAAGGCGTTTGATAATTTAAATTGGGATTTTATGTTTGAGGTACTTGAACAACTCCAGATTGGAGACTATATGTTAAACCTGATTAAGTCAATTTATAAAGAACAGAAATCTTCTCTTATAATCAATACTGAAAAAACGGATTGTTTCAAGATTGAAAAAGGAACAAGACAAGGATGCCCGCTCTCACCATTGTTATTCATTTGGATACTAGAAGTTTTACTGTTGAACTTAAAAGAAGACAAAGAAATTAAAGGCCTGAGATCAAAAGGTTTTTCCTTTAAATATAGAGCCTTTGCTGATGACGTGATGTTTATAGTAGAGGAACCTATGACTACATTACCATATTTGTTGCAAAGAGTGAAAGAGTTTGGTGACTTGGCTGGTTTTTATATAAATAAGAACAAATCTAAAGTGATGTGTAAAAATATGTCAAATAAAAAACAGGTTGAACTACAGGAACTTATAAAATGTGAGGTGGTAAAAAAGACAAAATATTTAGGTGTTGAATTAACAATGAAAAATATTGATCTCTATAAAAATAACTACGAAAAGCTATGGCTGCAAATTATGCAAGATATTAAAAAATGGAATGTATTAAATTTCCCATTGTTGGGGAGGATTGCTACGGTCAAAATGAATGTATTACCACGATTAATGTTTTTATTTCAGACTATTCCGATTGTGAAAGATGTAAAAGCATTTAAGTATTGGCAGAAAGAACTTTCCGAGTTTGTATGGGGAGGGAAAAAGCCAAGGATTAAGATGAAAATAATGTGTGATGCCAAAGAAAGAGGGGGCTTTCAGTTGCCAAACTTAAGGTTATATCATGATGCGGTATGTTTGACCTGGATAGAGGCATGGGTTACGCTACAAGATAGAAAACTATTAGCCCTAGATGGTCATGATTGCAGGTTTGGTTGGCATGCTTATCTATACTATGGCAAAACAACAATGGACAATATGTTTAAACACCATTATTTGAGACGAACATTAATGGATACATGGACAAGATATAAGAACTTTTTCTTAGAAGAAATACCTATGTGGATAGTACCAGCAGAAGTGTTAAACCCATCATCGTATTTTAAGGGACAGGACTGGCTGAAATATAAAGACTTATTAATAAGACAAGGTAAAGAATTTGCACTGAAAGAACAACATTTGATAGACTTTGATTATGGTTGGTTGAGGTATAGACAACTGTATGCTCTCTATAAGAATGATAAAAAAACTGGTTTTAGAGAAAAAAATAATGAAATTGAGCAAATTTGGGAAGAAGGAGGGAAAAAAATGATTTCCAAAATGTATAAAATTTTGTTAAAATGGTTTAATGCAGATGAAATGGTTAAAGAACAAATGGTAAAATGGGCGATAAATTTTAACAAAGATATTGAAATGTCATCTTGGGAATTTCTATGGAAAAATGCTATGAGTATTTCTACGTGCTATAACTTAAAAGAAAATTGTTTTAAAATGTTGTATAGATGGTATATGACGCCAAAATTTTTTGCAAATATTAATCAAAATATGTCAAACAAATGTTGGAAATGTTAAAAAAAAGAAGGATCTTTTTACCATATGTGGTGGACTTGTGATAAAGCTAAGACCTACTGGTCTATGATACATACAGAAATGCAAAAATTTTTGAAATGTACATTTAAGAAATTGCCAGAATTGTTACTGCTTGGACTTAAATTAGAAGAGATAAATGTTAAAAAGGACACTAATATGGTATATGATTACAACGGCAAGAATGGTATATGCGCAGAATTGGAAAAGTGAAAAAATACCGGAGGTGTGGGAGTGGTTGAAAAAATTGTTGTACATGGCTGAAATGGACAAATGGACGAGAAAATTGAATAATCTGTACTCAGAGACTTTCTTAGAAGATTGGAAAGATTTGAAAGAATATGTTGAACAATATTGGGATATGAAAAATTACATTTATACTTGGACATAATATTAAAAAGAGATATTTGAATGTATAAATGGCAGTTAGAAAATAAGGATATTTTTAGAATTGTATCAGAAAATAAGAATTTATTTGATGGATAGTTTTATAAGGTTGTATACATCGTTACCAGGAGAGTAAAAAATATATATATATGGATATAAAGAATGGTTAAAGTTGAAAATGTTAAATGCTTCAGATGTGGTGGGAAACCACCATTACAAGATGATAACAAGATTATACAATAGAACAAAAAATGGATATAATATTGAAAAAGGGTTTGTACAAGAAAAATATGTAATAGTGTTAGAAAATAATAAAATTTATTACAAAAAAATCCCAAAAAACAAAAAGGGACACTGGTCCACTGTTGGTGGGCTTGCCCCGGAATTAATAAATTCTGGAGTGAGGTGCTATTGGAAATCCAGAAGATTACTGGAGTCACAATTTCCAACACTCCTGAATTGGTTTTACTACACCATTGGCCTGATGTGTCCCTCACAAAACAGAAAACTGAAATTGTTTCATTATTGTTAGCGGCAGCCAAAAATCTTATTTCTTTAAATTGGAAATTAACTCGAACGCCTACCTTGTCTCAGTGGGTTTCAAAACTTTGGGACATCATTGTATCTGATAAACTGGCGACTCAACTCACACTCTCTGATAATCCTAGACAAAATAATTTCCTGGAGAAATGGTTTGGTTATTTTGATTATATTAAAACATCGCAGTCTAATACTTACTTAATTCCGCATAAATATAAAGATTTTATTTTTTACTGATCCTTTGTAAATGGTGTATTGGATTTACTGTTTTTGTTGGTGAGACAATTAGTAGTACTGTTGGTGAGACAATTAGTAGTATCTGGTTAGATCATAGTGTTGATTTCATAATTATTGTTAATGTTTTGTTTAATGGTTCACGATAGTTTTAGTTTTAAGAGTTGTATGTATTTTATTAGATAGATTCACCAAACACTGTACTCATATAGTAGTATTGTATTTAAAATGTTTTGTTTGTATTATTGTTGAAAATAAAATAAAATTGTTAATTGCAAAAAAAAACAGTATGTGTGAAGAGTAGTTTAAGTAAGTAATAAAAATTCAATAAATACCCTGGATGCAAATTAAGAGATAATAAAACAGACACATTGTTAATTTTATATTAAAAGTGTTACATATTGAATATCTATTTCAGATTCCTGTGATTTAATATGTAAAAGTCTGATTGATATGTTCCGACACTGCGTTGCAGGAAGCAAAACAGAGCAATGTAGGAGGACTTACGTTCTGCAGTCTGCATTATAATCTCGTCCAGCTCTTTTTCCAGTTTTTCATATGTTTCAAGCCTTGCCTGGTAGTCAGAATTTTGCAACTGAAGTTCCAAAATTTGCTTCTCACCGGCTGCTTGAAGACTATAAAATTCTTCGAACCGGATGGGCCTGATCCAATATTGGCTTCTCTTATGTTCTTAAATTCTTATGTTTGGTTAAAACCTATGGAGATGGAAATCAACGCTAAAGTTAATTAAATAGGTCTATAAATTACTCACAGAAGGAGGCAAAAGGGCATGCAGGTGAAACATTTGTAAGCTTATTTAGGCCATAAATCCCATGCTCTGTTTAAAGCAGTTATTAAATGAAAATTTGTACCATGAAACTCAAATCCCAGAACAGTCAGTTAAAATTCAATTTAAAAGGTAACATCTTCCCTTGGTTTGGTAGTCCACAAAATTCCTACATACATTTCTCAAGGCCACTGGTGGTAAGGCATGTCAGAAAATTGTCAGGGAAGAAAAGGAATTGCCTTAGAATGGGCTCACTGCGGTAACACAGCAAGATTATGACCCCCAACTCCTTCAAGCTAATGTACACAAGCAAAATTTGCCGTTTTTAAAGGGGTGAGTCATACTTTACCAGCACTGGTTTCTTATACCACATTTCAATGAGATGGTTCCTTACCACCCAGTGAGTGCCTAGATGGAGGAAGAGCAATGTCCATGTGTTGTTGGCTTTGTCCACATAGCTCCTGGACACAAACATTAAAAGAAGCTACAGAATACTGCTGATCATACATAAATTGCCCTTTAGCTAACTATAATGCTGGGCTGGATTCTACAGTTCATCAGCAGAAGGTAATGTGGGAAACATCCACAATCTTTGCACCCATGGATCACTAGATAACTATGGAGGCCCAGGTAGCAGCCATTGCCAAATCAGCCTTTTACCATCTTTGGCTGATCAGGCAGTTGGTTCCCTTCCTCGAATGCGATGACCTGGCAACAGTGATCCATGCAATGGTCACCTCGAAACTGGACTACTATAATGCTCTCTACATGGGGCTGCCCTTGTCTGAAATCCGGAAGCTACAGCTGGTGCAAAACACTGCAGCCAGGCTTTTGATGGGGCTTTCTACATGGAAGCACATACAGCCTGTGCCGGAAGCGTTGCACTGGCTGCCAATAGCATACCGGATTCTTTTCACTGTGCTGCTTTTGACCTTTAAAGTCCTATATGGTCAGGGTCCTACATACCCGAGGGACTGCCTTTCCCCATATGTTCCCCAGAGAGCACTGTGGTCAGGGGTCCAGAATCAGCTGGCCCTTCCGGGCCTTAAAGAGGCTAGGTTGACAATGACCAGGGCTTTCTCGGTGGTGGTCCCAACCTGGTGGAATGAGCTCCTGGAGGAGATCAGGGCCCTGTGGGACCTTTTGCAGTTCCGCAGGGCCTGCAAAACAGAGCTCTTCCGCCAGGCTTTTGGGAGCTGCAAAGTACTGGAGTTGGAGAAATCAGCAAGCATGTTTATTAGCTGGTCAGATGAAGCATGACAACCTGGGCTCGGGGCCCTCTTTTATTCCAGCCGGAGCCACACCTCTAGCCTCGCCCAAATGTCCCAATAGGATCTTAAGGTTGCGGTTACAGATCATAGGTTCCCTAGAGGATAATACGCACTTGATTGGTGGTGGGTTACGATCCGGCCAGCTATTGTTTGTCCTGACCCAAGCTCAGGTAGCTGACCTGGCCATGTGTGTTTGGCCACATTGCGGTTGCCATTACATGTAGCACATGGCGACCGCCATTGCATACATTACACCCCTCCCCCCCATGGTCCTGGGATCATTTTGTAGAAAAAGAGGTGCAGGAGCTCATTAGCATAACTCATTAGCATAACTTATTTGCATATGCTACACCACCTGACATCACCAGAAGTATGTCAGAAGGGAAGAAAGAAAGAAAAGAGAGAGGAAGGGAAGGGAAGGGAAGGGAAGGGAAGGGAAGGGAAGGGAAGGGAAGGGAGAAAGAAAGAAAGAAAGAAAGAAAGAAAGAAAGAAAGAAAGAAAGAAAGAAAGAAAGAAAGAAAGAAAGCTGGTAGAAAGGGGACAGCTACTAATCCAAGCTCCTGCTCGAAATGACCCCTGGTCCAGACCCCCCCAGGTAACATAGTCCTTTAGGTAGGTGGGACTGAGTGTCGGGGGGTAGTTGCCCATGGGGCCTGCTCCTGCTCTTGGGCTGCTGGCACCGGTACTGGTTTGGGGTGGTCATCTGCGGGATACAGAGGGTTGTGTTTTGGTCACCGGGGAGGACCCATGGCTCACGGCTGGGTCTGTGTCTGGGTTGGCTTCCTGTGGTGGCACCGGGTCTGGAATATCGCCCTCACAGTCCTCGATGGCGGTGGGAGTGTATGCTGGGAGACGTCAGCATAGCTGGTCGATGTGGCGCTGCCACACTTGACCCTCCTCCCCGGAGACCTCATATGAGAGCGGGCCCGTCATGCAGATGATACACCCCAGAAGCCATGTGGGACCTTTCACATAGTTCCACACATATACGGGGTCTTCAGGAAAGAACCCCCAAGGAGCCTTGGGGACATTGGGCTCCGCACTGTGCTCGGGGGCACAGTTCGGGTGGAGGCGATCGAGCAGGGTGCCAAGACGCTGGCCCATCAATACCTCTGCAGGGCTGCATCCCATGATGGAGTGTAACATTGCTCACTGGCTGAAGAGGAAACCAGCCAGCTTGAATTCCCAGTCACCGTGTTCCATGCGCTGCAGGGCCTCCTTGGTCATCCAGACCATGCGTTTGGCTTGCCCATTGGTCGCTGGGTGGAACGGCGTGGATCGAACGTGTCGGAGGCTGAGGGAGTCCACGAAGTGCTGGAACTCTGTGGACGTCAATGCTGTGCCATTGTTGGTCATTAAAGTGTCCAGAAGGCCATGTGTGCTAAATATATGCCACATGGCTCTAATGGCTGCATTAGAAGTGACACATACTGGCACCACTTCAAGCCACTTGCTGTAGCTGTCCACAAGAATAAAGAACAGCTGCCCTTGGACTGGCCCCATGAAGTCAAGGTGGAGCCATGACCAAGGCTTGAGCGCCGACTCCCAGGGCCATATGGGAGCATGTGGGTGATCGGGCCATGACTCCTGACACTTTATGCATCGGTGGACCTGGTCCTCGATGTCTTTGTCCAGGCCTGGCCACCACACATAGCTGTGAGCCAGTGCCTTCATCCAGAAAATTCCCAGATGAGCCTCGTGAAGAGCAGCCAGCACCCAATTGCGGAGTGGTTCCAGAATTACCCCTCACATTCCCCAAAGTACACACCCCTTGTGGGAGAAAAGTTCATTGCACCAGGCCGAGTATGCTGCGAACTCTGGCCCTGGGCAACTGGGCCACCCCCTCCCCACTCAGTGCGAGACAATCATGGGCAGTGTACCAGGTGATGTCTGCTATCTGAATGGGGTGGGCCAGCAGGTCCTTGAAGAGAGCAATGTGATATGCAGGGGCCGGATCTGGGTCACAGGACAGGAGAGGCAGGTGGCTCAGAGCATCAGCATGGCCCATGGATTTACCGGGGTGATGGACCAGCGTGTATTGATACCCTGCCAGAAAAATCGACCACTGCAACACCCGAGGGGAAAGCATCTGCAGTGTCTGGCGATCAGGGGCCAGGAGGCCCAGGAGAGGCTTATGGTTGGTGGTGATTGTGAAAGCCCAGCCATATAGGTAGTCGTGGAATTTTTTGACTCCCACAACTATGGCCAGGGCTTCCTTGTTGATTTGTGCATATTTGTGCTCTGCGGACAATAGGGTCTACGAATAGTATGTCACCAGCACCTCCCACCCATCAGGGAGCTGATGGCCCAGGACCGCCCCCACCCCGTAAGGAGACATGTCGCATGCCAGGATGACCAGTAATGACTCATCAAAGTGAGCCAGGACCGCATTGGACACGAGTAGGTCCTTGATAGCCTGAAACGCAGCCATATGGCATGGCCCCCAAGCCCATTTCATGCCCTTGTCCAAGAGCCTGTGCAAGGGCTCCACTACTACCACCTTGTGGGGGGGAAGGTGTGGTAGAAATTCAATAGCCCCAAGAATGCCTGGAGCTCCGCTTTCGAGGTGGGAGTAGGGGCCTCCATGATCACCACCACTTTCTCCAGTGTCAGGTGGATGCCCTGAGCATCCACAGTGAAGCCCAGGAACATGACGGATGGAACACCCAGAATGCACTTCTCCTTTACTTTGAGACCAGCATCCTGAAAGCACTGAAGGACGGACCAAAGCCGGGTTTTCAACGACGGGACATTCGGGGCCATAATCAGGATGTCATCGAAGAATGGCTGGACACCTGGAATATCTTTTAGAAGGCCATCCATTAGTTGCTGGAACAACCCTGGTGTCACGGGCTGGGTACCAGTAGATCAGGAGCTGAGTCAAAGTCCAAGACAGTCCAAGGTCAAACCAAATCAGGAATGAATTACCAAGTCCAAAACACAAGTTGAAAGCAGAGTCAGTCCAAGCAGAGGTCAGAGAGGGAAGCTCACGAGCAAACCAGTCCAAGGAGTCAACCAAAAGCCAAAGTCAAACAGAGTTGAAGTCACGAGCCAGAGGGTCCAGAATCAAGCTGAAGTCAGATAGTGCCGGAGTCACGAGCCAGAAGGTCCAGAATCAAGTTTAGCTGATGTGAGCCGAGTGGGTGCAGAGCTTAGCCAGAATGACTTGTTGCTAGCACAAGTTGTTGGTCTTTGTGCTGTGCCTAAATACCCAGCCACTTCCTGTGCTTGTTAGCAGCTGGCAGTGAGGTCCTGGCTCCCTCTAAAACTCAGTACTGAATGATCTGCAACTGTGCATGTGTGCCTCTTTTCTCCTAGCAGCTAAGTCTTGCCTGAATCATGACCATAGCCATTCTGTTGGCCTGACTGCTCTGGTTTACGTGTAGCAATTGGCACTATAACGGGTTTTTGCCAACTATACCAAGGTCCCACCTCCCCAGTAGTTCTGAGTAAATAGGCGTGAAGCAAAGCAGTTTCTATAAATGATGTTTAGTATAAAATATTAGGCGGGCATACAATGAATAATAATAAAACCACATACATACAGAAGTCTAGGGGAAATCAGATAGAAAGTAGCACGTTTGCATGAGCAGGAGTATCATTGAGAGGGAATCACGTTACCTGGGTAGATAGAGGTTGAGTCTCTTCCACGAGAAGAATGGAGGAAGGTTGACTGGAAAATCTAGGGAGCGAGGTCTGAACCTGCAAACACACGCTCTGGTCCTGGCTGCGCAAACCAGGGATTAAAGATGGAGTCCAGGTACTTGGTTAAGAAGATAGAGGTTGAAGAGGGTAAAGCAGGAACGAAGCACAACAAAGAACTAAGCTAAACTTGTTGCAAGAACTTTTATCAGGTGGCATTTGGGCGGGTTGCGCTGACCACGTCCCACTGTCACACCCACTAGGTTGTCCGTCCTTTCTAAGCTTTCTATTGGTTAGTGTCATAGTTAGGAGGGGGCAGGAAGGAGTGGGCAATATTGCAACACTAAAATGCTAATCAGGAGCTAACACCTGGCCAACTGGTCAGTCTTCTTGGCGCCAATCTCTGGTCTCGTGATGGCTTCGGCCAAGTCACTTGATGGACAGCAATCGGTTGCCAAGCAACTAATCTCTTTACTGGAATTGTTGGGGGCAGGTGTGAAAGAGGGCCAGTATAGGGCAAAAAGGGACTCTTTGAAATGGAGTCTTGGTCTCGAAGAATGGTGGTTCTCATATGAAGTAGAAGTAATCTTTGAAATGCATTTCGAGTTCTTCTTTAGAGTTTTCTTTGAGGTGTATTCTCATGCTCTTCCTGAGAGAGATACCTTTGAAATGGAGGTTGATTTCTCAAGCAAGTGTGAGCTCTGGAGGGAGTCTCCCACTGTGGGCTGGAGCCTCTCATGGCTGTAGAGAGTGCTTTCGCCTTAGGCAGAGAACCAACCCCAAAGGTCAAACTTATGTTATCAAAGTTCATAAGAGTGTATCAAGATGCTCTGATGGCTTACAGTTCCACCTGAGGAGGTGAATCAGGTGGGCTTGAGCTTGGCTGTGGCTCAGCTGCTGCTGCTGCTGGGATAATGCCCTGAGAGGTGCTTGTTTGAGCCTCCTCTGGTTCAGGTGGAGGCTCCTCTAAAGCTAGGGATTCATCCTCCACCACACTTAGGTCCACAGGAGGAAGGTCTTCATAAGCACCCCTGACACTATCCCCCCTAGGCCCCCCCTCCAAAGGGCCAGGTTAGGTTGGGTAGTCCATATGAAACTGGCAGATGAGGAATGGAGATGGCGCACTGGTTCCCAGGACCGATCCTCGGGCCCATAGCCCTCCCAATCCACCAAATACTAGAGGGTGCCGTGATGGAGATGTGAGTCCAGGATCTGTCATACCTCGTACTCCTGCTGGTTATCCATGAGTACAGGTGGTGGTGGTGCAGGAGGCGTGGGATGCAGGGGGTTCAGAGGTGTAGCGGGGACCAGCAGGGAGCAGTAGAACACCGGGTGGATCCGCAGGTGCACCGGTAACTGGAGCTGGAAAGCGACAAGGTTAATCTGGGCTTCAGTGGGGTAGGGTCCAGTGAATCAGGCATCCAGCTTGGGGGACCGGCCTGATCACCACAGATACTGGGTCGACAACCAGACGTGATCTCCGACCCTTAACGGAGGTCCTTCTTGCCATTTTTGATCAGCGGCTCGTTTGTAGGCGTCCTTGGCCTGCTGCAGTTGGTCCTTTAGCAGAGCCTGTAGAGCATGGAGTTCCTGCATCGGCAGCGGGGACCTGGGTCAGTGGGTGTACTGCTGGGAAGTAGCGAGGGTGGTACCCGTAGATGGCGGTGAAGGGGGTGGTTTGTGTGGAGGAATGGATGGCATTGTAGGCGAACTCTGCCACTGCCAGCAAGCCCGACCAATTGTCCTGCTGGTAGCAAGCGTAACACTTTAAGTACTGTTCCAAGGTAGCATTTGTGTGCTCAGTCTGGCCGTCAGTTTGTGGGTGATTAGCAGTGGACAGATGCACCTGGGTCCCTAGACCAGAGTGCAGGGCTTGCCAGAACCAGGAGGAGAACTGGGGTCCGCGATCTGAAATCACATGGGCCGAAAGACCATGTAGCTGGAAGATGTTCTGTATGTACAGGTGGGCAGTCTCTTGGGCAGACGGGAGCTTGGGACAGGGAACGAAATGTGCCATGTTCCTAAACAGGTCTACCACCACCAGGATGCAGGTATGGCCATGAAACCGGGGAAGTTCAGAGATAAAGTCCATCGAGATGGTATCCCACGTGGGTAGCGGGTGTAGCAGCCCAGACGGCTTGGCGGGGACGTCCTTGGTGCATCCGCACACTTCACACGAGGCGATGTACCGGCTTACATCCGAGCGGATCCGTGGCCACCAAAATTCCCTCATGAGTAAGTGCAGGGTCTTGTGGAGTCCAAAGTGCCTGACGTCATGGGACAGATGGAGAACCTGCGACTGCAAAGGCCCCAGTGGCACATACATGTGGTCGCAGTGCAACAGCAGTCCGTTGCGTGTGGTGAAGTCCAGTGAAGAATTGTGAGACCGATAGGATCTTAAGGTTATGGTTACAGATCACAGGTTTCCTAGACTCTAGAGGATCCTATGCACTTGATTGGTGGTGGGTTACGATCTGGCGAGCTATTGTTTGTCCTGACCCAAGCTCAGGTAGCACATGGCGTGGCGGTTGCCATTACATGTAGCACATGGCGACCACCATTGCATACATTACAGGAGCCGCTACCATCATCGATGAAGAACACCATGTGGTGGGAGATGCGAGGGCTCTGGATGCTGGAAACCGCCACCTACAATCTGTAGAACAGCACCTGCTGCATGCACAATCAAATGAACACTGCAAGCTGACTGTACGCTGAGAACTTTGAACAATGGCTGCGATTATCCTATGGACAACGAGGAACAATAACTGATTACTAATACTTTATGGTTTTAGAACAGTTTAATGTAATTTATGTTTTAATGTATTTAATCTGGTTTGTATAAGCCGCCCTGAGCCGCCCTTGACTGGGAGGGCAGAGTATAAATTTGAGAAATAAATAAATAAATCCAGCTCAGTTTTCCTTCCTCCCGTCCCAATCCTCCTCTTAATAAATCAATAAGAATAGCTCACCTTCCCAAAAATTCCAAGGATTTTCATTCTCTGCAACAGGAAAAGCCACACTGTACCGATACGGAAGCATCTGTGTTTACACTGGCTTACGGATGCATCAGTATCATTGACTGTACTTCAGTGGCAGTAACATGTGTAATTGATGTGTATCTGAATGCACTCTCCATAGCCAGTGTATTTAGCAACAAGTTATTTTATTCCCTGACGGAGTCATGCCAGTCTTCTGAAGCTTTTTGTACCTACTTCCAGTTTTCGCTGGTACTTTTCACACTCAAACTGACACTGCAAAAGGTTCCTGGATGTTTCCTCTTGGACCAGCTGCATGCGTTCACTTTCAAAGGACTTTAATTTATTCTGATGGAGAAGTTCAGCCACTTTACTTTCTGTGCTGAGCTGCAGCTGCCGATACCTGAAAAAGACCCAAGGTGGTACAGTGTTTTTTTTTTTTTTTTTGTAAAGAAATTTTTATTTTTCAAAAAAAACACATCGAAAATAATACATTTAACCTTATACAAATCCCTTTTTCCATATTAAATAACATTTTGTTCTATTTGTACATTCTATTTTTATCTTGTTTTGGTGGTTTCCCACCACATCTGAAGCATAATACATTTTCCATTTTATTCAAAATAGTAATACTTATATCTATGTTTCGTTTCTGGTAACGGTTATATAGCTTTAAAATACTTATACTTATACACCAATTCTTATTTTCTATACTCTTATGTATTTCTAAATAAAAACAGTTTCATTGTCTAATTTTAACTAAAACATTCATATAATATATTTCTATTCCTTTATGCTATTATAACCATGTATAGATATAGTTTTTCATATCCCAATACTTTTCAACATATTCTTTCAAATCTTTCCAGTCTTCCAGAAAGGTCTCTGAGTAAAGATTATTCAATTTTCTAGTCCACTTATCCATTTCAGCCATATATAACAGTTTTTTCAACCATTCCCACACCTCTGGTATTTTTTCATTTTTCCAGTTTTGTGCATACACCATTCTTGCTGTTGTAATCATATACCATATTATTGTCCTTTTCTTTACATTTATCTCTTCTAGTTTAAGTCCTAGCAATAACATTTCAGGCAACTTCTTAAATGTACATTTCAAGATTTTTTCCATTTCTGCATGTATTTTTGACCAATAAGTCTTTGCTTTATCACAAGTCCACCACATATGATAAAAAGACCCTTCTTTCTTTTTACACTTCCAACATTTGTTAGACATATTTTGACCAATATTTGCAATTTTTTTTGGTGTCATATACCATCTATACATCATTTTAAAACAATTTTCTTTTAAGTTATAACACGTAGATATACTCATAGCATTTTTCCATAAAAATCCCCAAGATTCCATTTCAATGTCTTTGTTAAAGTTTATCGCCCATTTTACCATTTGTTCTTTTACCATTTCATCAGCATTAAACCATTTTAGCAAGACTTTATACATTTTAGAAATCATTTTTTCCCACCTTCCTCCCAAACTTGTTCTATTTCATTATTTTTTCCCTAAAACCGTGTTTTTTATCACTTCTATACAAGTCATATATTTGTCTATATCTTAACCAACCATAATCAAAATCAATCTGATGCTGCTCCTTCAGTTTGAAATCCTTGCCATGTCTTATTAATAAGTCTCTATACTTCAGCCAATCTTGTCCTTTATATCTTGATGTTGGATGTAAGACTTCTGCGGGTACAATCCACATGGGTATCTCTTCTGAAAAAAAGGTTTTATATCTTGTCCACGTATCCATTAGTGTTCTTCTCAAATAATGATGTTTAAACATATTGTCCATTTTTGTTTTGCCATAATACAAATATGCATGCCACCCAAATCTACAATCATGACCTTCCAGGGACAATAACATTCTATCTTGTAACATAGTCCATGCCCCTACCCAGGTCAAACATATTGCATCATGGTATAACCTTAGATTTGGTAGTTGAAACCCTCCTCTTTCTTTGGCATCACACATTATTTTCATCTTAATTCTTGGTTTTTTCCCTCCCCACACAAATTTAGACAGCTCCTTCTGCCAACATTTGAATGTTTTTACATCTTTCACAATTGGAATAGTTTGAAACAAAAACATTAATCGTGGTAACACATTCATCTTGACCACCGCAATTCTACCCAGCAATGACAAATTCAATACATTCCACTTTTTAATATCCTGCATAATTTGCAACCATAATTTTTCATAATTATTTTTATAAAGATCAATATTTTTCATAGTTAGGTTTACACCCAGATATTTTGTCTTTTTCACCACCTCACATTCTGTAAGTTTTTGTAACTCGTTTTGTTTCTTATTTGACATATTTTTGCACATTACTTTCGATTTGTTTTTATTTACATAAAATCCTGCTAAGTCACCAAACTCTTTTACTCTCTGTAACAAATGTGGTAATGTGGATAAGGGGTCTTCCACTATAAACATCACATCATCTGCAAAGGCCCTATATTTGAAAGAAAAACCTTTAGTTGTTAAGCCTTTAATATCTTTGTCTTCCTTCACATTTAACAGTAGAACTTCTAAAATCCAAATAAATAGCAGCGGCGAAAGCGGGCATCCTTGTCTTGTTCCTTTTTCAACTTTAAAATCGTCTGTCTTTTCAGTATTAATTATTATTGAGGATTTCTGTTCTTTATATATTGCTTTAATGAAGTTAAGCATATATTCACCGATCTCAAGATGTTCTAAAACTTCAAACATAAAATCCCAGTTTAAATTATCAAACGCTTTCTCCGCATCTAAAAAGAAAAAGCCCACTTCCTTTTCAGGATGTTTGTCGTAGTATTCTATAGCGTCCACTACTACTCTTAGATTGTCCCTTATTTGTCGATTAGGTAAGAACCCTGCTTGTTCTGTTTGTATAGTCTCTTTAAGGTGCTCTTTTAGTCTATCCGCTATAATCTTAGCAAAAATCTTATAATCATTATTCAGTAAAGAGATCGGTCTATAATTCTTAACATTGGTCAAATCCTGATTTTCTTTCGGGATCAGTGAGATGGATGCATCTTTCCAGGTTTCTGGTACCTCTCCAGTAACTCTTATATCGTTCATCAATAGCAGTAACACCGGTGAAACTGACTCCTGTAACGTTTTGTAGAACTTCGCTGTAAATCCATCCGGTCCAGGTGCTTTACCTAATTTTGAGTCATTTATTGCATTTTTGATCTCTTGTAATGATACTGGATTATTAAATAGTTCTTTAATTTTCTCTGTTGGTTTTGGTAGCTTTAATGTTTGCAGGTATTCTTTAATCTTTCTTCTGTCTTTGTTTTCCTTCTTAAAAAGTTTTGCGTAGTATTTAAAAAATTCTCTTTTTATTCCTTTGTTATCTATTATCTCAATATTATCTCTTATCACTTTAGTGATAAATTTATTTTCACGTTTTTTCTTTAATTGCCATGCTAAGTATTTTCCGGGTTTATTTGCACCTTCAAATGCTTTTTGTTGAAGTTTTTTTAAGTTCCAGTACATCTCCTGGTTCAAAATGGCTTTTGCTTGGTCTTGTAGCATCCAAATTTCCTTTTGCAGTTTCTTTTTCCCTGGTTTCTTCTTCAGTTCTTCTTCCTTTGTTTTAATGGCTTGTAAAATATTTTCATATTGCTCTTTTTTCTTTTTATTATCTTTAGCATTTAACGATATCAATAGTCCTCTCATCACTGCTTTATATGCATCCCATACGGTTTGAATTTTAACTTCTTTCTGCATGTTTACTTGGAAGTATAGGTCTGTTTCTTCAAGTAATTTTTTAATTATTTCTTGATTATCTAATAAGTCCTCGTTTATTCTCCATCTCTTTTGTTTTTTAATCTGCCCAGCTGTCCATAAACACGGATTGTGATCTGAGATTATTCTGGGTAAAATTTCCACTTTTCTTGTCTTGAAGGTTAGGTTAGTAGTCATCCAAATCATGTCAATTCTTGAATGTGAGTCATGTCTGTTAGAGTAAAAGGTAAAGTCTTTTCCTTGTGGGTTAGCTTTCCTCCAAATATCTTCCAACTTTTCTTGTTTTATCAGTTCAAAAAAGTTTTTTGGAAGCTTCCCTAACGTCTCATCCTTTCTTTTAGAGCGCCTGTCTAGTTTATTATCTACAGTTCCGTTGAAATCTCCTAACATCATAATTTGATCATAGTTTACATTGTCCAATTCCATTTGAAGTTCTTTAAAAAAAAATTCTTTAGCTCCATTCGGAGCATAAATGTTCACAATCAAAGTTTTCACTCCTTGCAGTAAAATTTCAATAGCTAAATATCTTCCATCTTTGTCTTTGAATATTACTTTGGGTTCCAAATCTTTTTTGACATATGTTACAACACCATTTTTTTTATTGCTTGCTAAAGAATAAAATTCTTCTCCGAATTTTTTCCTTATTAAATATTTATGGTCTTGGTTTTTAAGATGAGCTTCTTGCAAGCAAATTATATTACATTTTTGTTTTTCCAACCAATGACCTACCATTCTACTTTTTTGGGGTGAATTTAGTCCATTTACATTCCATGTAAGTATTTTGTAATCCATTTTGATATATTCTTAAATATCTCCAAAATCATCTTTATTCTCTCCCAGGAATGCATACATTTCTTCTGTGCTTTTAATCACTACTCTGGATTTGCCATAATAAAAACTTAGTCCTTGAGGTATTTCCCAACGAAATCTGATTTTTTTCTCCTTCAGTTTATCCGTCAGACGCTTGAATTTTTTCCTTTCTTGCAGTATTGCTCTAGGCAATTCTTTCATTACTATGATTTTCTTTCCATCTATTACAAAGGGGTCAGTAAAGCACTTCCTGTAGATTTGTTCTTTTGTTCTTTTCATTGTAAATTGGACAACCACGTCTCTTGGTATGTTTTTGTCTCTTGCATATGTAGAATTGACTCTATAAACAAGATCCATGTGTTCTTTAACAACTTCTTCCTGTTCTTGTAAAAAATCTGCTATTGCTTCTTGCATTCTTGTAAAAATATCCTCATTCAATTTTTCCTCAATCCCTCGAAATCTCAAGTGGTTTTGCATATCTTTATAATGCATCATCTTTTCCATCCTCTCGTTCTCTCTCATTGTCTTATGGGTGTTTTCTTCCAGTTCTTTTACTTTAGTTTCTATATCTTGTGTTCTTGTGGATAATTTTTGAAATTCTGCTTTTAATTCCATGCAATTTTTATCTGCTTGAGCCGCTATATTATTCATTTTAACATTTACCTCTCCTATAGCGTCTAACATTTTCTTTTCCATTGCTTCCATAACGGCTAGTAGCTCTTTTTCTTTTTTTGCTGCCATTGTAGGAGAGGACCATGTGGCTGCTCTCGATCTTAGTCCGCGGTCCGTTTTGCCTCTTTAAAAAGATCGATTTTATCTTGTCTTCCAAATCAAACACCAATTAGTGCATTCAAACAAGCTAATCTTGCCAAGTCAAATTATGTTGGTTTCAGCCTTCTACGTTATATAATCTTTGAGATATTGCAGTTTAAAAATTTTATAAATCCAAAATGGCGGCCGCGACTTCTCTATGGTTAATGTCAAAGGTTATAGTCTTTTTACCTTGCTTCTGGCTTGCCGTAGTTTCCTTTTGTCCCTTCCTTTTCTTTACTTGTCTGCTCTCTGCACGTCACTTCCTGTTATGGTCTTTCTGGTCCGGCAGTATTTAGAGTCCCCTTTCTGGTCCGGCAGTATTTAGAGTCCCCTTTCTGGTCCGGCAGTATTTAGAGTCCCCTTTCTGGTCCGGCAGTATTTAGAGTCCCCTTTCTGGTCCGGCAGTATTTAGAGTCCCCTTTACCTTCTTCCGGTTCTTCTCCTTTTTCCTTCTTGTCTGCTCTTTTAGCCGTCACTTCCTGATTCAGTCCTCACGTCTTAATCTCGCGATGCTTGGTTCCCTTCTCCCTCTTTGTCTCGCGATGCTTGGCTTCCCCTCCCGACTCCTTTTAACCGCAGGAATGTTAAACAACTTGTTTTTTTGGCTTTTTAAGTTCAAATTCGGTTTTTTAGCACTTCAAAACTGCTCTCATCCAATCAACATCAGTCTATTGCTTCACCCGATCTGTTTTTCATCTTTCAAAACGCGGCAATGGTAAGGCAAAAAACTTTTTTCCGTTACCTTTTGTTGTTACTTCGCTTCAGATGTGGTCCCAACGTTTAAACTTTGTCTTCTTTGTTAAGGAATCAGGGGAATTGGAGGTTTTATGCTGAATTTTTCAGCTCAGCTCGGCTCCTTAGAGATACTCGCAAGAATCCTCTTCGGCTGCAGTGCTCAAGGTGTCGGAAAAGTCTCCTCCGAGACTTTCCCTTCACCGAGGTTGCTCAAACCTGGATTATATTGCTTGCTGGTCCTCACACTACCTGTGTGAGGTTGCGTCGGGTGGATTAACCCACCCAAGCTGTCAGGAAGAGCCGCTGTCCGCCTTGCACATTTGCAAAGCGTGTCAGACCTCCATTCTCCCAACCGGAAATCAAGGTGGTACAGTGTTAACATATGAAGCTCAACCCAGCCAAGTGTGAGGCTTCTGAGTCGATGGAACAGACCTCCATTCTCCCAACCATCTTCCCTTGGTTTGGTAGTCCACAAAATTCCTACATACATTTCTCAAGGCCACTGGTGGTAAGGCATGTCAGAAAATTGTCAGGGAAGAAAAGGAATTGCCTTAGAATGGGCTCACTGCGGTAACACAGCAAGATTATGACCCCCAACTCCTTCAAGCTAATGTACACAAGCAAAATTTGCCGTTTTTAAAGGGGTGAGTCATACTTTACCAGCACTGGTTTCTTATACCACATTTCAATGAGATGGTTCCTTACCACCCAGTGAGTGCCTAGATGGAGGAAGAGCAATGTCCATGTGTTGTTGGCTTTGTCCACATAGCTCCTGGACACAAACATTAAAAGAAGCTACAGAATACTGCTGATCATACATAAATTGCCCTTTAGCTAACTATAATGCTGGGCTGGATTCTACAGTTCATCAGCAGAAGGTAATGTGGGAAACATCCACAATCTTTGCACCCATGGATCACTAGATAACTATGGAGGCCCAGGTAGCAGCCATTGCCAAATCAGCCTTTTACCATCTTTGGCTGATCAGGCAGTTGGTTCCCTTCCTCGAATGCGATGACCTGGCAACAGTGATCCATGCAATGGTCACCTCGAAACTGGACTACTATAATGCTCTCTACATGGGGCTGCCCTTGTCTGAAATCCGGAAGCTACAGCTGGTGCAAAACACTGCAGCCAGGCTTTTGATGGGGCTTTCTACATGGAAGCACATACAGCCTGTGCCGGAAGCGTTGCACTGGCTGCCAATAGCATACCGGATTCTTTTCACTGTGCTGCTTTTGACCTTTAAAGTCCTATATGGTCAGGGTCCTACATACCCGAGGGACTGCCTTTCCCCATATGTTCCCCAGAGAGCACTGTGGTCAGGGGTCCAGAATCAGCTGGCCCTTCCGGGCCTTAAAGAGGCTAGGTTGACAATGACCAGGGCTTTCTCGGTGGTGGTCCCAACCTGGTGGAATGAGCTCCTGGAGGAGATCAGGGCCCTGTGGGACCTTTTGCAGTTCCGCAGGGCCTGCAAAACAGAGCTCTTCTGCCAGGCTTTTGGGAGCTGCAAAGTACTGGAGTTGGAGAAATCAGCAAGCATGTTTATTAGCTGGTCAGATGAAGCATGACAACCTGGGCTCGGGGCCCTCTTTTATTCCAGCCGGAGCCACACCTCTAGCCTCGCCCAAATGTCCCAATAGGATCTTAAGGTTGCGGTTACAGATCATAGGTTCCCTAGAGGATAATACGCACTTGATTGGTGGTGGGTTACGATCCGGCCAGCTATTGTTTGTCCTGACCCAAGCTCAGGTAGCTGACCTGGCCATGTGTGTTTGGCCACGTTGCGGTTGCCATTACATGTAGCACATGGCGACCGCCATTGCATACATTACACCCCTCCCCCCCATGGTCCTGGGATCATTTTGTAGAAAAAGAGGTGCAGGAGCTCATTAGCATAACTCATTAGCATAACTTATTTGCATATGCTACACCACCTGACATCACCAGAAGTATGTCAGAAGGGACGAAAGAAAGAAAAGAGAGAGGAAGGGAAGGGAAGGGAAGGGAAGGGAAGGGAAGGGAAGGGAAGGGAGAAAGAAAGAAAGAAAGAAAGAAAGAAAGAAAGAAAGAAAGAAAGAAAGAAAGAAAGAAAGAAAGAAAGCTGGTAGAAAGGGGACAGCTACTAATCCAAGCTCCTGCTCGAAATGACCCCTGGTCCAGACCCCCCCAGGTAACATAGTCCTTTAGGTAGGTGGGACTGAGTGTCGGGGGGTAGTTGCCCATGGGGCCTGCTCCTGCTCTTGGGCTGCTGGCACCGGTACTGGTTTGGGGTGGTCATCTGCGGGATACAGAGGGTTGTGTTTTGGTCACCAGGGAGGACCCATGGCTCACGGCTGGGTCTGTGTCTGGGTTGGCTTCCTGTGGTGGCACCGGGTCTGGAATATCGCCCTCACAGTCCTCGATGGCGGTGGGAGTGTATGCTGGGAGACGTCAGCATAGCTGGTCGATGTGGCGCTGCCACACTTGACCCTCCTCCCCGGAGACCTCATATGAGAGCGGGCCCGTCATGCAGATGATACACCCCAGAAGCCATGTGGGACCTTTCACATAGTTCCACACATATACGGGGTCTTCAGGAAAGAACCCCCAAGGAGCCTTGGGGACATTGGGCTCCGCACTGTGCTCGGGGGCACAGTTCGGGTGGAGGCGATCGAGCAGGGTGCCAAGACGCTGGCCCATCAATACCTCTGCAGGGCTGCATCCCATGATGGAGTGTAACATTGCTCACTGGCTGAAGAGGAAACCAGCCAGCTTGAATTCCCAGTCACCGTGTTCCATGCGCTGCAGGGCCTCCTTGGTCATCCGGACCATGCGTTTGGCTTGCCCATTGGTCGCTGGGTGGAACGGCGTGGATCGAACGTGTCGGAGGCTGAGGGAGTCCACGAAGTGCTGGAACTCTGTGGACGTCAATGCTGTGCCATTGTTGGTCATTAAAGTGTCCAGAAGGCCATGTGTGCTAAATATATGCCACATGGCTCTAATGGCTGCATTAGAAGTGACACATACTGGCACCACTTCAAGCCACTTGCTGTAGCTGTCCACAAGAATAAAGAACAGCTGCCCTTGGACTGGCCCCATGAAGTCAAGGTGGAGCCATGACCAAGGCTTGAGCGCCGACTCCCAGGGCCATATGGGAGCATGTGGGTGATCGGGCCATGACTCCTGACACTTTATGCATCGGTGGACCTGGTCCTCGATGTCTTTGTCCAGGCCTGGCCACCACACATAGCTGTGAGCCAGTGCCTTCATCCAGAAAATTCCCAGATGAGCCTCGTGAAGAGCAGCCAGCACCCAATTGCGGAGTGGTTCCAGAATTACCCCTCACATTCCCCAAAGTACACACCCCTTGTGGGAGAAAAGTTCATTGCACCAGGCCGAGTATGCTGCGAACTCTGGCCCTGGGCAACTGGGCCACCCCCTCCCCACTCAGTCCGAGACAATCATGGGCAGTGTACCAGGTGATGTCTGCTATCTGAATGGGGTGGGCCGGCAGGTCCTTGAAGAGAGCAATGTGATATGCAGGGGCCGGATCTGGGTCACAGGACAGGAGAGGCAGGTGGCTCAGAGCATCAGCATGGCCCATGGATTTACCGGGGTGATGGACCAGCGTGTATTGATACCCTGCCAGAAAAATCGACCACTGCAACACCCGAGGGGAAAGCATCTGCAGTGTCTGGCGATCAGGGCCCAGGAGGCCCAGGAGAGGCTTATGGTTGGTGGTGATTGTGAAAGCCCAGCCATATAGGTAGTCGTGGAATTTTTTGACTCCCACAACTATGGCCAGGGCTTCCTTGTTGATTTGTGCATATTTGTGCTCTGCGGACAATAGGGTCTACGAATAGTATGTCACCAGCACCTCCCACCCATCGGGGAGCTGATGGCCCAGGACCGCCCCCACCCCGTAAGGAGACATGTCGCATGCCAGGATGACCAGTAATGACTCATCAAAGTGAGCCAGGACCGCATTGGACACGAGTAGGTCCTTGATAGCCTGAAACGCAGCCATATGGCATGGCCCCCAAGCCCATTTCATGCCCTTGTCCAAGAGCCTGTGCAAGGGCTCCACTACCACCACCTTGTGGGGGGGAAGGTGTGGTAGAAATTCAATAGCCCCAAGAATGCCTGGAGCTCCGCTTTCGAGGTGGGAGTAGGGGCCTCCATGATCACCACCACTTTCTCCAGTGTCAGGTGGATGCCCTGAGCATCCACAGTGAAGCCCAGGAACATGACGGATGGAACACCCAGAATGCACTTCTCCTTTACTTTGAGACCAGCATCCTGAAAGCACTGAAGGACGGACCAAAGCCGGGTTTTCAACGACGGGACATTCGGGGCCATAATCAGGATGTCATCGAAGAATGGCTGGACACCTGGAATATCTTTTAGAAGGCCATCCATTAGTTGCTGGAACAACCCTGGTGTCACGGGCTGGGTACCAGTAGATCAGGAGCTGAGTCAAAGTCCAAGACAGTCCAAGGTCAAACCAAATCAGGAATGAATTACCAAGTCCAAAACACAAGTTGAAAGCAGAGTCAGTCCAAGCAGAGGTCAGAGAGGGAAGCTCACGAGCAAACCAGTCCAAGGAGTCAACCAAAAGCCAAAGTCAAACAGAGTTGAAGTCACGAGCCAGAGGGTCCAGAATCAAGCTGAAGTCAGATAGTGCCGGAGTCACGAGCCAGAAGGTCCAGAATCAAGTTTAGCTGATGTGAGCCGAGTGGGTGCAGAGCTTAGCCAGAATGACTTGTTGCTAGCACAAGTTGTTGGTCTTTGTGCTGTGCCTAAATACCCAGCCACTTCCTGTGCTTATTAGCAGCTGGCAGTGAGGTCCTGGCTCCCTCTAAAACTCAGTACTGAATGATCTGCAACTGTGCATGTGTGCCTCTTTTCTCCTAGCAGCTAAGTCTTGCCTGAATCATGACCATAGCCATTCTGTTGGCCTGACTGCTCTGGTTTACGTGTAGCAATTGGCACTATAACGGGTTTTTGCCAACTATACCAAGGTCCCACCTCCCCAGTAGTTCTGAGTAAATAGGCGTGAAGCAAAGCAGTTTCTATAAATGATGTTTAGTATAAAATATTAGGCGGGCATACAATGAATAATAATAAAACCACATACATACAGAAGTCTAGGGGAAATCAGATAGAAAGTAGCACGTTTGCATGAGCAGGAGTATCATTGAGAGGGAATCACGTTACCTGGGTAGATAGAGGTTGAGTCTCTTCCACGAGAAGAATGGAGGAAGGTTGACTGGAAAATCTAGGGAGCGAGGTCTGAACCTGCAAACACACGCTCTGGTCCTGGCTGCGCAAACCAGGGATTAAAGATGGAGTCCAGGTACTTGGTTAAGAAGATAGAGGTTGAAGAGGGTAAAGCAGGAACGAAGCACAACAAAGAACTAAGCTAAACTTGTTGCAAGAACTTTTATCAGGTGGCATTTGGGCGGGTTGCGCTGACCACGTCCCACTGTCACACCCACTAGGTTGTCCGTCCTTTCTAAGCTTTCTATTGGTTAGTGTCATAGTTAGGAGGGGGCAGGAAGGAGTGGGCAATATTGCAACACTAAAATGCTAATCAGGAGCTAACACCTGGCCAACTGGTCAGTCTTCTTGGCGCCAATCTCTGGTCTCGTGATGGCTTCGGCCAAGTCACTTGATGGACAGCAATCGGTTGCCAAGCAACTAATCTCTTTACTGGAATTGTTGGGGGCAGGTGTGAAAGAGGGCCAGTATAGGGCAAAAAGGGACTCTTTGAAATGGAGTCTTGGTCTCGAAGAATGGTGGTTCTCATATGAAGTAGAAGTAATCTTTGAAATGCATTTCGAGTTCTTCTTTAGAGTTTTCTTTGAGGTGTATTCTCATGCTCTTCCTGAGAGAGATACCTTTGAAATGGAGGTTGATTTCTCAAGCAAGTGTGAGCTCTGGAGGGAGTCTCCCACTGTGGGCTGGAGCCTCTCATGGCTGTAGAGAGTGCTTTCGCCTTAGGCAGAGAACCAACCCCAAAGGTCAAACTTATGTTATCAAAGTTCATAAGAGTGTATCAAGATGCTCTGATGGCTTACAGTTCCACCTGAGGAGGTGAATCAGGTGGGCTTGAGCTTGGCTGTGGCTCAGCTGCTGCTGCTGCTGGGATAATGCCCTGAGAGGTGCTTGTTTGAGCCTCCTCTGGTTCAGGTGGAGGCTCCTCTAAAGCTAGGGATTCATCCTCCACCACACTTAGGTCCACAGGAGGAAGGTCTTCATAAGCACCCCTGACACTATCCCCCCTAGGCCCCCCCTCCAAAGGGCCAGGTTAGGTTGGGTAGTCCATATGAAACTGGCAGATGAGGAATGGAGATGGCGCACTGGTTCCCAGGACCGATCCTCGGGCCCATAGCCCTCCCAATCCACCAAATACTAGAGGGTGCCGTGATGGAGATGTGAGTCCAGGATCTGTCATACCTCGTACTCCTGCTGGTTATCCATGAGTACAGGTGGTGGTGGTGCAGGAGGCGTGGGATGCAGGGGGTTCAGAGGTGTAGCGGGGACCAGCAGGGAGCAGTAGAACACCGGGTGGATCCGCAGGTGCACCGGTAACTGGAGCTGGAAAGCGACAAGGTTAATCTGGGCTTCAGTGGGGTAGGGTCCAGTGAATCAGGCATCCAGCTTGGGGGACCGGCCTGATCACCACAGATACTGGGTCGACAACCAGACGTGATCTCCGACCCTTAACGGAGGTCCTTCTTGCCATTTTTGATCAGCGGCTCGTTTGTAGGCGTCCTTGGCCTGCTGCAGTTGGTCCTTTAGCAGAGCCTGTAGAGCATGGAGTTCCTGCATCGGCAGCGGGGACCTGGGTCAGTGGGTGTACTGCTGGGAAGTAGCGAGGGTGGTACCCGTAGATGGCGGTGAAGGGGGTGGTTTGTGTGGAGGAATGGATGGCATTGTAGGCGAACTCTGCCACTGCCAGCAAGCCCGACCAATTGTCCTGCTGGTAGCAAGCGTAACACTTTAAGTACTGTTCCAAGGTAGCATTTGTGTGCTCAGTCTGGCCGTCAGTTTGTGGGTGATTAGCAGTGGACAGATGCACCTGGGTCCCTAGACCAGAGTGCAGGGCTTGCCAGAACCAGGAGGAGAACTGGGGTCCGCGATCTGAAATCACATGGGCCGAAAGACCATGTAGCTGGAAGATGTTCTGTATGTACAGGTGGGCAGTCTCTTGGGCAGACGGGAGCTTGGGACAGGGAACGAAATGTGCCATTTTGGTAAACAGGTCTACCACCACCAGGATGCAGGTATGGCCATGAAACCGGGGAAGTTCAGAGATAAAGTCCATCGAGATGGTATCCCACGTGGGTAGCGGGTGTAGCAGCCCAGACGGCTTGGCGGGAACGTCCTTGGTGCATCCGCACACTTCACACGAGGCGATGTACCGGCTTACATCTGAGCGGATCCGTGGCCACCAAAATTCCCTCATGAGTAAGTGCAGGGTCTTGTGGAGTCCAAAGTGCCCGACGTCATGGGACAGATGGAGAACCTGCGACTGCAAAGGCCCCAGTGGCACATACATGTGGTCGCAGTGCAACAGCAGTCCGTTGTGTGTGGTGAAGTCCAGTGAAGAATTGTGAGACCGATAGGATCTTAAGGTTATGGTTACAGATCACAGGTTTCCTAGACTCTAGAGGATCCTATGCACTTGATTGGTGGTGGGTTACGATCTGGCGAGCTATTGTTTGTCCTGACCCAAGCTCAGGTAGCACATGGCGTGGCGGTTGCCATTACATGTAGCACATGGCGACCACCATTGCATACATTACAGGAGCCGCTACCATCATCGATGAAGAACACCATGTGGTGGGAGATGCGAGGGCTCTGGATGCTGGAAACCGCCACCTACAATCTGTAGAACAGCACCTGCTGCATGCACAATCAAATGAACACTGCAAGCTGACTGTACGCTGAGAACTTTGAACAATGGCTGCGATTATCCTATGGACAACGAGGAACAATAACTGATTACTAATACTTTATGGTTTTAGAACAGTTTAATGTAATTTATGTTTTAATGTATTTAATCTGGTTTGTATAAGCCGCCCTGAGCCGCCCTTGACTGGGAGGGCAGAGTATAAATTTGAGAAATAAATAAATAAATCCAGCTCAGTTTTCCTTCCTCCCGTCCCAATCCTCCTCTTAATAAATCAATAAGAATAGCTCACCTTCCCAAAAATTCCAAGGATTTTCATTCTCTGCAACAGGAAAAGCCACACTGTACCGATACGGAAGCATCTGTGTTTACACTGGCTTACGGATGCATCAGTATCATTGACTGTACTTCAGTGGCAGTAACATGTGTAATTGATGTGTATCTGAATGCACTCTCCATAGCCAGTGTATTTAGCAACAAGTTATTTTATTCCCTGACGGAGTCATGCCAGTCTTCTGAAGCTTTTTGTACCTACTTCCAGTTTTCGCTGGTACTTTTCACACTCAAACTGACACTGCAAAAGGTTCCTGGATGTTTCCTCTTGGACCAGCTGCATGCGTTCACTTTCAAAGGACTTTAATTTATTCTGATGGAGAAGTTCAGCCACTTTACTTTCTGTGCTGAGCTGCAGCTGCCGATACCTGAAAAAGACCCAAGGTGGTACAGTGTTAACATATGAAGCTCAACCCAGCCAAGTGTGAGGCTTCTGAGTCAAATCAATAAGCCAGACCTTTTAGTGAAGTAAAAGTTCCTTTATTCTTAATGATGGTTCAGGTACTCAATGTTTGTTAGAGATACTTGGTTACAGACAACAGGGATTAATATACCCCCCACCTTCAGGTAACAAAAGGCAGAGGGCCAAACAGAAGGAATACAAAAAAGCGAGAGAACCTCTAACCGTTTGGTTCTCACAGAAAAGGCGCAAAAGCACTAAAAAGTCCCCCCATGCCTCATAGTGACCTCTAATTGCAATTTGCAGACCAGACACCTGGTTCAACAGTTCTCCAAGGTTATAAAAGCAAGATAAAACATTCTAGGCGCTAGAGACTATGAGGGAGGAGACAGGAAGAGATAGCCAGGCTTGTTTATGTGACGTGATGGAATGCAGCAAGCCACCCTCCCGGGGAAGAAAAGACACTTTAAGCAGGACCTGCAATAAACTTCAAAGGAAAGCATAAACAACGACACTAGATGCAACAATTTATGGCAGAGGATTTGACACCAAGCCACTAACGTTCAATACGCTCAGTCAGTCCTTTGGCATGGTCTCCTATGAGAAAAAGGTGGCTGAGTTTGAGAGACAAGTTACAATAAAGAGGAGCACAGCTTTGGAGATGTAAATCAGGTACAAGAATGAAGCTGCGCGACAATGTGCTGCCAATGTCTTTTATGTAATCCAAAGGAAACTTATGCCAAACATCTACAGCACCACTTTCAAAATAATATAAATGTATAACCACAGTTACAGTCACAGAAGTGAGCAGTGACTCACGAAAGTTCCTACCCTGCCACAAATTTTGTTAGTCTTTAAGGGGCTACTGGACTCTTGCTCTTTTCTATGGCTACGGACAGACTAACATGGCTATCCATCGTGATCTAGGCTACAGGATAAATTTAGAGTCCTTAGGGTTTAGGGTTTTTGTTAGGGCTAAATTTAGGGCTAGTGTAAGGTTTAGGGTTAGGGCTAGAGTTAGGGTTAGGGCTAGGGCTTGGGCGAGGGGTATGTTCAGGGTTAGGTCTAGGGCTATGGTTAGGGTAAGGGTTAGGATTAGGGTTACTGTTAGGGTTAGGGCTAGGGCTAAGGTTAGGTCTGGGGTTAGGGTTAGTGTTTGGGTTTATGTTAGTGTTTGTGTTAGAGCTAGGGCTACAGCTATAATTAGGGTTAAGGTTAGGGCTAGGTTTAGGGTTAGGGTTTGGATTTGGGTAGAGTTAGTGTTAGGGCTAATGGTTGGGGTAGAGTTAGGGTTAGGGCTAGGACTATGTTTATGGCCAGGATTAGGTTTAGGTCAAGGGTTAGGTTTAGGTCTAGGGCTAGATTTAGTGTTAGGGTTTGGGTTAGGGTTAGGTCTAGGTCTTGGGTTAAGGTTAGGGTTTTGGTTAGTGTTAGGGCTAGGACTAGAGTTAGGTTTAGTGTTACGGCTAGGTCTTTGATTTGTTTTGTGGTTAGGGTTAGTGTTCCAGCTAGGCCTAGGTTTAGGGCTATGGCTATAATTAGGGTTTGGGTTAGGGCTAAGGCTAGGATTAGAGTTAGTTTTTGGGTAGGGTTAGTTTTAGGGCTAAAGTTAGGGTTAGGGCTATGGTTAGGGCTAGGGCTAGGGTTAGGGTTTTTGTTAGGATTAAAGATAGAGCTAGGGTAAAGGTAAGTGTTAGGGCTTGGGTAAGGGCTAGAGTTAAGGTTAGGCCTAAGGTTAGGGCCAGTGTTCCCTCTATGCTGAATTAGTGTGAGCTAGCTCACAGTTTTTTAGCCTTCGGCTCACACATTTTTGTCTTTGTTCAGGAAGGATGGCTCCAGAGCAAACTAATTTATGCAGTAGCCAAATTGCATACTCACAACTTTAATGCCAGTAGCTCACAAAGTAGATTTTTTGCTCACAAGACTCCACAGCTTAGAGGGAACATTGGTTAGGGCTAGTGTTAGGGTTAGGTTTTGGGCTAGGGTTATAGTAAGGGTTAGGGTTACGGTTAGGTTTAGGTATAGGGTTAGGTTTGTGGTTAGGGCTAGGTTTATGGTTAGGTTTTGGATAAGGGTTAGGGCTTGAGTTAGGGTTAGGGTTAGAGTTACGGTAGGGTTAAGGCTAGGGTTTGTGCTAGGTCTAGGTCTATATCTTCAGTTAGGGTGTGGGCTAAAGTTAGGGCTAGGGTAATGGTAAGGGTTAGGGCTAGAGTTAGGGTTAGGCCTAGGGTTAACGTTAGGGCTAGGGTTGTGTTAGAGCTAAATTTAGGTCTAGGGTAAAGGTAAGGGTTAGGGCTCGGGTTACATTTAGGGTTAGGTTTAGACTTAGGCCTAGGATTAGGGTTAGGTTTATGGCTAGGGCTAGGGTTAGATTTAGGGCTAGGATTAGGGTTATGATTAGGGCTAGGGTTAGATTTAGGGCTAGGGTTATGGATAGTGTTTGCATTAGGGTTTGGGCATGGGTCAAGGCTATTTTTAGGTGTAGTGGTTGGGTTAAGGTTAGGGCGAGGATTACGGTTAGGGCTAGGGTAAATATAGGGCTAGGGCTATGTCCAGGGTTAGGATTAGCGTTAGGGTTAGGGCTACGGTTAGAGCAAGGGTTAGGATTACAGTTACTCTTAGTGTTAGGGTTAGGGCTATGACTAGCTAGGGTTAGGGTCATGGTTTGGGCTAGGGCTACATCTCATGCTGGTTTAGGGTGAGGGTGAGGGTTAAGGCTAGGGCAAGGGGTAGGGCTAGGGTTAGGGCTGGGGCTAGGGCTAGATTTAGGGTTTGTGTTAGGGTTAGGGTTTGTGTTAGGGTTAGGGTTCATGTTAGAGCTAGGTCTAGGTCTACGGGTATAATTTGGGTTATGGTTAAGGTTAGGCCTAGGGCAAGACTAGGGCTAATTTTAGGGTTAGTGTTACGTTTATGTTTAGAGCTAGGGTTAGGATTACGGTTTGGGCTAGGGCTAGTGCTGGGTTAGGGTTAGGGCTAGGGTTAGGGTTAGGGCTAAGGTTGGGCAAGGGGTATGGGTAGGGTTAGGGTTTGGGCTAGAGTTAGGGTTAGGGTCAGCATGGCACTGCTTTACAATTGTAACCAAATAGTATGTAACTATCATGTAACTAATTTTATATATTTGTATTTTAGGCAACTAATATTCAAAGGCACACTAATATTGTTCCATGCCAGATGTAGAACTTCATCTGCTTTTTGGTAACTTTTTGAATTTTGTAAAGAAACCAGTTTATGGTAATTGATTCATGGATTTTTGGGCATGATTCTCTAGTATTTTTGTACAGATTGTATTTTCTTATATATTTTCTTATATTGTATTTTTTACAAGACTAGATATTGGTTCAGAAGATATTTATCTCAAAACAGGACTCATATTCCGGAGAATCCTGTCAACACCACCAGCACCATCATTGTGAATGTGACTAGCACTTTGATTAATCAAACAACACAATAACTGGAAAATAACACAATAACTGGACAGCAATTGTAGTTCTTTATTCCTTATATTTATGTTGTAAAATCATAGTTTTGAATATGTTTCCTTTGATGATAAAATTATTAGCAGCATATACAAACACGGCTTGGGTGTTGTCCTTTAGTTGCATCTTTCAGCTGTGTTCCTCTTAAGTACCACCAGGGTTAGGGTTCAGGCTAGAGTTAGGGCAAGGGTTAGGATTAGGGTTACTGTTAGGGTTAGTGTTAGGGCTAGGGCTAGGGCTAGGTATTGTGCAGGGTTAGTGTTAGGGCTAAATTTAGGGTTAGGGTTAGGGTTAGAGTTACGTCTAGGTCTAGGTCTGTGAGGCTTCTGAATAGACAGCAAGAGATCAGATCTGGGGTGGAGGTCTTTGGTGCCTTCATGCCGCTACGGGGGGAGGAGGAAGCAAAGTGGCCACTCTCCCCGCACTTTATGCACAGCCCCTGCCTGAAATGGATATCTCGCAGCTCCTGAAAGGCCGACTTCCCTTTCACTTTCTGAGGGGCTTTCGGCTGGGTGGCCACGGAGGCTCCTAGCTTGATCAGGGTGAACCGTTCCTCCACGTCTGTGGCTGCCCTCATCCAAGTGGCCAGGGACAACGGTCGGCCACTTCTCAGGATGGTCTCGTAGATTTCTGGATGCAGTCCCTCTCGGTACTTCTCCATGAAAAGGTCATCAATCCTTGCACCTTGGCAGTGATTTGTCTGAAGCGGTCGGTGTACTCCCTCACAGAGGACCGCCCCTGCACCAGTTTCCGCAGCCAGTTCTGGGCTTTCTCTTCTCCCAGGGGGTCCTCATAATGTTGCCGCAAGGCCCACATGAAATTATCGACACTACGTAACTCGGGCCCCGGGGGGTTGTGCAGGCTCACATACCAATCGCTTGCGGTGTCTCGTAGTTTTGAACCGATATAGCTGACCTGGTCCCTCTCGGTTGGGTACAGGTGACCCCAAGCGGCCAGGAACCTCTCGATCTCTATGATGAAAAAGCGCAGCTTCTCTGGGTCACCATCAAACGTAGCCGTCAGTGGGTCTGCAGGCACTTGGCGAATCAAGCGATCGGGCCCCATGGTTCCCAGGGGCGCGGGCTGTGGTGGGGGCCCTGCCAGAGGTCCCGCCGGTGGTACCTGCTGTGGCGGCATCCCTCCTGCAGGACCTGGGACCACCGGCACTCCCCCCCTCCTGGAGGGGGAACCTGCACGGGGGCCTGCACAGCAGCCACAACGTCCCTCAGTTGCTGCTGCATGTCCAGCACGACCTCCCGCAGCTCCACTGTGATGCGGTCTTGCATCTTGCCGAACCTCCGGTCCTGCACCCATCCCAGATCCTCTCCCACAGGATCGGGACCGCATGGCATCCTACGCTCCTCGTCCCGGAAGTGGTAACGCCAATCGTCCTGGCCTCTTGAGAAACCCCGTTCCTCCTCTATCAGGCTGGGACGACCAAATTCTGTGCGATCCCCACTGAGCCGCACTCGGGATTCTTCCCAGTCATGGATCCATGACTCAGAGGTCCCGTGTCCAAAGTTAGACCACAAGTACCGAGGGGAGACCGGTGGCCAATGCAGACCAGGACCGGGCCATGGGATCTGGTAAGCTCCCTGGCTGGATGTCACCGGTACTCCTGCTCTGGTGGGTCCGCTTTCCACGGGCACCGTGTCCTCTGCCAATGTTATGGGAATGGTCTCGTCATCTGACATGGTCAGGTACAAGAAAATCCCAAGCACAGATCTCTAACAATCTGTGAGGCTTCTGAATAGACAGCAAGAGATCAGATCTTTGTTGAATCAAAGTTCTTTATTGTCTAATACTGCAAACAGGTTCCCAATGTTTGTTAGAGATACATAAGGAAAGATAGGCATGGTTAATATACCCTCCAGCTACAATTGAACCCTGGCATTAGACCAGTCAGAGTCGGGGGGGAACGCGGGAAAAGAAAGATAACCGTTGAGGTTCCCACAGCAAGGTGAGAAAGTTATAAAATTCCCTTGGTGATCTGAGTGACCCACATGTGAAGCTAGGCACAACAATTCCAGGTGGGCAGCCATAAAGAAGCTTTCAAGGTTTCAACAACAAGATAACACACCGTGAGGTGGAAAGAGGGAGGAGGGATGCAGTGGGAGTGAAGACCATTTGTTCTCAATGACATGCAGGAATTTGGGTCACCATTCTCCCACCTAGAAATTGTAACATTAACCAGAGCATCCAATATACTTCAAAGTGACATTTGCAGCTGCATAGGGCATGGGGGGTTGAGACAGATAAGAGGTACAATCAAGGGGATCCACTAGAACAAAGAAAACGAAAGCAAATTACAGAGACGCTATTGTCAGTTCCTGACAAGGTCTAGGGTTAGGGTTAGGGCTTGGACTAGGATTATGGCTTGTATTAGGGTTAGGGCTAGGGTTACGACTAGGGCTAGGATTATAGTAAGCGCTAGGGTTAGGGTTAGTACTAGGGCTAGGGTTACAGCTAAGGCTAGGGTTAGGGTTTGGATTAGGGTTACAGTTAGGTTAAGGGCTAGGGTTAGGTTTTGGGTTAGGGCTAGGGTTAGGGTTAGGGTTAGGTTTGGGTAATGATTAGTGCTAGAGTTAGGTGTACGGTTGGGTTAAGGTTATGCCTAGGGTTACGGTTAGGGTTAGGGCTTGTGCTAGGGCTAGGGCTATGTCTAGGGTTTGGATGTGGGTGAAAGTTTGGGCTAGGGTAATGGTAAGGGGTAGGGCTAGAGTTAGGCTTAGGGTTCTTCCTTGGGTTAAAGTGAGGCTAGGGTTAGGGTTTGTGTTAGGGCTAAATTTAGGACTAGGTTAAAGGTAAGAGTTTGTGCTCGGGTTATGGCTAGGGTTAGGGTTAGGCCTAGGGTTAGGGTTCAGATTAGGGTTAGGTTTAGGGCTAAGGCTAGGGTTAGATTTAGGACTATGGCTAGGGTTAGGGTTAGGGCTAGGGCTATATTTAGGTGAAGGGTTTGGGTTAAGGTTAGGGCTAGAGTTAGGGTTAGGGCTATGGCTAGGGCTTGTGCTAGGGTGAAAGATAGGGCTATGGCTATGGCCAGGGTTATGGTTAGTGTTAGGGTTAGGGCTAGGGTTAGGGCAGGGTTAGGGTTAGGGCTAGGGCTACAGCTAGGGTTAGGGTTATGGTTTGGGCTAGAGCTAGGGCTATGTCTCGTGCTGGTTTAGGGTTAGTGTTAGGGTTAGGGTTAGATTAGGGTTAGGCTGAGGCTGAGGGCTATGGCTAGTGCTACGGCTAGGGCTACGGTTAGGGTTTGTGTTAGGGTTAGTGTTAGAGCTAGGGCTAATGCTAGGACTATGACTATAAATAGGGCTAGGGTTAGGGACAGGCTACCACTAGTTTTAGGGGTCGTTTTAGGGATATGGTTAGGGCTAAGGTTCGGGATCGGTTTATGTCTAGGGCTAGGGGTAGGGTTAAATTTACCGTTAGGGTTAGGGTTGTCTAGGGTTAGGGCAGGGGTGGGCAAACTGTGGCTTGGGAGCCGCATGCAGCTCTTTCACATATATTATGTGGCTCCAGGCAGGGCAGCTGGGGAAGCTAAATATCATCAGCAAACACATATCATTGGACAAATTCATGTCATTATCAATATCTGCTTTTACCCCTTTTGTTATTATTTTTGACAGTCTCATTTAATGTTAATAATAAGCAAATTTGCTTATTTTCCAATAAAAGCAGGTAATATTTGTTCATGTCTTGTGGCTCTCAAACATCTGATGTTTATTCTATGCGACTCTTATGTTAAGCAAGTTTGGCCACCCCTGTTCTATGTGGCTCTTACGCTGAGCAAGTTTGCCCACCCCTGGGTTAGGGTAAGGGTTAGGATTAGGGTTAGGGCTAGGGTTAGGGTCAAAGTAAGGGTTAGGGTTATGGCTTGGGCTTGGGCTAGGGCTAGTGTTAGGGTTAGGGCTGGGATTAGGGCTAGGTCTTTGGCTCAGGCCTGGTTTTGGTTTAGGTTATGGATTAGGGTTTGTGTTAGGGTAAAATTTAGGGTAGCATAAGGGTTAGGGCTAGGGCTAGAGTTAGGGCTAGGGCTATGGTTAGGGTTAGGGTTAGGGCTAGGGTTAGGCTTAGGGCTAGGTTTAGGGCTAGGGTCGGGCTTGGGTAGGGTTTGTGTTAGGGCTAAAGTTAGGGCTAGGGTAAAGATAGGTGTTAGGGCTAGAGTTAGGGTTAGGCCTAGGGTTAGGGCTAGGGCTAGGGCTTGGACAAGGTTTAGGGATAGAGTTAGGGTTAGGGCTAGGGTTAGGTTTTTTGCAGGGTTAGGGTTATAGTTAGGTCTAGGACTAGATCTAGGGTTAGGGTTAGAGCTAGGACTAGGTTTATGGCTTCCATTTGGGTTAGGGCTAGGGTTAGGTTTAGGGTTTGTGTTAGGGCTGAATTTAGATCTAGGGTAAAGGTAAGGGTTTGGGCTTGGGTTACAGCTAGGGTTAGGTTTAGGGTTAGGCCTAGGTTAAGTATTAGGGCTACGGTTAGGATTAGGTTTAGGTTTAGGGCTAGGATTAGATTTATGGCTAGGGCTATGGTTAGGGTTAGGGCAAGGGTTAGGGCTGTAGTTAGGTGTAGGGTTTGGGTTAAGGTTAAGGTTAGGGCCAGGGTTACAGTTAGGGTTAGGGCTATAGCTATGGCTTGTGCTAGGGTAAAAGATAGGGCTAGGGCTAGGGCTAGGGCTACGGCCAGCATTAGTGCTAGTGTTAGGGCTAGGGCTAGAATTAGGGCAAGGGTTAGGATTACTGTTACTCTTAGGGTTAGGGCTAGGGCTACAGTTCTGGTTACGTCTCGTGCTGGTTTAGGGTTAGGGTTAGGATTAAGGTGAGGGTTAGGTTTAGGGCTAGGGCTAGGGCTGTGGCTACAGCTTGAGCTATGGTTAAGGTTTGTGTTAGAGCCCGGGCTAATGCTAGGGCTATGGCTATAATTAGGGTTAGGGTTAGGGATAGGCTATCACTAGTTTTAGGATTCGTTTTAAGGTTATGGTTAGGGCTAGGGTTTGGGATTGGGTTATGTCTAGGGCTAGTGTTAGGGTCAAAGTAAGGGTTAGGGTTAGGGCTTGGGCTAGTGCTATGGTTTGGGTTCGGGTTAGGGCTGGGATTAGGGCTAGGGCTTGAGTTCAGGCTTGGGTTTGGTTTAGGTTATGGTTTAGGATTTGTGTTACGGCTAAATTTAGGGCTAGTGGAAGGGTTAGGGGTAGAGTTAGTGTTAGGATACAAACCGTTAGGGTTAGGCCTGGTGCTAGGGCTAGGGTTATGGTTATGGTTAGAGTTAGGGTTAGGGTTAGGGCTAGGCTTTGTGTTAGGGCTAAAGTTAGGGCTAGGGTAAAGGTAAGCGTTAGGGCTAGAGTTAGGGTTAGGGTTAGGGCTAGGGCTAGGGTTAGGGTTAGGGCTAAAGCTAGGGTTAGGGTTAGGGTTAGGTTTTGTGCAGGGTTAGGGTTAGAGTAAGGTCTAGGGCTAGGTTTAGGGTTAGAGCTAGGACTAGGTTTGTGGCTTGGATTTGGGTTAGGGCTAGGTTTAGGGCTAGGGTTAGGATTAGGGCTAGGGTTACGGTTAGGTTTAGGTTTGCTTTTAGGGTTAGGGCTAGGGTTAGTGTTAGGGTTTGGGTTAGGGTTAGGACTAGGGTTAGGGTTAGGGCTAGGTATAGGGTTAGTTTTAGTTTTGGGGTTTGGGTCAGGACTAGGGCTAAGGTTAGGTCTGGGGCTTGGGCTAGTGTTTGGGTTTGTGTTAGGTTTAGTGTTAGAGCTAGGGCTATGGCTATAATTAGGGTTAGGGCTAGGGTTAGGGTTAGGTTTTGGGTAGGTTTAGTGTTAGGGCTAATGGTAGGGTTAAGGTTAGGGCTAGAGTTAGGGCTAGGGTTAGGGCTAGGACGAAGTTTATGGCTAGGGTTAGGGTTAGGGCTAGGGCTAGATTTAGGGCTAGGGTTACAAATAGGGCTATGGTTAGGGTTAGGGTAGGACTATGTTTAGGGTTAGGGTTTGGGTTAGGGCTAGGGTTAGGGTTCATGTTAGAGCTAGGGCTAGGGCTGCAGGTGTAATTAGGGTTAGGGTTATGGTTAGGCCTAGGGCTAGGCTAGGGCTAATTTTAGGGTTAGTGTTAGGTTTATGTTTAGGGCTAGGGTTAGAGTTATGGTTTGGGCTAGGGCTACGTGTAGTACTGGTTTAGGGTTAGGGCTAGGGTTAGGATGAGAGTTAGGATGAGGGTTATGTTGAGGGTTAGGGCTAGGGTTAGAGCTAGGGCTAGGGTTAGTTTTAAGTTTTGGGTTAGGGCTAGGGTTAGGGTTAGGTTTATGGCTGGGGCTAGGGTTAGATTTAGAGATAGGGCTAGGGCTTAGGGTTAGGGCAAGGGCTAGGGCTGTAGTTAGGTGTAGGGTTTGGGTTAAGGTTAGGGCTAGGTTTACAGTTTGTGTTAGGGCTAGGGTTAGGGCTTGTGTTAGGGTTAAAGATAGGGCTAGGGCTATGTCCAGGGTTAGTGTTAGTGTTAGGGTTAGGGCTTTCAGTTATGGCAAGGGTTAGGATTACGGTTACTCTTAGGGTTAAGGTTATGGATAGGGCTACATCTAGGGTTAGGGTTATGGTTCGGAGTAGGTCTAGGGCTACATTTCATGCTGGTTTAGGGTTAGGGTTAGAGTTAGGGTTTGGGTTAGGATTAGGGTGAGGGTGAGGGTTAGGGCTAGGGCTAGGGCTAGAGTTAGGGGTAGGGGTAGGGGTAGGGGTAGGTTTAGGGTTTGTGTTAGGGTTAATGTTTGTGTTAGAGCTAGGGCTAAGGCTACAGGTATAATTAGGGTTAGGGTTATGGTTAGGCCTAGGGCTAGGCTAGGGCTTATTTTAGGGTTAGTGTTAGGTTTATGTTTAGGGCTAGGGTTAGAGTTATGGTTTGGGCTAGGGCTAGGACTATGTGTAGTGCCGGTTTAGGGTTAGGGCTAGGGTTAGGATGAAAGTTAGGATGAGGGTTAGGTTGAGGGTTAGGGCTAGGGCTTGGGTATGTGTAGGGTTAGGGCTAGAGTTAGGGCAAGGGTTAGGATTAGGGTTACTGTTAGTGTTAGTTTTAGGGTTGGGGTAGGGCTCGGGCTAGTTTTAGGGTTAGGATTAGGGTTAGGGCTTGGGTTAGTGTTAGGGTTAGGTCTAGGGCTATGGCTAGGCTTAGGGTTTTTGTTAGGTATTGGGTTAATTTTAGGGTCAGGGCTTGGGCTTGGGCTTGGGCTAGGGGTATGTGTAGGGTTAGGGTTAGGGCCAGGGTTAGGGCAAGGGTTAGGATTGGGGTTACTGTTAGGGTTAGTGTTAGGGCTAGGGCTAAGTTTAGGTCTGGGACTTGGGCTAGTGTTTGGGTTTGTGTTAGGGTTGGGTTAGTGTTAGAGCTAGGGCGAGGGCGAGGGCCACTGCTATAATTAGGGTTAGGATTAGTGTAGAGTAGGGGTAGGGGTACGGTTAGGTTTTGTGTAGGGTTAGTGTTAGGACTAAAGTTAGGGTTAGAGTTAGGGCTAGGGTTAGGGTTATGGCTAGGACTAGCTTTATGGCTAGGATTAGAGTTATGGCTAGGGCTAGGGTTAGGGTTAGGGCTAGGGTTTGTGTTAGGGCTAAAGTTAGGGCTAGGGTAAAGGTAAGCGTTAGGGCTAGGGTTAGGGTTAGGGTTAGGACTAGGGTTAGGACTAGGACTATGGCTTTGACATGGGTTAAGGATTGGGTTAGGGCTAGGGTTTGGTTTTGGTTTTGTGCAGGGTTAGGGTTAGAGTTAGATCTAAGTCTAAGTTTAGGGTTAGGGCTAGGACTAGGTTTATGGCTTGGATTAGGGTTAGGGCTAGGGCTAGGGTTAGGGTTAGGGCTAAGGCTAGGGCTAGAGTTATGGTTAGGGTTATGTTTAGTTTTAGGGTTAGGGCTAGGGCTAGGGTTAGTGTTAGGGTTTAGGTTAGGGCTAGGGTTGGATTAGGTTTTTGGCTAGGTCTAGGGTTAGTTTTAGTTTTAGGGTTAGAGTTAGGGCTAGGGCTAAGGTTAGGTCTGGGGTTTGGGCTTGTGCTTGGGTTTGGGTTTGGGTTAGGTTTAGTGTTAGAGCTAGAGCTACCACTATAATTAAGGTTAGGGTTAGGGCTAGGGTTAGGGTTATGTTTTGGGTAGGGCTAGTGTTAGGGCTAATGGTTGGGTTAGGATTAGGGTTAGAGTTAGCGCTAGGGTTAGGGTTAGGGTAAGGGCTAGGACTAGGTTTATGGCTAGTATTAAGTTTAGGTCAAGGGTTAGGTTTAAGTCTAGGGCTAGGGAAAGGGCGAAGGCTAGGGTTACAAATAGGGCTAGGGTTAGGGCTAGGGCTAGGACTACATTTAGTGTTAGGGTTAGGGTTAAGGTTAGGGCTAGGGTTAGGGTTAGGGTTAGGATTTGGGTTAGAGTTAGGGCTAGAGTTAGGGTTAAAGATAGGGCTAGGGTAAAGGTAAAGTTTTGGGTTCAGGTTAGGGCTAGGGCTAGAGTTAGGGTTAGGCCTAGGGTTAGGGTTAGCTCTAGGGCTAGGGTTAGAGCTAGGGTTAGGGCTAGGGTTAGGGTTAGGTTTTTGGCTAGGGCTAGGGTTATAGTAAGGGCTAGGGTTAGGATTAGGGTTAGGGTTATGGTTAGGTTTCGGGCTTAGGCTAGTGTCATGTTTCGGGTAACGGCTATGTTTATGGTTAGGGTTTTGGTTTTGGTAAGGGTTAGGGCTAGAGTTAGGTGTAGGGTTGGGTTAAGGTTAGGGTTAGGGCTTGGGCTTGGGCAAGGGATATGTGTAGGGTTAGGGCTAGAGTTAGGGCAAGGGTTAGGATTAGGGTTACTGTTAGTGTTAGTGTTAGGGGTAGGGTCAGGGGTAGGGTTAGGTCTCAGGCTAGTTTTAGGGTTAGGGTTAGGTTAGGGCTTGGGTTAGGTCTAGGGCTATGTCTAGGGTTAGGTTTAGGGTTTGGGTTAGGTCTTGGGTTAGTGTTAAGGTTAGGGCTGGGGTTTTGGCTAGAAGTATGTGTAGGGTTTGGGTTAGGTCTTGGGTTAGTGTTAGGGCAAGGGTTAGGATTAGGGTTACTGTTTGGGTTAGGGTTAGGGTTAGGGCTAGGGCTAGTCTAGGGTTTGGGCAAGTGTTTGGGTTTGTGTTAGGGTTGGGTTACTGTTAGAGCTAGGTCTAGGGCTACTGCTATAATTAGGGTTAGGATTAGTGTTAGGGCTAGGGCTAGGTTTGTTGTTAGGGTTAGGTTTTGTGGAGGGTTAGTATTAGGGCTAAAGTTAACATTAGGGCTAGGGTTAGGGCTCGGACTAGCTTTATGGCTAGGATTAGGGTTATGGCTAGGGCTAGGGTAGGATTAGGGGTAGGGCTTCAGTTACAGTTAGGGCTAGGGTTAGGGTAGGGTTATGGTAGGGCTAGGGCTAGGGTTAGAGCTGGGGTTGGGTTAATTTTAGGGTTAGGGCTAGGGTTAGTGTTAGTGTTAGGTTTAGGTTAGGTTAGGGCTAGGGTTAGGTGTTAGGATTAGGGTTTTGGGTTAGGGTTAGGGTTTGGGTTAGGGGTTAGGGTTAGTGGTTAGGGTTTAGAGTTAGGGTTATGGGTTAGTGGTTAGGGTTAGGGTTAAGGCTAGGGTTATGGTTAGGGTTATGGTTAGGGCAAGGTCTAGGTCTAGCAGAAGCCCAGGGTTAGAGTTTGTGTTAGGGTTAGGGCTAGAGCTACTGGAAGTTTAGGTTTAGGGTTAGGGCTAGGGCTAGGACTAAGGTTAGGGGTAGGCTTAGGTTTAGGGCTAGGGTAAGGGTTCAGACTAGGTTTAGCACTAGTTTGAGAGTTAGTGTTAGTGTTAGGGCTAGGGTTAAGGTTAGGGTTAGTCTTAGGTTAGGGTTAGGGGTAGGGTTTGGGTTCGGCAATGGTTAGGGTTAGGGTTTGATTTAGGGCTAGGGTTAAGGCTGGGGTTAGGGCTGTGTTTAGTTTTATGGTTAGGGTTAGGGTAAGGGTTAGGGTTCAGGGTAGGGTCAGGGCTAGGGATAGGGTTAGTGTTTGGGCTAGGGTTAGGGTTAGAGTTAGGGCTAGGGTTAGAGTTAAGGCTTGGTCTAGGTCTAAGGTCTTTTAAACAAACTATCCTTCTCTACAAAGTTAACCTTTTCTGCAATCAATATAGCTGTCCCCCTAGTTTTAGAAGATCCTGGGGATGTAAATTGTTGATTGTACCAAGAGTTTGCTAACACTGGGTTTGTTTCTTTCCTAAGATGTGTCTCTTGTAAGAAAGCAATATTTGGTTTGTGTATTAAAATCTGCACTGTAATTCTCTACAATTGGTTGTTCAGTTCCAAGATATAAAGTTGTATGTTAAAGAACTTATTGCAATCTTCTAATGATTAATTTGAGACTAATATAAAGTTTTCTCAATAGTACAATCCACTTAATATTAGGAGTCAATCCTAACCCTCTAAACTGCAAAAAAATTGCTATATTCAATATTATCCACTTGTTAGCTGCTACAATATATTACTATCTACTCTTGCCAAACTTAAATTAAACGAAATTAAACACGAACTCCAACCTTAACCCTTACCACCACCCCAACCCTACCCTGAACCCAAACCTAACCCTAACTGCAATCTTAACCCAAACCCCTACCCTAACCCTACCCCAATCCTAATCCCAACCGTAAAACCAACACTAATCATAATCATAACCTTAACTGTAGCCTAACCCTAACCCTAGCTTTAGCTCTAGCCTTAAGCCTAAGCCTAACTCTTGACTTGCCCTGCCTCTAACCCTAACCCTTACCCTAACCCTAACCCTAATGCTAAAACTAGCCTAACTCTAACACTAAACCTCACATTAGAATTATCCCTAACCCTAGACTTGCCCTAGACCTAGACCAAGCCCTAACTCTAACTCTAACCCTAGCCCTAACTCTAACCCTAACCATAGCCCTAGCACTAACTTTAGCCCTAGCCCTGACCCTAGCCCAAACCCTAACCCTTACCTAACCCTAACTATAAAACTAAACCCAGCCCTTACCCTAGCCCTAAACCTAGCCCTAACCCAAACCCTAACCATAGCTGAACCCAAACCCTAACCTAAGACTAACCCTAATATTAATTCTAGCCCTAACATTAACGCTAACTCTCAAACTAGTGCTAAACCTAGTCCAAATCCTTACCCTTACCCTAGCCCTAAACCTAAGCCTACCCCTAATCCTACTGCTATCCCTAACCCTAGTCCTAGCCCTAACCCTAGACTTCCAGTAGCTCTAGCCCTAACCCTAACACAAACTCTAACCCTGGATTTCTGCTAGACCTAGACCTTGCCCTAGCCCTAACCCTAACCATAAGTTTAACCCTAACCCTAACCCATAACCCTAACCCTAACACTAACCCATAACCCTAACCCTAAACCCTAACCACTAACCCTAACCCCTTACCCTAACCCCTAACCCCTAACCCAAAAACCTAATCCTAACACCTAACCCTAGCCCTAACCCTAACCTAACCAAAACCTAACCCTAACTTAACCCTAACCCTAGCCCTAGCCATAACCAGAAAAAACCCTAACACTAACCCTAGCTCTAACCCTAAAACTAAGCCTAGCCCTATCTCTAACCCTAAATGTAACCCAAGCCCTAACCCTAGCCCTAACCCTAACCCTAGCCCTAAATGTAACCCAAGCCCTAACCCTACCCTAGTCCTAGCCATAACCCTAATCCTAGCCAGAAAGCTAGCCCTAGCCCTAACCCTAGCCCTAACTCTAACCCTAACCCTAACTTTAGCCCTAAAACTAACCCTACACAAAACATCACCCTAACCCCAAACCTAGCCCTCACCCTAACCCTAATCCTAACCCTAATTATAGCAGTAGCCCTAGCCCTAGCTCTAACACTAACCCAACCGTAACAAAAACCCAAACACTAGCCCAAGCCCTAGCCCTAGCCCTAACACTAACCCTAACAGTAAACCTAATCCTAACCCTTGCCCTAACACTAACCCAAGACCTAACCCAAACCCTACACATACCCCTAGCCCAAGCCCCAGCCTTAATCCTAACACTAACCCAAGCCCTAACCCAAACCCTAAACCTAACCCTAGACATAGCCCTAGACCTAACCCTAACCCAAGCCCTAACCCTAACACTATCCCTAAAACTAGCCCGAGCCCAAGACCTAACCCTAGCCCTAGCCCTAACCTTAATACTAAAACTAACCCTCACAGTAACCCTAATCCTAACCCTTGCCCTAACTCTAGCCCTAACCCTAACCCTACACATATCCCTTGCACAAGCCCTAGCCCTAACCCTAACCCTAGCCCTAGCTCTAACATGAACCCTAACCCTCACCCAAACCCTAAACGTAGCCCTAGCCCCAGCCCTAAACCTAGCCCTAACCCAAACCCTAACCATAGCTGAACCCAAACCCTAACCTAAGACTAACCCTAATATTAATTCTAGCCCTAACATTAACGCTAACTCTCAAACTAGTGCTAAACCTAGTCCAAATCCTTACCCTTACCCTAGCCCTAAACCTAAGCCTACCCCTAATCCTACTGCTATCCCTAACCCTAGTCCTAGCCCTAACCCTAGACTTCCAGTAGCTCTAGCCCTAACCCTAACACAAACTCTAACCCTGGATTTCTGCTAGACCTAGACCTTGCCCTAGCCCTAACCCTAACCATAAGTTTAACCCTAACCCTAACCCATAACCCTAACCCTAACACTAACCCATAACCCTAACCCTAAACCCTAACCACTAACCCTAACCCCTTACCCTAACCCCTAACCCCTAACCCAAACCCTAACCCAAAAACCTAATCCTAACCCCTAACCCTAGCCCTAACCCTAACCTAACCAAAACCTAACCCTAACTTAACCCTAACCCTAGCCCTAGCCATAACCAGAAAAAACCCTAACACTAACCCTAGCTCTAACCCTAAAACTAAGCCTAGCCCTATCTCTAACCCTAAATGTAACCCAAGCCCTAACCCTAGCCCTAACCCTAACCTTAGCCCTAAATGTAACCCAAGCCCTAACCCTACCCTAGTCCTAGCCATAACCCTAATCCTAGCCAGAAAGCTAGCCCTAGCCCTAACCCTAGCCCTAACTCTAACCCTAACCCTAACTTTAGCCCTAAAACTAACCCTACACAAAACATCACCCTAACCCCAAACCTAGCCCTCACCCTAACCCTAATCCTAACCCTAATTATAGCAGTAGCCCTAGCCCTAGCTCTAACACTAACCCAACCGTAACAAAAACCCAAACACTAGCCCAAGCCCTAGCCCTAGCCCTAACACTAACCCTAACAGTAAACCTAATCCTAACCCTTGCCCTAACACTAACCCAAGACCTAACCCAAACCCTACACATACCCCTAGCCCAAGCCCCAGCCTTAATCCTAACACTAACCCAAGCCCTAACCCAAACCCTAAACCTAACCCTAGACATAGCCCTAGACCTAACCCTAACCCAAGCCCTAACCCTAACACTATCCCTAAAACTAGCCCGAGCCCAAGACCTAACCCTAGCCCTAGCCCTAACCTTAATACTAAAACTAACCCTCACAGTAACCCTAATCCTAACCCTTGCCCTAACTCTAGCCCTAACCCTAACCCTACACATATCCCTTGCACAAGCCCTAGCCCTAACCCTAACCCTAGCCCTAGCTCTAACATGAACCCTAACCCTCACCCAAACCCTAAACGTAGCCCTAGCCCCAGCCCTAAACTTAGCCCTACCCCTACCCCTAACTTTAAACCTAACCCTAGCCCTAGCCCTAACCCTCACCCAAACCCTAATTCTAACCCTAACCCTATCGCTAAACCATCACGAGATGTAGCCCTAGCCCTACCCCAAACCATAACCCTAACCCTAGATGTAGCCCTAGACATAACCATAACCCTAAGAGTAAACGTAATCCTAACCCTAGCCCTAACCCTAATGCTAACCCTAACCCTGGACATAGCCCTAGCACTATCTTTTACCCTAGCACAAGCCCCAGCCCTAACACTAATAGTAACCCTACCCCTAACCTTAACCCAAACCCTAAACCTACTACAGCCCTAGCCCTTGCCTTAACCTTAACCCAAACTGTAACCCTAGCCCTAAATCTAACCCTAGCCCTTGCCATAAACCTAACCCTAATCCTAACCCTAACCTAGGCCTAAGTGTAGGCCAAACCATAAACCTAACCCTAGCCATAACATGAGCCCTAACCCTTACCTTTACCATAGACCTAAATTTAGCCCTAACACAAACCCTAAACCCAGCCCTAGCCCTAACCATAGCCCTAGCCCTAACCCTAACTTTAACCCTAGGCCTAACCCTAACCCTAACTTTAGCTCTAACCCTTACCATTACCCTCGCCCTAACTTTAACCCACACCGTAACCCTAGAAATAGACCTAGCTTTAGCCCTAGCAGAAGCTGTAGCCCTAACCCTACCCCTAACCATAACCCAACCCTACACCTAATTCTAGCCCTAACCCTTACCATAACCCTAACCCAAACCCTAACCATAAACCTAGCCATTACCCAAAACCTGACCCTAGCCCAAGCCCTAAACCTAACCGTAACCCTAATCCTAACCCTAACCCTAACCCTAACCCTAACCCTAACCCTAACCCTAACCCTAACCCTAGCCCTTACTATAACCCTAGCCCTAGCCGTAACCCTAGCCCTAGCCAAAAACCTAATCCTAGGCCTAACCCTAACTCTAGCCCGAACCCGAACCCAAAACCTTACCTTTACCCTAGACCTATCTTTAGCCCTAACACAAGTCCTAATCCTAGTTCTAACACTAACCCAAACCCTAACCCTAACCCAAGACCTAGCCCTAACCCTAAACCTAACCCTCCCCTAGCCCGAGCTCTAACCCTAACCCTAAACCTAACCCTAACCCTAGCCCTAACCCAAACCCTAACACTAAACGTAGTCCTAGCCCAAACCCTAACACTAACCCTACCCCTATTTGTAACCCTAACCTTAGCCCTTACCCTAGCCCTAGATCTAAACCTAACCCTTGACTTAAACCTAATACTAGCCATAAACCTAGTCCTAGCCCTTACCCTAACCCTAACCCTAGCCTGGGCCCTAACTCTAACCCTAACCCTAACCCAACCATAAGTCCTAAAACTAACCCTAACCAAAACATAATCCTAACCCTAACCTTAATTAGCCCTAGCCCTAACCCTAACCTTAATTATAGCAGTAGCCCTAGCTCTAACACTAAACCAAAAACAAACCCAAACACTAGCCCAAGCCCCAGACCTAACCTTAGCCCTAGCCCTAACCCTAAAACTAAAACTAACCCTAGACCTCACCCTAAACCCAATCCAACCCTAGCCCTCACCCAAACACTAACACTAACCCTAGTCCTAACCCTAAAACTAACCCTAACCATAACCCGAGCCCTAGCCTTAGCCCTAACCCTAACCCTAGCCCTAGCGCTAACCCTAGCCCTAGCCCTAACCCTAATCCAAGCTGTAAACCTAGTCCTAGCCCTAACCCTAGACCTAGACCTAACTCTAACCCTGACCCTGCACAAAACCTAACCCTAGCCCTAACCCTAACCCTAAACTTAGCCCTAGCCCTAACACTAACACTAACCCTAAAAGTAACCCTAATCCTAACCCTTGACCTAACCCTGGCCCTAACCCTAACCCTACACATACCCCTAGCCCAAGCCCAAGCCCTAGCCCTAAAATTAACCCAAGACCTAACAAAAACCCTAAACCTAACCCTAACCCTAGCCATAGTCCTAGACCTAACCCTAACCCAAGCCCTAATCCTAACCCTAGCCATAGTCCTAGACCTAACCCTAACACTAACCCAAGCCCTAATCCTAACACAAACTCTAAAACTAGCCCGAACCTGAGACCTAACCCTATCCCTATCCCTAACCCTAACAGTAACCCTAATCCTAACCCTTGCCCTAACTCTAACCCTAACCCTCAAAAACCCCTTGCCCAAGACCTATCCCTATCCCTAACCCTAACGCTAGCCCTAGCCCTAGCCCTCAACCTAACTCTCATCCTAACCCTAGCCCTAACCCTAAACCAACACTACACGTAGTCCTAGCCCTAGCCCAAAACGTAACTCTAACCCTAGCCCTAAACATAAACCTAACACTAACCCAAAAATTAGCCCTAGCCTATCCCTAAGCCGAACCCTAACCCTAACCCTATTATACCCATAGCCCTAGCCCTAGCTCTAACATGAAGACTAACCCTAACACAAACCCTGGGAGACGGGTAAGTGCGAAATGGAGCCGAGGGACAGATGCGCATGTCTGAACGGGCTCTTTTCTTCCACTTCCGACATGGGGCTGCCCTGCTTTACATTGCCAGTCTGTCCTTGGCCTATAACCCTAACCACAAAACAAATCAAAGACCTAGCCGTAATGCTATAACCCTAACCACAAAACAAATCAAAGACCTAGCCGTAATGCTAAACCTAACTCTACCTTAGCCCTAGCCCTAACACTAACCAAAACCCTAACCCTAATCCAAGACCTAGACCTAACCATAACCCTAACCCTAGACCTAGACCTAGATCTAATCCTAACCCTAACCCTAACCCTAGCCCTAGCCCTAGCCCTAACCCAAACCCTAACCCTAGTCCTAACTCTAACCCTAACCCTAACCCTACCCCAACCATTAGCCCTAACACTAACCCTACCCAAAACCAAACCCTAACCCTAGCCCTAACCCTTACCCTAACCCTAACCCTAACTGTACCTTTAGCCCTAACACTAACCTTACCCAAAACCTAACCCTAAACCTAGCCCAAGCCCTAAACATAACCCTAATTATAGCCGTAGCCCTAGCTCTAACACAAACACTAACATAAACCCAAACACTAGCCCAAACCCCAGACCTAACCTTAGCCCTAACCCTAAGAGTAACTGTAATCCTAACCCTTGCCCTAACCCTAGCCCAAACCCTAATGCTAATCCTAACCCTGGACATAGCCCTAGCCCTATATTTTACCTGAGCACAAGCCCTAGCCCTAACACTGACTATAATCTTAGCCCTAACCTTAACCCAAACGCTAAACCTAAATATAGCCTTGGCCCATGGTCTAACCCTAACACAAACCCTAACCCTAACCCTAGCCCTAGCCCTAAATCTAACCCTAGCCCTATCCATAAACTTAACCCTAATCCTAACCAATGTTCCCTCTAAGCTGTGGAGTCTTGTGAGCAAAAATTCTATTTTGTGAGCTACTGGCATTAAAGTTGTAAGTGAGCAATTTGGCTGCTGCATCAATTAGTTTGCTCTGGAGCCATCCTTCCTGAGCTAAAATGAAAATGTGTGAGCCAGAGGCCAAAAAAATGTGAGCTAGCTCACAATAACTCAGCTTAGAGGGAACACTGATCCTAACCCTAGGCCTAAACCTAACCCCATACATAACCCGAGCCCTAACCCTTACCTTTATCCTACACCTAAATTTAGCCCTAACACAAACCATAGCCCTAGCCCTAGCCCTAACCCTTACCATTACCCTAGCCCTAACATTAGCCCACACCCTAACTGAAGACATAGACCTAGACCTAGCACAAGCCCTAGCCCTAACCCTACTGTAACCCTAGCCCTAACCTTAACCCAACCCTACACCTAACTCTAGCTCTAACCTTACCCAAAACCTAACCCTAACCCAAAACCAAACCATAAACCTAGCCCTAACCAAAAACCTAACCCTATCCCTAACCCTAGGCCTAACCCTAACTCTAGCCCTAACTCTAGCCCTAAAACTTACCTTTATCCTAGCTCTATCTTTAGCCCTAACAAAAACCCTAACCCTAACCCTAGCCCTTACTATAACCCTAGTCCTAGCCCAAAACCTAACCCTAACCCTAGGCCTAATCCTAACTTTAGCCTTAAAACTAACCCTACCCAAAAACTAACCCTAACCATAACCCTAGCCTTAGCCCGAACCCGAACCCTAATTATAGCCATAGCCCTAAGCCTAGGCCTAGCTTGAACACTCACCTTAACCACAAAAATAAATCAAAGACCTAGCCGTAATGCTAAACCTAACTCTACCCTAGCCCTAACACTAACCAAAACCCTAACCCTAATCCAAGACCTAGACCTAACCCTAACTCTAGACCTAGACCTAGACCTAGATCTAACCCTAAACCTAACCCTAGCCCTAAACCTAACCCTAGCCCTATCCCTAGCCATAACCCTAACCCAAACCCTAACACTAAACCTAGCCCTAGCCCTAACACAAACCCTAACCCTAGCCCTAACTGTAACCCTAGTCCTAACCATAGCCCTAGACCTAAACCTAACCCTTGACCTAAACCTAATCCTGGCCATAAACCCTAACCCTACCCCAACCATTAGCCCTAACAATAACCCTACACAAAACCAAACCCTAACCCTAAACCTAGCCCTAGTCCTAACCCTAACCCTAACTGTACCTTTAGCCCTAAACCTAACCCTACCAAAAACCTAAACATAAACCTAGCCCTAGCCCTAAACCTAACCCTAATTATAGCCGTAGCCCTAGCTCTAACACAAACCCAACTAGCCAAAGCCCCAGACCTAACCTTAGCCCTAGCCCTAACCCTAACAGTAACCCTAATCCTAACCCTAACCCTTGCCCAAGCCCTAGCCCTAACCCTAACTCTAGCACTAACCCTAACCCTTACACTAGCCCTAACACAACCACAACCCCTAAACCATAACCTAAACCTAGCCCAAGCCCTAGCCCTAATCCCAGCCCTAAACCTAACCCTAGCCCTTACTTTGCCCTAACCCTAGCCCTAACCCAAACACTAGCCCTAGCCCTACCCCAACCAAAACCCTAGCCCTAACCTTAACCCAAACCTACACCTAACTCTAGCCCTAACCCTTACCCAAACCCTAACCCTAACCCAAACCCTAACCATAAGCATAACCATAACCATAACCATAACCATAACCCTAGCCCTAGCCCTAACCCAAAACCGAACACTAGCCCTAGCGCTTACCCTAACCCGAACCCTAACCATAGCCCTAACTCTAGCCCTAACCTTAACCCTTACACTACACCTAAATTTAGCCCTAACCAAAACCCTAACCCTAACCCTAACCCGAGCCCTAGCCCAAGCCCTAATCCCAGCCCTAACCCTAACCCAAGCCCTAGCCCTACCCCAAGCCCAAGCCCTAACCCTAACCCTAATTTTAACCCTAACCCAAGAGCTAGCCCTAACCCTAATCTGAACCCTTACCCTTACCCTAGCCCTAGAAAACCCTAACCCAATAGTAAACTTAACCCTAACCGTAACCCTAACTCTAGCCCTAGACATAACTCGAAAACGAACCATAACCATAACCCTAAAAAGAACCCTAAAACTAGCCCTAGCCTATCCCTAACCCTAATTATAGCCGTAGCCCTGGCATTAGCCCTAGCTCTAACACTAACCCTAACCATAACAAAAACCCTAACTCTAGCCTGAGCCCAAGCCCAAGCCCTAGCACTAGCACTAGCACTAGCCCTTACCCTAACCCTAACTTTAACCCAAACCCTAACTCTATCCCTACCCCAGCCAAAACCCGAACCCTAGCCTAACCTTAACCCAAACCCTACACCTAACTACAGCCCTAACCCTTGCCCTAACCATAACCATAACCCAAAACCTAACCATAAACCTAGCCCTAGCCCTAGCCCTAGTCCTAAATCTAACCCTAGCCCTAGCTCTAAACCAAACCCTAATCCTAACCCTAACTCTAGGCCTAACCCTATGCCTAACCCTGAACCTAACCCTAACCCTAACCCTTACCTTTACCCTAGACTAACACAAACCCTAGCCCTAGCCCTAACCTTAACTCTAGGCCTAACCTTAACCCTAACTCTAGCCCTAACCCTAGCGCTAACTTTCGCCCACATCCCAACCCTAGACATAGCCCTAGCACAATCCCTAGCCCTAACCATAACCCTAACCTTAACCCAACCCTACACCTAACACTTACCCAAACCCTAACCCTAACCCAAACCCTAACCATAAGCATAACCATAACCATAACCCTAGCCCTAACCTAAAACCTTACCCTAGCCCTAGCGCTAACCTGAACCCTAACCCTAACCATAGCCCTACCCCTAACTCTAGCCCTAACCCTAACCCTTACACTACACCTAAATTTAGCCAAAACCCTAAGCCAAAACCTAACCCTAACCTGAGCCCCAGCCCAAGCCTTAGCCCTAATCCCAGCACTAACACTAACCCAAAGCCCTAGCCCTAGACCAAGACCAAGCCCTAACCCTAACCCTAAATTTAACCCTAACCTTAGCCCTAGCCCTAATCCAAACACTTACCCTTACCCTAACCCTAGACAACCCTAACCCAACGGTAAACTTAACCCTAACTGTAACCCTAACTCTAGCCCTAGGCATAACCCGAACCCTAACCACAACCCTAAAACGAACCCTAAAACAAGCACTAGCCTATCCCTAACCCTAATTATAGCCATAGCCCTAGCATTAGCCCTAGCTCTAACACTAACCCTAACCATAACAAAAACCCTAACCCTAGACCGAGCCCAAGCCCTAGCCCTAACCCTAACTTTAACCCAAACCCTAACCCTAGCCCTACCCCAACCAAAACCCTAACCCTAGTCATAACCTGAACCCAAACCCTAAACCTATCTATAGCCCTAACCCTTGCCCTAACCCTAACCCAAAACATAATGATAACCCTAGCCTTATCCCTAGTCCTAAATCTAACCCTACCCCTACCCCTAAACCCAACCCTAATCCTAACCCTAACCCTAGGCCTAACCCTAACCTTAGGCCTAACCCTAAACATAACCCTAGCTGTAACCCGAACCCAAACTCTCACCTTTACCCTAGACCTAAATTAAGCCCTAACACAAACACAAACACTACCCCTACCCCTACCCCTACCCTAACATTAACTCTAGGCCTAACCTTAACACTAACTCTAGCCCTAACTTTAACCCTAACTCTAGTCCTAATCCTTACCATTACCCTAGCCCTAACTTTTGCCCACATCCTAACCCTAGATATAGCCCTAGCCCTAACACAAGACCTAGCCCTAACCCTAACTGTAACTCTAGCCCTAACCTTAACCCAACCCTAAACCTAACTCTAGCCCTAACCCTTACCCAAACCTTAACCCTAACCCAAACCCTAACCATAAGAATAACCATAACCATAACCCTAGCCCTACCCTAACCCAAAACCTAACCCTAGCCCTAGCCCTAAACCTAACTGTAACCCTAATCCAAACCCTAACCCTAGCCCTTAATATAACCCTAGCCGTAGCCCTAGCCGTAACCCTAGCCCTAAACCTAACCCTAACCTTAACCCTAACCCTAGTCCTAACCCTAACTCTAGCCCTAACCTGAGCCCTAACCCTTACCTTTACCCTAGCCCTATCTTTAGCCCTAACACAAACCCTAACCCTAGCCCTAGTCCTAACCCTAGCCCTAGCTCTAACCCTAACCCTAACCCTAACCCTAACCCTAATCCTAACCCTAACAATAATCCTAACTTTAGCCCTAACACTAACCCTACCCAAAAACTAACCCTAACCCTAACCGTAGTCGTAGCCCTAACCCTAAACCTAACCATAACCCTAGCCCTAAATGTAACCCTAACCAAAACCCAAACACTAACTGGAGACCTAGCCGTAACCCTAAACCTAATCCTAGCCCTAACCCTAACCCAAACCCGAGCCAAACCCTAGCCCTAGCTCTAACCCTAACATTAACCCTAACCCTAACCCTAACTTTAACCCTAGCCCTAGCCCTAGCCCTAGCCCTAACTGTAACCCTAGCCCTAGACCTAAACCTAACCCTTGACCTAGTCCTAGCCCTAACCCTAACCTTAAACCTAGCCCTAGCCCTAACTCTAAGCCTAGAACTAGCCCTAACTGTAACCCAAACCCTAAAACTAAACCTAGCCCTAGCCCTAACCCTAGCCCTAACTGTAACCCTAGCCCTAGCCCTAGACCTAAACCTAACCCTCGACCTAAATTCTAATCGATTGTTACAAAAAATGACTTTTATTTTATTTTTTAATTTTTTTTATTTTCAGCTTTATTTACTTTCAGCATTACTCCCGAGGAATCCCACTGAGCGGCATTATGGGGCACGTTTTTGCATCACAAAAGGTTGTGTTAGGGGTTCTTGAGCAGTTAGCAATTTTATCAGTGATTTTTTCCATCACATGTAAGTCCCACAATTTCCAAAGTCAAGGGTGTATAGCAAGTAGGTTAGTGTCCTTCCAGTAAGAAGCAATCGATAATATAGCTACATAGAGCAAGGCTTTGTTTCCTTATATATGTACTCAACAATATAAAACCATGATATGTCAACTGTAAGACCAATAACATTGAATGCAAGACATACAGGAATCAAAAATGGATTTTGGTTGTACAAGGAGTGATAACTGACACTGTATTTCATAACACTTTGTAAAACCTAGACATTTAACTGTTTTCTAACCACAAGGTCATAGAAAAGCGTAATCAATGAATATAATACAAGAAATACATTTGGTTGTGAATTCTAATAGATTGTTATAGCTAATGACTTTCAGCGTTACTCCCGAGGAATCCCACTGACCGGCATTATGGGGCACCTTTTGCATCAAAAAAGGTTGTATTAGGGGTCCTTGAGCAGTTAGCAATTTTCTTAGTGAATCTATCCATCACATGTAAGTCCCACAATTTGGTAAACCAAAGTACATGCTAGGTACCTTAGCATCCTCCCAGTCAAAAGAAATCGATACTCTAGCTTTATAGAACGTGGCTTCATTTCATTGTATATGTACTCAACTGTATAAAAGCATGATATATCAACTGTAAGAGTAAAAATACTTTGAGCCTCAAAGGCTAGGGGGAGTGGATGGATGCGATAGTCCCAGTTGTTTATGTGACGTTCAGGAATGCGACAAGCCACCCACCCGGGGAGAAGACAATTACATTCAGCAGAGCAGATAATATACTTCAAGGCAAGCAGTAAATAACACATGGCTATAATATAGTTCACAGAAACAGAAAGACAAGCATGCAATTGTCAGATCCTGACACCCTGCCCCCCAAGACTAGCCCCCCCCGGCTTATTCGGAAAATGCTTGTGGAAGGCACGAACTAATTTAGGAGCATGAACATTTTCTGAAGTGACCCATTCATTAAGCTCAGGACCAAAATCAACCCATTTCACAAGATAGTATAACCGGCCCCTGCGTAATTTAGAGTCCAGAATTTCAGAGATCTCAAAGTGTTGCTCCCCCTCCTTCATCAGAGGAGGAGGAGTCGGAGGTACCGGGTGCCATGCATTCAGCCCAGGATTCTTCTTCAGTAAGCTGAAATGAAAAACAATTCCAATTCAAAAGAAACATCAGATATTTTCCTTAAAACCTTATAGGGCCCCACATATTTCCATCCCAGCTTCCAACTGGGTTGGAGTCCATGAATGTTTTTTGTGAAGAGATAAATGGAGTCCCCCAGCTGTAGGTCCCATCCCTCTGCCCTCCCACGGTCAGCATATTTTTTATAGTCCGCTTTGGCTTTATCCAATGTCTTAGCAATCAGTGGCCAAGAATCTTGTAATTTAGACCACCACTGTGTGAAGTCAGAACTGGGGTTTTCACTAGGGTCAGTCAGCGAAGGCAAGGGTTTTCCTTCAAACCCCCCCACTGCCATGAAAGGGGAAACACCAGTAGAAGAGTGCACAGCATTATTGTAGCTATATTCCGCAAAGGGAAGCAACTCAACCCAATTGTCCTGATGATAGTTAGTATAGCATCTCAGGAACTGTTCCAAAATCTGATTAACGCGTTCGGACTGTCCATCAGTCTCGGGATGATAACCCGAACTAAGGGCGGGTTCAATGTCCATTACTTGGAGAAGCTCCCGCCAGAAGTTGGCAATGAACTGGCTCCCCCGGTCGGACACGATACACTGGGGAAACGAGTGTAGTTTGATCACATGATTGAAGAACGTCTTAGCTAGACCTTTAGCCATAGGCAATTGCTTAAACGGGACAAAGTGTTTGGAAAACATGTCGACCACGACCCAAATGACCGTTTTTCCTTTGGAGGGGGGGAGGTTCGTGATGAAGTCCATGGAAATGCTTTCCCAGGGTCTGGAAGGGGTGGGTAGTGGGTATAACAGCCCAGGTGCTTTCCCCCCCTCCGTTTACACATAAGGCACACTTGGCAAGCAGTCACATAATCTGAAACATCTTTGCGCATGTGGGACCACCAAAACTGCCTTTGGATTAGGTTTAGAGTCTTAAGGAATCCAAAGTGGCCTGACAGTTTGGACGCATGGCAAGACGACAAAACTTCCTTGCGCAAAGAGTGCAGCACAATTAATTTAGACCCATGATACCAACAACTGTCGGAGTGTTTCTGATTCTCACAGTCCTCAGCCCACTCCTTCACCTCATCCTCCGTATATTCAGCAGCACATTTCACAGTCCATTGGGAAAGGGCGGGAGTTGTTTTACCTTGACTCCGAGTTATTACTGCCCCCCCAGTTGCTGAGGTGAAAACATGGAATCAAACACTTCTTCCCTCTGGGACTCGTGCTGGGGTAATCGGGATAATGCATCTGCTAAGGAGTTAGCTTTCCCAGGGAAATGTTTCAGGACAAAATTGAATTTTGAGAAAAAATCAGCCCAACGGAGTTGTTTGGAGTTTAAAGACCTCCGGGTGCGCAAAGCCTCTAGGTTTTTGTGATCAGTCCAGATTTCAAATGGCTTTTGCACCCCCTCGAGCCAATGCCTCCAGGTGGACAAAGCCAGCCGGATGGCCGCAGCTTCTTTATCCCACACCGACCAGGGTCTCTCAGTCTCATTGAATTTCTTAAAGGTGTAGGCTAAGGGGTGCAAGGCGCCATCCGAACCCATTTGCAGGATCGCTCCCCCCATTGCCACATCAGAAGCATCTACATGAATTACAAATTCTTTGGTCTCATCAGGGTGGGCTAAGATGGGCTCTGAAGTGAACAAACACTTTAATTCCTCAAAAGCTTTTTGACACTCAACAGTCCAACACAGTCTCTCTCTGGGTTTGCCTGCATCTGGGCCCCTCCCTTTTGTTTTTAACAGCTCCGTGAGAGGTAAGGTGATGGTCGCAAAGTCTTTCAAGAAGGTTCTGTAAAAATTGCAAAATCCTAACAGGCTCTGGAGCTGTTTATGGGTCTGGGGGGCCTCCCATTGCACCACCGCTTCCACCTTAGTGGGGTCCATTTCCAGCCCCTGCTGGGAAATTTGATAGCCCAGGAAGTCGACCTCAGTGCGGTGGAACTCACATTTCGAGAGCTTAGCATAGAGTTGGTGCTCTAACAGGGTTGCTAACACTTCGCGTACTAACTTCACGTGGGATTGCTTATCAGGGGAATAAATCAAGATATCATCTAGATAACAGAAGATGCTTGTGCAACACTTCATTGATAAAACTCATAAACACTCCGGGCGCACCACTTAAGCTGAAGGGCATCACCAGATACTCGAACTGTCCCAGGGGAGTATTAAAGGCAGTCTTATACTCATCCCCCTCCCTGATGCGTACATGGAAATAAGCATCTCACAAATCCAATTTCGAAAAGATTCTCCCTTTAGCAGCTTCCACCAATAAGTCCTTGATCAAGGGGAGGGGGTAAGCATTCGAGGCGGAGACAGCATTCAATCCCCTGTAGTCCGTGCACAGTCTCAGGTCCCCGTCCTTCTTTTTCCGGAACAGGACAAGGGCGGCGAAGGGGGATTTGGCTGGGCGGATAAATCCGCGGTCTAAGTTTTTATCCAAAAATTTCCTTAGTTCCTCCTGTTCAGCCGGGCTCATAGAATATAACTTCCCTTTGGGCAACTTTTCACCCAGAAGCAGCTCAATGGCACAGTCAGTGAGCCGGTGAGGGGGAAGTTTGTCTGCATCCGTTTCACTGAACACTTCAGCCAAGTCTCTATACTCTGCTGGGATTTTTATGGGGGCTAGCGACAGAGCTGCTGAGGCTAAGGGTGAGGGGGGCCCCGCACCCCAACTCATGTCCCAAGTGTGATGGGTGCACTTTGGGTCGATCCATGAAATCTTCCCATCACTCCACTTTATGTAGGGGTCATGTGAGCTTAGCCAAGGGCTCCCTAGCACCATGGGAAATTGGGTGTTGGGTGTAATCACGAAAGACCGTTTCTCCCAATGCTCTCCAGTCCCCACAATTAATAGTTCAGTCTCTGCCACACACGCCTCTTTCATTTCCGAACCATCAATTTGGGTGAACCGCAATGGCTCCCCCAGGGGGGTTACTTTGGGTCCCAATCCCTCCACTACTAGGGGGCTTATCAGTCCCTGGCACACCCCAAATCTATGAGGGCACGCACCCGTACGTGGGTTCCTGTGCCCGGTACTATTACAGTCACGACCATATAAAGTAAGGGACTGGGGATGCTCACCGGGGGTGGCGCATCAGGTGAGGGGACCTGCAGCTCTGCACCGGTTACTGCAGGTTGTTGAAGTTTCCTGACGGCTGCACAGCGACCAATTCCAGCTCTCCCTGCTCGCAAGTTGCCCCTTCCAGCTGTAATGCCCAGTCTTGCCAGGTCGAGGTGTTCCCCCGCCTATGGGGGTGGAGGTCTTAGAGGTCTTTGATCCGCCACGGGGGCAGGCTGAGGCGAAGTGGCCACTTTCCCCACATTTCATGCACAGACCTTGCTTGAATTGGGGATCATGAAGCTCCTGCAACACCGTCTTAAACTTCGACTTCTGGGCGGCCTTTGGTTGGTGAGAGGCAGAGGCTCCCAGCTTAATCAGTGTAAAGCGCTCCTCCACATCCGCTGCCGCTCGCATCCAAGCCACCAGGGATCCCGGCCGATCGTTTCTCAGGACCGTCTCGTAAATCTCGGGATTCAACCCCTCTCTAAACTTCTCCACAAACAGGTCTTCAGACCACCCCTGCACTTTAACTGTGATACGCTGGAAATGGTCAGTGTAATCCCTCACAGAGGAGCGCCCCTGAACCAGTTGACAGAGTTGGTTCCGGGCTTTCTCCTCGCCTAGGAGGTCTTTGTAATGCTGCCGTGGGGCCAACATGAAATTGTTCACAGTACATAACTCGGGACCCGGGGGATTGTGCAGACTTACATACCAGTCACTGGCAGTGTCTCACAGCTTGGATCCGATATAGCCCACTCGATCTCGCTCCATCGGGTAGAGGTGGCCCCACACTGCCAGGAACCTCTCAATCTCGATGATGAAGAATCAGAGCTTCTCCAGGTCCCCATCGAACATAGCTGTCAGCGGGTCGTTGGGGGCCTGGTGGATCATCTGGTCCCCAGGGAGCGGGGCGGGCGGCCCGGGTTGGGGTGGGCCCCCAGGTGGGGGTCCCACAGGGGGTGCGGGCTGCAATGGTACCTGGCTAGGTGATGCCATCCCGGCACCCCCCCATCCTGGGGGGGTGCCAGTACCTGGCCGCCACTGCTGGTGAGAGCTCCCATCAGCTGCTGCATTTCTAACACGGCCTCTCGCAATTCCACTGTGATGCAGTCATGCATCTCGCTGAACCTTCAGTCCGGCACTCGTCCGAGGTCCTCTCCCATAGGATCAGGGCCCCTGGGCAGCCGGCATTCCTCGTCCTTGAAGCTGTACCACCACTCCTCCGAGCCCCACGGGAAACACTGATCCTCATCTGGCAGGCTCAGGCAGCCGATCTCTGAGCGCTCGCCGCTGAAGCATACTCAGGCCCCTTTCCGGTCGTGGACCCATGACTCTGAAGTACCGGCACCAAACGTGGCCCACGAGTACCTTGGGGAGGGCAGCCAGCCCACCCCTAGTCCCAGGCGCGGGACCCTGTACAAGTACTGGCCCGTGGTAACTGGCACCGGCTGCTCACATGGGTTGCTAGGAGCAGTGGATACCAGGATTTCTCCCTCAGTGACAGGAATGGTCTCATCGTCTGACATGGTCAGGTGAGCAGTCCCGAAAACAGGATCTCTAACAATCTGTGAGGCTTCTGAGCTGACACTATCAGAACAGACCTTTGTTAAAAGCAAAGTTCTTTATTTCCAATAATGGTTCAGGTTCTCGATGTTTGTTAGAGATACATGACAGCAAACAACAGGGATTAATATACCTCCAGTCACAGTTGAATATAGGTACCGGACCAATCAGAACCGATTCAAAGAAGCGGGAAAAGGTGGCACCCGTTTGGTTCTCACAGGAGAGGTGGGAAAGGAAATAAAAATTCCCTTCCTGCCCTGTGTGACCCAAATGTGTGAACAATAGGCTAAACATTTGGTTAGAAACAATCCAAGAGTCCCCAAGGTTAAAGCAGCAAGATAAAATACTTTGAACCTCAAAGGCTAGGGGGAGTGGATGGATGCGATAGTCCCAGTTGTTTATGTGACGTTCAGGAATGCGACAAGCCACCCACCAGGGGAGAAGACAGTTAAATTCAGCAGAGCAGATAATATACTTCAAGGCAAGCAGTAAATAACACATGGCTACAATATAGTTCACAGAAACAGAAAGACAAGCATGCTATTGTCAGATCCTGACATGAGGTACCTAGAATGTACTTTGGTTTAACACCTTGTGGGAATTACATGTGATGTATAGATTCACTAAGGAAATTGCTAACTCCTCAAGAACGCCTAATACAGCCTTTTTTGATGAAAAAGGTGCCCCTTAATGCCGCGAAGTGGGATTCCTCGAGAGTAAAGCCGATAGTCATTTTTTGTATCAATCGATTAAAATTTAAAATCAAATTTATTTCTTGAATTGTATTCCTTGATTACTCTTTTCTATGATCTGCTGGTTAGATGACAGTGTTATTTCTAGATTTAACAAACTGATATCAATACAGTGTCAGTTATCACCCCTTGTACAAGCAAATTCAAAATCTAATGAATGTATGTCTTGCATTCAATGTTATTGCTCTTACAGTTGATATTTCATGCTTTTATATGGTTGAATAGATATAAAATGAAAAGAAGCCACGTTCTATTCAGCTAAAGGTGCCCAATACTGCCGCTCTGTGGGAGTCCTCAGGAGTAACGCCGAAAGTCATTTTTTGTAATAAACTTTTACAATTGTCAATCAAATGTATTTCTTGTATAGTATTCACTGATTACTATTCTGTGATCTCTTGGTTAGATGAAACTGAAATTTCTAGGTTTTACAAAGTGATATCAATACAGTTTCAGTTATCACTCCATGTACAACCAAATTCAAAATCTGATGAATACATGTCTTGCATTCAATGTTACTGCTCTTACAGATGATATATCAAGCTTTTATATAGTTGAGTACATATACAATGAAATGTAGCCACGTTCTACACAGCTAGAGTAAAAAGGTGCCCCATAATGCCGCTCAGTGGGATTCCTCGGGAGTAACGCTGAAAGTCATTTTTTGTAACAAACGTTTACATTTAACAATCAAATGTATTTCTTGTATAGCATCCATTCATTACTCTTCTGTGATCTCTTGCTTAGATGACAGTGATATTTCACGGTTTTACAAAGTGATATCAGTACAGTGGCAGTTATCACTCCTTGTACAACCAAAGCCACGTTCTATACAGCTAGAGTAGCGATATCTTTTTACTGAGAGGATGCTAAGATACCTAGCATGTACTTTGCTTTACCAAATTGTCGGAGTTACATGTGATGGATAGATTCAGTAACAAAATTGCTAACTGCTCAAGAACCTCTAATACAACCTCTTTTGATGAAAAGGTGCCCCATAAGGCCGCTCAGTGGAATTCCTTGGGAGTAACGCCAAAAGTCATTTTTTCTCACAAACTATTACAATTTAAAATGAAATGTATTTCTTGTATAGCATTCATTCATTACTCTTCTGTGATCTCTTGGTTAGATGACAGTGATATTTCTAGGTTTTACAAAGTGATATCAATACAGTGTCAGTTATCACTCCTTGTGCAAGCAAATTCAAAATCTGATGAATGTATGTCCTCCATTCAATGTTATTGCTCTTATAATTCATATATCATGCTTTTATATGGTTGAGTAGATATACAATGAAATGAAGCCACGTTCTATACAGCTAAAGGTGCCCCATAATGCCGCTCTATGGGATTCCTCGGGAGTAACGTCGAAAGTAATTTTTTGTAACAAACGATTACAATTTACAATCAAATGTATTTCTTGTATAGTATTCATTCATTACTCTTCTGTGATCTCTTGCTTAGATGACAGTGATATTTCTAGGTTTTACAAAGTGATACCAATACAGTGTCAGTTATCACTCCGTGTACAACCATTTTCAAAATCTGATGAATGTATGTCTTGCATTCAATGTTATTGCTCTTACAGTTGATATATAATGCGTTTCTGTATTCCCAATGAAATGAAGCGACCTTCTGTACAGCTAGAAGAAAAAGGTGCCCCATAATGCCGCTCAGTGGGATTCCTTGGGAGTAACGCCGAAAGTCGGTTTTTGAAACAATCTATTAGAATTTGCAATCAAATGTATTTCTTGTATTGTATTCCTTGATTACTCTTTTCTATGATCTGTTGGTTACATGAAAGTGATATTTCTAGGTTTTACAAAGTGATATCACTACAGTGTAAGTTATCACTCCTTGTACAAGCAAATTCAAAATCTGATGAATGTATGCCTTGCATTAAATGTTATTGCTCTTACAGTTGATATATCATGCTTTTATATAGTTGAGTAAATATACAATGAAATGAAGCAACCTTCTATACAGCTAGAGGAAAAAGATGTCCCATAATGCCCATCAGTGGGATTCCTCGGGAGTAACACTGAAAGTCATTTTTTGTAACAAACAATTACAATTTACAATCAAATGTATTTCTTGTATTGTATTCATTGATTACTCTTTTCTATGATATGTTGGTGAGATGACAGTGGTATTTCTAGGTTTTACAAAGTGATATCAATACAGTGTCAGTTATCACTCCTTGTACAACCAAATTAAAAATCTGATGAATGTATGTCTTGCATTCAATGTTATTGCTCTTACACTTGATTTATCATGCTTTTATATGGTTGAGTACATATAAAATGAAATCAAGCCACGTTCCATACTGCTAGAGTAAAAAGGTGCCCCATAAAGCCGCTCAGTGGAATTCCGCGGGAGTAACGCCAAAAGTCATTTTTTGAAATAAACTTTTACAATTTACAATCGAATGTATTTTTTATAGAGCATTCATTACTCTTCTGTGATCTCTCGGTTACATGAAAGTGATATTTCTAGGTTGTACAAAGTGATATCAATACAGTGTCAGTTATCACTCCTTGTACAGCCAAATTGAAAATCTGATGAATGTATGTCTTGCATTCAACGTTATTGCTCTTTCACTTGATTTATCATGCTTTTATATGGTTGAGTACATATACAATGAAATCAAGCCACGTTTTATACTGCTAGAGTAAAAAGGTGCCCCATAAAGCCGCTCAGTGGGATTCCTCAGGAGTTACGCCGAAAGTCATTATTTGTAACAAACGTTTACAATTTATAATCAAATGTATTTCTTGTATAGTATTCATTCATTACTCTTCTGTGTTCTCTTGGTTAGATGACAGTGATACCTTTAGGTTTTACAACATGATATCAATACAGTGTCCGTTATCACTCCTTGTACATCCAAATACAAAATCTGATGAATGTATGAATTGCATTCAATGTTATTGCGCTTACAGTTGATATATCATGCTTTCATATCGTTGAATGTATATACAATGAAATTAAGACACCATCTATACAGCGAGAGGAAAAACGTGCCCCATAATGCCGCTCAGTGGGATTCCTCGGGAGTAATGCTGAAAGTCATTTTTTGTGACAAACTATTACAATTTACAATCAAATGTATTTCTTGTATAGTATTCATTCATTACTCCTCTGTGATATCTTGGTTAGATGACAGTGATATTTCTAGGTTTTACAAAGTGATATCAATACAGTGTCAGTTATCACTCCTTGTGCAACCAAATACAAAATCTGATGAATGTATGTCTTGCATTCAATGTTCCTGCTCTTACAGATGATATACCAAGCTTTTATATAGTTGAGTACATATACAATGAAATGAAGCCATGTTGTATATAGCTAGAGTAAAAAGGTGCCCCATAATGCAACTCAGTGGGATTCCTCGGGAGTAACGCCAAAAGTCATTTTTTGTACCAAACATTTACAATTTAGAATCAAATGTACTTCTTGAATTGGATTCATTGATTACTCTTCTGTGATCTGTTGGTTAGATGAAAATGATATTTCTAGGTTTTACAAAGTGATATCAGTACAGTGGCAGTAATCACTCCTTGTACAAGCAAATTGAAAATCTGATGAATGTATGTCTTGCATTCAACATTATTGCTCTTTCACTTGATTTATCATGCTTTTATATGGTTGAGTACATATACAATGAAATCAAGCCACGTTTTATACTGCTAGAGTAAAAAGGTGCCCCATAAAGCCGCTCAGTGGGATTCCTCGGGAGTTACGCCGAAAGTCATTATTTGTAACAAACGTTTACAATTTATACTCAAATGTATTTCTTGTATAGTATTCATTCATTACTCTTCTGTGTTCTCTTGGTAAGATGACAGTGATACCTTTAGGTTTTACAACATGATATCAATACAGTGTCCGTTATCACTCCTTGTACATCCAAATACAAAATCTGATGAATGTATGAATTGCATTCAATGTTATTGCGCTTACAGTTGATATATCATGCTTTCATATCGTTGAATGTATATACAATGAAATTAAGACACCATCTATACAGCGAGAGGAAAAACGTGCCCCATAATGCCGCTCAGTGGGATTCCTCGGGAGTAATGCCGAAAGTCATTTTTTGTGACAAACTATTACAATTTACAATCAAATGTATTTCTTGTATAGTATTCATTCATTACTCCTCTGTGATATCTTGGTTAGATGACAGTGATATTTCTAGGTTTTACAAAGTGATATCAATACAGTGTCAGTTATCACTCCTTGTGCAACCAAATACAAAATCTGATGAATGTATGTCTTGCATTCAATGTTCCTGCTCTTACAGATGATATACCAAGCTTTTATATAGTTGAGTACATATACAATGAAATGAAGCCATGTTGTATATAGCTAGAGTAAAAAGGTGCCCCATAATGCAACTCAGTGGGATTCCTCGGGAGTAACGCCAAAAGTCATTTTTTGTACCAAACATTTACAATTTAGAATCAAATGTACTTCTTGAATTGGATTCATTGATTACTCTTCTGTGATCTGTTGGTTAGATGAAAATGATATTTCTAGGTTTTACAAAGTGATATCAGTACAGTGGCAGTAATCACTCCTTGTACAAGCAAATTGAAAATCTGATGAATGTATGTCTTGCATTCAACATTATTGCTCTTTCACTTGATTTATCATGCTTTTATATGGTTGAGTACATATACAATGAAATCAAGCCACGTTTTATACTGCTAGAGTAAAAAGGTGCCCCATAAAGCCGCTCAGTGGGATTCCTCGGGAGTTACGCCGAAAGTCATTATTTGTAACAAACGTTTACAATTTATACTCAAATGTATTTCTTGTATAGTATTCATTCATTACTCTTCTGTTATCTCTTGGTTAGATTACAGTGATATTTCTAGGTTTTACAAAGTGATATCAATACAGTGTCAGTTATCACTCCTTGTGCAACCAAATTCAAAATCTGATGAGTGTATGTCTTGCATTCAATGTTACTGCTCTTAAAGATGATATATCAAGCTTTTCTATAGTTCAGTACATATACAATGAAATGAAGCCACGTTCTATGCAGCTAGAGTTAAAAGGTGCCCCATAATGCCGCTCAGTGGGATTCCTCGGGAGTAACGCCAAAAGTCATTTTTTGTAACAAACTATTACAATTTACAATCAAATGTATTTCTTGTATATTAATCAATATACTCTTTTCTATGATCTTTTGGTTTGATGACAGTGATATTTCTAGGTTTTACAAAGTGATATCAATACAGAGTCAATTATCACTCCTTGTGCAACCAAATTCAAAATCTGATGAATGTATGTCTTGCATTCAATGTTATTGCTCTTACAATTGATATATTATGCTTTTATATGGTTGAGTACATATACAATGAAATGAAGCCACCTTCTATACAGCTAGAGGAAAAAAGTGCCCCATAATGCCGCTCAGTAGGATTCCTCTGGAGTAATGCCGAAAGTCATTTTTTGTAACAAACTATTACAATTTACAATCAAACGTATTTCTTGTATATTATTCATGGATTACTCTTTTCTATGATCTTTTCATTAGATGACAGTGATATTTCTAGGTTCTACAAAGTGATATCAATACAGTGTCAGTTATCACTCCTTGTGCAACCAAATTCAGAATCTGATGATTTTGCATTCTATGTTATTGCATTCAATGTTATTGCTCTTACAATTGATATATCAAGTTTTTTTATGGTTGAGTACATATACAATGAAATGAAACCACGTTCTATACAGCTAGAGGAAAAAGTTGCCCCATAATGCTGCTCAGTGGGATTCCTCGGGATTAACGCCAAAAGTCGTTTTTTGTAACAAACTGTTACAATTCACACTCTAATGTATTTCTTTTATAGTATTAATTAATTAATTAATACTATACATTAATACTATTCATTAATACTATACATTAATCTTCTGTGATCTCTTGGTTAGATGTTTCTAGGTTTTACAAAGTAATATCAATACAGTGTCAGTTATCACTCCTTGTGCAACCAAATTCAAAATCTGATGAATGTATGTCCTGCATTCAATGTTATTGCTCTTATAATTCATATATCATGCTTTTATATGGTTGAGTAAGTTAACAATGAAATGAAACCACCTTCTATACAACAAGAGGAAAAAGGTGCCCTACTATTCTGCTCAGTGGGATTCCTTGGGAGTAATGCCGCAAGTCATTTTTTGTAACAAACGTTTACTATTTACAGTCAAATGTATTTCTTGTATAGTATTCATTCATTACTCTTCTATGATCTGTTTGTTAGATGACAGTGATATTTCTAGGTTTTACAAAGTGATATCAATACAGTGGCAGTTATCACTCCTTGTACAACCAAATTCAAAATCTGATGAATTTATGTCTTGCATTCAATGTTACTGCTCTTACAGATGATATGTCAAGCTTTTATATAGTTGAGTACATATACAATGAAATGAAGCCACGTTCTATACAGCTAGAGTAAAAAGGTGCCCCATAATGCCGCTCAGTGGGATTCCTCAGAGTAACACCGAAAATCATTTTTTGTAACAAACTTTTACAATTTACAATCAAATGTGTTTCTTGTATAGTATTCATTCATTACTCTTCTTTGATCTGTTGGTTAGATGACAGTGCTGTTTCTAGGTTGTACAATGTGATATCGATACAGTGACAGTTTTCACTCCTTGTACAACCAAATTCAAGATCTGATGAATGTATGTCTTGCATTCAATGTTATTGCTCTTACAGCTTGACTTTCGGCGCGCTTGTCGCGCCGAGGGGCCATTTTGCCATCTCACTCGAGTGCGAGGCAGCAACGATCCCGCGTGCTCTCGCGCGATCTCGTAGCCAGCTGGGCGGGGCTGCCTATTTAAGGCAGTGCCCCATTCCCACCCACGTCTTTGGCTCCGCGTGCTGTTGGAGCTGAGAGTGTCCTCGGGCCTACCTTCTGAGTAGCCCGGAGGACTTCGGCATCGACGGGATCGATCGATGGCGGTGGCTTAGAGGAGGCTGCAGCTGCCCCCGGCTGGATGAGGCTTGGGTTCCCTTCCCTCGCTCGCTTCTCAGCTCGGCCCACTTGCGGCGGAGGCTCGGAGCTCCCTTTTACGGCATTGGGGCTTCGAATTCCAGCAGCAGCGGAAGTGGCTCCGCTGCCCCTCCCGCAGGTGGCGGCCGTCCGCGGCTTTGTGCCACGGGGGCCTGCACGTTTTCCTTTTTACCCCTGTCTTTGGGCAGGTGCGGCCTGTGAGCACGCGTTGGAGCGGCGTGCGGTGGTTGGCCGGCTTGGCTTCGGCCCGTCGGTGGTCAGCGGCAACAGGGACGAGCGGCAGTGCGGCGGCTCTTGGCACCCCACTTGCTGCCAAGTGGGCAGCGGCGCGGTGGCTCCTGGTTCCCCGCTGTCTGGAGAGTTGCGGTGACACAGTTGGGCGGCGTCGCGGCGTCTCTTAGCTACCCACTTACCGGCCTCATCCCGGTGACCGGGCTTCTTGCTGGCCGGGCTGCGGCTTCAGTAGCGTTTTGGCTGGTGGTTCCCCCCCACACTTTTTGGCCGTGCAGCTGGGCGCTCTCTAACGCTACCTTTTTGATGGGCTCCCTGCTACCTCTCCTTCCCCCCTGTTTATCTTGGGGGGGTTTGGTCTCTTTGTGGGGTTCCTTCATCCCCCCCCTTTTTTGGGTTGTTGGCAGGGTCCCTATTTTTGGCGTGGCATCAGGCGGGAGGGTGTGTCCCACTGGGCCTTTTTGCCTCCTTTCCCTCGTGCAGGGGGCTTTGAGGGCCTTGGCGGCCATTTTGCTGGGGTTTCCCATAGGTCTTGTGGTGGCCATTTAGGAGGCCTTTTGCCTCGTGTGGCGGCCATTTTGTGGGGCACTTGTGGGCCATTTTGGGAGGCACCGGGTGGCCATTTTAGGGCTTCAGTGGCTGTATTCTTTCAAGGTCTCGCCTTTTCCACTCTGGGCCAGTTCTGTTTAAATTCGGTGGAATATCATTGGCTCCCCCCCATTCTGATAGGGGTGTGTGTTGAGGGGGCTGCAGTGGCTCAGGTGGTTAAGATGCTGAGCTGCAGATTGGAAGGTTAGCCGTTCGAGATCCGTGCGCCATGTGGTGGAGTGGGCTCCCTCTCTGGCCCTGGCTCTTGCCAATCCAGACAGAGTAGCCAATTAATTGCCCCATGGGGTCAGGTTTGGCACAGTGGGGCTTTGTAGGTGTAGCTTGCGCTTGCCGGGCCCCTTCTAGTTTCCACGCCTTTGTTTGGCTCGCAGTAGTTTAGTTCTTGTGAGTGCCAGCATGGCACCCAAGAAGGGTCAGGGCAAGGGAAAAGGCAAGCATCCTGCACCCAAGAGGCCTCCCCCTCATCCTGTTCCTGTGCCTTCTGACAATGACGAGGATCAAGATCCCATTAACGCAGCCATTTTACGGAGGCTGGCTGTGTTGGAAGGTGAGCGGGGTTTGTCCTCTGTGGGGGCATTACCAATACCTGAATCCCAATTTTCTTTTCAGGCTCAGGTCCTAGCACGCCTGGCTTTCTTAGAGGACCAGCATGATGCAGCTGTGGCCAAGGCTGGAGAGGGATCATCATCAGGACGCCCAGGGCTTGGTCAGGCTGACCAGCAGTTGGTGCTTTATTTGGCGCCTCAGGGCCCGGGAGGTAAGGAGGTGACAGCAAGTGGGGATGGACCTCATTGCCCTTGGGGCCCTATGTCCACAGGTCCAGCTGCTCTACCTGCACAGCAGGCGGCTTGGCCACAGTACTCTGCGCCAGTTGGAGCAGCTGGTTTACCTTCACAGCAGTCTAATTGGTCACATTATAGCATGTCTGGTTTCCCCCCTTTGTCCCCAGTACCTTGGCCAACTGGGGGCTACTCCCAGTATGGCATCACCTACCCAAGTACGGGATTTCCAGCTTATGATGCAGTTTCCCCTGGGGCCTTGCCTAGCGGAGCCACGGATTTGCCTTTGGGCGATCACCTGGCTCTCGCTACTAAAGAGAAGATTCTCAGAGGGGAGTACGTTGATGTCTTTAGCCTTCTTTTCCGAGAATTGGAAAAGAAGGATAAGGACAACCTGGATGACAGGGAGAAGGAGCGCCTTAAGCGCCGTGTTGTTGATAGGACCTGGGCGAACTGGTTTCCCGGTTTCCTTATCTATGCCGCAGTAATTGTGCGGCATCAGCCATGGAGGGCTTCTGTGATGCTCCAATACATGGAAATCATTTATAAAGCCTACTCTGACTTTCCAAGCCCGGCCTGGTCTTTGTACGACGAAGAATTTAGGATGCGGGCAGCCATGAATCCTGCTATGCAATGGTATAAAATCCATCCGGATCTGTGGCTTCAGATCATGTCCCATGGTAGGGCTTCAGGAAGTGAGAGGACTCACAGCGGCCACTCTCTAAAGAGGGCCCCCTCGCAGGCGGTCTTTAGTGGGCAGGCTGGGCAGGCTCCTTCGAGATGTCCGCTTTGTTGGGAGTTTACCCCCCATAGCACGTGTGGGCGCAAGAATTGTTCCTTTCAGCATGAGTGCCCCTTGTGTGCTGGGCCCCATGCCTTATCCAACTGCCCCAGGCCAAAAGGTGGGGGGAATGGGAGAGGAGGTAAACATTTTGGAGGCGGAGGGACCCCAAAACCCCCTGCTGACAAAGGGTCCCAGCCCAGCTAAACTGGATGTCCTACTTGGGACCCATTTGTTTAGGATCAAGGCAGCATCGACCACCTCCGTGATGGGGTACAGAGGTACAGAGATACAGAGATACAGAGAATTGGGTGCTGGAAATCCAGCTGTTACAAAAGTTCTATTAGGCCCTCCAGGTACCACCTCTGTTGAGAGTTTTGTTGCTTTCTGTTGGTTAATTAGGTTCCTCTTACAGGTGCTGCAGGCCACAAGATGAGATGAAGGGTCACAGTCTGCAGCCACAGCATGGTCTTCTGGGCAGCTCATCGGGCCCGAAGGACAGCCATTGGCTCCCAGCTCGGCCTTAGCGAGGTCGAAACGGTCGAATGGTTGGGTAGGAGGGGTATGAGGTGGCCTGCCCTCCTGCCCTTGTTGTTTGAGGAGAGGCGGGGGCCTCCTCCTCATATCCTAGTCCTTCATCTGGGGGGCAATGACTTGGGCCTGATGAAAGGCATAGCCCTTGTCCTGCAAGCCAAGGTTGATCTCCAGATTATAAAGGCAAGGTGGCCTGGCTTTCAGATTGTCTGGTCAGCCATGCTCCCCCGCCAAATTTGGCAGCACATGGAGGACCCCAAATGCACAGATTGGGCTAGGCACAAAGCCAACACACACATGAGGAAGGCCATGGAGGCAGGCTTGGGTTGGTTTTTGCCACACCCCAGTATTAAGTACCAGTTCTCTGACCTTTATAGGTCTGATGGGGTGCACCTTTCCGACAAGGGCAACGGGATATTTTTAGAGGACTTGCAGCATGGGATACAGATGGCCCTCAGTTGGTGAGTGGGGTCGCAAAGGTCAAAGCAGAGGCTTCGCCTTGGCTGTGGCAGGTTTGTGCAAGCTAGAGAGGAACTGGTGAGCGCCTTACGGCATATCCCGTTTGGGAACAGGAGGTCATCAGGATACTGCCCCAGGGCTCTATGGTTCGGGGCGGAGAATGGTGGCCGCCTCTGGGAACCTCACCGGCTAGGCTCCTCCCTGAAGGTTCGTACGGTCTCAGGGGTAGGCACTCCTGCAGGGCAACCAGTATGCTGGGCTGCCGGTTAAGAGCCAGACTTGGGGCTGGCTCAATACCGGAGTCAGGTGTCCTGCCCATATCAGAAGGCAAGGAGGGTGTGTCGTGGAGTGACGCCTGCCTTGCCTGTTCCTGTGCTTGCATAGTTTGCCCGTTGCTGCAATATTCTGTTAAATAGTTAATAAAGTGGCCCTTGTTTAATTCCAATCGTTGTCTGTCTCGTTATTGGGGCTGGGGTGGCAACTCGGCTCCTAGTGCGCTTGTCGCGCCGAGGGGCCACTTTGCCGCCTCACCCGAGTGCGAGGCAGCAACGATCCCACGCGATCTCACGTGATCTCAGAGCCGGCAGGGCGGGGCTGCCTATTTAAGGCAGTGCCCCGTTCCCGCCCATGTCTTTGGAGTGTGTGTCGTGGAGTGACGCCTGCCTTGCCTGTTCCTGTGCTTGCTTAGTTTGCCCGTTGCTGCAATGTCCTGTTAAATAGTTAATAAAGTGGCCCTTGTTTAATTCCAATCGTTGTCTGTCTCGTTATTTGGGCTGCGGTGGCAATTGATATATCATGCTTTTATATGGTTGAGTACATATACAATGAAATGAAGCCACATTCTATACAGCTAGAGTAAAAAGGCGCCCCATAAAGCCGCTCAGTGGGATTCCTCGGGAGTAACGCCAAAAGTCACTTTTTGTAACAAATGTTTACAGTTTACAATTAAATGTATTTCTTGTATAGTATTCATTCATTACTCTTCTATGATCTGTTGCTGAGATGACAGTGATATTTCTAGGTTTTACAAAGTGATATCAATAAAGTGTCAGTTATCACTCCTTGTACAACCAAATTCAAAATCTGATGAATGTATGTCCTCCATTCAATGTTATTGCTCTTATAATTCATATATCATGCTTTTATATGGTTGAGTAAATACACAATGAAATGAAGCCACCTTCTATACAGGTAGAGGAAAAAGGTGTCCCATAATGCCCCTCAGTGGGATTCCTCGGGAGTAACGCTGAAAGTCATTTTTTGTAACAAACTATTACAATTTACAATCAAATTTATTTCTTGTATTGTATTCATTGATTACTCTTTTCTATGATATGTTGGTTAGATGACAGTGATATTTCTAGGTTTTACAAAGTGATATCAATACAGTGTCAGTTATCACTCCTTGTACAACCAAATTCAAAATCTGATGAATGTATGTCTTGCATTCAATGTTGGGTTTTTTTGCAATTAATTTTTTTAAATTTTCTTTACAAAAATTATAATGTTGAACAACAATACAGTATTCCACTTCTGTCAAAAGTATCGTCTTACAACAAAACCCCAAATTTATACAATTAACACATTATAACAAAACCTCTAATAACTAAAACTTCAACCTATCAAACTTTCCGTTACCCTAGTCTCATATACACTGCCTAGTATCTTGAAAAAACCAATTCAACATTTACACAACTAAAACATATATTACATCTCTATTAATAAAAAACAATGTTCTTATATTTTGCAGGGATCGCAAATTGCTCTGATTGATGTGCATTTATATAAACAAAAAATTTAAACCATTTGTCTAAAAAATTATTATTCAGCTGGGGATTATCCATTAACAGTATTTGTGTCGCCAAATTGTCCGAAACTAAAATATCCGAAATTTTCGCCTTCCATTGCTGTATTGTGGGCGCTTTTGGAGATTTCCAATTGGATGCAATAAGATTTTTTGCCGCCATTAACAACAGTGCAACCACTTCAAGTGTTTGTTTAGTAGTTGAGGCTTTTGGCCAATAGTTAAGCAGTACCAATTCAGGTGTATTGGGTAGATCAAATTCCATGATTTTTTAAATTTCCTCAATTGTTGCTGCCCAAAATGGTTTAATTTTCGGGCAATCCCACCAACAGTGAAGTAAAGTTCCTTTCTGTTGGCATTGCTTCCAACACAGTGGTGTGGGTTTAAATCTGCTTTTAAATAATTGTTCAGGAGTAAGGTACCACCTTGAAATGATTTTAAATTGTTGAAGTTGTAGGTTTGTAGTCTTACTATATAAGATTGGTGAAGCCCAAATTGTTTCCCACTGAGTAGTAGTGAAATCTATGCCACAGTCTTTGTGCCAAGCTTTTTGTATTGAGGAAACCTCGGACCATGCCTTTTCATTCAGTTGCTTGTATACTATAGCCATAAAACCTTTAATAGAAGACTGTTGTTTCTGGACAAATTTTTCAAATAAAGTTAATGGTCTATGTAACTCAGTTGCTTTGCTTAATTCCGTATATAACGAATGAAGTTGTTGATATTGCATCCAATCCAATTTAACTTTATGCTTGGATTCGAGCTGTTGTCGTGTACTCAATTTACCTCCATGCATAAAGTCACTGATTCTAAAAAGCCCCTTATTTTTAATATCTAATAAAAAGGTTGTTGCACATCCGGGTATAAACCAATTTTGGCCAAAAATTGAGGTAATAGGTGAAACTCCCGGTGACAAAATCTGCCTATATTTATTCCATAAATCTAAGGTAAGTTTCAAAAAGGGATTATTAATAACCATACAGTTTTGATGTTGTGAAGTATTCCATAATTATTCATATAATAATGTAGGCGAAAGTTCCATCTGTTCAATATGGACCCAAGACTTATCACATTTTGGATTGGCATAATAATTAATGTTGCTTAACTGAGAAGCAACATAATAGTGTTCTAAATTCGGTAATCCTAGCCCACCCATTGATTTAGGCTTCATCAATGTAGTATACTTAATCCTCGCTCGTTTGCCTTCCCACAAAAAGGTGTGAATTGTTTGACGCCATTGCTTGAGGTCTCGTATAGGCAGTGAGGTCGGCAAATTTTGAAACAAAAATAAAAATTTTGGTAAGATCAATGACTTAAGCATTAAAACTTTTTCTCTTAATGTAAAATTAGCTGCTGCCCAATCCCCCAACGCATTTTTTAAATATTTTGACAAAGGGTCATAGTTACAAGAGTAAAGATTACTTATGTTTACTGGAATTAAAATTCCAAGATACCTCCACTTATCTGTTATCCATTTAAATGGAAATTCCCTTTGTAGTTTTTCTTTAACATTGGCAGAAATATGGACCGGGTATATATCTGATTTATTGTAATTAACCATAAATCCTGAAATTTTACCAAACCGCTTTAGATGCCCCATAATGAGTTCCAATTCTTTTTCTGGGCGCATGACATAAAACAAAATGTCATCCGCGTATAGACTTACTTTATATTTCTTGCTTTGAACACTTAAACCTACAATACTAGGGTCGTTCCTAATGGCAAAAGCTAATGGTTCCACAGACAGCATAAACAATAAGGGAGATAAAGGGCATCCCTGCCTGGTGCCCCTGGTTAAAATTAAATCATTAGACCTATAATGGTTGACACAAATTTGAGCAGATGGGCAACTATACAATGTTCTAACCACTTGACGGAAAACTGGGCCAAACTCCATTCTCAACAAAAGTTCATGTAGGTATGTTGGTTCTACCCTATCAAAAGCTTTGTCAACATCCGTTGACAACAATATCGAATTAAGTTTATTCTGCTTGCAATAATTAATAATGTTTAAAGTTTTGCGAATGCTTTCATTGATGGTCCTGCCTGGCATAAATCCAGTTTGGTCATTATGGATGTAAAAGGAAATAATTTTATTTAATCTATTCATAAGGAGGGATGAAAAAAATTTGAAATCATGGTTTAATAATGAAATGGGTCTATAAGAACTAGCTAATGTTTTGTCTTTGCCTGGTTTCAAAAGGACAATAATTTTAGCTTCTGACCATGACTGAGGCATTTGGCCCTCAAACAAAACTGAATTTAAAGTGTTAGTAAGCTGTTCTATAATTATAGGTAGAAACTTTTTATAAAACTCAACTGGAAATCCATCCCTTCCAGGGGTCTTATTATTCTTTATCCTACCAATAATGTCCGCCACCTCTTGAGAAGTAAAGGGAGTTTCCAGTAAATTTTGATGTTCCTTAGACAATTTTACATTGAAATTTATAGAGTTGAAATAGTTTGATATTTGTATCCTGTTTCGGTTAGTAGAATTATATAAATTCTGAAAAAAAATATAAAACACTTCGCTAATTTCTTTAGAAGTATTTTTCAAAGTACCATGTTTGTCTCTGATAGTTGATATCAATGATGAAGCGGCCTTCTTTTCCCCTCTATGCTTTACAAATTTTATAGACTTTGGTGTTCTAGTAATGTATTTTTGCTTTAAAAATAATAAATTTTTCTGCATTTTAGAGGTTTCCAATAAATCAAGTTTTTGTCTTTCTAAATTCAATTTTTTCAAATATTTTTTCCCTCCATATTTCATATGTTTTAGTTCTAAAATTTTTATATTTTCTAATAATTCACTAACTACCATTTGTCTTTCCTTTTTATAGTATGAAGCTGTTGAAATCCAATGGCCTTGAAGTACTGCCTTAAAGGCGTCCCAGATGTTCTTTGAAGAGGCATCACAGTTTGCATTATGTTTAAAATATTCATTGATCTTTTCTGAAATGTGCTCACAAATAGACTCATCCTGCAATAGTAATTTATTTAATAACCAATTTGGACCTTTACCATCATCCCGCGATTTTATAAAATTCCCAATTACCCAGGCATGGTCTGACATTATACTGCTACCCATGTCTGCGTTAATAAATTTTGTTAATAAAGCTTGAGAAATCAATATGTAATCGATTCTTGTATATATTTTATGAGTATGTAAATAGTAGGTAAATTGTTTTGCGCCAGGATTTAGTATCCGCCATAGGTCAAGTAGATTATGGTGTTCAAAAACTTGAGCCAAATCTGTCAAGTTGGAGGGGGTTTTCTTCTTTTTTTTAAGAGGTTTTACATAAGTTCTGTCCAAATTGAAATCTACTATTTGGTTCAAATCGCAACCTATGATCAATTCTCCATGTTTAAATTCCATTAACTTGTCTAGAGTGTCTTTAATAAATGCTATTTGATTTTCGTTTGGGGCATAAAGTGAGGCAATAGTAAGATTTTTGCCATTTAGTGTTCCTTTAATAAAAATATATCGCCCTCTGGGGTCTGATTTGATTTGACTCTAATCTGGGAGAACCGGGTTTGATTCCCCCCTCCTCCACTTGCACCTGGCTGGATGACCTTGGGCAAGCCATAGCTCTGTACCAGCTATTCCCTCAAGGACAGCTTGGGAAAGAGCTCTCTTAGCCCCACCTACCTCACAGGGTGTCTGTTGTGGGGAGGGGAAGGGAAAAGGAGTTTGTAAGCCACTCTGAGACTCCCTTGGGGAGTGGAGGGCGGAGTATAAATCCAATCTCTTCTTCTTCTTCTTCTTCTTTGTGTACAATGAAAAGGAAAAGTTTTTGATATTAAAATTGCCGTACCTCTCACCTTTGATGAACCCGCCGCATGGTATTGTTGTGAAAACCATTTTGACTTAAGTACATCGTTACTGGTATTCTTTAGATGCGTTTCTTGGATACACAGCACACTAGGGCGTTCTCTAGACCAAAACGATGAAATCCTGTGTAGTTTTGTCCTCTGGTTTAGCCCTCTAGCGTTCCAGGAAACAAATTTGAATTGGTGAGTCATAAAAATAAGCTTAAAAAACCTTTAACTATCAAACTCTTTGAAAAAATAACTTAACTCACTAAAAACGGTGTACTACACAACTGTACATCCCTAACTGTGAACTAAATAACCTTGTTACCTATAACAAGGTAAGCCTCCAGGACTTCCTAGATAGGAAGTAAAAGGGAGGACCAAATCTGTCTCCCTACCTGAGGGTATTTCTACACTCCTACTTGGGGGGAAACCTCTAAACCTCTCTATCTACTGCTTAAATTTAATTTGTCCGCCCAACACAGCTTACCCTATATAAAAAATGAAGGTCTAAATTCAATCATACCCAAGAAAATGAAATTACTCCAACATTTCACAGCCATTTCGTCTTCAATGTTTAAAAGAGAAATTTGTGCCACTTGGCCCTTACAATAAGACTTGTGCTATTTTTTTTACCAACATACTTAAATAGGTTTATATATTATACATTATATACTTTAAAACATTAATTACAATAGAAATATAAACCAAATCCATACAATATAACCTAATAATATCCATAAAGTATGGTTTATAAAAAGTACTCAAATGTTAAACATGAGTATAAAAACAGTGTTTTGTTTTTATAACTATTTTTTCATGTTTTATGTATTTTATATAACTATGAAATGGTTATTAACTAAATAATCTATTTTAAGAATACTATTCCCTACTTACACAAATTTTTAAACTATTATATCTATCATAACTAAAAAACATTATTCTGCACTGTAAAACTTTACTAACACTAAACACTTAACCTCCTATTATATCCTACTGATTACAACAAAACTATACTTATAGAACTAGAATCCTTAGAAAGCTGGTATATATATAGCAAAAATATTGTTTTTTTATCTTTTTTGTGTTTTGAGTATTTTTTAAAGTATTTTTATGTGGATTTTTATATTAAATATACAACTAAATAGAAATTAACTCCAATGATTTAATAATTCTACTCACCTCCTACAAAATATTCAACAGTATATAACTTGCGCAGCAACCTTAACTTCCTATCGAGGAAGGCACTATTTTGCACAGCAGACTCAGCATGACATAAAGCATTTCTTATTAAAACTAAGATTTATCAACCAGTTCAGCCACATTGAGCCTTCATGAGTGCATCCTCTTCTTCTTTCAAAAGGTGTACTCCCAATGAGGACAGTAGAGCCCATCCTGTTAAGCCGTCCGTTGCTTGGTATAGTAGCCCATTGCGGTAGACTTGAATGTCCGATGCAGGGCTCCAACGGAATCTGATTTTAGCATCAAAGAGTTTTTGTGCGACAGGCTTAAGACTACGACGTTTATCGAGGGTTTCTATGGAGAGGTCCAGCAATACTTGAACTTTAGAGTCCTTGTAATGTAGATAGCCCTTAACTCTTGCTTCCTGGAGGACTTTATCATGTGATCTGGGGTACAGAAACTGCGCCATTATGTCACGAGGGCGGCCTTTCTTTGCTTGGGCTAATGGCCCCAGCCTGTAGGCTTTGATTTTTTTTTTTTTAATTTTTAAAAATTTTATTGTATTTATCAAAAACAGACAATACAAACTATAGATAACAACAACAAAAAAGCCAGGCATAGTAAGTAGGTCATAGTAAATACAAAAAACAACAAGCTTTAAAAAACTTTTACAATAAACAGAGAATAATATCATAAAAAAGCCATTTGTTGATACAGCTTATTAACAGGAATAATCTCGTGAAGCGACAAATATTGCAAAACCGGAAACCAAACTGCAACAAATCTATTTTGATATTGCGAACTATCCACAGGTAATAAAGAATATTTAAGTTTAGACATTATGAATTGGTCCCACACCTTTGTGTGCCATTGAGCAATCAAAGGTCTTATAGGCTTTTTCCAGCTTGACGAAATAACCAAAGCTGCAGATAACAGGAGAATTGCAATCATTTCTTTTTGTGCTTTAGAAGCAATTAAATTAGGCCAGTAGTGTAACAACAGCGCTTCAGGAGAAAAAGGAAGATCAATTAGCGTAATAAGTTTAATTTGTGCATGAACCTCAGACCAAAATATTTGAATATACGGGCAGTTCCACCAGCAGTGGCTATAAGTAGCAATCTCACCACATTGTTTCCAACACAAAGGCGAGCAGGATTTAAACATATGTGAAAGACGTTTTGGCGTAAGGTACCAAAAAGATAACAATTTAAAAACCTGAAACTTAACATTAAGAATATTAGAAGTATTACCTGGCGATGCCCAAATTAATTTCCATTGTTGAGCATTTAGATTAATATTAAATTCTGAACACCACTGCTGTTGATATTTCAATGGGCGAGAGTTATCAGCTACAGAAAGCCATTTATACATTTTAGACAACAAGCCTTTAGCTGTATAGTTAGACACCTTACAAAGTTTTTCAAAATCCGTTAAAGGCCTTAAGGCCGAATCACGCTCAAACCATATCCTAACTATATTCCGCAATTGAAAATATTGAAACCACGGTATCGAAAAACCTACTATTTGTTCAACTTGAAGTTTGTCTACAGGTTTACCATTTTTATGCAAATCTAATATACGCAAAGTTCGAAAAGGAGCCCAAATATTGGACTCAATATCCATCTTAAAAGTTTTGGACCATTCACGGGCTAATAAGGGGGACAGTTGAGAGGTCTCAGGTGCTAATACTTTGCGAAAACTATCCCACGCTTTTAAAGAAGTAGCTAAAAAAGGATTCTTCATACAGGATTTTGGCCTTTGGGACGGTATTTGCCATATTGCTTCGCTTAAAGTAAGAGGCTTAACAGCTTCAGTTTCCAATATAATCCAATCTTCCTCTGGTTCTGGGTTTAACATTTTAAAGATAGATACTAAATTAGCTGCATTATAATATCTTACCAAATCAGGGACATTTAAACCACCAGCTGAAACTGATCTATATAAAATAGGGGATTGAAATCTGGGCTTTTTATAGCTCCAAGTGAAATCTATAAATGCCTTTTGCCATTTATTCAAAAGTTTTGTAGGAATAACTATGGGAAGGGCTAAAAAAAGAAATAAAAATTTGGGAAGAAGAAAGCTTTTTATCAATTGCAACCGTTCTGGCCATGAGAAGCCTTGGCTATCCCATTTCTTAAGTTGTACACAAGATTCTTTAAAAACTCTAACATGATTAACTTCAATTAACCTAGACATTTGTAACGGAAAATAAATACCTAGGTATCTCCAAGTGGAAGAAACCCATTTATAAGGAAAAATATTTTTAATTACATCCACCAAGCCTTTTGGAATATTAAGAGGAAAAATTTCTGATTTTGTTGGATTTACTTTTAAACCAGAGATAACTTCAAAATGCTCTAATTCTGTTTGTACTGCTTGCAAAGACTTAACTGGATCCGAAAGAAACAAAACCATATCATCAGCGTAAAGAGAGATCTTGTACTCTTTCGAGCTAGTATGTATCCCTTTAATTTGTGGATTAAGACGGATTAACTCCGCTAAAGGTTCTAAAGCAACAGTGAATAAAAGTGGTGAAAGAGGGTCACCTTGCTGAGTCCCACGGGAAAGTATAAAGGGTTCTGAAAAAGCTCCATTAAAGCGAATTTGCGCTGATGGACTTTCATAAATTGTTAGAATAGCGTTGAGGAAAGTATCACCCACCTCCATATGAGATAGTACCCCCTTTAAATAGTTAATTTCTAACGAGTCAAACACCTTTTCCAGGTCTAAAGAAAGTAACAGTGCTTGTTTCTTCGAAAAAGAGCAATGATGGATCAGATTTAAAGCCTTCCTGATGTTGCTATAAAGGTTTCTGTCCGGCATAAAACCTGTCTGGTCTTGTGTAATATATGAGGTAATAACCTTCTTAAGTCTGTTAGCCATAATGGCAGAAAATTTTTTTGCGTCTTGATTGATTAAGGCAATAGGTCTGTATGAACCGGGATCTATTTTATCTTTATTTTCCTTCGGGATAAGAACTAGCAAAGAATCATTCCAAGAGTGTGGAATAGAGTTAGTTAAAAGGATTTGGTTTAATACACTTGTTAAGGGGTCAACTAGGGAAGCCATAAAGACTTTATAAAACTCTGAAGGCAGTCCATCTTTACCTGGAGCCGTGTTATTCTTAAGGTTCTTAATTACGTCTTTTGTTTCAGAAGTTGTAATGGGAGAGTTAAGTATTTTCCTATGAGCCTCAGAAAGTCGTTTAATATTTTTGTGATTAGCAAAATAAGTATTAATCTTTTCCATACAGGGAGCTTTGGTTTTATACAAAGTTCCATAAAATTGACTAAAAACCTGTAAAATCTCCTGAGTGGTTGAAACTAGCTTACCCTTGGCGTCTTTTACACAAGGGATTGTTCTATCTAATTGGCGTTGTTTTACTCTCCACGCTAATAATTTAAGAGATTTATTAGATTTATACCAATAAGCTTGTTTAGTGTACAGTAAACTTTTTTGTATTTTGGTAACTTCCAAGTTTTCTAAGCGCCTGCGTTCTGCTAATAAATGTTTGTATATTTTTTTTGAACAGGTAAGTCTATGTTTAGCTTCCAGCAACTTAATGTTATTAATAATTTCTGTTCTTTCCCTATTTTGCTTTTTTTTTTTAGGAAAGAGGATCTAGAGATAAATTCGCCTCTCACCACTGCCTTCATGGCTTCCCATAACCTGTAGGCTTTGATAAGAATCGGCGCTACCCCCTCTTCCAGATTTAAAACGGTCGCAAGCCATGATGAAATAAAGCTTGTAGGGTCTTTGCCTTCCTCTGCACCCTCCTCAATTCCTCTAAATTTTAAATTTAATTGCCTCCAACAATTTTCAAGACAATTAAGACGAGAAACGACTGCCTTTTCAGAAGTTTGCGGGGTTTTTATTTCGTCCTGCGGAGTTAAAGTGAGCTCCACGTTGTTTTCCACAATTTTAGATATGTCAGTTAAATCCTTAGCCAGATCAGTTAGCTGGGTACGTATAGGGTGGAGAAGGTCTGAAACCAACGCCGTAAAAGATTTTAAAAGGTTGGCTTTTAAGTCTGCTAAATCTTCCCACGTCAGTGGGGTTACCTCACCCTTGGTGTCCCAGCGGGTCTCGTCGCTGCTGGCCGCCATGTTGTCTTCTCTCTCGGTCTCCAGGCCCGTAGTTTTTAGTTAGGTTTCTTTTGAAAAGTACAACTCTACCGAGTGCGGCGGGGACGTAGTTTTGCTGCTTTTTACCTTCAAGTTTCGTTCCATATCAGTCAGCTACTAAACAATGGGGTAAGACGGGCTTAAGGTTGGTTTATTCGGTAGTGGCTGGGAGCTCGCTCAGTCTGCGTCCGCCATGAGTCGTGATGCTCCGCCCCCCGTCTTGCATTCAATGCTATTGCTCTTACAGTTGATATATCATGCTTTTATATGATTGAGTACATATACAATGAAATGAAGCCACGTTCTATACAGCTAGAGTAAAAAGGTGCCCCCTAATGATGCTCAGTGAGATTCCTCAGGAGTAACGCCGAAAGTCATTTTTTGTAAGAAACGTTTACAATTTACAATCAAATGTATTTCTTGTATAGTATTCATTCTGTGATCTCTTGGTTTGATGAAAGTGATATTTCTAGGTTTTACAAAGTGATATCAATACAGTGTCAGTTATCACTCCTTGTACAACCAAATTCAAAATCTGATGAATGTATGCCTTGCATTCAATGTTACTGCTCTTACAAATCATATATCAAGCTTTTATATAGTTGAATACATATACAATTAAATGAAGCTAGATTTAAAAAGTGCCCCATACTGCCGCTCAGTGGGATTCCTCGGGAGTAACGCCGACTGTCATTTTTTGGAACAAACTTTTACAATTTACTATCAAATGTATTTCTTGTATTGTATTCATTGATTACTCTTCTGTGATCTCTTGGTTAGATGACAGTGATATTTCTAGATTTTACAAAGTGATATCAATACAGTGTCAGTTATCACTCCTTGTGCAACCAAATTCAAACTCTGATGATCGTATGTCCTGCATTCAATGATATTGCTCTTACAGTTGATATATCATGCTTTTATATGGTTGAGTACATATACAATGAAATAAAGCCACCATCTATACAGCTAGAGGAACAAGGTGCCCTATAATTGTCAGAATCTGTCAATTCAGTCAATGTATTATTGCATGCATACTATGTACCAGTATAATCCTTATGTATTGGACCTGTATTTAACCTGTTTGGGCCGGGAGGGTGACAACCCCTAAGGGTGAGAACAAGGAGGCCTCTCATCCCTGCCTCCGCATTCCAGCTGCTCCGGCAGTAACTTCAAGGGGAGGAAGGCTCTCATCTCTTATCTATGCTAAAGAACCTTGGAGCCATGAATTGTTATGTGAACGGAGGGGTCTGGTTTGAGAAGGGAAATTTACTGCTTAACACCTCACTTTTTTCCTGTGTGAACCAAACGGTCAAGACACCTTTTAGCCCGCCAATTTTCCCTACTGGGGATTGGCTACCTATGGGTAATTCAAACTCCTTGGAATGGTATAATAGACCCGCTTGTATTATTTGTCTCATCTCTGACAATAACCCGAGACGCTGTACCAATGTAGAAATAGGCAATAAAGAACTGTGGTTAACCAACCGAGATCTGATCCTTGACTACTTTGAGCAGGACTCTCACAGATTGTCAGAGATCCGTGACTGGGACTCAATCGTTCCTGACCATGTCAGAAGACGACCTTGTCCCCCTCAAACCTACTACTCCAGAGGAGACTCCCGTTACCCCGGCGGATCCGGGGAACGGGGGTGGTGGCGGCGGAGGAGGTCCCGAGGTGCCGGTGACCACGAGCCAGGGGGCTTACTACATTCCGCGCCGCCCGACTATCCATCAGAGCGCGACCCCCCAGTACACCTGGAGCCACTTCGGAGGCCGACCCGTGACTTCATGGGTGCACGACAGGAAAGGGGTGAGAGTTCCGCTCACCGGAGACCAGCCCGATCGAGGGAGACCGAGCTACCTAGGAGACGACCGCGAGCCGATCTACCGTGGAGGGCCGCGTCGCCCGCCTCCCGAAGAGGAGGGATTGGATCTGTATGGGCCCGATCCGTATCGCGAGGAGCAGACGGTCCCGCTGGATCAGATGATGGGAGACCTACGGCTTCAACTCACCGCCGAGCTCCGCGAGTTGGCCCTCGATCTCCAGCACCAATTTCGCGACGCTATGGTGGCGATGCAAGGCGCCCTCCTCGGTCAAGGAGTCGGAGCCCCACAGCAGCCGCAGGCACCCGGAGGGGTTCCGGCTCAGCCGCAGGCGCCCGCTCTACCGGCGCAACCAGCCCCGCCGGCCGTCCCAGCTCCAGTTCCGGGGCCCGTTCCCGCGCCGGCCCCAGCCCCGGCCGCGCCGGCCGCTCACCCACCCCCTTCCGACCCGTTGACGACTACTTTCGATGGGGACCCCGAGAAGCTGCGTTTCTTCACGCTGGAGATCGGGAGATTCCTGGACAGTTGGGGTCACCTATACCCTACCGAGAAGGATCGCATCGGCTACATCGGGTCCAAGCTGAAAGACACCGCCAGCGATTGGTATGTGAGTCTGCACGACAACCCTGGCCCTGAGTTGCGCTCACTGAACAATTTTATGTGGGCCCTCCGGCATCAGTTCGAGGACCCGCTGGGCGAAGAAAAAGCCCGAAACCAACTGAGGAAGCTGTTTCAAGGAAGGTCGTCAGTGAGGGAATACACTGACAAGTTCCGGCGTATCGCTGCCAAGATCCATGGATGGCCGGAGGAACTCTTCATGGAGAAGTATTGGGAGGGCCTGAACCCGGAAATTTACGAGACAGTGCTGCTAGGGGGTCGTCCGGGCACACTGAACACCTGGATGAGAGCCGCTACCGACATGGAAGAGCGCTTCGCCCTAATTAAGATGGGAGCGTCCGCAACGGCAGCCAGCAGAGCGGGCCCTCGAGCGAAGCCCCGATCCAATGTGCAAGACGTTCGTGATGCGAGGTTTCGACAGGGGTTGTGTATGAAGTGTGGGGAGAGTGGCCACTTCGCCTCAGCATGTCCCAGAGGACAGGGGAAAGGCCCGAAGACCTCAACCCCCGGACAGGCGAGCACCCCGACCCGGGGGAAAACTCCAATGAAGCCCCGGGCTTTACAGCTGGAAGGGGTGGCGAGCGATCAGGGAGAGCTGGAGCTGATGGAAGCGCAGATGTCGGGAAACTCCAACGGCCTGCAGTGAGCGGCGCAGAGCTGCAGGTCCCCCGCCAAGAAGCGCCATCTCCGGTGAGCATCCCTGGGCCCCTGTTATATATGGTAGTGACGGTGGTGACCCCGGGATCAGGTACACACATGAGGGTCCGCGCTTTAATTGACTCTGGGTGCGCGCGAGACCTAATCAGCCCCCTGGTAGTGGAGGGGTTGGGACCCAAAGTCACCCCGTTAGCAGAACCCCTGAAGTTTACCCAGATGGATGGGTCCGAAATGAAGGAGGAGTGTATAGCAGAGACTGAGAGCTTGATTTTGGGAACGGGAGAGCACTGGGAGAAGCGAGCTTTTGTCATCACCCCGAATGCCCAGTTCCCCATGGTGTTGGGCAGCCCTTGGCTCGGCGCACACGACCCGTACATAAAATGGAGCGAGGGGAAGATTTCGTGGGTAGACGAACGCTGCCAGAGCCACCGATGGGACCCAGGATGGGGCCCTGGACCTCCCAGCCCGCCTTCTCCCGCGCCCGCGCTCGCCCTTGCCCCGGCCATGGTGCCTAAAGAATATAGAGACTTGCTAGAAGTGTTCAGTGAAACCGAGGCGGACGAGTTGCCCCCCCATCGACTGTCGGACTGTGCCATAGAGCTCCTCCCAGGCGAGAAACTCCCGAAGGGTAAATTGTATTCCATGAGCCCGGCGGAACGGGAAGAACTGCGGAAGTTCTTGGACAAAAATCTAGCAAGGGGGTTTATCCGCCCCGCCAAGTCCCCTTTTGCGGCGCCCGTGCTGTTCCGAAAGAAAAAGGATGGAGGCTTACGATTGTGCACGGACTATAGGGGGCTAAACGCAGTCTCCACCTCTAATGCCTACCCCCTCCCGTTGATAAAGGACCTCTTGGCGGAGGCGGCCAAGGGGAAGATTTTCACCAAGTTGGATCTGCGAGATGCCTACTTCAGGGTGCGCATAAGGGAGGGGGATGAATCTAAGACTGCCTTTAACACCCCCTTGGGGCAGTTTGAATACCTAGTGATGCCGTTCGGCTTAAGTGGCGCGCCCGGGGTCTTTATGAGTTTAATCAATGAAGTGTTGCACAAGCACCTGTTTAAGGGCGTGTTATGTTACATAGATGATATCTTGATCTATTCTACTGATAAGAACGAGCATGTGACTCTGGTCAGAGATGTTCTCTCAACGTTACTAAAAAATCAGCTTTTTGTGAAACTGTCTAAGTGCGAGTTTCACCGTGAGTCTGTGGACTTCCTGGGCTACCGTATTTCTCAGAAGGGGTTGGAAATGGACCCGGGAAAAGTGGAGGCGGTGGTGCAATGGGAGGCTCCGCGAACGAGAAAGCAGTTACAGAGCCTCTTAGGATTTTGTAACTTCTACCGGACCTTCATCAAGGACTTTGCTAAAGTCACCCTCCCCTTAACGGACTTGTTAAAAACCAAGGGGAGGGGGCCCGAGGCGGGAAAGCCGGGAGAGAAACTGGCATGGAATGGGGAGTGTCAGAAGGCGTTTGAGACTTTAAAAACTCTTTTTACCTCTGAGCCCATTCTGGCCCACCCGGATGAGACGAAAGACTTTATAATCCATGTCGATGCCTCGGATGTAGCCATGGGGGGGGCCATCCTACAAAGGGACTCGGAGGGGAAATTGCACCCCTTAGCTTACATCTCAAAAAAGTTTAACGAAACAGAAAGAAATTGGTCAGTGTGGGACAAAGAAGCCGCGGCCATTAGATTGGCGCTCACTACGTGGCGCCATTGGTTGGAAGGAGCGCAAACTCCGTTCGAAATATGGACGGATCACAAGAACCTAGAAGCTTTGCGCACGCAGCGGTCCCTCAATGCAAAGCAGCTGCGCTGGGCTGATTTCTTTTCAAAGTTTAACTTTGTGTTAAAACATTTCCCTGGGAAGGCTAACTCCCTGGCAGACGCATTGTCCAGATTGCCCCAACATGAAAGCGTGAAAGAAGAGGTGTTCGATTCCATGTTCTCCCCCCAGCAGCTGGGAGGGGCGGTTGTCACCCAGAGCAAAACAAAAAAAGCCGAGCTGACCACCGGGAACTGCCAGTGGGGGGGGGAGTATGCTCCTGAAGAAATAGAGGAATTGGAGGCGGTGGGAGAGTGTTCAAAAAGAGAGGACCAATGTTGGCTACATGGGGACAAATTAGTGGTCCCTAAGACCAAACGCAAGGAAATTTTACTAAATTGCCACTCCTCCAAGCTCGCCGGCCACTTTGGGTTCCTAAAGACACTTAACCTGATCCAACGTCAGTTCTGGTGGCCGCGCATGCGCCGAGATGTCTCGGACTTTGTCTCAGCATGTCAAACCTGCTTAATGTGTAAAAAACGGGGGGGTAAAGTCCCTGGATTGTTGCACCCCCTACCCACTGCCTCCAGACCATGGGAAGACATAGCCATGGATTTTATTACCAATTTGCCTCCATCTAAGGGGAAAACAGTGATCTGGGTAGTAGTGGACACTTTCTCCAAGCAAGCCCATTTCACTCCCTTCAAGCAATTACCCACCGCCAAAGGGATGGCTAAAGCTTTCTTCAACCACGTGATTAAATTACACGCTTTTCCGAAAAGGGTGGTATCCGATCGCGGAAGTCAGTTCGTTGCCACCTTCTGGCGGGAGCTTTTGAAACTAATGGACATAGAACCTGCCTTAAGCTCGGGTTACCATCCAGAAACCGATGGCCAATCCGAGCGAACTAATCAAATTCTGGAGCAGTTCTTAAGATGCTACACAAATTACCACCAAGATAATTGGGTGGAATTACTACCCTTTGCAGAATATAGCTACAATAATGCAGTGCACTCCTCCACTGGGGTTTCACCTTTCATGGCGGTGGGGGGCTTTGAAGGTAAACCACTCCCTACCCTCAAGGAAGACCCCCAGACCCCCCCCTCGGACTTTAAAAGTTGGTGGTCCAGCCTCCAGGACTCCTGGCCATTAATTGGGAAAGCCTTAGACCATGCCAAAGAGGACTACAAGAAATATGCCGACCGAGGGCGAGCACCGGGATGGGACCTTCAACCTGGGGACTCTGTGTATCTCTCGACAAAAAATATCCATGGGCTGCAGCCCAGCAGAAAATTGGGATGGAAATATGTTGGACCTTATAAAGTGCTACGTAAAATCTCTGATGTCTCCTTTGAACTGGAACTTCCTAAATCACTAAGTTCTGTGCACCCTGTGTTTCATTTCAGCCTGCTGAAGAAAGATCCTGGGCCGAATGCATGGCATCCAGTTCCTCCAGTTCCTCCTCCACTGATGAAGGAGGGGAGTCCACACTACGAGATAACTGAAATCCTTGACTCCAAGATGAAAAGGGGCCACTTGTATTACTTAGTTAGATGGTTAGATTTCGGCCCGGAGCACAATGAATGGATTCGTTCTGAACATGTTCATGCCCCCAAGTTAACCAAACTGTTTCATAAAATGTTCCCTGAGAAAGCTAGGTGAAGGGAATTATGGGGAGGGCAGGGTGTCAGAATCTGTCAATTCAGTCAATGTATTATTGCATGCATACTATGTACCAGTATAATCCTTATGTATTGGACCTGTATTTAACCTGTTTGGGCCGGGAGGGTGACAACCCCTAAGGGTGAGAACAAGGAGGCCTCTCATCCCTGCCTCCGCATTCCAGCTGCTCCGGCAGTAACTTCAAGGGGAGGAAGGCTCTCATCTCTTATCTATGCTAAAGAACCTTGGAGCCATGAATTGTTATGTGAACGGAGGGGTCTGGTTTGAGAAGGGAAATTTACTGCTTAACACCTCACTTTTTTCCTGTGTGAACCAAACGGTCAAGACACCTTTTAGCCCGCCAATTTTCCCTACTGGGGATTGGCTACCTATGGGTAATTCAAACTCCTTGGAATGGTATAATAGACCCGCTTGTATTATTTGTCTCATCTCTGACAATAACCCGAGACGCTGTACCAATGTAGAAATAGGCAATAAAGAACTGTGGTTAACCAACCGAGATCTGATCCTTGACTACTTTGAGCAGGACTCTCACAATAATGCCCCTCTGTGGGATTCTTCAGGAGTAACACGGAAAGTCATTTTTTGTAAGACACGTTTACAATTTACAATCAAATGTATTTCTTGTATAGTATTCATTCATTACTCTTCTGTGATCTCTTGCTTAGATGACATTGATATTTCTCGGTTTTACAAAGTGATATCAATACCTTGTCAGTTATCACTCCTTGTGCAACCAAATTCAAACTCTGATGAATGTATGTCCTGCATTCAATCTTATTACTCTTATAATTCATATATCATGCTTTTATATGGTTGAGTAAGTACACAATGAAATGAAAGCACCTTCTATACAACAAGAGGAACAAGGTGCCCTACTATTCCGCTCAGTGGGATTCCTCGGAAGGAACGCTGAACGTCGTTTCTTGTAACAAACTATTACAATTTACAATCAAATGTATTTCTTGTGTTGTATTCATTGATTACTCTTCTGTGATCTCTTGGTTAGATGACAGTGATATTTCTAGGTTTTACAAAGTGATATCAATACAGTGTCAGTTATCACTCCTTGTGCAACCAAATTCAAACTCTGATGATCGTATGTCCTGCATTCAATGTTATTGCTCTTACAATTGATATATCATGCTTTTATATGGTTGAGTACATATACAATGAAATGAAGCCACGTTCTATACCGCTAGAGTAAAAAGGTGTCCCATAATGCTTCTCAGTGGGATTCCTCAGGAGTAACGCCGGAAGTAGTTTCTTGTAACCAACTATTACAATTTACAATCAAATGTATTTCTGGTATAGTATTCATTCATTACTCTTTTCTATGATATGTTGGTTAGATGACAGTGATATTTCTAGATTTTACAAAGTAATATCAATACAGTGTCGGTTATCACTCCTCGTACAAACAAATACAAAATCTGATTAATGTATATCTTGCATTCAATGTTTTTGCTCTTACAATAGATATATCATAGTTTTATATGGTAGAGTACTTATACAATGAATTGAAACCACGTTCTATACAGCTAGAGTAGAATGGTGCCCCATAATTCTTCTCAGTGGGATTCCTTCGGAGTAACACCGAATGTCATTCTTTGTAAGATACGTTTACAAATTACAATTAAATGTATTTCTTGTGTAGTATTCATTCATTACTCTTCTGTGATCTCTTGCTTAGATGACTGTGATATTTCTCGGTTTTACAAAGCGATATCAATACAGTGTCAGTTATCACTCCTTGTGCAACCAAATTCAAAATCTGATGATCGTATGTCTTGCATTCAATGTTACTGCTCTAACAGATGATATATCATGCTTTTATATGGTTGAGTAAATACACAATGAAATGAAGAAACCTTCTATACAGCTAGAGAAAAAACGTGCCCCATAATGCCGCTCAGTGGGATTACTTGGGAGTAACACTGAAAGTCATTTTTTGGAACAAACTATTACAATTTACAACCAAATGTATTTCTTGTATTGGTTTCATTGATTACTCTTTTCTATGATATGTTGGTTAGATGACACTGGTATTTCTGGGTTTTACAAAGTGATATCAATACAGTGTCAGTTATCACTCCTTGTACAACCAAATTCAAAATCTGATGAATGCATGTCTTGCATTCAAAGTTACTGCTCTTACAGATGAAATATCATGCTTTTATATGGTTGAGTACATATACAATAAAACGAAGCCATGTTCTATACAGCTAGAGTAAAAAGGTGTCCCATAATGCTTCTCACTAGGATTCCTCAGGAGTAACGCCGGAAGTCGTTTCTTGTAACCAACTATTACAATTTATAATCAAATGTATTTCTGGTATAGTATTCATTCATTACTCTTTTTCATGATATGTTGGTTAGATGAAAGTGATATTTCTAGGTTTTACAAAGTGATATCAATACAGTGTCAGTTATCACTCCTTGTGCAACCAAATTCAAACTCTGATGGTTATATGTCCTGCATTCAATGTTATTGCTCTTACAATTGATATATCATGCTTTTATATGGTTGAGTACATATACAATGAATTGAAGCCACGTTCTATACAGCTAGAGAAAAAAGGTGCCCTATAATGCCACTCTGTGGGATTCCTCGGGAGTAACACTGAAAGTCATTTTTTGTAACAAACTATTACAATTTACAATCAAATGTATTTCTTGTATAGTATTCATTCATTACTCTTCTGTGATCTCTTGCTTAGATGACAGTGATATTTCTAGTTTTTAGAAAGTGATATAAATACAGTGTCAGTTATCACTCCTTGTACAACCAAATTCAAAATCTGATGACTGTATGTCTTGCATTCAATGTTATTGCCGCGTTTACAATTGATATATCAAGCTTTTATATGGTGAGTACATATACAATGAAATGAAGGCACATTCTATACAGCTAGAGTAAAAAGGTGCCCCATAATGCCACTCTGTGGGATTCCTCGGGAGTAACACTGAAAGTCATTTTTTGTAACAAACTATTACAAATTACAATCAAATCTATTTCTTGTGTAGTATTCATTCATTACTCTTCTGTGATCTCTTGCTTAGATGACACTGATATTTCTCGGTTTTACAAAGTGATATCAATACAGTGTCAGTTATCACTCCTTGTGCAACCAAATTCAAACTCTGATGGTTGTATGTCCTGCATTCAATGTTATTGCTCTTACAATAGATATATCATGCTTTTATATGATTGAGTACATAAACAATGAAATGAAGCCACGTTCTATACAGCTAGAGGAACAAGGTGCCCTATAATGCCACTCTGTGGGATTCCTCGGGAGTAACGCTGAAAGTCATTTTTTGTACAAAAAACTATTGCAATTTAAAATCATATGTATTTCTTGTATTGTATTCATTGATTACTCTTTTCTATGATATGTTGGTGAGATGACAGTGATATTTTTAGATTTTAAAAAGTGATATCAATACAGTGTCGGTTATCACTCCTCGTGCAAACAAACACAAAATCTGATTAATGTATCTCTTGCATTCAATGTTTTTCTCTTACAATAGATATAGCATGCTTTTATATGGTTGAGTACATATACAATGTATTGAAGCCACGTTCTATGCAGCTAGAGTAAAATGGTGCCCCATAATTCTTCTCAGTGGGATTCCTCGGGAGTAACTCCGAAAGTCATTTTTTGTAAGAAACGTTTACAATTTACAATCAAATGTATTTCTTGCATTGTATTCATTCATTACTCTTCTGTGATCTCTTGGTTAGATGACAGTGATATTTCTAGGTTTTACAAAGTGATATCAATACAGTGTCAGTTATCACTCCTTGTGCAACCAAATTCAAACTCTGATGATCGTATGTCCTGCATTCAATGTTATTGCTCTTACAATTGATATATCATGCTTTTATATGGTTGAGTACATATACAATGAAATGAAGCCACGTTCTATACCGCTAGAGTAAAAAGGTGTCCCATAATGCTTCTCAGTGGGATTCCTCAGGAGTAACGCCGGAAGTCATTTCTTGTAACCAACTATTACAATTTACAATCAAATGTATTTCTTGTATAGTATTCATTCATTACTTTTCTGTGATGTCTTGGTTAGATGACAGTGATATTTTTCGGTTTTACAAAGTGATATCAATACAGTGTCAGTTATCACTCCTTGTGCAACCAAATTAAAAATCTGATGAATGTATGTCCTGCATTCAATGTTATTGCTCTTATAATTCATATATCATGCTTTTATATGGTTGAGTAAATACACAATGAAATTAAAAAACCTTCTATACAGCTAGAGAAAAAAGGTGCTTCATAATGACGCTCAGTGGGATTCCTCGGGAGTAACGCCGAAAGTCATTTTTTTTAACTATTACAATTTACAAACAAATGTATTTCTTGTATAGTAGTCATTGATTACTCTTCTGTGATCTCTTGGTTAGATGACAGTGATATTTCTAGGTTTTACAAAGTGATTTCAATACAGTGTGAGTTATCACTCCTTGTGCAACCAAATTCAAACTCTGATGGTTGTATGTCCTGCATTCAATGTTATTGCTCTTACAATTGATATATCATGCTTTTATATGGTTGAGTACATATACACAATTAAATGAAGCCACGTTCTATACCGCTAGAGTAAAAAGGTGTCCCATAATGCTTCTCAGTGGGATTCCTCAGGAGTAACACCGGAAGTCATTTCTTGTAACCCAGTATTACAATTTACAATCAAATGTATTTCTTGTATAGTATTCATTCTTTACTTTTCTGTGATGTCTTGGTTTGATGACAGTGATATTTCTCGGTTTTACAAAGTGATATCAATTCAGTGTGAGTTATCACTCCTTGTGCAACCAAATTAAAAATCTGATGAATGTATGTCCTGCATTCAATGTTATTGCTCTTATAATTCATATATCATGCTTTTATATTGTTGAGTAAATACACAATGAAATTAAAAAACCTTCTATACAGCTAGAGAAAAAAGGTGCTTCATAATGACGCTCAGTGGGACTCCTCGGGAGTAACGCCGAAAGTCATTTTTTTTAACTATTACAATTTACAGTGTCGGTTATCAGTCTTCGTACAAACAAATTCAAAATCGAATGTATGTCTTGCATTCAATGTTACTGCTCTTACAACAGATATATCATGCTTTTATATGGTTGAGTACATATACAATGAATTAAAGCCACGTTCTATACAGCTAGAGGAACAAGGTGCCCTATAATGCCACTCTGTGGGATTCCTCGGGAGTAACGCCGAAAGTCATTTTTTGTAAAAAAAACTATTACAATTTAAAATCATATCTATTTCTTGTATTGTATTCATTGATTACTCTTTTCTATGATATGTTGGTGAGATGACAGTGATATTTCTAGATTTTACAAAGTGATATCAATACAGTGTCGGTTATCACTCCTCGTGCAAACAAACACAAAATCTGATTAATGTATCTCTTGCATTCAATGTTTTTCTCTTACAATAGATATAGCATGCTTTTATATGGTTGAGTACATATACAAAGTATTGAAGCCACGTTCTATGCAGCTAGAGTAAAATGGTGCCCCATAATTCTTCTCAGTGGGATTCCTCGGGAGTAACTCCGAAAGTCATTTTTTGTAAGAAACGTTTACAATTTACAATCAAATGTATTTCTTGCATTGTATTCATTCTTTACTCTTGTGTGATCTCTTGGTTAGATGACAGTGATATTTCTAGGTTTTACAAAGTGATATCAGTACAGTGTCAGTTATCACTCCTTGTACAACCAAATTCAAAATCTGATGAATGTATGTCTTACATTCAAAGTTACTACTCTTACAGATGAAATATCATGCTTTTATATGGTTGAGTAAGTACACAATGAAATAAAACCACCTTCTATACAACAAGAGGAAAAAGGTGCCCTACTATTCCGCTCAGTAGGATTCCTCGGAAGTAACGCTGAACGTCGTTTCTTGTAACAAACTATTACAATTTATAATCAAATGTATTTCTTATATTGTATTCATTGATTACTCTTCTGTGATCTCTTGGTAAGATGACAGTGGTATTTCTAGGTTTTACAAAGTGATATCAATACAGTGTCAGTTATCACTCCTTGTACAACCAAATTCAAACTGTGATGATTGTATGTCCTGCGTTCAATGTTATTGCTCTTACAATTGATATATCATGCTTTTCTATGGTTGAGTACATATACAATGAAATGAAGCCACGTTCTATACCGCTAGAGTAAAAAGGTGTCCCATAATGCTTCTCAGTGGGATTCCTCAGGAGTAACGCCGGAAGTCATTTCTTGTAACCAACTATTACAATTTACAATCAAATGTATTTCTTGTATAGTATTCATTCATTACTCCTTTCTACGATATGTTGGTTAGATGACAGTGATATTTCTAGATTTTACAATGTGATATCAATACAGTGTTGGTTATCACTCCTAGTACAAACAAATACAAAATCTGATTAATGTATGTCTTGCATTCAATGTTTTTGCTCTTACAATAGATATATCATACTTTTATATGGTAGAGTACTTATACAATGAATTGAAGCCACGTTCTATACAGCTAGAGTAGAATGGTGCCCCATAATTCTTCTCAGTGGGATTCCTTCGGATTAACACCGAATGTCATTTTTTGTAAGAAACGTTTACAAATTACAATCAAATCTATTTCTTGTGTAGTATTCATTCATTACTCTTCTGTGATCTCTTGCTTAGATGACACTGATATTTCTCGGTTTTACAAAGTGATATCAATACAGTGTCAGTTATCACTCTTTGTGCAACCAAATTCAAAATCTGATGAATGTATGTCCTGCATTCAATGTTATTGCTCTTATAATTCACATATCATGCTTTTATATGGTTGAGTAAGTACACAATGAAATGAAACCACCTTCTATACAACAAGAGGAAAAAGGTGCCCTACTATTCCGCTCAGTGGGATTCCTCAGAAGTAACGCTGAACGTCGTTTCTTGTAACTAACTATTACAATTAACAATCAAATGTATTTCTTGTGTTGTATTCATTGATTACTCTTCTGTGATCTCTTGGTTAGATGACAGTGATATTTCTAGGTTTTACAAATTGATATCAATACAGTGTCAGTTATCACTCCTTGTGCAACCAAATTAAAAATCTGATGAATGTATGTCTTGAATTCAATGTTACTGCTCTTACAGATGATACATCATGCTTTTATATGGTTGAGTACATATACAATGAAATGATGCCATATTCTATACAGCTAGAGTAAAAAGGTGTCCCATAATGCTTCTCACTAGGATTCCTCAGGAGTAACGCCGGAAGTCGTTTCTTGTAACCAACTATTACTATTTACAATCAAATGTATTTCTTGTATAGTATTCATTCATTACTCTTTTTTATGATATGTTGGTTAGATGAAAGTGATATTTCTAGGTTTTACAAAGTGATATCAATACACTGTCAGTTATCACTCCTTGTGCAACCAAATTCAAACTCTGATGGTTGTATGTCCCGCATTCAATGTTATTGCTCTTACAATTGATATATCATGCTTTTATATGGTTGAGTACATGTACATTGAAATGAAGCCACGTTCTATACAGCTAGAGTAAAAAGGTGTCCCCTAATGCTTCTCAGTGGGATTCCTTGGAGTAACGCTGGAAGTCGTTTCTTGTAACCAACGATTACAATTTACAATCAAATGTATTTCTTGTATAGTATTCATTCAGTACTTTTCTGTGATCTCTTGGTTAGATGACAGTGATATTTCTAGGTTTTACAAAGTGATATCAATACAGTGTCAGCTATCACTCCTTGTACAACCAAATTCAAAATGATGAATGTATGTCTGGCTTTTAATGTTATTGCTCTTACAGTTGATATATCATACTTTTCTATGGTTGAGTACATATACAATGAAACGAAGGCACCTTCTATACAGGTAGAGTAAAAAGGTGCCCCATAATGCCGCTCAGTGGGATTCCTCGGGAGTAACGCCAAAAGTCATTTTTTGTAACACACTATTACAATTTAAAATCAAATGTATTTCTTGTATAGTGTTCATTCATTACCCTTGTGCGATCTCTTGTTTAGATGACAGTGTTATCTTTAGGTTTTACAAAGTGATATCAATACAGTGTCAGTTATCACTCCTTGTACAACCAAATTCAAAATCTGATGAATTCAGATTCTTGCATTCAATGTTATTGCTGCACTTACCATTGATATATCAAGCTTTTATATGGTTGAGTACATATACAATGAAATGAAGGCACATTCTATACAGCTAGAGTAAAAAGGGGCCCCATAATGCCGCTCAGTGGGATTTCTCAGGAATAACGCCGAAATTCATTTTATGTAACAAACTATTACAATTTACAACCAAATGTATTTCTTGTATTGGTTTCATTGATTACTCTTTTCTGTGATATGTTGGTTAGATGACAGTGATATTTCTAGGTTTTACAAAGTGATATCAATACAGTGTGAGTTATCACTCCTTGTGCAACCAAATTCAAACTCTGATGATTGTATGTCCTGCATTCAATGTTATTGCTCTTACAATTGATATATCATGCTTTTTTATGGTTGAGTACACATTCAATAAAATGAAGCCACGTTCTATACAGGTAGAGTAAAAAGGTGCCCCCAAATGACGCTCAGTGGGACTCCTCAGGAGTAACGCCAAAAGTCATTTTTTGTAACAAACTGTTACAATTTACAATCTATTTCTTGTATAGTATTCATTCATTACTCTTCTGTAATCTCTTGCTTAGATGACAGTGACATTTCTCGGTTGTACAAAGTGATATCAATACAGTGTCAGGTATCACTCCTCTTGCAACCAAATTCAAAATCTGATGAATGTATGTCCTGCTTTCAATGTTATTGCTCTTACAATTGATATATCATGCTTTTATATGGTTGAGTACATGTACAATGAAATGAAGCCATGTTCTATACAGCTAGAGTAAAAAGGTGTCCCATAATGCTTCTCAGTGGGATTCCTCAGGAGTAACGCCAGAAGTCATTTTTTGTAAGAAACGTTTACAATTTACAATCAAATGTATTTCTTGTATAGTATTCATTCATTACTTTTCTGTGATCTCTTGGTTTGATGAAAGTGATATTTCTAGGTTTTACAAAGTGATATCAATACAGTATCAGTTATCACTCCTTGTGCAACCATATTCAAAATCTGATGAATGTATGTCCTGCATTCAATGTTATTGCTCTTATAATTCATATATCATGCTTTTGTATGGTTGAGTAAATACACAATTAAATGAAGAAACGTTCTATACAGCTAGAGAAAAAAGGTGCCCTATAATGCTGCTCAGTGGGATTACTTGGGAGTAATGCTGAAAGTCATTTTTGTAACAAACTATTACAATTTACAACCAAATGTATTTCTTGTATTGGTTTCATTGATTACTCTTTTCTATGATATGTTGGTTAGATGACAGTGATATTTCTGGGTTTTACAAAGTAATATCAATACAGTGTCAGTTATCACTCCTTGTACAACCAAATTAAAAATCTGATGAATGTATGTCCTGCATTCAATGTTATTGCTCTTATAATTCATATATCATGCTTTTATATTGTTGAGTAAATACACAATGAAATTAAAACACCTTCTATACAGCTAGAGAAAAAAGGTGCTTCATAATGACGCTCAGTGGGACTCCTCGGGAGTAACGCTGAAAGTTATTTTTTTTTAACTATTACAATTTACAGTGTCGGTTATCAGTCTTCGTACAAACAAATTCAAAATCTGATGAATGTATGTCTTGCATTCAATGTTACTGCTCTTACAACAGATATATCATGCTTTTATATGGTTGAGTACATATACAATGAATTAAAGCCACGTTCTATACAGCTAGAGTAAAATGGTGCCCTATAATGCCACTCTGTGGGATTCCTCGGGAGTAACGCCGAAAGTCATTTTTTGTAAAAAAAAACCATTACAATTTACAATCAAATGTATTTCTTGTATAGTATTCATTCATTACTCTTTTTTATGATATGTTGGTTAGATGAAAGTGATATTTCTAGGTTTTACAAAGTGATATCAATACAGTGTCAGTTATCACTCCTTGTGCAACCAAATTCAAACTCTGATGGTTGTATGTCCTGCATTCAATGTTATTGCTCTTACAATTGATATATCATGCTTTTTTATGGTTGAGTACACATTCAATAAAATGAAGCCACGTTCTATACAGGTAGAGTAAAAAGGTGCCCCCAAATGACGCTCAGTGGGACTCCTCAGGAGTAACGCCGAAAGTCATTTTTTGTAACAAACTATTACAATTTACAATCTATTTCTTGTATAGTATTCATTCATTACTCTTCTGTAATCTCTTGCTTAGATGACAGTGACATTTCTCGGTTGTACAAAGTGATATCAATACAGTGTCAGGTATCACTCCTCTTGCAACCAAATTCAAAATCTGATGAATGTATGTCCTGCTTTCAATGTTATTGCTCTTACAATTGATATATCATGCTTTTATATGGTTGAGTTGAGTATACATTGAAATGAAGCCACGTTCTATACAGCTAGAGTAAAAAGGTGTCCCATAATGCTTCTCAGTGGGATTCCTCGGAGTAACGCCGGAAGTCGTTTCTTGTAACCAACGACTACAATTTACAATCAAATGTATTTCTTGTATAGTATTCATTCATTACTTTTCTGTGATCTCTTGGTTAGATGACAGTGATATTTCTAGGTTTTACAGAGTGATATCAATACAGTGTCAGCTATCACTCCTTGTACAACCAAATTCAAAATGATGAATGTATGTCTGGCATTTAATGTTATTGCTCTTACAGTTGATATATCATACTTTTCTATGGTTGAGTACATATACAATGAAATGAAGGCACCTTCTATACAGGTAGAGTAAAAAGGTGCCCCATAATGCCGCTCAGTGGGATTCCTCGGGAGTAACGCCAAAAGTCATTTTTTGTAACTCACTATTACAATTTAAAATCAAATGTATTTCTTGTATAGTGTTCATTCATTACCCTTGTGTGATCTCTTGTTTAGATGACAGTGTTATCTCTAGGTTTTACAAAGTGATATCAATACAGTGTCAGTTATCACTCCTTGTACAACCAAATTCAAAATCTGATGAATTCAGATTCTTGCATTCAATGTTATTGCTGCACTTACCATTGATATATCAAGCTTTTATATGGTTGAGTACATATACAATGAAATGAAGGCACATTCTATACAGCTAGAGTAAAAAGGGGCCCCATAATGCCGCTCAGTGGGATTTCTCAGGAATAACGCCGAAGTTCATTTTATGTAACAAACTATTACAATTTACAACCAAATGTATTTCTTGTATTTGTTTCATTGATTACTCTTTTCTGTGATATGTTGGTTAGATGACAGTGATATTTCTAGGTTTTACAAAGTGATATCAATACAGTGTGAGTTATCACTCCTTGTGCAACCAAATTCAAACTCTGATGATTGTATGTCCTGCATTCAATGTTATTGCTCTTACAATTGATATATCATGCTTTTTTATGGTTGAGTACACATTCAATAAAATGAAGCCACGTTCTATACAGGTAGAGTAAAAAGGTGCCCCCAAATGACGCTCAGTGGGACTCCTCAGGAGTAACGCCGAAAGTCATTTTTTGTAACAAACTATTACAATTTACAATCTATTTCTTGTATAGTATTCATTCATTACTTTTCTGTGATCTCTTGGTTTGATGAAAGTGATATTTCTAGGTTTTACAAAGTGATATTAATACAGTATCAGTTATCACTCCTTGTGCAACCATATTCAAAATCTGATGAATGTATGTCCTGCATTCAATGTTATTGCTCTTATAATTCATATATCATGCTTTTGTATGGTTGAGTAAATACACAATTAAATGAAGAAACGTTCTATACAGCTAGAGAAAAAAGGTGCCCTATAATGCTGCTCAGTGGGATTACTTGGGAGTAATGCTGAAAGTCATTTTTGTAACAAACTATTACAATTTACAACCAAATGTATTTCTTGTATTGGTTTCATTGATTACTCTTTTCTATGATATGTTGGTTAGATGACAGTGATATTTCTAGGTTTTACAAAGTGATATCAATACAGTGTCAGCTATCACTCCTTGTACAACCAAATTCAAAATGATGAATGTATGTCTGGCTTTTAATGTTATTGCTCTTACAGTTGATATATCATACTTTTCTATGGTTGAGTACATATACAATGAAACGAAGGCACCTTCTATACAGGTAGAGTAAAAAGGTGCCCCATAATGCCGCTCAGTGGGATTCCTCGGGAGTAACGCCAAAAGTCATTTTTTGTAACACACTATTACAATTTAAAATCAAATGTATTTCTTGTATAGTGTTCATTCATTACCCTTGTGCGATCTCTTGTTTAGATGACAGTGTTATCTTTAGGTTTTACAAAGTGATATCAATACAGTGTCAGTTATCACTCCTTGTACAACCAAATTCAAAATCTGATGAATTCAGATTCTTGCATTCAATGTTATTGCTGCACTTACCATTGATATATCAAGCTTTTATATGGTTGAGTACATATACAATGAAATGAAGGCACATTCTATACAGCTAGAGTAAAAAGGGGCCCCATAATGCCGCTCAGTGGGATTTCTCAGGAATAACGCCGAAATTCATTTTATGTAACAAACTATTACAATTTACAACCAAATGTATTTCTTGTATTGGTTTCATTGATTACTCTTTTCTGTGATATGTTGGTTAGATGACAGTGATATTTCTAGGTTTTACAAAGTGATATCAATACAGTGTGAGTTATCACTCCTTGTGCAACCAAATTCAAACTCTGATGATTGTATGTCCTGCATTCAATGTTATTGCTCTTACAATTGATATATCATGCTTTTTTATGGTTGAGTACACATTCAATAAAATGAAGCCACGTTCTATACAGGTAGAGTAAAAAGGTGCCCCCAAATGACGCTCAGTGGGACTCCTCAGGAGTAACGCCGAAAGTCATTTTTTGTAACAAACTGTTACAATTTACAATCTATTTCTTGTATAGTATTCATTCATTACTCTTCTGTAATCTCTTGCTTAGATGACAGTGACATTTCTCGGTTGTACAAAGTGATATCAATACAGTGTCAGGTATCACTCCTCTTGCAACCAAATTCAAAATCTGATGAATGTATGTCCTGCTTTCAATGTTATTGCTCTTACAATTGATATATCATGCTTTTATATGGTTGAGTACATGTACAATGAAATGAAGCCATGTTCTATACAGCTAGAGTAAAAAGGTGTCCCATAATGCTTCTCAGTGGGATTCCTCAGGAGTAACGCCAGAAGTCATTTTTTGTAAGAAACGTTTACAATTTACAATCAAATGTATTTCTTGTATAGTATTCATTCATTACTTTTCTGTGATCTCTTGGTTTGATGAAAGTGATATTTCTAGGTTTTACAAAGTGATATCAATACAGTATCAGTTATCACTCCTTGTGCAACCATATTCAAAATCTGATGAATGTATGTCCCGCATTCAATGTTATTGCTCTTATAATTCATATATCATGCTTTTGTATGGTTGAGTAAATACACAATTAAATGAAGAAACGTTCTATACAGCTAGAGAAAAAAGGTGCCCTATAATGCTGCTCAGTGGGATTACTTGGGAGTAATGCTGAAAGTCATTTTTGTAACAAACTATTACAATTTACAACCAAATGTATTTCTTGTATTGGTTTCATTGATTACTCTTTTCTATGATATGTTGGTTAGATGACAGTGATATTTCTGGGTTTTACAAAGTAATATCAATACAGTGTCAGTTATCACTCCTTGTACAACCAAATTAAAAATCTGATGAATGTATGTCCTGCATTCAATGTTATTGCTCTTATAATTCATATATCATGCTTTTATATTGTTGAGTAAATACACAATGAAATTAAAACACTTTCTATACAGCTAGAGAAAAAAGGTGCTTCATAATGACGCTCAGTGGGACTCCTCGGGAGTAACGCTGAAAGTTATTTTTTTTTAACTATTACAATTTACAGTGTCGGTTATCAGTCTTCGTACAAACAAATTCAAAATCTGATGAATGTATGTCTTGCATTCAATGTTACTGCTCTTACAACAGATATATCATGCTTTTATATGGTTGAGTACATATACAATGAATTAAAGCCACGTTCTATACAGCTAGAGTAAAATGGTGCCCTATAATGCCACTCTGTGGGATTCCTCGGGAGTAACGCCGAAAGTCATTTTTTGTAAAAAAAAACCATTACAATTTACAATCAAATGTATTTCTTGTATAGTATTCATTCATTACTCTTTTTTATGATATGTTGGTTAGATGAAAGTGATATTTCTAGGTTTTACAAAGTGATATCAATACAGTGTCAGTTATCACTCCTTGTGCAACCAAATTCAAACTCTGATGGTTGTATGTCCTGCATTCAATGTTATTGCTCTTACAATTGATATATCATGCTTTTTTATGGTTGAGTACACATTCAATAAAATGAAGCCACGTTCTATACAGGTAGAGTAAAAAGGTGCCCCCAAATGACGCTCAGTGGGACTCCTCAGGAGTAACGCCGAAAGTCATTTTTTGTAACAAACTATTACAATTTACAATCTATTTCTTGTATAGTATTCATTCATTACTCTTCTGTAATCTCTTGCTTAGATGACAGTGACATTTCTCGGTTGTACAAAGTGATATCAATACAGTGTCAGGTATCACTCCTCTTGCAACCAAATTCAAAATCTGATGAATGTATGTCCTGCTTTCAATGTTATTGCTCTTACAATTGATATATCATGCTTTTATATGGTTGAGTTGAGTATACATTGAAATGAAGCCACGTTCTATACAGCTAGAGTAAAAAGGTGTCCCATAATGCTTCTCAGTGGGATTCCTCGGAGTAACGCCAGAAGTCGTTTCTTGTAACCAACGACTACAATTTACAATCAAATGTATTTCTTGTATAGTATTCATTCATTACTTTTCTGTGATCTCTTGGTTAGATGACAGTGATATTTCTAGGTTTTACAGAGTGATATCAATACAGTGTCAGCTATCACTCCTTGTACAACCAAATTCAAAATGATGAATGTATGTCTGGCATTTAATGTTATTGCTCTTACAGTTGATATATCATACTTTTCTATGGTTGAGTACATATACAATGAAATGAAGGCACCTTCTATACAGGTAGAGTAAAAAGGTGCCCCATAATGCCGCTCAGTGGGATTCCTCGGGAGTAACGCCAAAAGTCATTTTTTGTAACTCACTATTACAATTTAAAATCAAATGTATTTCTTGTATAGTGTTCATTCATTACCCTTGTGTGATCTCTTGTTTAGATGACAGTGTTATCTCTAGGTTTTACAAAGTGATATCAATACAGTGTCAGTTATCACTCCTTGTACAACCAAATTCAAAATCTGATGAATTCAGATTCTTGCATTCAATGTTATTGCTGCACTTACCATTGATATATCAAGCTTTTATATGGTTGAGTACATATACAATGAAATGAAGGCACATTCTATACAGCTAGAGTAAAAAGGGGCCCCATAATGCCGCTCAGTGGGATTTCTCAGGAATAACGCCGAAGTTCATTTTATGTAACAAACTATTACAATTTACAACCAAATGTATTTCTTGTATTTGTTTCATTGATTACTCTTTTCTGTGATATGTTGGTTAGATGACAGTGATATTTCTAGGTTTTACAAAGTGATATCAATACAGTGTGAGTTATCACTCCTTGTGCAACCAAATTCAAACTCTGATGATTGTATGTCCTGCATTCAATGTTATTGCTCTTACAATTGATATATCATGCTTTTTTATGGTTGAGTACACATTCAATAAAATGAAGCCACGTTCTATACAGGTAGAGTAAAAAGGTGCCCCCAAATGACGCTCAGTGGGACTCCTCAGGAGTAACGCCGAAAGTCATTTTTTGTAACAAACTATTACAATTTACAATCTATTTCTTGTATAGTATTCATTCATTACTTTTCTGTGATCTCTTGGTTTGATGAAAGTGATATTTCTAGGTTTTACAAAGTGATATTAATACAGTATCAGTTATCACTCCTTGTGCAACCATATTCAAAATCTGATGAATGTATGTCCTGCATTCAATGTTATTGCTCTTATAATTCATATATCATGCTTTTGTATGGTTGAGTAAATACACAATTAAATGAAGAAACGTTCTATACAGCTAGAGAAAAAAGGTGCCCTATAATGCTGCTCAGTGGGATTACTTGGGAGTAATGCTGAAAGTCATTTTTGTAACAAACTATTACAATTTACAACCAAATGTATTTCTTGTATTGGTTTCATTGATTACTCTTTTCTATGATATGTTGGTTAGATGACAGTGATATTTCTGGGTTTTACAAAGTAATATCAATACAGTGTCAGTCATCACTCCTTGTACAACCAAATTCAAAATCTGATGAATGTATGTCTTGCATTCAATGTTATTGCTGCACTTACTATTGATATATCAAGCTTTTATATGGTTGAGTACATATACAATGAAATGAAGGCACATTCTATATACCTAGAGTAAAAAGGTGCCCCATAATGCCGCTCAGTGGGATTCCTCAGGAATAACGCCGAAAGTCATTTTTTGTAACAAACTATTACAATTTACACCCAAATGTATGTCTTATATTGGTTTCGATGATTACTCTTTTCTATGATATCTTGGTTAGATGACAGTGATATTTCTAGGTTTTACAAAGTGATATCAATACAATTTCGGTTATCACTCATCGTAGAAACAAATTCAACGTCTGATTAATTTATGTCTTGCATTCAATGTTTTTGCTCTTACAATAGATATATCATGTATTTTTATGGTTGAGTACATATTCAATAAAATGAAGCCACGTTCTATACAGCTAGAGTAAATAGGTGCCCCCAAATGACGCTCAGTGGGATTCCTCGGGAGTAACGCCGAAAGTCATTTTTTGTAAGAAACGTTTACAATTTATAATCAACTGTATTTCTTGTATAGTATTCATTCATTACTCTTCTGTGATCTCTTGCTTAGATGACAGTGATATTTCTCGGTTTTACAAAGTGATATCAATACAGTGCCAGGTATCACTCCTTGTGCAACCAAATTCAAAATCTGCTGAATGTATGTCCTGCATTCAATGTTATTGCTCTTATAATTCATATATCATGCTTTTATATGGTTGAGTAAATACACAATGAAACGAAGAAACCATCTATACAGCTAGAGAAAAAAGGTGCCCCATAATGCTGATCAGTGGGATTACTTGGGAGTAACGCTGAAAGTCATTTTTTGTAACAAACCATTACAATTTAGAACCAAAAGTATTTCTTGTATTGTTTTCATTGATTACTCTTTTCTATGATATGTTGGTTAGATGACAGTGATATTTCTAGGTTTTACAAAGTGATATCAATACAGTGTCAGTTATCACTCCTTGTACAACCAAATTCAAAATCTGATGAATGTATGTCTTACATTCAAAGTTAGTACTCTTACAGATGAAATATCATGTTTTAATATGGTTGAGTAAGTACACAATGAAATAAAACCACCTTCTATACAACAAGAGGAAAAAGGTGCCCTACTATTCCGCTCAGTGGGATTCCTCGGAAGGAACGCTGAACGTCGTTTCTTGTAACAAACGATTACAATTTACAATCAAATGTATTTCTTGTATTGTATTCATTGATTACTCTTCTGTGATCTCTTGGTTTGATGACAGTGATATTTCTAGGTTTTACAAAGTGATATCAATGTATGTCTTGCATTTAATGTTACTGCTCTTACAAATGATACATCATGCTTTCATATGGTTGAGTACATATTCAATGAAATGATTCCATATTCTATACAGCTAGAGTAAAAAGGTTCTCCATAATACCTCACAGTGGTATTCCTCGGGAGTAACGCAGAAAGTCATTTTTTGTAACTATCTACATGTAATGGAAAAAATCACTGACAAAATTGCTAACTGCTCAATAACCCCTAATTCAACCTTTTTTGATGTACAAAGGTTGCACATAATGCCACTCAGTGGGCTTCCTCGGGAGTAACTCCACACAGGGCTGTGCTCCTTGGGAAGTTCTGGGCTTTTCAGTTTTCTCAGAAGATGGGGCAGTTGGGTTAAAAAAAGGGGAAATCAATCCAAAGTGGGACCCACGGATGCTCTTGAGTGGGTCTGGCTTCCTCCCAGGATACTTAATTTTCTATCTAAGCAAAATTTCATTACTCCATCATGGGAACGTTTCCATGACTTACCCCTAAAGGTGACCGTCATTATAACATAATCTGATGAAATTCACAATCAAATGTATTTCTTGAATATGTATTAATTGATTACTCTTCTAAGACCTGTTTGTTAGATGACAGTTAGCTAGGGTTAGGGTTAGCTAGGGTTAGGTTAGCATTATGACTAGGGTTAGTGTTAGTGTTAATAACAGTTAATTTTACGGTTAAGGTTAGCTTGGGCTAGGGTTAGGGTTAATGATAGCTAATTTAAATTTAGGGTTAGGGCTAGGGTTAGGATTTGTGTTAGGGCTAAAGTTAGGGCTAGGGTAAAGGTAAGCATTAGGGTTAGAGTTAGGGTTAGGATTAGGTCTAGGTTAAGGGTTAGGACTAGGGCAAGGGTTTGGGATAGGGTTATGGTTAGGGATAGGGATAGGTTTAGGTTTAGGTTTAGGTTTAGGTTTAGGGTTAGGGCTAGGGCTAGGGCTAGGGTTACGGTTTGTGTTAGGGCTAAAGTTAGGGCTAGGGTAAATGTATGTGTTAGGGTTAGAGTTAGGGTAAGGGTTATGGCTAGGGCTAGGGTTATCTAGGGTTAGAATTTTGGTTAGGGGAAGAGTAAGGGTTAAGGTTAGGGCTAGGATTGGGGTTAAAGTTGGGGTTAGGGTTACGCTTACGTTTAGGGCTTGGGGTAGTTTTAGGGTTAGGGATAGGCTTAGGGCTAAGGCTAGGGCTATGCTAGGTCTAGGTCTAGGGGTAGGGCTAGGGCTAGGGCTAGGGCTAGGGCAAGGGTTAGGATTAGGGTTTGTATTATGTTTAGGGTTAGAGCTAGGGCTGGAGCTTGGGCTACAGCTATAATTAGGGTTAGGGTTAGGGCTAGGCTAGGGCTAGTTTTAGGGTTAGGGTTACGGTTAGGGCTAGGTGTCAGATTCTGCTTTTTATGCACAATGGTTTCTCTATTACTGAATGTTTCTTTCTCTCTTTGAATCTGACAAAGATATATGTTACTGAAGAATGCTCTAGTGTCTACTTTCGTTTTCCTTTGTAGTTGTTATCCACCATATGTTTTATTGCCTCCTTTATGTCAATGGCCTGTCTGCTTAATGTTACTTCTTCCGGTGGGAGATGGGTTCATGCATTCCATCGCATCATATAAACACTGGCTATCTTGTTCCTGTTCCCTCCCCCTTTTCACTCCAGGCTCCCAGGGCACTATCTACAGGCTTCTAGCCTTGAAGGTTATTTTATTGTCGTGGTTTGAATGTCTTGCCTAGGACTTAGCACATCTGGGTCACACAGGCCAAAAGGGGAATGTTTATGCCTTTCGCACCTATGGTGGGAACAAACGGGCCCTCTTGTTTTCCCGCACTTTTTCTTATATGCTGATTGGTGGTAAAAGTTTAATCATGCATGTTTGTAGGTATATTAACCTCAAGCCTCCTTTGTATGGTATCTCTAACAAACATTGAGACCTGGTCCAGTATCTGAATAAAGGACTATGTTTTAATCAACAAAGGCCTGATCATTTACTGATAATACAGAAGCCTCACACTAGGTTTAGGGTTAATGTAAGGGTTAAGGTTATGGTTAGCGCTAGGGCTAGGGTGAGGGTTACAGTTACGGTTAAGGTTAGGGTTATCTAGAGTTAGGGTTTAGGTTAAAGTAAGGGTAAGGGTCAGGGCTAGGCTTAGGGTCAGGGCAAGGGCTAGAGTTAGGCTTAAAGTTAGGGTTAGGGCTAAAGTTAGGGTTAGGGCTAGGGTTAAAGCTAGGGCTAAATTTAGGGCTAGGGCTAGGACTAGGTTTATGGCTAGAATTAGGATTAGGGCTAGGGTTACAGTTAGCACTAGGGCTAGGGCTAGGATTAGGTTTTGGGTTAGGGTTTTGGGTTAGGGCTTGTCAAGTGGTATGTGTAGGGTTAGGGTTAGGGTTAGGGTTAGGGCATGGGTTAGGATTAGGATTACTGTTAGGTTTAGTGGTTGGGTTAGGGCTATGGCTAGGGTTAGGGTTTTGGCTAGGTTTAGGGCTATGTCTAATGCTGGGTTTGGGATATGGCTGGGGTTATGGTTAGGGCTTGTGTTAGGGCTAGGGTTAGGGCAAGGTTTACGGTTAGGGCTAGGACTAGGTTTATGGCTAGGATTAGGGTTAGGGTTTGTGTTAGGGTTAGGGTTAGTTTTTGGGTAAGGGTTAAGGCTATGGGTAGGGTTAGGGTTTGGGCTCAGTTTAGGGGTATGTCTAGTGCTGGGTTAGGGTGAGGGCTAGTTTTAGGGTTTTGATTAGGGCTAGGGTAAGGGTTTGGGTTAAAGTTAGGGTTAGGGTTATGGGTAGGGCTAGGGCTAAGGTTCGGGCTGGGGCTAGGGCTAGGGTTAGGGTTTTTGTTATGGTTAGTGTTAGAGCTAGGTCTAATGCTAGGGCTAAGGCTATAATTAGAGTTAGGGATAGGCTAGTGCTAGTTTTAGGGTTCTTTTTATGGTTAGGGTTAGGGTTCGGGTTTTGTCTAGGGCTAGAATTAGGTTTACTGTTAGGGTTAAGTTTACTGTTAGGGTTTTCTAGGGTTAGGGTAAGGGTAAGGGTTCAGATTAGGGCTAGGGTTAGGGCTAGGGTTAGGTCTTGGGCTAGGGCTAGGGTTAGGGCTAGGGTTAGGGTTAGGGTTAGGTTTTTGCTTAGGGTTTGTGTTAGGGCTAAATTTAGGGGTTGTGTAAGGGTTAGGGTTAGGGCTAGAGTTTGGGCTAGGGCTAGGGTTAGGGTTAGCGTTAGGGTTAGGGCTAGGGTAAAGGTAAGCATTAGGGCTAGAGTTAGGGTTAGGGTTACATCTAGGGTTAGGGTTAGGACTAGGGATAGGGCATGGGTTAGGGATAGGGTTAGAGCTAGGGTTTGGGTTAAAGTTAGGGTTAGGGTTGGGGTTAGGGCTAGGGCTGTGGCTAGAGCAAGGGTAGGGTTAGGGTTAGTGTTAGAGCTAGGGCTAATCCTAGGGCTATGGGTATAATTAGGGTTCAGGTTAGGGATAGGCTAGCAGTAGTTTTAGGGTTCATTTTATGGTTATGGTTCAGGACTAGGGTTTGGGTTCGGGTTATGTCTAGGACTAGGGTTATGGTTATGGTTAGTGTTAAGTTTACTGTTAGGGTTAGGGTTTTCTAGGGTTAGGGTTAGGGTTAGTGCTAGTCTTAGGGTTAAAGTTAGGGTTAGGGCTAGGACTTGGGTTTAGGCTAGGGTTAGGGCTGGGATTAGGGATAGGGCTTGGGATAGGGTTAGAGTTAGGGTGAGTTTTTGGCTTAGGGTTTGTGTTTGTGCTAAATTTAGGGCTAGTTTAAGGGTTAGGGTTAAGGTTAGGGTTAGAGTTAGGGATAGGGATAGGGCTATGGTTAGGGTTAGGGTCAGGGCTGGGGCTAAGGCTAGGGTCAGAGTTAGGGCTAGGGATAGGGTTTGTGTTAGGGCTAAAGTTAGGGTGAGGGTAATGGTAAGTGTTAGGGCTAGAGTTAGGGTAAGGCTTAGGGTTAGGGTTAGAGTTAGGACTAGGACTACAGCTAGGGCCAGAGCTAGGGCAAGGGTTAGGGATAGGGTTAGGGTTAGGGCTAGGGTTAGAGTTAGGGTTAGGGTTAGGGTTAGGGTTAGGGTTAGTGCTAGTCTTAGGGTTAAAGTTAGGGTTAGGGCTAGGACTTGGGTTTAGGCTAGGGTTAGGGCTGGGATTAGGGATAGGGCTTGGGATAGGGTTAGAGTTAGGGTGAGTTTTTGTCTTAGGGTTTGTGTTTGTGCTATATTTAGGGCTAGTTTAAGGGTTAGGGTTAAGGTTAGGGTTAGCGTTAGGGATAGGGATAGGGCTATGGTTAGGGTTAGGGTCAGGGCTGGGGCTAAGGCTAGGGTCAGAGTTAGGGCTAGGGCTAGGGTTTGTGTTAGGGCTAAAGTTAGGGTGAGGGTAATGGTAAGCGTTAGGACTAGAGTTAGGGTAAGGCTTAGGGTTAGGGTTAGAGTTAGGACTAGGACTACAGCTAGGGCCAGAGCTAGGGCAAGGGTTAGGGATAGGGTTAGGGTTAGGGCTAGGGTTAGAGTTAGGGTTAGGTTTTGTGAAGGGTTATTGTTAAGGCTAAAGTTAGGGTTAGGGTTAGAGTTCGGTCTAGGTCTAGCTTTTGGGTAAGGGCTAGGACTAGGTTTATGGTTTATATTAGGGTAAGGGCTACGGCCAGGGTTAGGGCTAGGGCTAGTGTTACAGTTAGTGTTAGGTTTAGGGCTAGGGCTAGGGTTAGTGTTTGGACTAGGATTAGGGCTAGGGCTAGGGTTAAAATTATGGCTAGGTCTAGGGTTAGTGTTTGGTTTAGGATTAGGGTTAGTGTTAGCGTTAGGGTTAGGGCTTGGGTTAGGGTTATGGTTAGGGTTATGGTTAGGTTTTGTGCAGGGTTAGTGTTAAAGCAAAAGTTAGGGTTAGGACTAGGTTTATGGCTTAGATTAGGGTTAGGGTAGGGCTAGGGTTAGTGTTAGGGCAAGAGCTAGGGTTAGGGCTAAGGCTAGGGCTTGAGCTAGGTCTATGTCTAGGGTTAAGGTAAGGGTTAGGGCTAGGGCAAAGTCTAGGGCTGTGGGCATGGCTAGGGTTTGGGTTAGGGTTTGTGTTAGGGTTAGGATTAGTGTTAGGGCTAGGTCTTGGGCTATGGCTAGAATTAGGGTTAGGGTTAGAGCTAGGCCTAGGGTAGGGCTAGATTTAGAGTTAGTGTTAGAGTTACGGTTATGACTAGGTTTACCGTTAGGGTAAGGGTTAGGGCTAGGGCTAGGGCTAGGGCTAGGGCTAGAGCTAGGGCTAGGGCTTGTGCTAGGGCTAGGGCTAGGGTTAGGGTTAGTGTTAGGGTTAGTGTTAGGGTTAGGGGTAGGGGTAGGGGTAGGGGTAGGTCTAGGGGTAGTGTTCGGGTTTGTGTTAGAGTTTGTGTTAGAGCTAGTGTTAGGGCTATGGCTATAATTCGGTTTTGGATTAGGGTTAGGGCTAGGGCTAGGGCTAGGGCTAGGGTTATGCTTATGGTTATGGTTAGGGTTAGGGTTTGGGTTAGGGCTAGAGTTAGGTGTAGGTTTGGGTTAAGGTAAGGGCTAGGGTTAGGGTTTTGGTTGGGGTAGAGCTAGGTTAGTGTTTGGGTTAGGGCTAGGGTTAGGGTCAAAGTAAGGATTAGGGTTAGGGCTTGGGCTTGGTCTACGGCTAGGGTTAGGGTTAGGGCTGGGATTAGGGCTAGGGTTTGGGCTCAAGCTTGGGTTAAATTTAGGTTATGGCTTAGGGTTTGTGGGTGTGTTTGGGCTAAATTTAGGACTAGTGTAAGGGTTAGGGTTAGGGTTAGGGCTAGAGTTAGGGTTAGGGCTAGGGCTACGGTTAGGGTAAGGGTTAGGATTAGGGTTACTGTTAGGGTTAGTGTTAGGGTTAGGGCTAGGGCTAAGGTTATGTCTGGGGCTTGGGCTAGTGTTTGGGTTTATGTTAGTATTTGTGTTAGAGCTAGGGCTATGGCTATAATTAGGGTTAGGTTTAGGGCTAGGGCTAGGTTTAGGGTTAGGGTTAGGGTAGGGTTAGTGTTAGGGCTAAAGGTACAGTTAGGATTAGGGCTAGGGCTAGGTTTAGGGTTAGGGTTTGGTTTGGGGTAGGATCAGTGTTAGGGCTAATGGTTGTGGTAGGGTTAGGGTTAGGGTTAGAGTTAGGGCTAGGGATAGAGCTTGTGCTCGGGTAAAATATAGGGTTAGGGTTAGGGTTTGGGCTAGGATTAGGGCAAGGGTTAGGATTATAGTTAATCTTAGGGTTAGGGTTAGGGCTAGGGCTACCGCTAGGGTTAGGGTTATGGTTTGGGCTAGGGCTACGTCTCGATCTGGTTAAGGGTTAGGGTTAGGGTGAGGGTTAAGGCTAGGGCAAGGGTTAGGTTTAGGGCTAGGGCTAGGGTTAGGGCTGGGGCTAGGGCTAGGTTTAGGGTTTGTGTTAGGTTGAGGGTTCATGTTAGAGCTAGGGCGGGGCATGGCTTAGCGGCAGACGGTGATGGCCGCCTAACTTGAGAGCTCTCCATCCCCCGCCAGATTTCCTATCTCACAACCTCCGATAAACTGAACAACGCAAAATTCTTTTCCCAATTTTTGGAATGGGAAAGTCTGGGGCATCGAAAAATCGAAAATCCGCCCCCGCGCCGCAACAACTCACACAATTCTTCGCAAAAGAAGACGTCAGGCCTGCACGGGAAAATCACACCCAGGCCACAACCAAAATGGCCGACGCTACCCAAGACTCCACTGAAGAAGCCGACGAGACAATTATACTGCGACATGAATTCTTCTCGACAATAAATCACCTAGAAAAAACTATTACCGAGCAGATCCATGCAGCAATAAAGCCACTGAAAGACGAACTGAAGTCCATAACGGAAACGCTCTCCAAAGTAGCCCAAGCTGCAGAAACAGCTCTGGAAAACTCTATAGCTTCCCAGGACGACATCAGGAGCCTGCAATCGCATCAGGCCTAGTCTAGGAATAAAATAATGACTCTTGAAAATAAACTAAAAGAACGCAACCTCAAAATTCGCGGCCTCCCGGAATTATGCGAGGGTGAGTCTGACTTGAAATCTTTTATATCTACATGGCTGATTGAGTCGCTTGGGCTAGAAAATCCCTCAACCCCTATCTTGGAACAAGCTTACCGTTTAGGTTCAGTTTCAGGCCGCCCCGACTCCTTTGTCCGTGATGTAGTCATTACCCTACAAGACACGTCCTACAAGTCTACTATTCTAAATAAAGCCCGGAGAGCCGGTGGTCTGACTTTTCAAAACCGCAAGATCTTGATCCTTCTAGATCTTTCCCAGGAGACTCTACAACACAGGCAAAATCTGAGGCCGATTACCCAATCTCTACAGGACCACAACTTACGCTTTCGCTGGTCTACCCCGACTGAAATCCTAGTGATCCATCAAGGCCTATGTCTTACCACATCTGATCTTCTAAGAGGCCATAAGCTCTTAGAAGCTTTAAACATCTTTCCTGAAGATCCTCCTTCGTCTCCCCGTTCAACCCCAGAAGCACCGGATCGTCCGACTCCCGAAAGGCACAAGCAACGCTGGAATAGAGTCCATAGACGCGCAAAGGACTACCCATGACTCCTTCTTCTTTAGTAACTACCAGTTTTTCGGCCGCAATTTTAGCTTTTAAGCTTCCTCTCTAAGTAACCGCCTGTTAATCCTACTATAAGCCCTGTGACGCCCCATTTTTTCCTAGATTAAAGAAACTACGAAGTGCGTTCCTTTTAGCTATAGTTGATATTTTTACTGTAAAGTGTTAAGTTTTATTTATCCGTGTTTAGGATGTTTCATTATCTCTATATCCCTTAAATTTGTAAATCATATCCCTTAAAGTATTGGTGATGTCAACCATTATATTTCCTTGTTTCCCCTCCATACCTCTGATCATTCTTCATTTTTTTATTTTATATGCCTGCACCCCCTGACTCTTTTTTAAGCAAGTTAGTTTTTAAACTGGTGATGTTAACCTGTATATTTTGTCCTGGGCATTGCTTATCTAGGAGAAATCTTAGACAAAGTCTGGAATGAGCCTTCTTTTACTTTTGAAACAAGAGTTCCAAACTTGATACTCTACCTATTAATTTTGAATATATATCCTGAAGCAAGGTATTTAATTCTATTTATTTTACTTTCTGGTTTAGCCACTTTTTAAGGGATTAATAAAACTAACTGTTGACTAACTTTAGTCATAAGATCTTGAAGTAACGTCTATAGGTGGTAATTTATAGATTCAACATTATTATGGTATAAGTTAAGTTAATGTCTATGGAAATTGGGACAACTGTTTTTTGTTCTAGCATACCCTAAAGGGTAGCAATTACTGTTTTTAACTGACAACATCTGTATTAATCACCGAGGTTACTTTAAAGTGCATTATTAGTCATAATCTGGTAGGAAGATGGTATGGTAATGTGATCGTCTCCCCCCCCAATTGTTTTGTAAACTTAATAATAAACCTTAATTAAAACATTTTACTGACTCTACTCCTAGTTCACTAGGAAGAGCGCAGAGATAGATTAGGAAATATTTTATTTTATAATTTTTAATTTTAATTTCATTAAATATCTTATTAATAAATAGTTGAAGGTTCATTTAAGGTTAGAAACTTTCTATTTGCAGTTACTGGAAATCTCTTTTGAATACCATTATCACACGCAGACTTACTAAAGGAAAACTCAGACTGATTTGTTACTAAATACCTTTCAATGGGGACTAACATAATGAAAATTGTTTCCCTTAATTGTAGAGGTCTTAACAATTGTCCTAAACGCAAAAGGCTGGCCTCTGCCTTAGCTAAGCTGAAATTTGACATTTTATTCCTCCAGGAAACCCACCAAAAACAACCATTACAGCCTTTGTTCAAGCATAAAAGATTTGGACAACAAATACAGGCCCCTGGCACATCTAAGTCTAGAGGGGTGGCAATTATAATCTCCAAACATGTTCGATTTGTTCAACATGCCCAATTAGTAGATCCACAGAGTAGATATTTATTTATTAAGGGATCCTTGGAGGACAAAATTTTTACAATGGTATCCATTTACGCCCCTAACGATAATCAGGAAATTTTTTTAAAAGAAACTCTGACCCGTCTGGAACTTTTCCAAGAGGGTCATGTCTTGATCGGAGGCGACTTTAATATGATTTCTGATTCATTTTGGGATCGTTCTTTTAACCCACGTAGTTCCAAAACTCACTGTCCTCTTGAAAACTCTCCAACAGCCTTGCAGAAATTACTATCACATTTTAATTTATACGATATTTGGAGACTACAACATCCCGGTATTAAGGACTATTCTTACTACTCCCCAAGACACGATATTTTCACAAAAATAGATGCTATTTTAGTTTCATCTTCCTTGACTAATAGTATTAGCAACTCCGAAATAGGTCTAAGAACTCTGTCGGACCATGCTTGGACAGAATGTCAATTAATTCTCAACCCCACACCAATCAAAACACGCACATGGTCTTTTAACAAGCAATTTTTATTAAATCAGACTTTTAGTGAAGAAATAGAACAATCAATTGAAGAATACTTTAAATTCAACTCTTCATGTGGAGTCTCATCTCACATCGTGTGGGACGCTATGAAAGCTGTTCTGAGAGGAAAATTTATTTCCATTTCTGCCTCCTATAATAAAAATAGAAAACAAGTTGAAGCAGAAATTTTGACCAAAATTAGAGATCTTGAATTAAAACACAAAAAAACTTGTTCAAAGAAAATATACAAACTCCTTTGGAACGAAAGGAAAAAATTAGAAACTCTTGAAACCTCTAGGATCCAGAAAAATTTCCTATATCTCAAACACAAGTATTGGTATCGCCATCCCAGATCTTTAAAATTACTAACCTGGAAATTGAAAAAACAAAATTCCTCAAAAAACATTAATCTGATCATAGACCAACATGGCAATAAAACCTCATCTAACACAGAGATTCTTAAAACATTTCAGACCTACTATCAAGAATTATATAAGTCTCACAAACCTGACTTAGAGAAAATAGGAACCTATTTGGAGTCCAACAAACTATGTAGGACATTGGCCACCGAGCATAGAGATTTACTTGAAAATTGTGAGAGTTCTGCTCAAAGTAGTCAAGGATCAGATCTTGGTTGGTTAACCACAGTTCTTTATTACCTATTCCTACATTAGTACAGCATCTCGGATTATTGTCAGAGATGAGACAAATAATACAAGCGGGTCTATTATACCATTCCAAGGAGTTTGAATTACCCATAGATAGCCAATCCCCTTAAGGGAAAATTGGCGGGCTAAAAGGTGTCTTGACCGTTTGGTTCTCACAGGAAAAAAGTGAGGTGTTAAGCAGTAAATTTCCTCTCCCAAACCAGACCCCTCAGATGTTTCGAGTTCACATAACAATCAATGGCTCCAAGGTTCTTTTGCATTTGATAAGAGATGAGAAGCATCCTCCCCTTGAAGTTACTGCCGGAGCAGCTGGAATGCGGAGGCAGGGATGTGAGGCCTCCTTGTTCTCGCAAATCATGGTTGTCACCCTCCCGGCCAAGACAGAAACAGTGCATTATGGTTACATAGGTTCAAATATACTTTAGATACATAGGATAGTTAAAGACATGCATGCAAGAAGTTAACTCTATATCTGGCTAATACATTGGCTGAATTTGCAGATTCTGACACAAATCCAGTTTCAATAGATGAGATCAAAACAGCCCTGAAACTTACTAAAACTAATAAAACTCCGGGCAGGGATGGTTTCCCCATAGAATTTTTTAAGCATTTTGCTAAACAGATACTCCCCCCCTTTTCAGGCCCTTTGTAATTCGATCCTTCAAACCGGTATATTTCCGGAAACCTGGTCTCAAGCCAAGATTGTGGTAATCCCGAAAAAAGGCCCAGAATCCCTATCCCCGCATCAATTTCGTCCTATTTCACTATTGAATAGCGACTACAAATTATTTTCAACCATAATGACCAACAGGTTAAATAAAATCATTCATAACTACATTAACCCAGACCAAACGAGTTTTATTCCAGGTAGGGATATCGCCGACAACATCAGAAAAACAATAGGAATTATACACACAGGTCTATCCCTCCCATCTGACCTTTGCATATTGGCCCTCGATATTGAGAAGGCCTTTGACAAGGTTGAGCCTTCTTTCTTACTGTCAGTTCTAAAAAAAATGTATTTCGGTCCTAATTTTGTCCGGGTGATACAGGCTCTTTATACATCTCCTAAAGCCTATATATCACTTAACAACACAACCTCGGAAGAAATCAATTTGACCAGAGGCACAAGACAGGGCTGCCCCTTATCCCCTTTACTTTTTGCCCTCTGTATTGAACCTCTAGCCAATAGAATTCGCCAATTAAGCTCAATAAGAGGACTGCAGATAGGTTCTCAAACCTACAAAATCAGTCTATTTGCGGACGATTTCGTCCTTTATATTGCAAGACCTCAAACCTCACTACCTATATTCGAAGCAACATTGAATGAATTCACCAACTTGTCAGGTCTCAAGGTCAACCAATCAAAGTCAGTACTATACCCTATTAAACTATCCAAACCTTCAGAAACTTATATTCGTTTAAATTACCCTTATCAATGGACAACCAGATGCTGGGCTTACCTGGGCATACGAATCCCCATTAACATTAAAGATTTATTTAAAGTTAATTATCTAGAAACCATTGATTCCACCAAAAAAAACTCAAGAGCAATGGCACTTGCAGCAATTAAACTGGTTAGAAAGAATTACCTCAATCAAATCTTTTCTATTCCTGAAACTTTTATATTTATTTCGTGTACTACCACTTTCAATTCCAAAAACTTTTTTTAATATGTGGCAGAAAAACTGGACCGCTTTTATCTGGAACTATCATAAACCTCGGATTAGTGTCAAAACTTTATTACGCCCATCAAAACTAGGTGGCACTGCCCTTCCCGACCTTTTTAAATACTATAGGGCAACCGTATTAACAACAATCGTGTGTTTAACTCGATCTCAAAATCTCCCTCAATGGGCCGAAATTGAGGAACAATTCCTAAAGAATAAAAATTATCGTACATCGCTCTGGTCCAGATCAATTGAACATCTGACCGGATACACTACCCACCCATTTATGACAGCTATATTTAAAACTTGGAGGTCAAGTTGTAATTTCCTTGCTCCCGGTATTTCATTACTTTCTCAATTTAAGGACCAAGATTGGTTCCCCCCAGCCCAACATCCAGCCGCTTATGTCCGCTGGACAAACGCAAATTTACAAACCCTATATGACCTAACCAGTAGAAATAAATTATTGGATAAGACTAAGCTAGACGAGAAAGCTAATACCTCCCTTCCCTGGTTTGAATACCTCCAAATTCAACACCTCTTCAGCTCTAAGGCTCTTAAAGAAACATGTGCCAGACCGCTTACCAACTTTGAAAAGATTATGAGAATTTATGTTGATCCCCAGAAAGGTATGATTTCTAAAATATACAAAATATTATTGGAACCTGACCCCTCTGTTCTTCCTTCTTATGTCTATTCTTGGAAAATTGACCTTCATATGGACCTACCTGCAGAGTTTTGGCACTCGGTTTGGTCTTCATATGCGGCGTCATCCAAATCTATAAATATACAACAACAAAATCTAAAGTTAATAGCCAGATGGTACAAGACTCCTTTAACCCTTCATAAAATCAACCCCACTATATCCTCCAGTTGTTGGAAAAAATGTGGTAAAATTGGTTCATATATACATTGTTGGTGGGAGTGTGAGGTTGTGGCTCGTTTTTGGAGTAAGATACTGTTGGAAATAGAGAGATTAACAACTTGTAAAATTCCAAAAAAAACTGAAATCATTTTGTTAAATAACTGGAATGAGACAAACTTCCCTAAGTACACAGAAGAACTACTTACCTTACTCCTGTCGGCAGCCAAGACTACGATCGCTTCTAGCTGGAACAGTGATCTTCCCCCATCTATAGACCTTTGGTATACAAAAATATGGGACCATTTTATTATGGATAAAATATCGGATAGCCTTAAGAATAACGACTCCCATACAGACATCTACTCATTTTATGGCCGCTGGCATCCAATCCTTGAAAAACTCGACTTCCTAATGGACACAGTAACACCCAAGCAACGTTCCAACCTTACTAATCTTATTGGAAAGTATGGTCTGTTGTAATCTCTATTTCTGTAACTGCTTTTGTTCGTACAAGTTAATTTTGTTTACATGTTAAATTGAAAAAGTTAATAAAAAATTTATATAAAAAAAAATGTTAGAGCTAGGGCTAGGGCTACGGTTATAATTAGGTTTAGGGTTATGGTTAGGCCTAGGGCTAGGCTAGGGCTAATTTTAGGGTTAGGGTTAGGATAATGTTTAGGGCTAGGGTTAGGGTTACGGTTTGGGTTAGGGCTAGGGCTACGTGTAGTGCCGGTTTAGGGTTAGGGCTAGGGTTAGGATGAGAGTTAGGATGAGGGTTAAGTTGAGGGTTTGGGCAAGGGGTATGTGTAGGGTTAGGATTAGGTTTAGGGCTAGAGTTAGGGCAAGGGTTAGGGTTACTGCTAGGGTTAGTGTTCGTTTTAGGCCTAGGGTTAGTGTTAGAGCTAAATAAATTAGTTTTTATGCAGGGTTAGTGTTAGAGCTAAATTTAGGGTTAGGGTTAGAGTTAGGGTTAGAGTCAGAGTTAGGTCTAGGTCTAGGGTTAGGGCTAGGACTAGGATTATGGTTTGTATTAGGGTTAGGGCTAGGGCTAGGGCTAGGGTTAGAGTTAGAGCTAGGGCTAGGGTTACGGCTAGGGCTAGGGTTATAGTAAGGGCTAGGGTTAGGGTATTGATTAGGGTAACGGTCAGGTTATGGGCTAGGGCTAGGGTTAGATTTTGGGTTAGTGCTAGGGTTATGGTTATGGTTAGGGTTTTGGTTAGGGTTTGGGTAATGGTTAGTGCTAGAGTTAGGTGTAGGGTTGGGTGAAGGTTAGGCCAAAGGTTACCATTAGGGTTAGGGCTAGGGCTTGTTCTAGGGCTTAGGGCTATATCCAGGGTTAGGATGTGGGCGAACGTTAGGGCTAGGGTAATGGTAAGGGTTAGGGCTAGAGTTAGGGTTAGGCTTTGTGCAGGGTTAGGGTTAGAGTTAGGGCTAGGGCTAGGTTTTGGGCTAGGGTAATATTTTGGGTAGGTTTAGTGTTAGGGCTAATGGTAGGGTTAGGGTTAGGGTTAGGGCTTGGGTTATGGCTAGGACTAGGGCTAAGGTTATGTCTGGGGCTTGGGCTTGTTTTTGGGTTTGTGTTAGGTTTAGTGTTAGAGCTAGGGCTACAGCTATAATTAGGGTTAGGGTTAGGGCTAGGGCTAGGTTTATGGTTAGGGTTAGGTTTTGGGTAGGTTTAGTGTTAGGGCTAATGGTCGGGTTAGGGTTAGTGTTAGGCCTACGGTAAGGTTAGGGTTAGGGCTAGGTTTATGGCTAGGATTAGGTTTAGGTCAAAGGTTAGGTTTAGGGCTAGGGCTAGTATTACAATTAGGGCTAGGGTTAATGTTAGGGTAGGACTACATTTAGTGTTAGGGTTCGGGTTAGGGCTAGGGCTAGATTTAGTGTTAGGGTTAGAGCTAGAGCTAGGGCTAGGCTTAGGGCTAGGTCTTGGGTTAGTGTTAGCGTTTGGGTTAGTGTTAGTGCTAGGGTTAGGGTTTGTGTTCGGGCTAAAGATAGGGCTAGGGTAAAGGTAAGGTTTAGGGCTTGGGTTTGGGCTAGAGTTAGGGTTAGGCCTAGGCTTAGGGCTAGGGTTAGGGCTAGGGGTATAGTAAGGGCTTGGGTTAGGGTAGGATTAGGGTTACAGTTAGGTTTAAGGATAGAGCTATGGTTAAGTTTTGGGTTAGGGCTAGGTTTATGGTTAGGGTTTGGGTTCGAGTTAGGGGTTGGGTAAGGGTTAGGGCTAGAGTTAGGTGTTGGGTTGGGTTAAGGTTAGGGCTTGGGTTACAGTAGGGTTAGGGCTACAACTTGTGCTAGGGCTAGGGCTACATCTAGGATTTGGGTGTGGGCTTAAGTTAGGGCTAGGATAATGGTAAGGGTTAGGGCAAGAGGGTTAGGGTTAGACCTAGGGTTAGAGATAGGGCTAGGGCTATGGTTAGGGTTAGGGCTAGAGTTAGGGTTAGGGCTAAATTTAGGTCTAGGGTAAAGGTAAGGGTTAGGGCTCAGATTACAGCTAGGGTTACGTTTAGGCCTAGGGTTAGGGTTAGGCCTATGGTTAGGGTTAGGATTAGGGTTAGGTTTATGGCTTGGGCTAGGGTTAGATTTAGAGATAGGTCTAGGGTTTGGGGTTGGGTTAGTGTTAGGGCTAGGGGTTAGGGTTATGGGTTAGTGATTGTGGGCTAGGGCTAGGGTTAGGGTTATGGTTAAGGTTATGGTTAGGGCTAGGGTTAGGGCAAGGTTAGTGGAAGTCCAGGGTTAGAGGTCTAGTGGAAGTTCAGGGTTAGAGTTTGTGTTAGGGTTTGGGTTAGAGCTACTGGAAGTCTAGGGTTAGGGTTAGGGCTAAGACTAGGGTTAGGGATAGGATTAGGGGTAGGCTTAGGTTTCGAGCTAGGGTAAGGGTAAGGGTTTGGATTAGGTTTAGCGCTAGTTTGAGAGTTAGTGTTAAGGCTAGGATTAAAGTTAGGGTTAGTTTTAGGTTATGGGTAGGGCTAGGGCTAGGGTTTGGGTTCGGCTATGGTTAGGGTTAGGGTTTGGTTTAGGGCTAGGTTTAGGGCTGGGGTTAGGGCTGGGGTTAGTTTTATCATTAGGGTAAGGGTTAGGGTTCAGGCTAGGGTCAGGCTAGTAACAGGGTTAGTGTTAGGGCTAGGGTTAGAGTTAGGACTAGGGTTAGAGTTAGGGCTTGGTCTAGGTCTAGGGCAAGTCCAGGGTTAGGGATAATTTTAATGTTAGGTTTAGTGTTAGGGTTAGGCTAGTTTTAGCATTAGGGTTACGGTTAGGGTTAGGGTAAGGGCCATGGTTAGGGTTAGGGTTAGAGATAGGGCAAGTCAAGAGTTAAGGCTAGAGCTAAAGCTAGGGTTAGGGTTAGGGTTAGGCTAGAGTTAAGGTTATGATTATGGTTAGGGTTGGTTTTACGGTTGGGATTAGGATTGGGGTAGGGGTAGGGTTAGGGTAGGGGTTGGGGTTAGGGTTGGGGTTTATTTATTATTTATTTATCTTTATTTTTATACCCCGCCCTCCCCGCGAGCGGGCTCAGTTAGGATTGTGGAGTGTTGCAGTTAGGATTGTGGTTAAGGTAATTTTTGGGTTCAGGGTAGGGTTGGGGTGGTGGTAAGGGATAAGGTTGGAGTTCGGGTTTCGTTTAGTTTAATTTAAGTTTGGCGAGAGTAGATAGTAGTATATTGTAGCAGCTAACAAGTGGATAATATTGAAGATAGCAAATTTTTTGCAGTTTAGAGGGTTAGGACTGACTCCTAATATTAAGTGGATTGTGCTATTGGGAAAACTTTATATTAGCCTCAAATTAATCATTAGGAGATTGCAATAAGTTCTTTAACGTACAACTTTATATCTTGGAACTGAACAACCAATTGTAGAGAATTACAGTGCAGATTTTAAAACAGAAACCAAATATTGCTTTCTTACAAGAGACACATCTTAGGAAAGAAACAGACCCAGTGTTAGCAAACTCTTGGTACAATCAATAATTTACATCCCCAGGATCTTCTAAAACTAGGGGGACAGCTATATTGATTGCAGAAAAGGTTAACTTTTAGCGAAGGATAGTTTGTTTAAAAGACCAACGCGGCAAATATATTTTTTGTAAAAGGCACACTAGAAGGACAAACTATTAGATTAGGGACAATATATGCTCCAAATGCCAATCGGGTGCAATTTAGAAAGGAAACGTTAGAACTCCTAAGAATATTTCAGGAAGTTCTAGGGGGAGATTTTAATCACAGTTTAGACTTACAACTGGACAAGTCAAAACCAAAGAAGAAGAAAACATTAAATATGGACACTGAAACCGAACTTCAGAGAACACTAAGGGAATATCAACTTTTGGATATCTGGAGGATAATGCATCCACAAAGAATCAAACCTAGTGCTCGTCCCGGTTTAATTCTTACACGCGAATCGATTTTATATTAACATCTCACAAGTTGATTACGAAAACAATAGAGTCAGGTATAGAAATCAACGTTTTGTCGGATCATGCCAGACTCACTTCAAAGGGAAACGGACCGAGGAACGTTTCCCATGACCTGCCAGTTGTGTGCTAATCCCTGCTTGGAGGTGCCGTCTGGGACAGGGAGCTATTCTGAACGAGGCCTTCAAGAGATCCGAGCTGTCCCTTCTCGTCATACGTGCCCTGCTTTTCTTCCTTACGAAATTACCAACTGAGTCCAGAACCCAAAGTTGCCAACTCCAGGTTGGGAAATTCTGGGGGATTTTGTGGGTGGAGCCTGGAGAGGGTGGCGTTTGGAGGAGGGAGGGACCTCGGCAGGGCATAATGTGGCCGACCAGTTCCCCTGGAGGGCCAGCAACGGAGCACAGAGTCTTTCCCTGATGGTGCCTCCTGGCTCTGGGATTCAGATGGTGCCTTCAGTCACCGTGACTAGTGGCCACTAATAGATCTACTCTCTGTGAATCTGTCTAATCCCATGTCTATGCTTGTGGCCATCACTACATTCTCAGGCAGCGAATTCCATATTTTAATAACTTTTAATTTAATAAATAATTCATTCAATAATAAATCTCACATTTTAATTAAGAAGTATTTCCTTTTGCCTGTCCTGAAGCTACCGCCCATTAGCTTAGCTGCACATTCAAATCACAAGGTTCTTCCAGCATCAAATGCCTTTCTTCCAAAAGTCAGGAGCCCCACATCCATCCCCCAAACAGCGAAAGCTTCAACTTATGGCTGAGAGAAGTGGGGAGATGGCTGACCAGCTGTCTCATTGCAGGGCTGTTCAGCTCCAGATGAGGGACAACCCAAAAGAACTGGGGCACAATGGATGCAGCTGATTGAGTCAACCAGAAGAGGGACTTCCTAAGAGCATCCAAACATGCTGTGTTGCAAAGGTTTTCAGACTTGCATCCTAGAACCATAGAGTTGGAAGGGACCTCCAGGATCATCTAGTCCACAATGCAGGAATTTTACAAATACCTCCTTGCACACAGACACCCCGTGACCCCTGCTCTGTGCCCAGAAGATGGCCACCCCCCACCCCCCAGGATCTCTGGCAAACTGGCCTGGAAGAAAATTGCTTCCCCAAAGTGGTGATCGGCATTCCCCTGGGTGTGTAAGAAAGGGCCGCAAGAACTAAGCACTGAGGCAACCCTTCCTGCCCTCCCTCTCATGATCTGCCCAAGTTTGCAGAATCAGCATTGCTATCAGATGACCATCTAGCCTCTGTTTGAAAACCTCAAAAGAAAGAGAGCCCACCACCTCTTGAGAAAGCCTGTTCCACTGAGGAAGTTTTTCCTAATCTTTACCTGAAAATTCTTCTGATGTAATTGATAGTTCTGGTCCGACTTCTGGGGCAACAGAAAACAACTCTGAACCCTCCTCTATATGACAGCCCCTTGAAGCCTCTCTGGTGTCTGAATGTTGTGGTCATGCCAGGTGCCAGAAGATCAGCCTTTCCGCCCACTCCCCCAGCTCCTGAGAGCTGAAGGTGGTTCGGTCCTGGGTGCTGGTGAACCAGCAAAGGTTCCCACACACTGGCAGGATGTGAGCCAAAAAATCAACAAGAGACAGAGAGCTAAAAGAAATTGTCATTGCAGCTGGAATTGGGCTGGAGACTTTGCATTTCAGGAACTGCCTGCTAAGGGGGGGGGCGGGTGCCCGGATCAGGTTGGGACAGTCACTCTTAGGACAAATTGACCTCCAGTCCCTCTGACAGCAAATGTTCCAAGGTGGGAACCCTCGGCCAAGTGCAAGCCATACTGAGCAAGGGCCTTGCCCACCATCCTGGATCATGGGGCAGGTGCCACAATGGTCCTCAAGGGGAGCCATGGGCATTAATGCCATAGATGCAGCCAAGTCAAAGGCTACATCCTGAATTTCCAGGCTGTGATTATATAAAGAGGTATGTTGGCAAAGTTACTCGTTTTGCCTGAAAACCTGCATTCTGATGAAAATTTTTTTTAAAAAATGGAAGGACATTTTCCTGGGATTAGCGGGTGCATGATGTTCCCTTCCTTTAGTGAAACCATGACTTTCAAATATGCAGAGTGAAGTTTGAGACCAGTTGCACCTTTAAGACCAACAAAGTTGTATTCTGGGTATAAGAAGTGTGCGTGCACATGAAAGCTTATAGCCAGAATTAAACTTCATTAACCTTAAAGGTGCCACTGGACTCAAAGTTTGTTCTGTCGCTTCAGAGCAATATGGCTACCCACTTGTTGAATCTATCTATAAGGGTGTTTTTCGAACGGGCACTGAATCTCTGTGTTGCTGGAGGTGGGGTAGAATTGTGCCAGAATGTAGCCACTGAAAATTGACATGCTTCTGTCTTATACCTGAGAACGGGAGCTTGGACTCCCAAATGCTGATAAGCCTGAAAATCTTTTTGGCCTCCAAGATGCTCCTGAAATTGAATCAGGCTTGTAGCTTGAGTGTTTCTGACTTAGCCTCCCAAATGATTGCAACAAACTTCCAAAATAACAAACCGAAGTCCGAGAAAACAAACGTTCAAGGTTTCTTTATTGTCATGAGGCCCCCGTCCCTTTCCCCCTTCAGCCCTGAGTGTCAAAGAACATCCGGCATGTACGGTTCTTGTCCAGTCACATCTCATTTCTTGGCCTCTGTGTACTGGTCGAGCAGCATAGCGATGTTGGTGCATCCAACCCGGATCCAGCTGTCTTCCTTCATGTGATACACTGGGAGACACCACACCATCAGTGTAAAATGGGCAAAAGTAAAGCTGGCTCTCACAAAGCAGCCACATGCTTACAGGACTGAGATGGGTGACATTGAAAGAGCCAGGGCAGTTCAAGGGCAGAGGCCAGGAAAACTTACTGTTCACCACTCCTCCACAGTAGGAGTCACGGTGGGTGGCTTAAGAGATGGCCTGCTTACCCAGGTCATAGGCCTCTTCCACGCTGAGGTTGGGGCGGTATCCGCTGTCCAGTACCCCATAAGCATAAGAGTTTCCACTTCCTGTGGAAAAGAGGGGTTCTGACAGGCATACGCCATCGTCGTCTATGTTGTAAAGGCCTGGTCCCTGCAGACGAAGGAAAGGGAATGCTGTAACTTTAGTGCCCAGTAGACTGTGCCCCCCCCAGTAGACTGTGCCCCCCTTCTTGCTCCACCGGTCTTCTCCTCAAAAGCTAAGAAGTCATTTCATTCTCCCTTGACCCCTTAATCCAGTAATATCCCTCCTTTATATCATTCTTTCCACATTCTTGAAGAGAGACCCTGGATTCCTAGCCTTCCACGATCTCTCAGTCAATTTTAAGCATCCTAAAAACATATGTCTACAAAGGCCTGGCAGACAAGTATATTGCAGTCCTCTCCTGTACACCAGTGAAATGTGCAGAACTAGAACAGGCCCACACCAAAAACAGCAATGTGCTCCTGGGCTTAGAGATGAACCCCAGCCGTTTCCCCAAATTTCCTTTTAGAAGGATCCCAACACAAGTTATACAATCGCGTCTGACCTGAGGCCAGGAAGGAATTTTCACCCTCTGTCTTATTGTTAATGACCTAGTGCATTCCTTTGAAGAACGAAGTTTGGCTCGCTTGCTCAAGCAGTCTCTGGCTCCCTCCTCTGCAGCTCTTTTCTGTGCCTCACCCACGCCACCCTGCTTGTGTGACATGTTATGGGTTGGGTCACACTTTTCCGGGGGGAGCAATAGGTGGTCCAGCCCCCAAACCAGAACTGCCCTCCTCTGTGGGGACAGGGATTCTTCCCTTCAGTAGCTGCATCTCTGCTGTCGGCAGCTCCTCCTGACAAAAGGCCGCCCCTGTTGGATTTTGGCCTACCACACAGCTATTAACTGCATGAAGCTTCTGCCTACAAGAGGATGGGAATGTCCTGGGAAGAGAGGGTGCCTATGTGGGATCTGGGGGTCCAGCAGACCCCCTCCCCCCATGAGGCCAGCACCTTTTTGTCCCAGCCGCAAAGCATGCTGCCCACGAAAAGGCCCATCCCCCCCAACAGCATGTTGACCAGGAGCTTGGAGGCTGCCGAGATGCTGATCCATTTCTTGTTGTACAGGTAATAGAGCCTGGAGGAGGGAGAGTGTGGCACACACACACACACAGAGGCGTCAAAGCAGGGCCAGTTTCAGATTTTGGGGGGCCCTGGACAGACAGTACCCAGGGGCCCCTATCTCCCCTCCCTCCAGAGCTCCCCTTCTGCCCTCCTTTCTACAACACAACACCACACCGGTATGTCCCCCACTTCCCTGGGCATCCTTCTCCCCCTGCAAGCCCTTCCACCCCACATGCTGAGGTACCCCACTTCCCTGCACACTCATTCCCTGGCAGCACCATCCTTTGCCACCAGGAGCACCACCCACATGCCTTTCCTCAATGACTCTGGGCAGCTGGGGGCATGGGTACAGGCAGGAGACAGGGGAGGTGCATGGGTGGGGATCAGGGCAGTGGGTCCCACCAGAACTCCTAGAACCTCAAAGCTACCCCCCCCAGCATCTACTGATGCCAGCCCAGGTTCAAGGAGTCTCTTTTGCTTCTTTGCCCCCCTCCAGAAAGCAGACCCTCCAAGCCCAAAAATTGGCCTCAATTATCCAAAAAGGTTGTGGAACCCTGCTCTAAGCTGAGCACTTAAACAGTGGGAGGAAGAGGAGGAGGAAGAAGAAGAAGAAATTGGATTTACACCTCACCCTTCACTGCAGTTAGAAAAAAAAAAGGGAGTAGACATGGTCTCCGTTCTGCGCTTAAAAAATAATACAAAATGGTAGTAGCTCTAGCCCTATCTTTTACCCTCGTACAAGCCCTAGCCCTAGCCCTAATCCTAAACCTAACCATAACCCTAGCCCTAACCTTAATTCAGACTCTACACCTAACAGTACCCTAGCCCTTGCCATGACCCTAAATCTAACACTAGCCCTAAACATAACCCTAACCCTAGGCCTAACCCTAAAACTAACCCTAGCTGTAACCCGAACCCAAACCCTTACCTTTACCCTAGACCTAAAATTAGCCCTAACACAAACCCTAACCCTAGCCCTAGCCCTAGCCCTAAATTTAACCCTAGGCCTAACCCTAACCCTAACTCTAGCTGTAACCCTTACCAGTACCCTAGCCCTAACTTTAGCCCACATCCGAACCCAAGATATAGCCCTAGCAAAAGCCCTAGCCCTAACCGTAACCCAACCCTACACCTAACTCTAGCCCTAACCCCTAACCTAACCCTAATCCAAACTGTAAACATAACCCTAGCTCTAACCCTTAACAATACCAAAAAAAGAAAGAACAAAAGATAATGTATTTCTGTCCTCAATCTCATTGCTCATATTCCTGGACTGCAATTTATGTCTTCAAAATGTGCATATTGAAACTATGAGACTACGTGCTGTGATGAGGGTATTGACTAGTATTTGCCAAATATTCACTGGACAGCCAGCCCCGGATCATGAAACACATCACTCATTATAGTTTCTAATTCTTACACCTAAGTCTGGTCTCCGCTTTTCTCCTTTCAAACTAATGCATTCCAAAAGCTTCATACACTAAGGAAGTACAATTCTGCCCTGACCTGGATGGCCCAGGCAAGCCCAATCTCATCAGATCTTGGAAGCTAAGCAGGGTCAACTCTGGCAAGTACTTGGATGGGAGACCTTCCTGAAATACCAGAGGCAGGAGTGGACTTTATTCAGCTACCTCTCTGACTATCCTACAGGCTCCCAGTAGGGGCAGTCACCAGAGGTCGCCATGACTTCCACCTGCACACACACTCACATAAAACAATACCAAAAAAAGAAAGAACAAAAGAAAATGTATTTCTGTCCTCAATCTCATTGCTCATATTCCTGGACTGCAATTTATGTTTACTACTTACCCTATACAAAATTCAAAAGTGGTGAAAAGAAATACCAAGACCATTCATAACAGCAGTAATTGCTGATAACTACCTTAGTAAACATAGGGAGACTGCATTAACATCTAAATGAAACTAGAATCCAGGGGCTCCTGCAAGACTTACAAAGTTTATTCTAGCATAAGCTTTCATGAGTCAGAGCCAGGGCTGTCAATCCCCAAATGGTGCCTGGATTTATCTCAAGAATTATCACTTGTCTCCAGACTGCAGAGATCACTTCCCCTGGAGAAAATGGCTACTTTGGAGGGTGGACTGTATGGCATTATAGTGGGCTGAAGTCTCTCCCCCCCCCCCAACCTTGACCTTCCCAGGCTCCACCTCCAAACCTCCAGGAGTTCCCCAACCCAGTTGGCAACAATAGAAGCTGGTTCAAAACAAACTCCAGTCCAAAGATCAGTTAGTTCACTCAGCATGGGAGTGTGTGTGTGTCAAAATCTAAAGTCAAGGGCAGGGAGATGAGCAGATACAAGAGACAGTGAACAAAGGCAACGCTGGGGCAATGGACACCTGTAACATAGAAGAGGCACTTCCGGCTTTAATTTTCTCTGCAAAAGAAGTGGTGCAAGAAGTGGTTTTAATCTCTTTTTTTTTGCAGCATCCTATAATATTGCCTGCTTAGTGAAGATCCTCCTTGAATCGGAAGAAGTGGGCGCTAGTCTACAACAGCTTGTGCAGAGTTAAAAATTGTCCTGAGGGAACACAACAGACTTATTTTAATTTTGCTACCAGACAGACACCTTTACAATCACAAACACTGACTCCAGAATTATACTGTCTTTACTCAGAAGGAAGACAAAGGGATTTAAGACAACCCCTGTAAAAATATTATACACAGGGGGAAAAATTCAGGTGGGTCGTCTTCAAATGCATGTATCTGAAAAAAATGTGCATTCACACAAAAGCTTATATCCAGAATTGAACTTTGCTAGTCTTAAAGATACCCCTGGACTCCAACAGAAATATTTATTATTGGACATAACTGTAATTTGTAGGCGAATGCAAAATGGCTCTCTTTTTTTACAGGGAAAAAGCCCAATCTTGCATTTGAGTAGAACGAAGTTTGAGTCCAGTGGTACCTTTTACACTAACAAAGTTTCAGCTTTCGTGTGCATGCACACATACAATTGCATCTGATGAAGTGTGTATGCACAGAAGAGCTTATATCCAAAATTAAATTTTGCTGGTTTTAAAGGTACCACTGGACTCAAACAGAAATAATTACGGGACACAACTGAAATTTGTAAACGAATGCAAAACGACTCTCTTTCATGGGGGGGGGGAGCCCAATCTCGCATTTGAGTAGAACAAAGGTCGAGCCCAGTGGGCACCTCTAAGACCAACAAAGTTTGATTCAAGTTGTGACCTTTCCTGTGCACGCACACCTCTTCAGAGACGCACACGCATGCACACGGAAGCTGATACCGGCTCGCATTAGACTTTGGTGGTCTGAAAGTTGCCACTTTGTCCCGTTGCTTCAGACCCACACGGTCACCCGCACGGACCTTGCATTCAGGTAGAGCTTTGTCTACTGGAGGCTCCCCCGGCTCCCCCGGCTCACCCCTGCGAAGAGACGAGGACCGCAGATGCCCCCAGACCACAGGAGCCTCAAACAGGCAGACACATGTGCATGTTCGCCCGCTCCCCCGCTCTCAGCGAAGAAACTCTGTTACCATAGCAACGAAACCGATGCCGCAGACGGGGACGCTCGAACACTTACGATGGGGGGGGGAACAACTCCCTCTCATTTCCGCCAGCCCCTCACATGGCACGGCGTATGCTCGGGAACCGGAAGTTTAAACCAAGGCGACCGGGGCACACCTTTCTATCTCTACAGAAGCCGACTGGGCGTCATCTGTCGTGTAAAGCGTCCCCCTTTCGCTCTATGGCCGGGACCTCACCAAACGTGCGCCGGTGGCCACGGTGTGTTGTGGGAGGCAGTGGGGCACTGGGGGCCTGTGGCGTGGAAGGACGCTGACCTCACGCACCTTCCTGAAGCGGACCCGGTCCGGTGCCATGCGGAAGATCGTGCGCGAGCACTACCTGCGTGATGACATCTCCTGCGGCATGGCTGCCTGTCCGCTCTGCGGCGGGGGAGGGGGAGCAGCTTGGCACCGGCCGGCCAGCCCTGCCTGGAAACCCAGCCCGGCGGCGCCACCAGTAGCCTCTGCCCGGAGCCCCACTACCTCCTGCCGGACACCAGCCTCTTGCTGCACCAGGTACGCGCCTCTTGGGACGGTCTGAGAAGGACAGGGCTGGACTCTTGGAATTAGTAGGAGCACTAGTAGAATAGACGGGGGGTGTTAAGTTAATGAGAGTTGAATGGCATGGCTTGCTTTGTATGGACAACTAAGTGTTAATCTTGAGAAGCTCTCATCAGTATTTTGGATGTTGATATAAAATAAAATTATGTTAAAGAAAGGGGAAAAGAATGATAATAGTAATAACAACAATAAAACAGCATTTGTGTCCAGTGGCTTCTTGAAGACCAACAAAGTTTAGTTCTGGGTTTAAGCTTTTCTGTGCGTAAACTTTTTCAGATACCTTGAAATGGAAGTTACCAGTCCATACACATAGCTAAAGGGTGAGCAGCAAATTAGCATACAACAGAATGAAGACGTTTTAACAGATGCAAGGACGAAACAGGAATAACAAGTTAAGTTTATGTGTTCACCTTTTGTTTGGTTTTAATTTGGGGGGCGGGGAAGACACGGTGAAGGAAATGTTTCCTTCAGTATTTAGTATTGTCTTCAGGGGAGGAGAAGGGAGGCGATTGTAAGCCACTTTGAAACTCCTCAAAGTAGAGAAAAGCAGGACATGAAAACCAACTCTCCTTCTTGTGCTACCTCAGAAAGTCTAACATATATGTATTTTCTCTTGCATACCTCCATGCTTGAGAGGAGATGGCTGGAGTGTTAACAGTTGGGTCTCAGTTAATTATTCTCAACAATTAAGGAGGATACATTTACACATCTGTTTCCAATTTTGATAGATTTATTTGCTTCACCATGTCCCCCTCTCCCCGGGAATTAAATCCAAACAAAAGGTGACCCTATAAACTTAGCTTGTGATTCCTGTTTCATCCTTGCATCTATTAAAACATCTTCATTTTCTTGTATGCTAATTTGCTGCTCACTCTCTAGCTATATGTATCGACCAGTAAGTTCTGTTTCAGTGTATCTGAAGAAGTGTGTGTGCTCAACAAAAGCTCATATCTTGAATAAAACTTGGTTGGTCTTAAAGGTGCCATTTGACTCGATCTTTGTTCTGCTGCTTCAGACCAACGTGGCTACCCCACTTGAATCTGTCTTCACTGGGAGAATAGTCTTCCTTGAGTCATCCCCATTGAATAAAAACCTTGGCTGATGTCTGTGCACAGCTGCAGAGAATTGCTTCTTTCACCTGCAGCTTATATACTGCAGGCTTAGGGTTGCCAGCCCTGGGTTTGGAGATACCTGGACATTTGAAAACAGAGCCGGGGGTGTGTGTGTCCGGACTGGGGTCCACCTTCCACAGCACCTTTTTTCTTTCTCCAGGAGAACTGAAAGAAATGCTTTAAATAAACAAGTAATGTATGTAGTCTGGAAATCAGTTGTAATTCTAGGAGATCTCCAGTCCCCATGGGAGGTGGGCAACCATGACTGCAGCCCCTCCCCCAACTGCAATTGAAAAATGGCTGGTGTTGTTCAGAGCCACTTTTGGGTGGGTGGGAGAAATCCCTTTTTGCCTTGTCAAGATTATGAACCAGTAGAAAAATCTTAAAACGCAAGGGTAAGGTTAGGGAATCTGTCTGGTAAAAGGAATAAAACTAGCTTGTGATGAGACAGATGAAAAAGTATCTAGGTACTGTGTTAAAAACCTATTTCTGAGGCTAATATAAAGAGGACGCTCCAATAAAATATGTATTATAGTCTCAGTTTTCCCCAAGAACAATCACAAAGGCAGTCTGAGTAAAGAGTCTTTTTTCCCTTCATAACAGGCGTGGACTGTGCATTCAATCGAGGTAATAAGAAAGCTCTAAAATAGTTTGGGGCAGTTAGATGAAAAGCATAGGAAGGCAGCAGTTTTGGTGGAAGAATACCAAAAAAATACGGAAAAGCAAACCCTGTGGGCTGGAGTCCATGTGCTCAAGTAATCCCTTTCTTGGATATTCTTCTTGACATGAGCCTTAACAACTGTGGGTTCATTTCAGGGCTTAGGAGAGCTTTGTGTTAAGACCAAGAGGTTTTATAAGAATCTGCTTTTAATAAAGATAGGTATCCAGAGTTACTATGGAACACTTGAAGGTACAAACCGAAGGCCAGTTGCCAAACTAAACCATACCCCTTTTGCAGCAGGGAGAGTGCATCTGGACTCACACTTATGTTATATAGAGTGTTTTGGGGAAAAGGGGAAGCGTGGTCTATTCCCGTTTTGGGTTTTTTACAATCGGTTTACCATTTGTTTGAAAAGACATCCTTCCCCAATGAGGTCACCATTCCTCATTTTTGCAAGAAATCTTTTGCATGGTATTTGCTAGTTGTGGCACATGCAAAGAGTTCTCAATAAAGATTTCTCTAACCTGTCCATCTGGGAGTCTGAATCTAACAGTACCCCTTCTGCCACAACAGATCTCCCATCAGCTACACATAGTGTTTCTCCGTTTAGAGTTTCAAAAAAGTACCTGTGTGCATTCACGTGCATTGGACATGCACCATCTAAGAACCATATATGATGTTTGGTTGCATCTCAAGTTAATATGAGACTTTTATTGATTTTCCCCTTTGATTTGCCTTGGGGGGAAGATTCTACTATCTGAATTATCTTTTTACACTCTGTTTGAGTTTCCCCATCTTTATCTTTTAAAGCCTGTATTTGTCTCGAAGCTTGTTTTTCTTTAACTCTCCATGAGAGTCGTTTTAGTGTTTTGGGAGCTCTTTTCCAGTGTTGTTTGACATATAGAAGGTCTTTTAAAAAATTTTTGAGATTAAGGTTTCCAAAAATTTTCTCTCAGCCAATAGTTGCTGCATTATTGTTTTGCTCCCTGTGGCTTTGTGTTGTGCTTCTAAAGTCTTTATCCTATTCTGCAGAGTATTAATGATTCTCTCTTTTTCTTTTTTCAGGTGAGATGCCGTGGAGATAAAATGTCCTCTCAGCACAGATTTTAATGCATCCCAGTTATTCTGATGTGAAGTGTCTTCTGCCTTATTTAATTCTAAGAAGTTTTTAATGTTCAAACTCATTTGTTGTTGTATACCTGGAGGTTTGGAGGTGGAGCCTGGGAAGGTCAAGGTTGGGGGGGGGGGAGAGACTTCAGCCCACTATAATGCCATACAGTCCACCCTCCAAAGTAGCCATTTTCTCCAGGGGAAGTGATCTCTGCAGTCTGGAGACAAGTGATAATTCTTGAGATAAATCCAGGCACCATTTGGGGATTGACAGCCCTGGCTCTGACTCATGAAAGCTTATGCTAGAATAAACTTTGTAAGTCTTGCAGGAGCCCCTGGATTCTAGTTTCATTTAGATGTTAATGCAGTCTCCCTATGTTTACTAAGGTAGTTATCAGCAATTACTGCTGTTATGAATGGTCTTGGTATTTCTTTTCACCACTTTTGAATTTTGTATAGGGTAAGTAGTAAACATAAATTGCAGTCCAGGAATATGAGCAATGAGATTGAGGACAGAAATACATTTTCTTTTGTTCTTTCTTTTTTTGGTATTGTTTTATGTGAGTGTGTGTGCAGGTGGAAGTCATGGCGACCTCTGGTGACTGCCCCTACTGGGAGCCTGTAGGATAGTCAGAGAGGTAGCTGAATAAAGTCCACTCCTGCCTCTGGTATTTCAGGAAGGTCTCCCATCCAAGTACTTGCCAGAGTTGACCCTGCTTAGCTTCCAAGATCTGATGAGATTGGGCTTGCCTGGGCCATCCAGGTCAGGGCAGAATTGTACTTCCTTAGTGTATGAAGCTTTTGGAATGCATTAGTTTGAAAGGAGAAAAGTGGAGACCAGACTTAGGTGTAAGAATTAGAAACTATAATGAGTGATGTGTTTCATGATCCGGGGCTGGCTGTCCAGTGAATATTTGGCAAATACTAGTCAATACCCTCATCATAGCACGTAGTCTCATAGTTTCAATATGCACATTTTGAAGACATAAATTGCAGTCCAGGAATATGAGCAATGAGATTGAGGACAGAAATACATTATCTTTTGTTCTTTCTTTTTTTGGTATTGTTAAGGGTTAGAGCTAGGGTTAAGGGTTAGAGCTAGGGTTATGTTTACAGTTTGGATTAGGGTTAGGTTAGGGGTTAGGGCTAGAGTTAGGTGTAGGGTTGGGTTACGGTTAGGGCTAGGGCTTTTGCTAGGGCTATATCTTGGGTTCGGATGTGGGCTAAAGTTAGGGCTAGGGTACTGGTAAGGGTTACAGCTAGAGTTAGGGTTAGGGTTAGGCCTAGGGTTAAATTTAGGGCTAGGGCTAGGGCTAGGGTTAGGGTTTGTGTTAGGGCTAATTTTAGGTCTAGGGTAAAGGTAAGGGTTTGGGTTCGGGTTACAGCTAGGGTTAGTTTTAGGGTTAGGCCTAGGGTTAGGGTTATGTTTAGGGCTAGTGTTAGATTTAGGGTCATGGCAAGGGCTAGGGTACTGTTAGGTGTAGAGTCTGAATTAAGGTTAGGGCTAGGGTTATGGTTAGGTTTAGGATTAGGGCTAGGGCTAGGGCTTGTACGAGGGTAAAAGATAGGGCTAGAGCTACTACCATTTTGTATTATTTTTTAAGCGCAGAACGGAGACCATGTCTACTCCCTTTTTTTTTTCTAACTGCAGTGAAGAGTGAGGTGTAAATCCAATTTCTTCTTCTTCTTCTTCCTCCTCTTCCTCCCACTGTTTAAGTGCTCAGCTTAGAGCAGGGTTCCACAACCTTTTTGGATAATTGAGGCCAATTTTTGGGCTTGGAGGGTCTGCTTTCTGGAGGGGGGCAAAGAAGCAAAAGACTCCTTGAACCTGGGCTGGCATCAGTAGATGCTGGGGGGGGTAGCTTTGAGGTTCTAGGAGTTCTGGTGGGACCCACTGCCCTGATCCCCACCCATGCACCTCCCCTGTCACCTGCCTGTACCCATGCCCCCAGCTGCCCAGAGTCATTGAGGAAAGGCATGTGGGTGGTGCTCCTGGTGGCAAAGGATGGTGCTGCCAGGGAATGAGTGTGCAGGGAAGTGGGGTACCTCAGCATGTGGGGTGGAAGGGCTTGCAGGGGGAGAAGGATGCCCAGGGAAGTGGGGGACATACCGGTGTGGTGTTGTGTTGTAGAAAGGAGGGCAGAAGGGGAGCTCTGGAGGGAGGGGAGATAGGGGCCCCTGGGTACTGTCTGTCCAGGGCCCCCCAAAATCTGAAACTGGCCCTGCTTTGACGCCTCTGTGTGTGTGTGTGTGTGCCACACTCTCCCTCCTCCAGGCTCTATTACCTGTACAACAAGAAATGGATCAGCATCTCGGTGGCCTCCAAGCTCCTGGTCAACATGCTGTTGGGGGGGATGGGCCTTTTCGTGGGCAGCATGCTTTGCGGCTGGGACAAAAAGGTGCTGGCCTCATGGGGGGAGGGGGTCTGCTGGACCCCCAGATCCCACATAGGCACCCTCTCTTCCCAGGACATTCCCATCCCCTTGTAGGCAGAAGCTTCGTGCAGTTAATAGCTGTGTGGTAGGCCAAAATCCAACAGGGGCAGTCTTTTGTCCGGAGGAGCTGCCGACAGCAGAGATGCAGCTACTGAAGGGAAGAATCCCTGTCCCCACAGAGGAGGGCAGTTCTGGTTTGGGGGCTGGACCACCTATTGCTCCCCCCGGAAAAGTGTGACCCAACCCATAACATGTCACACAAGCAGGGTGGCGTGGGTGAGGCGCAGAAAAGAGCTGCAGAGGAGGGAGCCAGAGACTTCTTGAGCAAGCGAGCCAAACTTCGTTCTTCAAAGGAATGCACTAGGTCATTAACAATAAGACAGAGGGTGAAAATTCCTTCCTGGCCTCAGGTCAGACGCGATTGTATAACTTGTGTTGGGATCCTTCTAAAAGGAAATTTGAGGAAACGGCTGGGGTTCATCTCTAAGCCCAGGAGCACATTGCTGTTTTTGGTGTGGGCCTGTTCTAGTTCTGCACATTTCACTGGTGTACAGGAGAGGACTGCAATATACTTGTCTGCCTGGCCTTTGTAGACATATGTTTTTAGGATGCTTAAAATTGACTGAGAGATCGTGGAAGGCTAGGAATCCAGGGTCTCTCTTCAAGAATGTGGAAAGAATGATATAAAGGAGGGATATTACTGGATTAAGGGGTCGAGGGAGAATGAAATGACTTCTTAGCTTTTGAGGAGAAGACCGGTGGAGCAAGAAGGGGGGCACAGTCTACTGGGGGGGGGCACAGTCTACTGGGCACTAAAGTTACAGCATTCCCTTTCCTTCGTCTGCAGGGACCAGGCCTTTACAACATAGACGACGATGGCGTATGCCTGTCAGAACCCCTCTTTTCCACAGGAAGTGGAAACTCTTATGCTTATGGGGTACTGGACAGCGGATACCACCCCGACCTCAGCGTGGAAGAGGCCTATGACCTGGGTAAGCAGGCCATCTCTTAAGCCACCCACCGTGACTCCTACTGTGGAGGAGTGGTGAACAGTAAGTTTTCCTGGCCTCTGCCCTTGAACTGCCCTGGCTCTTTCAATGTCACCCATCTCAGTCCTGTAAGCATGTGGCTGCTTTGTGAGAGCCAGCTTTACTTTTGCCCATTTTACACTGATGGTGTGGTGTCTCCCAGTGTATCACATGAAGGAAGACAGCTGGATCCGGGTTGGACGCATCGCTATGCTGCTCGACCAGTACGCAGAGGCCAAGAAATGAGATGTGACGGGACAAGAACCGTACATGTCGAAGGTTCTTTGACACTAGGGCTGCCAAGTCCCCCAGTAGGGCGGGGGAAACACCGATTTTTAAAGCTTACCCCCACTTTTTGAAAATTGGCCACCAGGGAAGGCAATGGCTGCCAGCAGGAACGCAGCCTGAACTCTTAAAGGGGAAATGTCTGTTGAGGCTTTTTACTGCAGGCTCTCTGCAGACATTTCCCTTTTAAGAGTTCAGACAGAGGGAGCAAGAGAGCCCCGCGCAGAGATTAAGGAGGGACTAGGCTCTTTCTACTGAAGGGCGTGCTTTTGCATGTGCCTTGCAAAATTGCTGCTGGAGTAAGCTGCTGGGGTAAGCTCCTGGGGTCTGCCAGCTCTTTTCCTTCTCTCTCTCTCCCCCTCCCCCTTTCTTTCTTTCTTTTTTCTGTCTGTCTGTCTGTCTGTCTGTCTGTCTCTCTCTGTCCCCATCCAGTCGAGGTCTATCAGTGGCTATTATTAGCCACAAGGTCTAAATGGAATGCTTTGTCTGGGGCAGTGATGCTCTGCATTCTTGGTGCTTGGGGGGCAACAGTGGGAGGGCTTCTGGAGTTCTGGCCCCGCTGCTGGACCTCCTGAGGGCACCTGGTGTTTTTGGCCACTGTGTGTCACAGAGTGTTATACTGGATGGGCTGTTGGCCCGATCCACTGTGGCTTCTCTCCTGTTCTTATGATATGAAAATCATATTTAGCACTTGTGTAGCACTTAGTGCTTCATATTCTGCCGAGATGAGGAAGGATTCAGTAGGGCCGTTGCTCAGTGCTAGAGCATCTGCTTGACATGCAGGAGGTATCAGCCTCTTCAGCTAAAAAAGGATCAGGTAAGAGACCCTGAGACCCTGGAGAGCCACTACCAGTCTGAGTAGTCAATACTGACCTTGATGGACCAATGGCCTGATTCAGTATTAGGGAATTTCATGAGTTCATGTGTCAGCATGTGGAAGCAACATCACAGGATGTGACATCACAAAATGATGTCACTTCCTTTCTCCTGGCTCCACCCCCAAAGTCTCCTGGCTCAACCCCCAAAGTTCTCAGATATTTCCCAAGTTGGACTTGGCAGCCCTATTTGACACTCAGGGCTGAAGGGGAAAAGGGACGGGGGCCTCATGACAATAAAGAAACCTTGAACGTTTGTTTTCTTGGACTTCGGTTTGTTATTTTGGAAGATTTTTGTAATCATTTGGGAGGCTCAGTCAGAAACACTCAAGCTACAAGCCTGATTCAATTTCAGGAGCATCTTGGAGGCCAAAAAGATTTTCAGGCTTATCAGCATTTGGGAGTCCAAGCTCCCGTTCTCAGGTATAAGACAGAAGCATGTCAATCTTCAGTGGCTACATTCTGGCACAATTCCACCCCCACCTCCAGCAACACAGGGATTCAGTGCCCGTCCGAAAAACACCCTTATAGATAGATTCAACAAGTGGGTAGCCATATTGCTCTGAAGCGACAGAACAAACTTTGAGTCCAGTGGCACCTTTAAGGTTAATGAAGTTTAATTCTGGCTATAAGCTTTCATGTGCACGCACACTTCTTATACCCAGAATACAACTTTGTTGGTCTTAAAGGTGCAACTGGTCTCAAACTTCGCTCTGCATATTTGAAAGTCATGGTTTCACCAAAGGAAGGGAAAGTCATGCACCCGCTAATCCCAGGAAAATGTCCTTCCATTTAAAAAAAAAAATTCTCATCAGAATGCAGGTTTTCAGGCAAAACGAGAAACTTTGCCAGCATACCTCTTTATATAATCACAGCCTGGAAATTCAGGATGTAGCCTTTGACTTGGCTGCATCTTTGGCATTAATGCCCATGGCTCCCCTTGAGGACCATTGTGGCACCTGCCCCATGATCCAGGATGGTGGGCAAGGCCCTTGCTCAGTATGGCTTGCACTTGGCCGAGGGTTCCCACCTTGGAACATTTGCTGTCAGAGGGACTGGAGGGGGGGGTGTCAATTTGTCCTAAGCGTGACTGTACCAACCTGATCCAGGCACCCCCCCCCTTAACAGGCAGCTCCTGAAATGCAAAGTCTCCAGCCCAATTCCAGCTGCAATGACAATTTCTTTTAGCTCTCTGTCTCTTGTTGATTTTTTGGCTCACATCCTGCCAGTGTGTGGGAACCTTTGCTGGTTCACCAGCACCCAGGACCGAACCACCTTCAGCTCTCAGGAGCTGGGGGGGGGGTGGGCGGAAAGGCTGATCTTCTGGCTCCTGGCATGACCACAACATTCAGACACCAGAGAGGCTTCAAGCGGCTGTCATATAGAGGAGGGTTCAGAGTTGTTTTCTGTTGCCCCAGAAGTCGGACCAGAATGATCAATTACCTCAGAAGAATTTTCAGGTAAAGATTATGAAGAACTTCCTCAGTGGAACAGGCTTTCTCAAGAGGTGGTGGGCTCTCCTTCTTTGGAGGTTTTCAAACAGAGGCTAGATGGTCATCTGACGGCAATGCCGATTCTGCAAAATTGGGCAGATCATGAGAGGGAGGGCAGGAAGGGTTGCCTCAGTGCTTAATTCTTGCGGCCCTTTCTTACACGCCCAGGGGAATGCTGATCACCACTTTGGGGAAGCAATTTTCCTCCAGGCCAGTTTGCCAGAGATCCTGGGGGGTGGGGGGTGGCCATCTTCTGGGCACAGAGCAGGGGTCACGGGGTGTCTGTGTGCAAGGAGGTATTTGTAAAATTCCTGCATTGTGGACTAGATGATCCTGGAGGTCCCTTCCAACTCTATGGTTCTAGGATGCAAGTCTGAAAACCTTTGCAACACAGCATGTTTGGATGCTCTTAGGAAGTTCCTCCTCTGGTTGAATCAATCAGCTGCATCCACTGTGCCCCAGTTCTATTGGGTTGTCCCTCATCTGGAGCTGAACAGCCCTGCAATGAGACAGCTGGTCAGCCATCTCCCCACTTCTCTCAGCCATAAGTTGCAGCTTTCGCTGTTTGGGGGATGGATGTGGGGCTCCTGACTTTTGGAAGAAAGGCATTTGGTGCTGGAAGAACCTTGTGATTTGAATGTCCAGCTAAGCTAATGGGCGGTAGATTCAGGACAGGCAAAAGGAAATACTTCTTAATTAAAATGTGGGATTTATTATTGAATGAGTTATTTATTAAATTAAAAGTTATTAAAATGTGGAATTCGCTGCCTGAGGATGTAGTGATGGCCACAGGCATAGACACGGGATTAGACAGATTCACAGAGGGTAGATCTATTAGTGGCCACTAGTCACGGTGACTGAAGGGAACCTCATTCAGAGGCAGTCACCATCTGAATCCCAGAGCCAAGAGGCACCATCAGGGAAAGACTCTGTGCTCCGTTGCTGGCCCTCCAGGGGAACTGGTCGGCCACATTATGCCCTGCCGAGGTCCCTCCCTCCTCCAAACGCCACCCTCTGCAGGCTCCACCCACAAAATCCCCCGGAATTTCCCAACCTGGAGTTGGCAACTTTGGGTTCTGGACTCAGTTGGTAATTTCGTAAGGAAGAAAAGCAGGGCACGTATGACGAGAAGGTACAGCTCGGATTCCAGTGGGTTAAGACCTATTGGTCCTATTTAGGGGTTAAAATCCCACTGAACCTGAAGGATCTTTTCAAATTAAACTATGAGGAATTGACCCCCAAAGCCAAATCCCTGATGACCCATTGGCATCAGGAAAAATTGACCTGGTTTTAACGTATCTCGTCCTTAAAAACATTTATATTCCCTAAATTTCTATTCTTATTCAGAGTGTTACCGATCCAAATTCCAGCTTACTTTTTCCGTTTGTGGCAATGCGATTGGACAACCTTTATCTGGAGTGACAGTCACCCTAGGATACGCTATTCAACTCTCTGTAGACCCACAAGACTGGGAGGCCTAGCCCTCCCAGATCTCAAAACCTATTACGAAACAGCTATAGTGGCTCCCATCCCGACAATTTTGGACCCCTCCTCCCCACCGGAATGGGTGGTGATTGAGGAACAATTTATAAACTCCCTACCATATAATATAGCTATTTGGGACTACACGTCTACCTTGCAAATATCCCACTTATCCCATCCCTTCTTATTAACTCTTTTCCAGTCCTGGAGAAAATTAAGAATATTAGCCCCGGAAATTTCTATAGCTTCAACATATTTTGGCCAGAAATGGTTCCCCCCCCTGCAAACCCCTTCTAAACTTTTATTATGGAATCAACCCCACATGTCAAAACTTTACGATTTAACAGCTAAACAAAAACTTCTTTCGAAAACCAAACTGGACCAATTATTCAGAACTACTATCCCATGGTTTCAATATTTACAAATGCAACACTTTTTTAACTCCCCGCTTATGAAAGAGTCCCTCAAACGACCTTTGACCAACTTTGAGAAGAACATAGTAGCCCATAATTCGAACAAAGGAGTAATCGCTAAAGTATATAAAACTTTAATAGATCATTCTCCCATGACCTTACCCTCATACACTTCCTCTTGGGCTAAAGACCTTGACTCGGACTTACCTGATTCATTCTGGGAAGTCGTGTGGTCCTCATTGTCAGGATCCTTGATCCTAACAATATATTCTTTATGCATTGTGTAGTATGCTTGTGCAGATGTCATTCAACTCCCTTGCTATCTCTATCCAAGCTGTCTCAGGTTTCCTCCCTACTCTTTATTGCCTGGAAATATATTGCTTTGTGAAGGTCTGGTCAATGTAACAGTTTCATCCGAGAGAATGGCGACCTCGAGCGCTGACACGTCACCCGAAACCAAATGGCCTCTTCCCCCCTGCATTCCTCCGCTCCCCCGCCCTCTGAGACACGGCACCTTCTTATCGCTGTGAGAAGTCCTTGGGACAGCCTTTGTTATGGATATACGGGGCACATCTGTGGCGCCTAATTCAAGAGGGGAAAATTTATAACTTTAACACCTCACCTTTCCTGTGGGAAGTAAAATGGCTTAAGATCTTTAACCGCGCTTTTTTCCTTTTGTGTGATTGGTTGAATATCGGGGTTTCAAACTGTACTGGAGGGTATATTAACCCTGACTGTTTTGTATACGGTATCTCTAACAAACATTCGAGAACCTGTCATGCAGCATTAAAGAAATAAAGAACTCTGTTTCATCAACAAAGGTCTGATCTTTGACTGCTTAGGGCAGAAGCCTCACAGATTGTTAGAGATCTGTGTTTGGGACTTGACCGTTCCTGACCATGTCAGATGACGGCACTATTCCTATTCCCGTAACCCAAGAAGAACCGGTGAACCCTGGGGATCAGGGAGCCGGAGCCGGAGCAGGAGGCGGAGGCGGGGAGCCCGAAAAACCGGTAACCACCGCACAAGGGGCTTTCTATCTCCCGCGGCCGACCCCCCACCCTTCTGGAACCCCAAGGTACTCATGGACCACGTTCAGATGTGGGACAGTCAACTCATGGGTCCACGATCGGAAGGGGTTGCACGTCTTGGTTCCTGGGGACCGCTCCGAGATGGGTCGTCCAAGCTTCCTGGAGGAAGAGAGGGATTACCTTGGGGGCGACTGGCTACTCCTGCCACTGGACGAGGAGAGGGGCGCCCCTTATGGGGGCGACCTGTATGAAGAAGATTCGAGTCGCACCCTAGACCAGATGATGGGAGACATGCGGTTACAGATAACCGCAGAACTAAGGGAGGTGATGATGGAGATGCAGTACCAGATCCGGGACGTGATGACGGCAGTTCAGGTACTCCGGCAACCACCCAGAGGGGGAGGGGAGCAGGGGTGCCGGGGGGGAGCTCCACAGCAGCAGGCTCCCCCAGGGGGAGTCCCCCCAGGGGGGTGCCCCGCAGCAGGCTCCCGTCCCGGTCCCAGCTCCGGTCCCCGCTCTGGTGCCGGCCCCCGCCCCCACAGAACGGATGATCCAGCAGGCCCCGAACGACCTGCTGACGGCTATGTTCGACGGTGACCCCGAGAAGCTCTGGTTCTTCCTTATTGAGATCGAGAGGTTTCTGGACGCGTGGGGCCCCACCGAGCGAGATTGCGTAGGTTACATCGGTTCCAAACTCCGCGACACCGCCAGCGATTGGTATGTCAGCCTGCACAATCCCCCGGGGCCCGAGTTGCGATCCGTGAACAATTTTATGTGGGCCCTACGGCAGCACTATGAGGATCCCCTGAGGGAGGAGAATGCGCGAAACCAACTGCAGAAGTTGGTGCAGGGGAGGTCCTCCGTGCGGGAATATACTGACCGGTTCCGGCGCATCGCGGCAAAAGTGCAGGGTTGGTCCTAAGACCTGTTCATCGAGAAGTATCGAGAAGGTCTGAACCCCGAAATTTATGAGACTATCTTGAGGGGGGGCCGACCCGGATCCCTAGCATCTTGGATGAGAGCTGCAGCTGACGTGGAAGAGCAGTTCACGCTGATCAAGCTGGGGACCTCTGCGACAGCTCAAGTGAAAGCCACCCAGAAAATGAAGGGAAAGCCGAGCGTCCAAGAGATCCGCGACAACCGTTTCCGGCAGGGGCTCTGCATGAGATGCGGGGAGAGTGGCCATTTTGCCTCTGCTTGTCCCCGGGGCAGCGGAAAAGTGCCCAAAACCTCGACCCCAGTGGCCAGGAGCACCCCGAGTCGTGGCAAGACCTCGTTCAAACCCCGGGCGTTACAGCTGGAAGGGGCAACTAGTGAGCAGGGAGAGCTGGAGCTGACCGAAGTGCAGATGTCGGGAAATGCCAACGACCTGCAGTAAACGGCGCAAAACTGCAGGTCCCTTCCCCTGACGCGCCATCTCCGGTGAGCATCCCTGGCCCTTTACTTTATATGGTAGTGACTGTAATAGCCCCTGGCACCGGGAACCATGTGCGGGTCTGGGCCTTGATTGACTCAGGGTGTGCTAGAGACTTAATAAGCCCTTTGGTGGTTGAACGACTGGGCCCCAAAGTCACCCCCTTGAGGGAGCCACTCACGTTCACTCAAATGGACGGTTCTGAAATGAAAGAGGCGTGTATGGCAGAGACTGAACTGTTAATAGTGGGGACGGGGGAGCATTGGGAACAGAGGGCTTTTGTTATAACCCCAAACACCCAATTCCCCATGGTGTTAGGAAGTCTGTGGCTGAGCTCCCATGACCCCTATGTAAAGTGGAGTGAGGGAAAGATCTCATGGGTGGACGACAAGTGTATCCAGCACAAGTGGGATCCGGAGTGGGGACCCGGACCCCCTGCCCCCCTACGAGCGGCCGCACTCACTTTAACCCCCTCCCAGGTACCACGGGAGTACTGAGACTTGACTGAAGTGGTTAGTGAAACAGAAGCGGATGAGCTGCCACCTCACCGCTTGTCGGACTGTGCTATTGAACTACTCCCGGGGGAAAAATTACCTAAGGGAAAATTGTATTCCATGAGCCCTGCTGAATGAGAGGAATTAAGGAAGTTTCTAGACAAGAACTTGGAAAGGGGTTTTATACATCCCGCCAAGTCCCCTTTCGCTGCCCCAGTGCTGTTCCGAAAGAAGAAGGACGGGGGCTTGAGACTTTGCACTGACTACCGAGGGTTGAATGCTGTGACTGCCTCTAATGCTTACCCCCTCCCCCTCATCAAAGACTTGTTGGCAGAAGCCGCTAAGGGGAAAGTGTTTACCAAGTTGGATTTGCGGGATGCTTATTTTCGGGTGCGCATTAGGGAGGGGGACGAGTATAAGACCGCATTCAATACACCTTTGGGGCAGTTTGAATACCTGGTGATGCCGTTCGGCTTAAGTGGCGCTCCTGGGGTCTTTATGAGCCTGATCAATGAAGTTTTGCACAAGCATTTGTTTAAAGGGGTGTTATGTTACTTAGATGATATCTTGATTTACTCTGCTGATAAGGAGTCACATGTAAAACTGGTCAGAGAGGTGGTGCAATGGGAAGCACCCCGAACCAGGAAGCAGTTACAAAGCCTCCTGGGATTTTGCAACTTCTACCGCACCTTCTTGAAAGACTTTGCCACCGTCACCCTACCCTTAACGGAACTTTTAAAAACTAAGGGAAAGGGACCGGAGGCAGGGAAACCCGGGGAGAAAATAGCGTGGTCTGGGGAGTGTCAACGAGCCTTTGAGACATTGAAAAAACTGTTTACCTCAGAGCCAATCCTAGCCCACCCTGATGAGACCAAAGAATTTGTAATTCATGTAGATGCCTCAGATGTGGCTACGGGGGGGCTATCCTCCAAAAGGGGGAGGACAATAAATTGCATCCCATGGCCTATATCTCCAAAAAGTTTAATGAAACAGAGAGAAATTGGTCGGTTTGGGACAAAGAAGCTGCGGCCATCCGCCTAGCCCTAACAACGTGGAGGCATTGGCTTGAAGGGGCTCAGACTCCTTTTGAAATTTGGACCGATCACAAAAATTTAGAGGCACTGCGCACGCAGCGGTCCCTCAACGCTAAGCAATTGCGATGGGCCGATTTTTTCTCTAAATTCAATTTTGTTTTGAAACATTTCCCCGGAAAGGCCAACTCCTTAGCCGACGCCCTATCCAGGTTACCCCAACACGAGAGTCAAAAAGAAGAAGTGTTCGACTCCATGTTCTTGCCACAGCAGTTGGGGGGGCAGTCACGACCAGGAGTCAAAGTAAAGTAACACCTGTTGAATCATGGAGCGAGAAATGTGCGGGTGACTATTCCACAGAGGAAGCAGAGGAGCTAGGTGGAATAGAGGAATGCTCCTTACACCCCAATAAGTGTTGGTATCATGGGACCAAACTAGTGGTGCCTCAGGTGCGCAGAAAAGACATTTTGGTGGCTTGTCATCCCTCCAAACTGGCCGGTCACTTTGGAGTCCTAAAGACTCTTAATTTGATACAGAGGCAGTTTTGGTGGCCACGCATGCGTAGAGACGTCTCCGATTTCGTTACTGCCTGTCAAGTTTGTCTAATGTGTAAGCGGAGGGGGGGGGAACTCCGGGTCTACTACATCCACTACCCACCCCCTCCAGGCCCTGGGAAGCAGTGTCTATGGACTATATCACTAACCTACCTCCCTCTAAAGGAAAAACGGTAATTTGGGTGGTGGTCGACATGTTTTCCAAGCAAGCTCACTTTGCCCCATTCAAACAACTGCCCACGGCAAAGGGTTTAGCAAAAGCGTTCTCTAACCACGTGATCAAATTACATGCTTTTCCCAAGCGTGTTGTATCCGACCGTGGCAGTCAATTCGTTGCCAACTTCTGGCGGGAGCTTTTGAAATTGATGGACATTGAACTGGCCATGAGTTTGGGTTACCACCCAGAAACCGATGGCCAATCCGAACGAATCAATCAAACATTGGAACAATTTTTGAGATGTTATACTAACTATCATCAGGATAACTGGGTGGAGCTGCTGCCGTTTACTGAATATAGCTACAACAATGTGGTGCATTCATCCACAGGGGTGTCACCCTTCATGGCAGTAGGGGGGTTCGAAGGAAAGCCTTTACCGACTATCGATGCGTCGGCTGAAACCCCCTCCTCTGAATTCTCCCAATGGTGGGCAGATCTGCAGAAATCGTGGCCCCTGATTGCTAAAACTCTGGACAAAGCCAAAGAGGATTACAAAAAATATGCGGACCAGGGACGTGCTGAAGGTTGGGACCTTCAGCGAGGAGACTCAGTGTACCTTTCTACAAAAAACATCCATGGCCTCCAACCCAGTAGGAAATTGGGATGGAAATATGTTGGACCTTACAAGGTGTTGCGCAAAATCTCTGATGTGTCATTTGAACTCGAACTGCCTAAATCACTGAGCTCTGTGCATCCTGTTTTTCATTTCAGCCTGCTGAAGAAGAATCCTGGGCCGAATGCGTGGCACCCAACTCCTCCGATTCCTCCTCCGCTGATGGAGGAGGGGGCCCCTCACTTTGAGATCTCTGAAATCCTTGATTCAAAAATGCGTAGGGGCCGTTTGCTTTATTTAGTCAAATGGGTAGATTTCGGCCCTGAGCTGAATGAATGGGTTTTTTCTGATAATGTTCATGCTCCTAGATTAGTTAAAGCTTTTTATAAACGTTTTCCTGATAAACCGGGGTAGAATGTATTATGCAGGTGGCAGCGTGTCAGGATCCTTGATTCTAACAATATATTCTTTATGCATTGTGTAGTATGTTTGTGCAGATGTCATTCAACTCCCTTGCTATCTCTATCCAAGCTGTCTCAGGTTTCCTCCCTACTCTTTATTCCCTGGAAATATATTGCTTTGTGAAGTTCTGGTCAATGTAACAGTTTCATCCGGGAGAATGGCGACCTCGAGCGCTGACACGTCACCCAAAACCAAATGGCCTCTTCCCCCCTGCATTCCTCCGCTCCCCCGCCCTCCGAGACACGGCACCTTCTTTTCGCTGTGAGAAGTCCTTGGGATGGCTTTTGTTATGGATAGTGTCAGTGATAATCAATATATTTCTAGGTTTTAGAAAGTGATATCTATACAGTGTCAGTTATCACTCCTTGTACAACCAACTTCAAAATCTGATATATATATGAGTTGCATTCAATGTTATTGCTCTTACAGTTGATATATCATGCTTTTGTATGGTTGAGTTCATATACAATGAAATGAAGCCACCTTCTATATGGCTAGAGGAAAGAGGGGCCCCAGAATGCCGCTCAGTGGGATTCCTCGGGAGTAACGCCGAAAGTCATTTTTTGTAACAAACTATTACAATTTACAATCCAATCTATTTCTTGTATTGTATTCATTGATTACTCTTTTCTATGATCTGTTGGTTAGATGACAGTGATATTTCTAGGTTTTACAAACAGATATCAATACAATGTCAGTTATCACTCCTTGTACAACCAACTTCAAAATCTGAGGTATATATGTGTTGCATTCAATGTTATTGCTCTTAAACTTATATATCATGCTTTTAAATGGTTGAGTTCATATACAATGAAATGAATCCACCTTCTATAAAGATAGAGGAAAGAGGTGCCCCAGAAGGCCGCTCACTGGGATTCCTTGGGAGTAACGCCGAAAGTCATTTTTTGAAACAAACTATTACAATTTACAATCCAATGTATTTCTTTTAATGTAATCATTGACTACTTCTTTCGATAATCCGTTGGTTACATGACAGTGATATTTCTAGGTTTCACAAAGAGATATCAATACAGTGTCAGTTATCACTCCTTGTACAACCAACTTCAAAATCTGATGAATGCATGTCTTGCATTCAATGTTATTGCTCTTACACTGAATATATCAAGCTTTTATATGGTTGAGTACATATACAATGAAATGAAGGCACCTTCCATATACCTAGAAGAAAAAGGTACCCCATACTGCCACTGAGTGGAATTCCTCGGGAGTAACGCCGAAAGTCATTTTTTGTAACAAACTATCAGAATAAACAATCAAACGTATTTCTTGTATTGTAATCATTCATTAATCTTCTGTGATCTCTTGGTTAGTTGAAAGTGATATTTCTAGGTTTTACAAAGTGATATCAATATCGTGTCAGTGATAATTAATATAATTCTAGGTTTTAGAAAGTGATATCAATACAGTGTCAGTTATCACTCCTTGTACAACGAACTTCAAAATCTGATGAATGTATGTCTTGCATTCAATGTTATTGCTCTTACAGTTGATATATCATGCTTTCATATGGTTGAGTACATATACAATGAAATGAAGCCACCTTCTACATAGCTAGAGGAAAATGGTGCCCCATACTGCCACTCAGTAGGATTCCTCGGGAGTAACGCCGAAAGTCATTTTTTGTAACAAACTATTACAATTTACAATCCAATCTATTTCTTGTATTGTATTCATTGATTACTCTTTTCCATGATCTGTTGGTTAGATGACAGTGATATTTCTAGGTTTTACAAAGAGATATCAATACAATGTCAGTTATCATTCCTTGTAAAACCAACTTCAAAATCTGAGGTATATATGTGTTTCATTCAATGTTATTGCTCTTACAGTCATATATCATGCTTTTAAATGGTAGAGTTCATATACAATGAAATGAAGCCAACTTCTATAAAGCTAGAGGAAAGAGGTGCTCCAGAATGCCGCTCAGTGGGATTCCTCGGGAGTAATGCCGAAAGTGATTTTTTGTAACAAACTATTACAATTTACAATCCAATCTATTTCTTGTATTGTATTCATTGATTACTCTTTTCTATGATCTATTGATTAGATAACTGTGCTATTTTTAGGTTTTACAAACAGATATCAATACAGTGTCAGTTATCACTCCTTGTACAACCAATTTCCAAATCTGATGAATGTATGTCTTGCATTCAATGTTATTGCTCTTACAATTGATCTATCATGCTTTCATATGATTGAGTACATATACAATGAAATGAAGCTACCTTCTATATAGCTAGAGGAAAAAGGTGCCCCATACTGCGAGTCAGAGGATTTCCTAGGGAGTAACGCCGAAAGTCATTTTTTGTAACAAACTATTACAATTTACAATCGAATGTATTTCTTGTATTGTATTCATTGATTACTCTTTTCCATGATCACTTGGTTATATGACAGTGATATTTCTAGGTTTTACAAAGTGATATCAATACAGTGTCAGTTATCACTCCTTGTAAACCAAATTAAAAATCTGATGTATATATGTGTTACATTCAATGTTTTTGCTCTTACAGTTGATACATCATGCTTTTATAGCATTGAGTTCATATACAATGAAATGAAGCCACCTTCTATACAGCTAGAGGAAAGAGGTGCCCCAGAATGCCGCTCAATGGGATTCCTTGGGAGTATCGCCGAAAGTCATTTTTTGTAACAAACTATTACAATATACAATCCAATCTATTTCTTTTAATGTATTCATTGACTACTCCTTTCTATGATCTGTTGGTTAGATGACAGTGATATTTCTAGGTTTTACAAAGAGATATCAATTCAATGTCAGTTATCACTCGTTGTACAACCAACTTTAAAATCTGAGGTATATATGTTTTGCATTCAATGTTATTTCTCTTACAGTTATATATCATGCTTTTATATGGTTGAGTTCATATACAATGAAATGAAGCCACCTTCTATAAAGCTAGAGGAAAGAGGTGCCCCAGAATGCCGCTCAGTGGGATTCCTCGGGAGTAACGCCGAAAGTCATTTTTTGTAACAAACTATTACAATTTACAATCCAATGTATTTCTTTTAATATATTCATTGACTACTCCTTTCTATGATCTGTTGGTTACATGACAGTGATATTTCAAGGTTTTACAAAGAGATATCAATACAGTGTCAGTTATCACTCCTTGTACAACAAACTTTAAAATCTGATGAATGTATGTCTTGCATTCAATTTTATTGCTCTTACAGTTGGTATATCATGCTTTTATATGGTTGAGTTCATATACAATGAAATGAAGCTACCTTCTATATAGCTAGAGGAAAAAGGTACCCCATACTGCCACTCAGTGGGATTCCTCGGGAGTAACGCCGAAAGTCATTTTTTGTAACAAACTATCAGAATAAACAATCAAACGTATTTCTTGTATAGTATTCATTCATTAATCTTCTGTGATCTCTTGGTTAGATGAAAGTGATATTTCTAGGTTTTACAAAGTGATATCAATACAGTGTCAGTTATCACTCCTTGTACAACAAACTTCGAAATCTGATGTATATATGTGTTGCTTTCAATGTTATTGCTCTTACAGTTGATATATCATGCTCTTATACGGTTGAATACATATACAATGAAATGAAGCCATCTTCTATACAGGTAGAGGAAAAAGGTGCCCCATAATGCCACCCAATGGGATTCCTCGGTAGTAACGCCGAAAGTCATTTTTTGAAACAAACTATCAGAATTTACAATCAAACGTATTTCTTGTATGGTATTCATTCATTAATCTTTTTTGATCTCTTGGTTAGATGAAAGTGATATTTCTAGTTTTTACAAAGTGATATCAATACAGTGTCAGTCAGGGGTCCTTTTATAAAAAAAGAGGTGCAGGAGCTCATTAGCATAGCTTATTTGCATATGCCACACCCCCTGACGTCACCGGAAGTGTCAGAAGGCCACACACCCCTGACGTCACCGGAAGTGTGTCAGAAGGCAATACCCACCACTCAGGCTCCACCCCAAAAATCTCCAAGTATTTCTTAACTCAGAGCGGGCAAGCCATTTTTACACTTTGACTAAAGACACTTTAGGTTTTCTTTGCTCTTGCAGGGAAGCTACCCTACAACAAGCATGAAAATACAGATCAAGTTAGTATGCTTTTTTCTTTTTCTGAAATAAATTAGGAAAACAATGAAAAGATTATTTTGGCAACAACATGCTTGGGAGAGATATTAATTAAAAGGGTAATATTTATAGCAGTCTTGAGAAGTATGTGTTCTATTGCACCTTCACACACATTAAGACCAGACAAGGTATCATCCCAAACAGACATCACACCAGTAGCCATGTACACAATGTTGCCCATGTTTGCCATCTACCATAAACACATCAAGGCAGGCTATAGGAAGGGTTGTCCTACAGTAAGATCAGGTGAGACATGATCTGCCTTAGTCGGTTGTCATTAACCAGGGGGCCCAACACATTGGGAAATTCTCTTACTCAAAACCCAAACAGAGCAAGTGGGAGACATGCAACTATGCCACAGCTGCCCTGCAACCCCACCAGACATCTATATAATCCAGGGCAGCCAGGAATCCCAGCTCAAACACAAACACTCGCAAAATCCATTCCACATTTTCTTTGCAACTCTTCTGGAGCTGTAATGTATTTCAATGGAGCCTATGCAAGTCAATTGGCATTCCTGGCTCCCATTATTTCCAATGGGCCTTCAAATTTCTCCCATGGTTTCCAATGGGCAATCCTGTCCTTCCTACCAACTGTCTCACTGGAGCTGTGCAAGAGAGGAGCACCCAGCTTCCTGGCATGACCATTCAGAAAGCAAAAGCAAAAAAATGTTTCCTTTCTTTTCAAAAATAAATGATTTGAAGAAACTAAGAGTGAGGAAGCAGGAGAAATCCTAAGAGGACGTAGGAGAGAAGGGGCGAGGAGAGGCTGGTTGAAAACATAGTTTGGCAAAGGCACATTGCTGGGGGGGGGAATGGAAGCCACATTTTCACCCCAACTTTTTGAGCACTGTGAATAGTAAGAAACCTGATTAGGAAAAGGTATATTATTTTTAATTCATAGTTTTTTCTACTCCTCTCTCTCTGTCCCCCCCCCCCCCACAAACACTCTGTCTGCTTTAGAGTTTGAAGTAAAAGGAAAAGGGGGCAGCCACAGCCACAGGGGGAACTCACTCTGTTTCCCCATGGATTTCCACATTTGCAATTGTTGGTTATTCTAAGTTTGTTCTGTATTACCTGGCCAAGGGGTCTTGTGGGGGGTAATTCAGTGTTTTAATTCTGTATTGGTTTTGACTTGTTGAACACTTGTGATGTCTGCATCCAGCATCTTCTGCTGTTTTGTTAGTTGTGAGCCAGCTCACACTAACTCAGCTTAGAGGGAACACTGAGTCCCATCCCCTGCCGGAGGCTAAGACTGGCCTGCCAAACCTATGAGAAGTCGTCTCCTTTGCCTTCTCCTTGCATAGGATTATAAGTTTATTCTAATGTTATTTATTGTATTGTACATGTTGTGAATTGCCCTGAACCCACTTGTGGTACAAGGCGGGATATGAGCTTCATGGAATAAATAAATTTCCTCTCCTCATCCTCCTCCTTTCTAAAAATGCCATTCCAGCTTCTGACAGGTGGTCCGCCCAGACAGGAGGCATCCCAGCCGGCTCCATTGCTGTATCCTGAGCCTGCCGTGAGAGGCACAGGAGGAACAGAGAGCCCTGGTGCGTCGGTGGCACGGAGGCGCCATTCGCCATGGGGCTGAGTCAGGCACAGCACTGGGAAGCAGGCAGGCAGGCCACCAGGAAGGGAGACTATGGGATCTGTGGGGCCAGCCTGAGCGCTTGCCGCCATATCCCCCTCAGGAAAAATCCCCGATAGCCTCCCTGGAGCCCCAGACTGGCTGCAACTTCCATAGCCAGGCAGAACTTGCAGAGCCTGCTGGAGCGCTCGCAGCCGCCCCCTCTCTCCCCCGGAAAACATCCCTAGACGGCTGCAACTTCCATAGCCAGCGAGGAAGCATCCTGGCTGGCTATGAAACGTGCAGGACCAGCCGGAGCTCTCGCCCTCATCCCCTCTCGCCCTCTTCCCCTCTCCCCTCCCCGGAAAACTCCCCCCCATGGCTGCAACTTCCATAGCCAGCCAGGAAGCGTCCTGGCCGGCTATGAAACTTGCGGGGCCAGCTGGAGCTCTCGCCCCCCCTTCCCTCTCCCCCCCCCGGAAAAAACACACACACACATACACACACGGCTGCAACTTCCATAGCCGGCCAGGAAGCGTCCTGGCTGGCTATGAAACGTGCGGGGCCAGCCGGAGCTCTCGCCCCCCTTCCCTCTCCCCCCCCCAGAAAACACACACACACACACACACACGTCTGCAACTTCCATAGCCGGCCAGGAAGCGTCCTGGCTGGCTATGAAACGTGCAGGGCCAGCTGGAGCTCTCGCCCTCCTCCACTCTCCCCTCCCCAGAAAACACCCCCCCCAGGAAGAGTCCTGGCCAGCTATGAAACTTGCAGGGCCAGCCGGAGCTCTCGCCCTCGCCCCCCTTCCCTCTCCCCCCCCCGGAAAACACACACACACACGGCTGCAACTTCCATAGCCGGCCAGGAATCGTCCTGGCTGGCTATGAAACGTGCAGGGCCAGCCGGAGCTCTCACCCCCCATTCCCTCCTCCCCTGGAAAACATCCTCTACAGGCCTTATACCCCACCCCACCCCACATCCCTGCCACACTCCCTGGAAAGGCGGGAAGTGCTCGGCCTTGGCAGGCCTTTCTGCAGGCCCCTGTAACTTACCTTCCTCCCTCCTTCTGCCTCCTTGCGGCCGACTGAGGGCTCCTGGGACCAGGGGGTGGGACTTGGTCATGTGCCCACCCCCTGGACTCTTCACTCCCGGAGCTTTGCTCTGGCAAGCTCCGGTGCGAACGGAGCACTGGTGTCAGTTATCACTCCTTGTACAACCAACTTCATAATCTGATGTATATATGTGTTGCATTCAATGTTATTGCTCTTACAGTTGATATATCATGCTTTTATATGGTTGAGTACATATACAATGAAATGAAGCCACCTTCTATATAGCTAGAGGAAAAAGGTGCCCCATACTGCCACTCAGTGTAATTCCTCGGAAGTATCACCGAAAGTCATTTTTTGTAACAAACTATTACAATTTACAATCCAATGTATTTCTTTTAATGTATTCATTGATTACTCTTTTCTATGATCTGTTGGATAGATGACAGTGATATTTCTAGGCTTTACAAAGAGATATCAATACAATGTCAGTTATCACTCGTTGTACAACCAACTTCAAAATCTGAGGTATATATGTGTTGCATTCAATGTTATTGCTCTTACAGTTATATATCATGCTTTTATGTGGTTGAGTTCATATACAATGAAATGAAGCCACCTTCTATAAAGCTAGAGGAAAGAGGTGCCCCAGAATGCCGCTCAGTGGGATTCCTCGGGAGTAACGCCAAAAGTCATTTTTGGTAACAAACTATTACAATTTACAATCCAATGTATTTCTTTTAATGTATTCATTGACTACTCCTTTCTATGATCTGTTGGTTAGATGACAGTGATATTTCTAGGTTTTACAAAGAGATATCAATTCAATGTCAGTTATCACTCGTTGTACAACCAACTTTAAAATCTGAGGTATACATGTTTTGCATTCAATGTTATTGCTCTTACAGTTATATATCATGCTTTTATATGGTTGAGTTCATATACAATGAAATGAAGCCACCTTCTATATAGCTAGAGGAAAAAGGTGCCCCATACTGCAAGTCAGAGGATTTCCTAGGGAGTAACGCCGAAAGTCATTTTTTGTAACAAACTATTTTAATTTTCAATCGAATTTATTTCTTGTATTGTATTCATTGATTACTCTTTTCCATGATCACTTCGTTATATGACAGTGATATTTCTAGGTTTTACAAAGTGATATCAATACAGTGTCAGTTATCACTCCTTGTAAACCAAATTAAAAATCTGATGTATATATGTGTTACATTCAATGTTTTTGCTCTTACAGTTGATACATCATGCTTTTATATGGTTGAGTTCATATACAATGAAATGAAGCCACCTTCTATACAGCTAGAGGAAAGAGGTGCCCCATACTGCAAGTCAGAGGATTTCCTAGGGAGTAATGCCGAAAGTCATTTTTTGTAACAAACTATTACAATTTACAATCCAATGTATTTCTTTTAATGTATTCATTGACTACTCCTTTCTATGATCTGTTGGTTACATGACAGTGATATTTCAAGGTTTTACACAGAGATGTCAATACAGTGTCAGTTATCACTCCTTGTACAACCAACTTCAAAATCTGATGAATGTATGTCTTGCATTCAATTTTATTGCTCTTACAGTTGATATATCATGCTTTTATATGGTTGAGTTCATATACAATGTCATGAAGCCACCTTCTATATAGCTAGAGGAAAAAGGTGCCCCATACTGCCACTCAGTGGGATTCCTCGGGAGTAACGCTGAAAGTCATTTTTTGAAACAAACTATCAGAATTTACAATCAAACGCATTTGTTTTATAGTATTCATTCATTAATATTTTTTGATCTCTTGGTTAGATGAAAGTGATATTTCTAGTTTTTACAATATGATATCAATACAGTGTCAGTTATCACTCCTTGTACAACCAACTTCATAATCTGATGTTTATATGTGTTGCATTCAATGTTATTGCTCTTACAGTTGATATATCATGCTTATATACGGTTGAGTTCATATAGAATGAAATGAAGCTACCTTCTATAAAGCTAGAGGAAAAAGGTGCGCCAGAATGCCACTCAGTGGGATTCCTCGGGAGTAACGCCGAAATTCATTTTTTGTAACAAACTATTACAATTTATAATCCAATCTATTTCTTGTATTGTATTCATTGATTACTCTTTTCCATGATCAGTTGGTTACATGACAGTGATATTTCTAGGTTTTACAAAGTGATATCAATACACTGTCAGTTATCACTCCTTGTACTACAAACTTCAAAATATGATGAATGTATGTCTTGCATTCAATGTTATTGCTCTTACAGTTGATATATCATGCTTTTATATTGTTGAGTACATATACAATGAAATGAAGCCACTTTCTATATAGCTAGAGGAAAAAGGTGCCCCATAATTCCACTCAGTGGAATTCCTCGGGAGTAACGCCGAAAGTCATTTTTTGTAACAAACTATTACAATTTACAATCCAATGTATTTCTTGTATTGTAGTCATTGACTACTCTTTTCTATGATCTGTTGGTTATATGACAGTGATATTTCTAGGTTTTACAAAGAGATATCAATACAGTGTCAGTTATCACTCCTTGTACAACCAATTCCAAAATCTGATGAATGTATGTCTTGCATTCAATGTTATTGCTCTTACAGTTGATATATCATGCTTTTATATGGTTGAGTACATATACAATGAAATGAAGCCACCTTCTATATAGCTAGAGGAAAAAGGTGCCTCATACTGCCACTCAATGGAATGGGCTTCCCGTCGCCCGTTTTCGCCGTGGGGCGGGGGAGCCGTTTTGCCACCTTGCATTATGCGAGGCAGTAACAGAGCGCGTCGGTGCTCATTGGGCCTGGTGGGGGGCGGGGCTTGCTCGGTTTGAGCTGTTTCCCTGCTCCTGTCAGGCAGTCCATTGGCGTGCTCGGAGAGATTGAGCATGCGTTGAGGGAGCTCTCAGCAGCTTTCATTTTTGGGAGTGAGCAGCGGCGGCGATTGTTGCTAGCCCCCCCGCTGGCGGCTGCTTGCGGTGCTCCGGGAGTGAGGCGCGGTTTGTGGAGCTCTTGCCTGTGGGCGCAGAGGGCAGCTGTGGTTCGGCTGAGCGGCGGCTAGCGTCGCTGCGTCCCCTCCCTCCCCCCTCAGGGGTTTGACTCGACCCGGGCCCTCCGTTTGGGCCTGACGGCTTTTGGGGTGGTGTCGGCAGCCGTTTGCCCCCCCTTGCGGCTCCTGCCGGGACCTTCTCGGGCGGCCTAGTTGGCGGCGGACGCTGTCGACGGCCTGGGGCTTCCTGGCGCGTTTTGGGCGCTCCCTCCCCCGGTTTTTAACGGCGGGGAGTTGGTGGGAGGAGGGCCTCACTGTAGACAGACTACCGTCTTGTTGTTGCAGCGGCGGTCATCGTTTACCCCCTTTTTCTTGCAGCAGTGGCTGCTGGCTTGGCAGGCCCTGTGGCCTTATAAGGGTGACCCATACGTGAGGGGTGGTGGGCCGTGGGAAGATTGTGGGGGGGGGTTTGTCCGCTCCCCCCCGCTTTTCAGTGATCGGTTTGGGTTTGAGGGACTGTGGCTGGCTTCCTGCGTTGGTGGCGGGCTGTTCCGCAGTTTTAAGTTGTGGGGCCTGTACGTCAGCCATTTTGATAAGGTCGCCTTGGCATCTTTAGGTTACTTTAGTAGGGTGACAGGTGGCCATTTTGGTGAGGTCTTCAAGCCTCATGGTCGGGGGCCATTTTGAGTGAAGTCTGTGGCGGCCATTTTAGCAACTTAGTATATCAGGTTGTGGATGCTTAACACTGGGGTCAATTCGGTTGGGCCTGATTGGGGAACTTTCTTCCTGGACTGCTGTTGTTCATTATAGACATCCGGATTATAGTATTTCACTGACATTTCAATTTTGTTTATTTTATTAGAAGTTCATAGTTATGGCGCCTGGGAAAGGTAAGGGCAAAGGCAAGGGCAAGCACCCAGCACCGAAGAGACCTCTGGTACAGCCTGATCCTGTGGTTCCTTCAGATGACGAGGAAGAGGAGGATGTTGTAAATGTGGCTATTCTTCAGCGGCTGGAGGTGCTTGAGAAGGAGCGTGGTATGCCTGTGGGTGGTTTACCAGTTGACAAACGTGCCAATGTGTCTTTTCAAGCACAGGTGCTGGCACGGTTGGCCTTTTTGGAAGACAGGCAGGAGGAGGAGGCGTCTGGCCATCAGGGTCCAGGTGTAGGGGAGCAGAGTAAAGATGGCTCTTTACTCGCCTTCCCAAATTTCAGGAGGTAAGGAGATGGCATTGGGTAGATATGGATCAACGTGGCCTTGGGGCCCAGGTGGCGAGAGTTCTGCCACTTTGCCTATGCCTCACACTAGTCGGCCTCTTGGTCAGGCATCTGAGCACAGTGCCGCTACTTCTCATATGCCCCAGGTTACTTGGCCTCCATACCCATATTATAGCTCTCCTTTGGGGTGCCAGGGAGCTGGGCCATCCTGGGGTTTTCCTCAGCCTAGTGCAGGTTACCCTTATGGCGGCGGGTCAGCATACGATACGGTGGCCGCGGGGGCTGTTCCATGTGGCGACACAGACCTACCTTTAGGAGACCACCTTTCCATGGCAACTAAAGATAAGATACTTAAGGGGGAGTATGTAAACGTGTTTGGTTTGCTCTATCGAGAGATAGAGAAAAAGGACAAGGATAATTTGGACGACAGGGAGAAGGAGCGCTTGAAGCGCCGGGTGGTAGATAGGACGTGGGCCAACTGGTTTCCTGGTTTCCTAATCTATGCAGCAGTCATAGTGCGACACCAACCGTGGAGGGCCTCTTCGATGCTCCAGTATTTGGACATCATCTACAAGGCCTTTACAGACGTCCCAAGTCCGGCCTGGTCGCAATATGACGAAGAATTTAGAATGAGGGCAGCCATTAACCCGGCCATGCGATGGGACAGGATATGTTCTAACCTGTGGCTACAAATCATGTCTCCTGCCAGGTCTGCTTGGGGTGAGCGGTCTCATAGCGGCCATTCATTTTAAGAGGGTGCTGGTGCAGTCAGGTTCCCGCCCTGTGGCGGGGCAGGCGGTTCAACGACGCCAGCTTTGCTGGGAGTTTTCTTCCAAGGGAACCTGTGGTCGTAAGTTGTGCACCTTTAGGCATTAATGCTCTTTGTGCGCAGGACCACATCCCTTATCCAGTTGTCCACGGCCCAAGGGCCATGGGGGAGGCAAAGGAGGCAAATACCCAGGGGGGGAACCGCACAACCCCCCTGCTGACAAAGGGGCCTAGCCCGATTAAATTGGGAGTTTTGCGACGCTGGTTACGTGCTTATCCACGGATCACCGATAGGGCTTACCTCTTGGAAGGGTTCACTGTTGGTTTTCATATACCTTTTCATGGGGTGAGGGTACCCTATTTGGCTGGTAATTTAAAGTCAGTTTTGGGCATGGAGGACATAGTTAGGGCTAAGATTGTTAAAGAGTGTAAGGAGGGCAGGGTTTTAGGCCCGTATGTTAGTCCGCCAGTTGCCAATTTAAGAGTTTCCCCTTTGGGTGTAGTGCCAAAAAAGGCACCTGGTGAGTTTCGTCTCATTCATCACCTATTCTACCCTCGGGGAGGGTCGGTGAATGATGCCATCCCAGGTGAATTATGCTCTGTCAAATACACTTCTTTTGATCAGGCTATGCGAGTGGTTCGCCTCTGTGGTGTGGGGGCCAAATTGGCTAAATGTGATATTAAATCAGCCTTTCGTCTCCTACCGGTGCACCCAGAGGATTTTGAGCTTCTTGGATTTGCCTTTGAAGGGAAATTTTACATGGATCGGGCCCTACCCATGGGCTGTTCTGTGTCCTGTTCTGCTTTTGAAAGGTTCAGTTCATTTTTGGAATGGGCCTTGAGATCTAGGACGGGTCTATGCAGTACTGCTCATTATTTGGATAATTTCCTTTTTGTGGGCAAGAAGGGTTCTGGCCAGTGTCGCTTTCTGCTTGACAGTTTTGTCAGCATGGCTGACGAGCTGGGTGTCCCTCTTGCTCAGAAAAAGACTGAGGGTCCAATCTCCACATTAACGTTTTTAGGTATTGAGATTGATACAGTTAGTTTGTGTTGTAGGTTACCCCAGGACAAATTGGTCGCATTGAGGATGCGGGTTAACTCGGTTAGATCCCGTTCGAGGGTCACTCTCTTAGAGCTACAGCAGTTGGTAGGTCACCTCAACTTTGCATGCAAGGTTGTGGCACCAGGTAGAGCATTTGTGAGGAGGCTCTGTGATTCAATGAGAAGCCTCCGTCTCCCACACCATAGGACCAAGGTATCCCGGGGGATGAAGGAGGACCTCCTTGTGTGGGAGCAGTTTCTGGACTCATTCAACAGGTTCTCTCTGTGGCGGGATGAGCTCTTGCTAGAGGCTGAGCTTCAGATTTCATCTGATGCGGCCGGCTCATCCGGTTACGGAATTTACTTCAGGGGGCATTGGTGTGCCGGAGACTGGCCCAAGGATTGGTTTCGGGCTTGGGTGGGTCAAGGACCTCACCTTCCTGGAGTTTTTCCCAATTGTCGCAGCAGTGTGGATTTGGTCCGTAGATCTAGCTAATAGGACGGTCCACTTCTGGTGTGACAACCAGTCCACGGTTTATGTCATCAATACCCTTACGTCAAAATCCCCCAGGGTCATGGCTTTGGTCCGGGCCTTTACTTTGCAGTGCCTTAAGTTTAACATCTTGTTCAAAGCTAGACACGTCCCAGGGGTCGCTAATGGGGTTGCTGACGCTCTCTCTCGCAAACAGATGGAGAGGTTTCGTCAGCTGGCTCCAGAGGCCGACCCGCTTCCGGCACAGATGCCCGACGAGGTGTGGGGGATTGGAGGGCTGAGGCCGACAGGGCAATGAGCCTGGCCCTTGCCCCTTCTACCAGAAGAGCTTACCTGAAGGCTGGTAAGCAGTTTCTGTCCTTTAGGGCTGGAGCGGGCTTGCAACAGGTCTGGCCTATTCCTGTGTCACACTTGATGCAATTTTATGTGACACTGCGGAATGGCGGCCTTTCAGCGCAAACTATCAGGGGTAAGCTGTCTGCGCTGGCTTTTGCAAGTAAGGCCTCGGGTCATGAGGACACCACGGGTGATTTCCGTCTCCGGAAGATGCTCGAGGGGTGGTCTTGTGAGTCCATTAGGGCAGTTGACACGAGGGAACCTTTGACACCCACTATCCTGAGGGGGCTGGAGGGCCAGTGGCCCTCTTGTTGTAGTGACAGCTACAAGGTGCGCATGTTTCACGCCGCTTCACTGACTGCCTTTTTTGGGGCATTCAGGATTAGCGAGCTGGTGGCTGGCTCTCGGGCTGATGATTCAGGTGCAGCTCTGGAGCGTAGGGATGTTTCAATTATTAATTATCAGCTTCGGATTAGGATGCGTCGATCCAAGACTGATCAACGGGGTAAGGGGCGTGTGCTGGACCTAGGGTCCAGTTTGGAGCCAGGTTTGTGCCCGGTTGCCGCCATGGGTCGGTACTTGGCACTTCGGGGCGATGGCCCAGGATATTTGTTTCGGCATAGTGACAGCACCCCCCTTACGAAGTTCCAGTTTTGGACCGTGACGCAGAGGGCATTAATCTGTATGGGTTTGGGCAGGGTTCGCTTTTGTTCCCATTCTTTCAGAATTGGGCCGCGTCTACGGCTGCAGCCATGGGTTACCCCGCTGGGGAGATACAGAGGATCGGGCGTTGGAGATCCTGATGTTATAAGACTTATGTGAGGCGTTGTACCTTGTAAGTCTCCTTAGGTTTATTTCCAGACGTTGTTAATTAAGCTCTTTTTACAGGTGCTGCAGGCCGTGAGACGAGACGAAGGGTCATAGTCTGCGGCCACAGCATGGTTTTTTGGGCAGCTCATCAGGCGCGGAGAACGGCTGTCGGCTCCCAGCTCGGCCTCAGCGAAGTGGCGACGGTCGAGTGGTTGGGGAGGAGGGGCATGAGATGGCCGGCACTCCTCCCATTATTGTTTGAGGAGAGGCGGGGGCCCCCTCCTCATGTTTTGGTCATACACCTGGGGGGCAATGATCTGGGGTTAGTTAAGGGTGTGGCCCTTGTGTTGCAGGCCCGGGCTGACCTCGCGTTGATAAAGGCCAGGTGGCCTGGGGTGCAGATTGTATGGTCGGCCATTCTTCCCCGCCGGGTATGGAGGCATACCAGTGACCCCAGGTGTATGGACAGGGCCAGGCGTAATGCTAATAGCAACTTTGCACGGCCATGGAGTCAGGGTTGGGTCTCTTTCTGTCGCACCCTAACATACGGGTCGGATTTCCTGACCTGTATTGCCCTGATGGGGTACACCTCTCAGACAAGGGCAATGTGATATTTTTAACGGACTTGCAGCACGGGGTTCGGAAGGCACTCGGTTGCCGTGTGGGGTAGCAAAGGCCAAAGCAGAGGCTTGGCTTTGCATGTGGCAGGTTTGTGCAAGCAAGAAAATGGAACCGGTGGGTGCCTCATGGCATATCCCTGTTGGGAACAGGAGGTCATCAGGAACCACCCTAGGGCCTTGCGGTCTGGGGGGGTGAATGGTGATCGCCTCTGGGACCCTCTATGACTAGGCTCCTCCCTGAAGGTCTGTGCAGCCTCGAGGGTAGGCGCCCCTGGGAGAGGATGCAAGTATGCTGGGCCGCCGGTTACGAGCCAGAATCTGACTGGCTCAAGACTGGGGCTAGGTTACCCACCCATTACAAGGGTGAGGAGGCCGTGTCTTGGAATGACGCCTGCCTTGCCTGTTCCTGAGCTTGCTTAGTTGCCCGTTGCTGCTTGTTCTGTTTAAATAGTTAATAAAGTGGCCCTTGTTTGATTCCAAACTGTTGTCTGTCTCGTTATTTCATGCTGGGGTGGCAATTCCTCGGTAGTAACGCCAAAAGTCATTTTTTGTAACAAACTATTACAATTAAAATCCAATGTATTTCTTGTATTGTATTCATTGATTACTCTTTTCTATGATCTGTTGGTTGCATGACAGTGATATTTCTAGGTTTTACAAAGAGATATCAATACAATGTCAGTTATCACTCCTTGTACAACCAGCTTCAAAATATGATGTATATATGTGTTGCATTCAATATTATTGCTCTTACAGTTGATATATCATGCTTTTGTATGGTTGACTTCATATACAATGAAATGAAGCCACCTTATATACTGCTAGAGGAAAAAGGTGCCCCAAAATGCTGCTCAGTGGGATTCCTTGGGAGTAACGCCTAAAGTCATTTTTTGTAACAAACTATTAAAATTTATAATCCAATCTATTTCTTGTAATTTATTCATTGATTACCCTTTTCCATGAGCCAATGGAAGCCAATAACTTTCTATCTTGTAACATAGTCCATGACCCAAGTCAAACATATTGCATCGTGATATAGCCTTAAGTTTGGTAACTGGAACCCACCTCTATCTTTGGCATCACACATTATTTTCATCTTAATTCTTGGTTTCCCCCCCCCCCCCACAAACTTAGACAGTTCCTTCTGCCAGCATTTGAATGTTTTTACATCTTTCACAATTGGAATAGTTTGAAACAAAAACATTAATCGTGGTAACACATTCATCTTGACCACCGCAATTCTACCCAACAATGACAAATTTAATACATTCCACTTTCTAATATCTTGCATAATTTGCTGCCATAATTTCTCATAATTATTTTTATAAAGGTCAATATTTTTCATTGTTAGGTTCACCCCTAAATATTTTGTCTTTTTCACCACCTCACATTCTATAAGATTTTGTAACTCAATTTGCTTATTATTTGACATATTTTTACACATCACTTTCGATTTGTTCTTATTTACATAAAATCCAGCCAAGTCACCAAACTCTCTTACTCTCTGTAACAAATATGGTAATGTAGTCATAGGGTCTTCAGCTATAAACATCACATCGTCTGCAAAGGCTCTATATTTGAAAGAAAAACCTTTTATTGTTAAGCCTTTAATTTCTTTATCTTCCTTCAAATTTAGCAGTAGAACTTCTAGAATCCAAATAAATAACAGTGATGAAAGTGGGCATCCTTGTCATGTTCCTTTTTCGATTTTAAAATAGTCCATCTTTTCAGTATTAATTATTAAAGGGGGGTTTCCGGTCGGAGGAATGGCAGTCTGACGCGCTTTGCAAGTGGGCAAAGTGGATGGCGGCTCTTCTTGACAGCTCGGGTGGATAATCCCACCTGATGCAACCTCACACAGGTAGTGTGAGGACTAGCAAGCAATATAATCCAGGTTTGAGCAAGCTCGGTGAAGGAGAAGTCTCGGAGGAGACTTTTACAACACCTTGAGCACTGCAACCGAAGAAGATTCCTGCAAGTATCTCTAAGGAGCCGAGCTGAGCTGATTAAATCAGCATAAAATCGCCAATTCCCCTGATTCCTTAACAAAGAGGACAAAGTTTAAACATTGGGACCACATCTGAAGCAAAGTAACAACATAAGGTAACGGAAAAAAAAGTTTTTGCCTTACCATTACCGCGTTTTGAAAGACGAGAAGCAGAACTGGTGAAGCAATAGACTGTTGCAGATTGGATGAGTGCAGTTTTGAAATGTTAAAAAGTTGAATTTAAACTTAAAAAGCCAAAAAAACAAGTTGTTTAACATTCCTGCGGTTAAGAAGAGTCGGGAGGGGGAGCCAAGCATTGCGAGACAAGGAGGGGAGGAGGGAGCCAAGCATCGCGAGACCAAGCTGTGAGGACTAAGATAGGAAGTGACGGCTTGGGGAGCAGACAAGAAGGGAAAGGAAGAAGAACCAGAAGAGAGAAAAGGGACTGTAAAAACTGTCGGACCAAAAGGACTACAACAGGAAGTGATGCGTGGAGAGCAGACAAGTAAGCAAGAGGAAGGGACAAAAGGAAACTACGGCAAGCCAGAAGCAAAGTAAAAAGACACGAAAAAGAAAAGAACCTTTGACACGAACCATAGAGAAGTCGCGCCTGCCATTTTGGATTTATAAAATTTTTAAACAGTAATATCTCATAAACTATATAACCTAGAAGGCTGAAACCAATGAAATTTGACTTGGCAAGATTAGCTTGTTTGAACGCACTAATCGGCGTTTGATTTGGAAAACAAAACAAAATCGATCTTTTTTAAAGAGACAAGACGGACCGCGGACTAAGATCGAGAGCAGCTACATGGTCCTCTCCTACAATGGCAGCAAAAAAAGAAAAAGAACTATTAGCCGTTATGGAAGCAATGGGGAAAAAAATGTTAGATGCTATAGGAGAGGTAAATGTTAAAATGAATGGCATAGCTGCACAAGCAGATAAAAACTTCATAGACTTAAAAGCAGAATTACAAAAGTTAACCACAAGAACACAAGACATAGAAATTAAAGTAAAAGAACTGGAAGAAAATACTCAAAAGACAATGAAAGACAATGACAGGATGGAAAAGATGATGCAATATAAAGACATGCAAAACCATTTGAGATTTAGAGGTATTGAGGAAAAATTGAGTGAAGACATTTTTACAAGAATGCAAGAGGCATTAGCAGATTTTTTACAAGAACAGGAAGAGGTTGTTAAAGAACACATGGATCTTGTTTATAGAGTCAATTCCACATATGCAAGAGATAAAAATATACCAAGAGACATGGTAGTTCAATTCACAATGAAAAGGACAAAAGAACAAATTTACAAGAAATGTTTTACTGATCCTTTTGAAATAGATGGAAAGAAAATTATTGTAATGAAAGAACTGCCCAGAGCAATACTGCAAGAAAGGAAAAAATTCAAGCATCTGACTGATAAACTGAAGGAGAAAAAAATTAGATTCCGTTGGGAAATACCTCAAGGACTAAGCTTTTACTATGGCAACACCAGAGTAGTGATTAAAAGTTCAGGAGAAATGTACGCATTTCTTGGAGAGAACAAGGAAGACCTCGGTGATATTTAAGAAGATATCAAGATGGATTACAAAGTACTTACATGGAATGTAAATGGACTTAATTCACCCAAAAAATGTAGAATGGTAGGTCACTGGCTGGAGAAACAAAAATGTAGTGTAATTTGTATACAAGAGGCTCATCTTAAAAAACAAGACCATAAATATTTAATAAGGAAGAAGCTGGGAGAAGAATTTTTTTCTTTGGCAAGCAATAAAAAGAATGGTGTTGTAACATATGTTAAAAAAGATTTGGAACTTAAAGTAATATTTAAAGATAAAGAAGGAAGATATTTAGCTATTGAAGCTTCTTTACAAGGACAGAAAACTTTGATTGTGAATATTTATGCCCCCAATGGAGCCAAAGACATTTTTTTTAAAGAATTACAAGTGGAATTGGACAATGTAAACTATGATCAAATCATGATGTTGGGGGACTTTAATGGAACTGTGAACAACAAAATAGACAGGCGCTCTAAGAGAAAGGATGAGGCATTGGGGAAGCTTCCAAAAAAAATTTTTGAACTGATAAAACAAGAGAAGCTGGAAGATATTTGGAGGAAGGTCAACCCACAAGGAAAAGATTTTACTTTTTATTCTAATAGACATGACTCACATTCAAGAATTGACATGATTTGGATGACTATTAATTTAACGTTTAAGACAAGAAAAGTTGAAATTTTACCTAGAATAATTTCAGATCATAATCCTTGTTTATGGACTGCTGAGCAGGTAAAAAGACAAAGGAGATGGAGAATAAATGAGGACTTACTAGACAACCAAGAAATAGTTAAAAAATTACATGAAGAAACAGACTTATATTTCCAAGCAAATATACAGAAAGAAGTAAAAATTCAAACCGTATGGGATGCATACAAAGCAGTGATGAGAGGATTATTGATATCATTAAATTCTAAGGATAACAAAAAGAAAAGAGAACAATATGAAAATATCGTACAAGCCATCAAAACAAAAGAAGAAGAACTGAAGAGTAGACCAGGGAGAAAGAAATTGCAAAAGGAAATCTGGATGCTACAAGATCAAGCAAAAGCTATTTTGAACCAAGAGACTTACTGGAACTTGAAAAAACTTCAACAAAAAGCATTTGAAGGTGCAAACAAACCTGGAAAATATTTAGCATGGCAATTAAAGAAAAAACGTGAAAATAAATTTATTACTAAAGTGATAAGGGACTATATTGAGATAATAGACAATAAAGGAATAAAGAGATAATTTTTTTAAATATTATGCAAAACTTTTCAAGAAGGAAAATAAAGACAGAAGAAAGATTAAAGAATACCTACAAACATTAAAGGTAACAAAACCAACAGAGAAAATTAAAGAATTACTTAACAATCCAATATAATTACAAGAGATCAAAAATGCAATAAATGACTCAAAATTAGGAAAAGCACCTAGATCAGATGGATTTATAGCGAAGTTTTATAAAACATTACAGGAGTCGATCTCACCAGTGTTACTGCTATTAAGGAACGATATAGGAGTCACAGATGAGGTCCCAGAAACTTGGAAAGATGCGACCATCTCACTTATCCCGAAGGAAAATCAAGACTTAACTAATGTCAAAAATTATAGACTGATTTCTTTACTAAATAATGATCACAAGATTTTTGCCAAGATTATAGCTGACAGACTAAAAGAACATCTTAAAGAAACTACACAAATAGAACAAGCAGGGTTTTTACCTAATCGCCAAATAAGGGACAACCTAAGAGTAGTAGTGGATGCTATAGAATACTACGATAAACATCCTGAAAAGGAAGTGGGTTTTTTCTTTTAAGATGCGGAAAAAGCGTTTGATAATTTAAATTGGGACTTTATGTTTGAGGTTCTAGAACATCTTGAAATTAGAGACTATATGCTTAACCTCATTAAGTCAATATATAAAGAACAGAAATCAAACCAATTTCTTGTATAGTATTCATTTATTACACTTTTCCATTATCAGTTGGTTAGATGAGAGTGATATTTCTAGGTTTTACAAACTACTATCAATATAGTGTCAGTGATAATCAATATATTTCTAGGTTTTAGAAAGTGATATCAATACAGTATCAGTTATCACTCCTTGTACTACAAACTTAAAAATTGGATGAATGTATGTCTTGCATTCAATGTTATTGCTCTTACAGTTGATATATCATGCTTTTATATGGTTGAGTACATATACAATGAAATGAAGCCACCTTCTATATAGCTAGAGGAAATAGGTGCCCCATACTGCCACTCAGTGGAATTCCTCGGGAGTAACGCCGAAAGTCATTTTTTGTAACAAACTATTAAAATTTACAATCCAATGTATTTCTTGTATTGTATTCATTGATTGCTCTTTTCTATGATCTGTTGGTTACATGACAGTGATATTTCTAGGTTTTACAAAGAGATATCAATACAATGTCAGTTATCACTCGTACAACCAACTTCAAAATATGATGTATATATCTGTTGCATTCAATATTATTGCTCTTACAGTTGATATATCATGCTTTTGTATGGTTGACTTCATATACAATGAAATGAAGCCACCTTATATACTGCTAGAGGAAAAAGGTGCCCCAAAATGCTGCTCAGTGGGATTCCTTGGGAGTAACGCCTAAAGTCATTTTTTGTAACAAACTATTAAAATTTATAATCCAATCTATTTCTTGTAATTTATTCATTGATTACCCTTTTCCATGATCAGTTGTTTACATGAAAGTGATATTTCTAGGTTTTACAAAGCAAAATCAATACATTGTCAGTTAACACTCCTTGTACAACCAACTTAAAAATCTGATGTATATATGAGTTGCATTCAATGTTATTGCTCTTACAGTTGATATATCATGCTTTTATATGGTTGAGTACATATACAATGAAATGAAGCCACCTTCTATACAGCTAGAGGAAAGAGGTACCCCAGAATGCCGCTCAGTGGGATTCCTCAGGAGTAACGCCGAAAGTCATTTTTTTTAACCAACTATCAGAATCTACAATCAAACCTATTTCTTGTATAGTATTCATTTATTATTCTTTTCCATGATCCAACTTTTCCATGATCCATGAACCAACTGGTTAGATGAGAGTGATATTTCTAGGTATTAGAAAGTCATATCAATACAGTCTCAGTTATCACTCCTTGCACAACCAACTACAAAATCTGATGAATGTATGTCTTGCATTCAATGTTATTGCTCTTTCAGTTGATCTATCATGCTTTTATATGGTTGAGTACATATACAATGAAATGAAGCCACCTTCTATAGAGCTAGAGGAAAAAGGTGCCCCATACTGCCACTCAGTGGAATTCCTCGGGAGTAATGCCGAAAGTCATTTTTTGTAACAAACTATTACAATTTACAATCCAATCTATTTTTTGTATTGTATTCATTGATTACTCTTTTCTATGATCTGTTGGTTAGATGACAGTGCTATTTCTAGGGTTTACAAAGACATATCAATACAATGTCAGTTATCACTCATTGTACAACCAACTTAAAAATCTGATATATATATATGTGTTGCATTAAATATTATTACTCTCACAGTTGATATATCATACTTCTCTATGGTTGAGTTCACATACCTTCTATATAGCTAGAGGAAAGAGGTGTCCCAGAATGCCGCTCAGTGGGATTCCTCGGGAGTAATGCCGAAAGTCATTTTTTGTAACAAACTATCAGAATTTACAATCCAATCTATTTCTTGTATAGTATTCATTTATTACTCTTTTCCATGATCAGCTGGTTAGATGAAAGTGATATTTCTAGGTTTTACAAAGTGATATCAATATAGTGTCACTGATAATCAATATATTTCTAGGTTTTAAAAAGTGATATCAATAGTGTCAGTTATCACTCCTTGTACAACCAACTTCAAAATCGGATGTATATATGTGTTGCATTCAATGTTATTTCTCTTACAGTTGATATATAATGCTTATATATGGTTGAGTTCATATACAATAAAATGAAGCCACCTTCTATACAGCTAGAGGGAAAAGGTATCCGGCTCAGTGGGATTCCTTGGGAGTAACTCCAAAAGTCATTTTTAGTAACAAACTATTACAATGTACAATCCAATGTATTTCTTGTATTGTATTCATTGATTACAATTTTCTACGATCTGTTTTTTACATGACAATGATATTTCTGGGTTTTACAAAGAGATATCAATACAGTGTCAGTTATCACTCCTGGTACAACCAACTACAAAATCTGATGAATGTATGTCTTGCATTCAATGTTATTGCTTTTACAGTTGATCTATCATGCTTTTATATGTTGAGTACATATACAATGAAATGAAGCCACCTTCTATATAGCTAGAAGAAGAAGGTTCCCCATACTGCCACTCAGTGGAATTCCTTGGGAGCAAAACCGAAAGTCATTTTTTCTAATTATTACAATTTACAATCCAATCTATTTCTTCTATTGTATTCATTGATTACTCTTTTCTATGATCTGTTGGTTAGATGACAGTGATATCTTTAGGTTTTACAAAGACATATCAATACAATGTCAGTGATAATCAATATATTTCTAGGTTTTAGAAAGTGATATCAATACAGTGTCAGTTATCACTCCTTGTACAACCAACTTAAAAATCTGATGTATATATGTGTTGCATTCAGTGTTATTTCTCTTACAGTTGATATATCATGCCTTTTTATGGTTGAGTTCACATACCTTCTATATAGCTAGAGGAAAGAGGTGTCCCAGAATGCCGCTCAGTGGATTCCTCGGGAGTAACGCCGAAAGTCATTTTTTGTAACAAACTATCAGCATGTACAATCACAGCTATTTCTTGTATAGTATTCATTTATTACTCTTTTCCATGATCAGTTGGTTAGATGAAAGTGATATTTCTAGTTTTTACAAAGTGATATCAATATAGTGTCAGTGATAATCAATATATTTCTAGGTCTTAGAAAGTGATATCAATACAGTGTCAGTTATCACTCCTTGTACAACCAACTTCAAAATCTGATGTATATATGTGTTGCATTCAATGTTATTTCTCTTACAGTTGATATATCATGCTTATATATGGTTGAGTTCATATGCAATAAAATGAAGCCACCTTCTATACAGCTAGAGGGAAAAGGTGCCATATACTGCCACTCAGTGGAATTCCTCGGGAGTAAAGCCAAAAGTCATTTTTTGTAACACACAATTTCAATTTAAAATCCAACGTATTTCTTTTATAGTTTTCATTCATTAATCTTCTGTGATCTCCTCGTTAGATGAAAGTGATACTTCTAGATTTTACAAAGTGATATCAATACAGTGTCAGTTATCACTCCTTGTATAACCAACTTCAAAATCTGATGTATATATGTGTTGCATTCAATGTTATTGCTCTTACAGTTGATATATCATGCTTATACATGGTTGAGTTCATATACAATGAAATGAAGCCACCTTCTATACAGCTAGAGGAAAGAGGTACCCCAGAATGCCGCTCAGTGGGATTCCTCAGGAGTAACGCCAAAAGTCATTTCTTGTAACAAACTATCAGAATTTAAAATCAAAAGTATTTCTTGTATAGTATTCATTCATTAATCTTCTGTGATCTCTTGGTTAGATGAAAGTGATATTTCTAGTTTTTACAAAGTGATATCAATATAGTGTCAGTGATAATCAATATATTTCTAGGTTTTAGAAAGTGATATCAATACAGTGTCAGTTATCACTCCTTGTACAACCAACTTCAAAATCTGATGTATATATGTGTTGCATTCAATGTTATTGCTCTTACAGTTGATATATCATGCTTATTTATGGTTGAGTTCATATACAATGAAATGAAGCCACCTTCTATATAGCTAGAGGAAAACGGTGCCCCATACTGCCACTTAGTGGAATTCCTTGGGAGTAACGCCAAAAGTCATTTTTTGTAACAAACGATTAGAATTTAAAATCCAATGTATTTCTTGTATTGTTTTCATTGATTACTCTTTTCTATGATCTGTTGGTTACATGAAAGTGATATTTCTAGGTTTTACAAAGAGATATCAATACAGTGTCAGTTATCACTCGTACTACAAACTTCAAACTCTGATGAATGTATGTCTTGCATTCAATGTTATTGCTCTTACAGTTGATATATCATGCTTTTATATGGTTGAGTACATATACAATGAAATGAAGCCACCTTCTATATAGCTAGAGGAAAAAGGTGCCCCATACTGCCACTCAGTGGAATTCCTCGGGAGTAACGCCGAAAGTCATTTTTTGTAACAAACTATCACAATTTACAATCAAATGTATTTCTTTTATTGTATTGATTGATTACTCTTTTCTATGATCTGTTGGTTACATGACAGTGATATTTCTAGGTTTTACAGAGTGATATCAATACAGTGTCAGTTATCACTCCTTGTACAACCAACTACAAAATCTGATGAATGTATGTCTTGCATTCAATGTTATTGCTCTTACAGTTGATATATCATGCTTTTATATGGTTGAGTACATATACAATGAAATGAAGCCACCTTCTATAGAGCTAGAGGAAAAAGGTTCCCCATACTACCACTCAGTGGAATTCATCGGGAGTAACACCGAAAGTCATTTTTTGTAACAAACTATTACAATTTACAATCCAATGTATTTCTTGTATTGTATTCATTGATTACTCTTTTCTATGATCTGTTGGTTACATGACAGTGATATCTCTAGGTTTTACAAAGAAATATCAATACAATGTCAGTTATCACTCCTTGTACAACCAACTTCAAAATCTGAGATATTTATGTGTTGCATTCAATATTATTGCTCTTACAGTTGATATATCATGCTTTTGTAAGGTTGAGTTCATATTTTATTTATTTATTTATTTTTGGAATTTATATCCCGCCCTCCTCACCATACAGTGGGCTCAGGGCGGCTCACAGCAGCTATTATGGCATAATACATTTGGTTAAAAATTAAAACAACAATCAAAACATCCTGGCATATATCACTCAGATGGCGTTACTTCGGTACAGTTATAAATCCAGCATATCCCCATATCTGCTCACACCTTAGCAGCCAGAAATCGGGCCAGGGCCAGATGTTAACACCGTGAGCGGCCCCTATTTGAAAGCCTGGCGGAAGAGCTCCATCTTACAGGCCCTGTGGAACTGTAATAGATCCCGCAGGGCCTTGATGTTATCTGGGAGCTCATTCCACCAGTAAGGGGCCGCCACAGAAAATGCCCTGGCCCTTGTAGCTGCCAAGCAGGCCTCCCTCGGCCCTGGGACGGTTAGGCGGTTCTGGGATCCGGATCAGAGCGCTCTCTGGGGAATATATGGTGAGAGGCGGTCCTTCAAGTAAGCAGGTCCTCGGCCATATAGGGCTTTATAGGTAAGTACCAGCACCTTGAACCTTATTCGGTATGCTATAGGCAGCCAGTGCAGTGCTTTTAAGGTGGGCTGGACATGTTCCCGGGCCAGGAGACCTGTCATCAGCCGCGCTGCTGCATTCTGCACCAGCTGCAGCTTCCGGATTTGGCACAAGGGCAGCCCCATGTAGCGGGCATTACAGTAGTCCAATCTTGAGGTGACCAAAGCATGGATCACTGTGGCCAGATCGTCGCGCTCGAGGAAGGGGACCAACTGCTTGACCAGCCGTAGATGATAAAAAGCTGACCTTGCAATGGCTGCCACCTGGGCCCCTATCGTTAGTGAGGGGTCCAGTAGCACTCCCAAACTCCTAACCTCCGACGCTGGCACCAACGGTGCCCCATCGAAGGTCGGGAGTGGGATCCCCACCCCCAGACCGCTTCGGCCTAGACACAGGACCTCCGTCTTTGTCGGATTCAATTTCAGCTGACTCTGCCTGAGTCAACCAGCCACAGCTTGCAATGCCAGGTCCAGATTACCCGGGCTGGAGTCCGACTGGCCACCCATCAACAGATAGAGCTGGGTATCATCTGCATATTGATGACACCCAAGCCCATACCTCTGGGCTATCTGGGCGAGGGGGCGCATATAGATGTTGAACAGCATGGGGGAAAGCACTGCCCCCTGCGGGACCCCACAAGTCAGTGGATGTTTGCAGGAGAGCTGCTCCCCCACTGCCACCCTCTGTCCCTGATCAAGGAGAAACGAGAAAAGCCATTGCAAGGCTGACCCCTGGATCCCAGTATCGGCGAGGTGGCGGGTCAGTAGCCGATGGTTGACCATGTCGAACGCCACCGACAGGTCCAACAACATCAGCACCGCCGTACCGCCTCGATCCAGATGCCTTCAGAGGTCATCCGCGAGGGCGACCAGCACCATCTCCGTCCCATGGCCTGCCCGAAAGCCGGACTGGAAGGGATCCAATACAGAGGCGTCATCCAAATAGCTCTGTAACTGATCCGCAACCGCTTTCTCGATCAGCTTACCCAAATAGGGTAAGTTAGATACCGGCCGATAGTTGGTCAATTCGGCCGGATCCAATGATGGTTTTTTTAGGAGGGGGCGTACCACAGCCTCCTTTAGGGCACTCGGGAATGTCCCTTTTTCAAGGGACGTGTTGACAATCTCCCTCAGCGTCCCACATACTCCAGCATGGCTTGCTTTAATTAGCCATGATGGGCACGGATCGAGTCGGCAGGTAGTTGGGTGGACCAGAGGGAGCAACTTGTCAGCCTCTTCCAGGCAGAGTGGGCTGAAATGATCCAAAACATGACCAAAAGACGTGCTTGGAGCCTCCAGTTCTGCTACTGTATCAACTGTGGCAGGGAGGTCTCGGTGGAGTGCCAAGATTTTATCTGCGAAAAAGTGCCCAAATGCCTCACAGCCAATAGCCAATTCCCTATCGTTTGGTCTGCTTGTCGGCAGAGTTGTCAGTGATCGAATCATCCTAAACAATTGGGCTGGGCAGGAACTCGCAGATGCTATCTCAGCCGCATAGAATGCTTTCTTCATAGCTTTGACAGCCATCTCATAGGCTTTCATAAATGTCCTATAAGATGTTCTTGACGCCTCGTCGGGAGCGCGACGCCACCACCTCTCTAGTCGTCTGAGTGCTCGCTTCATTTCCCTCAACTCGCCCGTGTACCATGGGGCAAGTCGAGAGCGAGGACGCAGAGGACGCCGGGGAGCAATCTTGTTGATGGCCGCCGAAAGACGATGTTGCCAGTCCTCTACCTGCTCATCTAACGAGCCACCAGGGGGCATCGGAGCCCGCAGGGCTTCCTGGAATCGGATTGGATCCATTTGGCTCCGTGGACGAGCTAAAATCTGCTCGCCACCCAAACAGGTTTGGAGTGACAAGTTCACCCAGGCCTTCAGAGTCTGGTGGTCCGACCATGGTACAGTCATAGCTGTAATCCGGTCCACCGTAACCCCCGCCGCAAAAATCAAGTCAAGCGTGTGACCAGCTCTGTGCGTGGGAGTCGTAACAAACTGGGTAAGTCCCAGTGCCGCCATGGACGACACTAGGTCCCTTGCCTGTGTGGAGGTCACGTCTTCGGCATGGACGTTGAAATCGCCCAGGATTAACAGCCTGGGGTGCTCAAGCGCCCAGCCTGATACGGCCTCCAGCAGGGATGGCAAGCTGTCTGCTGGTGCGTTGGGTGGTCGGTACACCAGCCAAACAGCTAAACTTACCCCGGCATCCCAAACAAAGCCGACACACTCCATGCCCACAAGATTCCATGGCGGTAGCGCCCTGAAGGTGTAACCCTCCCGGATGAGCAACGCCACACCTCCCCCCCCACCCCTGAGTCCGGGACTGGTGAAGGACCGAGAACCCAGGTGGTACCATTTGGGAGAGAGAGACAGTCTCCCCCTCCTGCACCCAGGTCTCGGTCATGCATGCCAGGTCCACATCCTGCTCGGCCACAAAGTCGTAGAGGATTCTGGTCTTGTTATTTATGGACCTGGCATTACACATCATCAGTGTCGGAGTGGGGTTCTGTTTCCTAGCCCCACAACCTACTACTTTCGGGATGGGACACAGATTGGAAGGGGACCGAGCCCATCTATGTCTCCGTCCCCTTCCCTCCCTCCATCTGTTCCCACCGCCATACCTCCCTTTCCCCAGGAGCACCGGGATCCCCTGATTGTCCATGAGCCCGCCGGCGGCCTTTGCCAGTTAGCCTCAGTCACCATTGGGCACACACACAACAGATGAAACTGCTACTCCGCCTTTCCCCCACTAGTCATCCTATAAGGATAATGCTAGAAATCCAATTCGGCTACTCAGTTTAGTTAAAAAGAGGCCCTATCAGCAGAGCTAACACTTCATGCTATGCTGCTCATTAAAACCTATTTCCCATCCAATCCCAAAAGAATACCCCACCTAACACTACCTAACTAATCTAATATAACACCAAATTTAAGGGGAGGGAACAACTACATCCAATATCTAAGGGCCACTATTATTAACTATGCACTATACTACCTAACTAATACTACTAGCTATGGAATAATAAATAAATCAGATGGTAGATCAACTCCCAACTCTGGGCTCTACCTCTCAGCCAACTGGCTAACTTCTGTGACTGGACAAATGTTCTTCTCTCAGGGGCAAACAGTCCAAATGCAGCCAGCCCGTTTGTTGACTCCGTCTTCATCTCCTCCATCCTCTAATGGTTACAGACTGCAGAGTTGCCCGATAGTATACCTGCCGTCTTCTAAATAATCTCAGGTCGTCCTGAGGTCCAGTCAAGGTCCAAAAGCCGGACCGAGAGCCACGCTCAAACTCGCCCACAGCAGCACTGGGCGGGGCCGGCCAGCATCGGGACACTTCGAAAGACTCCGAGGCCACCTGATCTGTCCGGGATGACACCCCCCCCCCCCCGCTGGGTATTACACTCGCCTGCAGCAGCACTGGGCGGGGCCAGCCAGTATCGGGGAATTCTGGAAAACTCCAAGGCCTCTCGATCCATCTGGGATGACACCCCCCCGCTAGCTACTATACCGAGAGGGCGCAGACACTCCCAGCGTTCCCTGGTAGTCACTCAGGTGGCGAGACAAGAGCTGTGTTTGTTAATGGCCACAGCTGCAGCAGAGACACAGCAACAGCCGCGGTGGTTCTCATCGACGCCCCAAGGTCTCTGAGGGGGCAGGAAGACCGGCAGCAAACCCGAAGGCGAGCCCGTCATTCTCCGATGTTCCGAGTATCCCTCAAATCCCGAGGGGGAAGGCGGAGAGCACAATGCAGGTCCAAAGACCAAGGCCCCCATCGAATCCCAGGGGGAGAGATGAAAAGCCCAATGCAGGTCCGAGATCCAAGGGTCGCCACTGCGCTCAACGCACCTCGCACTGGGCCACCGCCCACGTCACACGCGCGACTCCGATACTGTAGTCCGTTTTCAGGGCCGACACCACGCCCACTGCTTCCCAGGTCGAAGTTCCAAAAAGCCGGAGGAGGCAAATCTTGGCAACAGGCCAAACCATACAATGAAATGAAGCCACCTTCTATACAGCTAGAGGAAAGAGGTGCCCCAGAATGCTGCTCAGTGGGATTCCTCAGGAGTAACGCCGAAAGTCATTTTTTGTAACAAACTATTACAATTTACAATCCAATGTATTTCTTGTATTGTATTCATTGATTACTCTTTTCTATGATCTGTTGGTTACATGACAGTGATATTTCTAGGTTTTACAAAGAGATATCAATACAGTCTCAGTTATCACTCCTTGTACAACCAATTCCAAAATCTGATGAATGTATGTCTTGCATTCAATGTTATTGCTCTTACAGTTGATATATCATGCTTTTATATGGTTGAGTACATATGCAATGAAATGAAGCCACCTTCTATATAGCCAGAGGAAAAAGGTGCCCCATACTGCCACTCAGTGGAATTCCTCGGGAGTAACACCAAAAGTCATTTTGTGTAACAAACTATTACAATTTACAATCCAAGCTATTTCTTTTATTGTATTCATTGATTACTCTTTTCTATGATCTGTTGGTTACATGACAGTGATATTTCTAGGTTTTACAAAGTGATATCAATACAATGTCAGTTATCACTCCTTGTACAACCAACTTCAAAATCTGATGTATATATGGTGCCATTCAATATTATTGCTCTTACAGTTGATATATCATGCTTTTATATGGTTGAGTTCATATACAATGAAATGAAGCCACCTTCTATACAGCTAGAGGAAAGAGGTACCCAGAATGCCGCTTAGTGGGATTCCTCAGGAGTAACGCCAAAAGTCATTTCTTGTAACAAACTATCAGAATTTAAAATCAAACGTATTTCTTGTATAGTATTCATTCATTAATCTTCTGTGATCTCTTGGTTAGATGAAAGTGATATTTCTAGTTTTTACAAAGTGATATCAATATAGTGTCAGCGATAATCAATATATTTCTAGGTTTTAGAAAGTGATATCAATACAGTGTCAATTATCACTCCTTGTACAACCAACTTCAAAAGCTGATCTATATATGTGTTGCATTCAATGTTATTGGTCTTACAGTTGATATATCATGCTTATATATGGTTGAGTTCACATACAATGAAATGAAGCCACCTTCTATATAGCTAGAGGAAAGAGGTGCCCCAGAATGCCGCTCAGTGGGATTCCTCGGGAGTAACTCCGAAAGTCATTTTTAGTTACAAACTATTACAATGTACAATCCAATGTATTTTTTAATTGTATTCATTAATTTCTCTTTTCGATTATCAGTTGTTTACATGACAGTGATATTTCTAGGTTTTACAAAGAGATATCAGTACAGTGTCAGTTATCACTCCTTGTACAACCAACTACAAAATCCGATGAATGTATGTCTTGCATTCAATGTTATTGCTCTTACAGTTGATATATCATGCTTTTATATGGTTGAGTACATATACAATGAAATGAAGCCACCTTCTATATAGCTAGAGGAAAAACGTTCCCCATACTGCCACTCAGTGGAATTCCTCGGGAGTAACGCCAAAAGTCGTTTTTTGTAACAAACTATTACAATTTACAATCCAATCTATTTCTTGTATTGTATTCATTGATTACTCTTTTCTATGATCTGTTGGTTAGATGAGAGTGATATCTCTAGGTTTTACAAAGAAATATCAATACAATGTCCGTTATCACTCCTTGTACAACCAACTTCAAAATCTGATATATATATGTGTTGCATTCAATATTATTGCTCTTACAGTTGATATATCATGCTTTTATATGGTTGAGTTCATATACAATGAAATGAAGCCACCTTCTATACAGCTAGAGGAAAGAGATGCCCCAGAATGCTGCTCAGTGGGATTCCTCGGGAGTAACGCCGAAAGTCATTTTTTGAAACAAACTATCACGATTTACAATCAAACGTATTTCTTGTATAGTATTCATTCATTAATCTTCTGTGATCTCCTGGTTAGATGAAAGTGATACTTCTAGGTTTTACAAAGTGATATCAATACAGTGTCAGTTATCACTCCTTGTACAACCAACTTCAAAATCTGATGTATATATGTGTTGCATTCAATGTTATTGCTCTTACAGTTGATATATCATGCTTATATATGGTTGAGTTCATATACAATGAAATGAAGCCACCTTCTATACTGCTAGAGGAAAAAGGTGCCCCAGAATGCCGCTCAGTGGGATTCCTCAGGAGTAACGCCGAAAGTCATTTTTTGTAACAAACTATCAGAATATACAATCAAACCTATTTCTTGTATAGTATTCATTTATTACTCTTTTCTATGATCAGTTGGTTAGATGAAAGTGATATTTCTTGGTTTTACAAAGTGATATCAATACAGTGTCAGTTATCACTCCTTGTACAACCAACTTCAAAATCTGATGAATGTATGTCTTGCATTCAATGTTATTGCTCTTACAGTTGATATATCATCCTTATATACGGTTGAGTTCATATACAATGAAATGAAGTTTGTAGTACAAGGAGTGATAACTAGGAGTGATCACTTTGTAAAACCTAGAAATTTCACTCTCATCTAACCAACTGATCATGGAAAAGAGTAATAAATGAATAGTATACAAGAAATAGGTTTGATTGTAAATTCTGATAGTTTCTTACAAAAAATGACTTTCGGCGTTACTCCTGAGGAATCCCACTGAGCAGCATTTTGGGGTACCTCTTTCCTCTAGCTGTATAGAAGGTGGCTTCATTTCATTGTATATGAAACCATATAAAAGCATGATATATCAACTGTAAGAGCAATAACATTGAATGCCACACATATATGTACATCAGATTTTGAAGTTGGTTGTACAAGGAGGGATAACTGAGCTCCCGGGCACCTGGCAAAGCCATGGCTCCCGTGGGCTGCTTTGCCGCCTCGCCGGATGCGAGGCAGCAACTGACGCACTGCCGCGCATCTCAGAGCAGGCGGGGGCGGGGCTTGCTCTATAAGAGCCTGCGCCCCGCTCCCGCCTTGTCCGTTGCTCCGCGTGCTCGCTTGGAAGGGAGCACGCAGTCAGAGCTTCGGAGCAGTCGGGCCTACCTTTGTGAGGCCTAGAGGATGGCGTCGAAGTCCGGGAGCGAGCGGCGGCAGTCTTTGAGGAGTGTGGCTTCTTGTCGACGGCAGCGGCACGAAAGCGGCGGCGGGGAGCTGGTGGAGGCTACTGGCTGCCTCGTATTAGCGGCGGCGGCGGCATTACTGGCGGCCAGGCGGCAGCCTGAGCCTCGCAGCGTGGAGGCTAGAATTCAGGGTCGGCATTTCGGGTGGCGGGGCAGCCGCGGCTTTCTGCTGCTGGGTTTTGCACCCCCCTGCAAAGAGTCGAGGGATCTCTTTGTCCTCGGGCCTGTGCTGAGGCTCGGAGGACTGTGGAATGGCGAGGGGCCATGGTGACGGGTTCGGGCATGGCTCCGGGTGCCGCGGCGGCGTGGGCTCCTGTGGGCGAGAGGCGTGACATCTTCAGGTGGCTTCTCGGCCCGGTCCTCCCCCACACGAGTGTCGGGCACGGCTTCTTGGCCCGGCCCCCACCCTCCGGCGATTGTCGGGTGCGGCTTCTTCTGTCTGCCGTGTCGGCGCTGGGCGGCTTAGGGCTCCCTGCTCCCTTTAGTCGCGTTGCTGGGTGTGGATTGGCCGTGGAGGTGGGTTTTCGGCTTGGGCTCCTGGGGGCGAGAGGCAGTGGCAGCGGGTGGCGGCTTCCCGGCCCGGCCCCCGATTGCTGAGGGTGTTTTTTCCCAGCTTTTCACTGCACCCCCTCTTCCCCCCAGTAGCTGCTGCTATCCCAAGGCTGGGGGAGCATTTGGCGGCCGTTAGACATTTGAGCGCCCACCCCTCCCCCGACTGCGGGGGGTAACGGTTGGACAGTTGTTGCGGTGGCTGAGCAGCGAGGGTGGCTTGGAGAAGCGGCTGAGGAGAGTCTCGTGGCGGCAGCAGTCTCCCGGTTTGGCTGATGTTGGGTGGGGGTGGATTTTGGCATCTTTCTCCCCATTGCGGCAGCGGTGCAGTTTGGCCACCTTGTGAGGCAGCCTTGCGAGGCACGATCATTAGGCGCCCCTTCCACTCTATTTTACAGTCGCTGCACAGTGGGAGTGTGTTTAAGCGCCCTCCCCCATTTTGTGTCACTAGGTTCGGCTTCTGCTCACTACGTTCCTGTGGTGTAGGTTCCCTGGGGCATAGTGGCTTCACTAGGGTGATAGCAGGCTCGGGCAAGGGTGAATTGTCTCTGGGCCGTTGTCCCCCTGACATTCTCTTTTGCCTGGGGGGAAGCCATTTGCTTAAGGACGTGTGCTTCATTGCAGGCGGCCATTTTGTGTTCAATCAGGCCCAGATTCCCTGGGCCCTTGTTTGGCGGCCATCTTTGGTGAGGCAAGGGCCTACTAAGTTAGGGCGGCCATTTTGAGAGGGTCTGCTTCTCTCAGCGACGGCCATTTTAGACAAACCTTTAGTCTGTCATTTTCTCCCAATTGTACTATGTGAAGAAATTTGTTTTCTAAATTAATTATCAGTGTCCAATTTCAGACCGGGTTCTAGAAGGCTCCTAAGAAAGGACAAGGCAAAGATAAGGGGAAGCAACCTGCTCCCAAGAGGCCTTCTGCTCACCCAGATCCAGTTATCCCGCCTGACGACGATGACGTTGAGGATACGGTGAATGTGGCTATCTTGCAGCGGCTTGCGGCTCTGGAAAGGGAATGTGGTGTGCAGCATAGTGACATTACGGCTGGCGGGGGATCTAACCTCTCTTTTCAAGCTCAGGTTCTTGCTCGCCTGGCTTTTCTTGAAGACAAGAAGGAGGCTGCCGCATTTGGACGCGGAGGGGAGTCGTCATCAGAGAGGCCTGGGCTAAGCTCTGGGAGCCAGCAAATGGCATTGTATACCGCTCCTTTGGAGCACGGAGGTAAGGAGGTTGGGGCTGTTGGACACTGGCCATGGGGCCCTGGTTTTCAGGGCTATGCTGCAAATCACACTGTTCCTTCTCCTTGGCCATATCCTTCACCTAATGCTCCATCTTTTTCAGCTTGGGGTTCCCCTGCGCCAAGTACAGGATACTCTGGCTGGAATGGTTTGTCTTATGACTCCGTGCCACCTGGAGCTATACCAAGTGGGGATACAGATCTTCCTCTTGGAGATCATTTGTCTACTGCCACGAGGGAAAAAATCATTAGAGGGGAGTATGTAGATGTCTTTGGTCTTCTCTATCGTGAGATGGAGAAGAAGGACAAAGACAATTTGGAGGACCATGAAAAAGAACGTTTAAAGCGGCGGGTGGTAGATAGGACCTGGGCCAACTGGTTTCCTGGCTACCTTATTTATGTTGCCATCATAGTGTGACACCAGCCTTGGAGGGCATCAGCAATGATTCAGTATCTGGACATTGTTTATAAAGCCTATGTAGATTATCCAAGGCTGGCTTGGTTGCAGTATGATGAAGAGTTCAGGCAAAGGGCTGCCATGAACCCAGCCATGCGTTGGGATAAAATTCATCCCAGTTTATGGCTTCCGATTATGTCCCCTAACCGGTCAGCATGGGGTGAGCGGTCGCACAGTGGCCACTCCATTAAGAAGGCTAATGTGCAGTCAGGTCCCCGCATTCAGGTGGGGCAGGCGGTTCAGCGACGCCCACTTTGCTGGGAGTTTACCTCCCAAGGGACCTGTAGCCGGAAATCTTGTTCCTTCCGTCACGAGTGCCCCCTCTGCGCTGGGCCCCATGCATTGTCACATTGCCTTCTTCCGAAGGGTTGGGGAGGTGGAAAGGGGGGACAGAGCCCCGGAGGCAAAGGGAAATTCTTTCCTCCTCCTGACAAAGGGACCCAGCCCGATTAATTTGAAGGTTTTAGGGCATTGGCTAAGCATTTATCCCAGGACTTTAGACCGGGCCTATCTCTTGCGCGGTTTTACTTTTGGTTTTTGAATTCATTTTTAGGGAACTAGGGCTCCTTATTTAGGGCCGAATTTGAAATCGGTCCAAGGTATGGAGCATGTGGTTCGTGAAAAGATAGATAAGGAGGGCAGGGAAGGTAGGGTCCTAGTACCATTTAATTCACCCCCAGTTGTTAACCTAAGAGTTTCCCCGTTGGGAATTGTGCCTAAGAAGGCACTGGGTGACTTTTGCCTCATTCATCATCTCTCCTACCCTTGTGGGGAGTCGGTGAATGATGCTATACCTGGAGAGTTATGTTCTGTTAAATATACTTCCTTCGACCAGGCCATACGGGTAGTTCGCCTCTGTGGCAGGGGGGCTGAATTGGCAAAGTGCGACATAAAGTCAGCCTTCCGCCTCCTCCCAGTCTGTTCAGAGGATTTTGAGCTGCTCGGATTTGCCTTTGAGGGTAAGTTTTACAGGGACCGGGCCCTGCCCATGGGCTGCTCCATGTCCTGTTCTGCTTTCGAGAGGTTCAGTTCCTTTTTGGAATGGGCCTTGAGACTCAGGACGGGGTTTTTGCAGTACCACCCATTACCTTGATTTTCTTTTGGTGGGCAGGCAAGGGTCCGGCCAGTGTCGCTTTTTGCTGTCCAGTTTTATTGAGCTAGCTCGGGAGCTAGGAGTTCCACTCGCTCAGGAAAAAACTGAGGGCCCGACAACCACGTTAATCTTTCTGGGGATAGAGATAGATACCGCCGGGCAATGCTGTGGCTGCCCCTGGCTAAATTGGAGGCTTTGCAAGGACGGTTGGCAGAGGTGTAACGCCGAAAGTCATTTCTTGTAACAAACTATCAGAATTTAAAATCAAACGTATTTCTTGTATAGTATTCCTTCATTAATCTTCTGTGATCTCTTGGTTAGATGAAAGTGATATTTCTAGTTTTTACAAAGTGATATCAATATAGTGTCAGTGATAATCAATATATTTCTAGGTTTTAGAAAGTGATATCAATACAGCAGGGGTCCTCAAACTTTTTAAACAGGGGGCCAGTTCACTGTCCCTCAGACCGTTAGAGGGCCGGACTATAGTTTTTTTAAAAAACTATGTACCTGGCTTCAGTCTGAATCAATTACATACCGATGGAATACTCTGGAGGGACTGTGTTTCAGCTATCAAGAAAAGAATGTTAAAACTGACTCTGTTGAACAAGCGAAAGTTTTTTTGGAAAAATGCAAGAAAAAGAAAAAAGAGAGAGACTCAGACGATTCGCTAGCACAGCAGGAAAGTATATATGGCTTGGATAGCTCAGAAAGCGAAGAAGAAAACTCAGACTCGGAGAAGGGAGCTTGGCTCCCAAACCCATGGAAGAGACCAAAAAGAAAAGAAGAGGACAAAAGAAGAAATAAACTTTGCATTGTTGTTAAATGTCGAGCACTAAGTACATGGTAATGGAAAATAAGCGTGCTCCAAAGTTATGTGTACCAGCAAAGCAGCTATGTGATTTTTAGAAGCAGTAACATATGTAACTAGTTAAACCAAGATTTTTTGTTTCTCAAACTGATTAATCTACTAAAAATGATTATTTTATTCAGCATTTTCTGTATAAGGTAATTTAGTATAGAATTTAGCATATAGATGTAGAAATAGATGTAAAATCAATAAAATTTTATTTAAAAAAAAAAAACTATGAACAAATTCCTATGCACACGGAACATATCTTATTTTGAAGTAAAAAAAACAAAATGGGAACAAATACAATATTTAAAATGAAGAACAAGTAAAGTTAAAAAGGCACCCTTGATGGGGCTGTTTTCTTTCCCTCTCCGAAGAAACAAAGAACTCGGCATCCACACAAACTTTTTAAGGCAGCAAGCCCCCAGCTGCTTCTCCCTGAAACTCCACTACTGCAGGCATCATGATGGGAAAGAGAAACCTCTCTCTCTCTCTCTCTCTCCCCCCCTCCGATTCCCAGCAGCACAAAAAGCCTAAAAAAAGACCCCCGCCCGGCTCTTGGGACTGGCGCAGGTCTCCTAGCCGGCTGAGAGGCCTCTCAGCCAGCAAGGAGACTTGGGGCCAGCTGGAGTGCCTGCCACCCCACACTTACCCTCTTCCAGTCTTCCTTTTGCCTCCTCCTGGCTGACTGGAAACAGAGGGGCGGGGCTTTGTCATGTGGCCCGCGACGAGTCGGCTGCGATTTTTCCGCTGCTTTGTGTGCTGCTGGGAATTGGAGGACAGGCAGTGGCACACCTGGCGGGCCAGAAAAATGCACTCGACAGGCCGCATGTGGCCCGCGGGCCGTAGTTTGAGGACCCCTGCAATACAGTGTCAGTTATCACTCCTTGTACAACCAACATCAAAATCTGATGTATATATGTGTTGCATTCAATGTTATTGCTCTTACAGTTGATATATCATGCTTATATATGGTTGAGTTCATATACAATGAAATGAAGCCACGTTCTATACCCCTAGAGGAAAGAGATGCCCCAGAATGCCGCTCAGTGGGATTCCTCGGGAGTAACGCAGAAAGTCATTTCTTGTAACAAACTATCAGAATTTACAATAAAACCTATTTCTTGTATAGTATTCATTTATTACTCTTTTCCATTGTCAGTTATTTAGATGAAAGTGATATTTCTAGGTTTTACAAAGTGATATCAATACAGTGTCAGTTATCACGCCTTGTACAACGAACTTCAAAATGTGATGTATATATGTGTTGCATTCAATGTTATTGCTCTTACAGTTGATATATCATTCTTTTATACGGTTGAGTACATATACAATGAAATGAAGCCACCTTCTATATAGCTAGAGGAAACAAGTGCCCCATTATGGCACGCATTGGAATTCCTCTGGAGTAACACCGAAACTCATTTTTTGAAACAAACCATTACAATTTACAATCCAATCTATTTCTTTTATTGTATTCATTAATTATTTTTTCTATGATCTGTTCGTTACATGACAGTGATATTTCTAGGTTTTACAAAGAGATATCATTACAGTGTCAGTTATCACTCCTTGTACTACAAACTTCAAACTCTGATGATTGAATGTCTTGCATTCAATGTTATTGCTCTTACACTTAATATATCTTGCTTTTATATGGTTGAGTACATATGCAATGAAATGAAGCCACCTGCTATATAGCTAGAGGAAAATGGTGCCCCATACTGCCACTCAGTGGAATTCCTCGGGAGTAACGCGAAAAGTCATTTTTTGTAACAAACTATTACAATTTACAATCCAATGTATTTCTTGTATTGTATTCATTAATTACAATCCAATCTATTTCTTTTATTGTATTGATTGATTGCTCTTTTCTATGATCTGTTCGTTACATGACAGTGATATTTCTAGGTTTTACAAAGAGATATCAATACAGTCAGTTATCACTCCTTGTACAACCAATTTAAAAATCTGATGAATATATGTCTTGCATTCAATGTTATTGCTCTTACAGTTGATATATCATGCTTTTATATGGTTGAGTACATATGCAATGAAATGAAGCCAGCATCTATACAGCTCGAAGAAAATGGTGCCTCAGAATGCCGCTCAGTGGGATTCCTCGGGAGTAACCCCAACAGTCATTTTTTGTAACAAACTATTACAATTTACAATCCAATGTATTTCTTGTATTGTATTCATTAATTACAATTTTCTAAGATTTGTAGCTTACATGACAGTGATATTTCTAGGTTTTACAAAGAGATATCAATACAGTGTCAGTTATCACTCCTTGTACTACAATCTTTAAACTCTGATGAATATATGTCTAGCATTCAATTTTATTGCTCTTACAGTTGATATTTCATGCTTTATATGGTTGAGTACATATGCAATGAAATGAAGCCACCTTCTATATAGGTAGAGATAAAAAGTTCCCCCATACTGCCACAGTGGAATTCCTCGGGAGTAACGCTGAAAGTCATTTTTTTAAACAAACTATCACGATTTAATTCAAAACATACATTCATCAGATTGTGAAGTTGGTTGTACTAGGAGTGATAACTGACCCTGTGCTGATATCACTATGTAAAACCTAGAAATATCACAATCCTGTAACCAACAGATCATTGAAAAGAGTAATCAATGAATACTATACAAGAAATACATTGGATTCTAAATTATAATAGTTTGTAACACAAAATGACTTTCTGTGTTACTCTCGAGGAATCCCACTGAGTGGCAATATGGAGCACCTCTTTACTATAGTTGTATAGAAGGTGGCTTCATTTCATTGTATATGTACTCAACCGTATAAAACCATGATATAGCAACGGTAAGAGCAGTTACATTGAATGCAAAGACATACATTCATCAGATTTTGAAGTTGGTTGTACAAGGAGTGATAACTGACACTGTATTGATATCACTTTGTAAAACGTAGAAATTTCACTGTTGTCGAACCAAGAGATCATAAAAGAGTAATCAATGAATACTATACAAGAAATACATTGGATTGTAAATTGTAATAGTTTCTAACACAAAATGACTTTCTGTGTTACTCCCGAGGAATCCCACTGAGTAGCAGTATAGAGCACCTCTTTCCTCTAGCTGTATAGAAGGTGGCTTCATTTCATTGTATATGTACTCAATCATGTAATAGCATGATATAAGAGCAATTACATTGAATGCAAGAGATTCATTCTCAGATTTTGAAGTTGGTTGTACAAGGAGTGATAACTGACACTGTAATGATATCACTTGGTAAAACCTAGAAATATCACTATCCTATAACCAACAGATCATTGAAAAGAGTAATCAATGAATACTATACAAGAAATACATTGGATTGTAAATTGTAATAGTTTCTAACACAAAATGACTTTCTGTGTTACTCCCGAGGAATCCCACTGAGTGGCAGTATGGAGCACCTTTTTCCTCTAGCTGTATAAAAGGTGGCTTCATATAATTGTATATGTACTCAACTATATAAAAGCAAGTTATATCAAATGTAAGAGCAATTACATTGAATGCAAAACATACATTCATCAGATTTTGAAGTTGGTTGTACAAGGAGTGATAACTGACACTGTACTGATATCACTTGGTAAAACCTAGAAATATCACTATTCTGTAACCAAGAGATCATTGAAAAGAGTAATCAATGAATACTATATAAGAAATTGTAAATTGTAATAGTTTGTTACACAAAATGACTTTCTGCGTTACTCCCGAGGAATCCCACTGAGTGGCAGTATGGAGCACCTTTTTCTCTAGCTGTATAGAAGGTGACTTCATTTCATTGTATATTTACTCAACCATATAAAAGCATGATATAGCAAAGGTAAGAGCAGTTTCATTAAATGCCAGACATACATTCATCAGATTTTGAAGTTGGTTGGACAAGGAGTGGTTACTGACACTGTACTGATATCACTTGGTAAAACCTAGAAATATCACTATCCTATAATCAACAGATCATTGAAAGCAGTAATCAATAAATACTATAGAAGAAATTGTATATTGTAGTAGTTTTTTACACAAAATGACTTTCTACGTTACTCCCGAGGAATCCCACTGAGTGGCAGTATGGAGCATCTTTTTAGTATAGTTGTATAGAAGGTGGCTTCATTTCATTGTATATGTACTCAATCATGTAAAAGCATGATATATCAACTGTAAGAGCAATTACATTGAATGCAAGACATACATTCATCAGATTTTGAAGTTGGTTGAACAAGGAGTGGTAACTGACACTGTACTGATATTACTTGTAAAACCTAGAAATATCACTATCCTGTAATCAACAGATCACTGAAAAGAGTAATCAATGAATACTATACAAGAAATTGTATATTGTAATAGTTTGTTTCACAAAATGACTTTCTGCGTTACTCCCGAGGAATCCCACTGCGTGGCAGTATGGAGAACCTTTTTACTATAGTTGTATAGAAGGTGGCTTCATTTCATTGTATATGTACTCAGTCATGTAAAAGCATGATATAGCAACTGTAAGAGGAATTACATTGAATGCAGTGCTTACATTCATCAGATTTTGAAGTTGGTTGTGCAACGAGTGATAACTTACACTGTATTGATAATACTTTGTAAAACCTTGAAATTTCACTTTTGTCTAACCAAGAGATCGCAGAAGAGTAATCAATGAAAACTATACAGGAAATACATTGGATTGTAAATTGTAATAGTTTGTTACACAAAATGACTTTCTGCGTTACTCCCTAGGAATCCCACTGAGTGGCAGTATGGAGAACCTTTTTACTATAGTTGTATAGAAGGTGGCTTCATTTCATTGTATATGTACTCAGTCATGTAAAAGCATGATATAGCAACTGTAAGAGCAATTACATTGAATGCAGTGCTTACATTCATCAGATTTTGAAGTTGGTTGTGCAAGGAGTGATAACTGACAGTATATTGATATCACTTTGTAAAACCTAGAAATTTCACTGTTGTCTAACCAAGAGATCACAGTAGAGTACTCAATGAATACTATACAAGAAATACATTGGATTGTAAATTGTAATAGGTTGTTACATAAAATGAGTTTCTGCGTTACTCCCGAGGAATCCCACTGAGTGGCAGTATGGAGAACCTTTTTCCTCTAGCTGTATAGAAGGTGGCTTCATTTCATTGTATATGTAAACCATAAATAAGCATGATATATCATGAAATGTCACTGTTTCACCTAGAAATTTCACTGTTATCCAACCAAGAGATCGCAGAAAAGTAATCAATGAATACTATACAAGAAATACATTGGATTTTAAATTGTAATAGTTTGTTACACAAAATGACTTTCTGCGTTACTCCCGAGGAATCCCACTGAGTGGCAGTATGGAGCACCTTTTTATTATAGTTGTATAGAAGGTGGCTTCTTTTCATTGTATTTGTACTCAACCATATAAAAGCATGATATAGCAACTGTAAGAGCAGTTACATTGAATGCAAGACATACATTCATCAGATTTTGAAATTGGTTGTACAAGGAGTGATAACTGACAGTGTTTTGATATCACTTTGTAAAACCTAGAAATTTCACTGTTATCCAACCAAGAGATCGCAGAAGAGTAATCAATGAATACTATAAAAGGAATACATTGGATTGTAAATTGTAATAGTTTATTACACAAAATGATTTTCTGTGTTACTCCCGAGGAATCCCGCTGAGTGGCAGTATGGAGCACCTTTTTCCTCTAGCTGTATAGAAGGTGGCTTCATTTAATTGTATATGTACTCAACCATATAAAAGCAAGATATATCAAATGTAAGAGCAATTACATTGAATGCAAAACATACATTCATCAGATTGTGAAGTTGCTTGTACAAGGAGTGATAACTGACCCTGTGCTGATATCACTATGTAAAACCTAGAAATATCACAATCCTGTAACCAACAGATCATTGAAAAGAGTAATCAATGAATACTATACAAGAAATTGTAAATTGTATTAGTTTGTTACAGAAAATGACTTTCTGCATTACTCTCGAGGAATCCCACTGAGTGGCAGTATGCAGCACCTTTTTACTATAGTTGCATAGGAGGTGGCTTCATTTTATTGTGTATGTACTCAACCATATAAAAGCATGATATAGCAACTGTAAGAGCAGTTACAATGAATGCAAGACATACATTCATCAGATTTTCAAGTTGGTTGTACAAAAAGTGATAACTGACACTGTATTCATATCACTTTGTAAAACCTAGAAATTTCACTGTTGTCTAACCAAGTGATAGCAGAAGAGTAATCAATGAATACTATACAAGAAATACATTGGATTTTAAATTGTAATAGTTTCTAACACAAAATGACTTTCTGTGTTACTCCCGAGGAATCCCACAGAGTGGCAGTATGGAGCACCTTTTTCCTCTAGCTGTATAGAAGGTGGCTTCATTTCATTGTATATGTAAACCATATAAAAGCATAATATATCAACTGTAAGAGCAATTACATTGAATGCAAGACATATATTCATCAGATGTTGAAATTGGTTATACGAGGAGTGATAACTGACACTGTATTGATATCACTTTGTAAAACCTAGAAATTTCACTGTTGTCTAACCAAGAGATCGCAGAAGAGTAATCAATGAATACTATACAAGAAATACATTGGATTGTAAATTGTAATAGTTTCTAACACAAAATGACTTTCTGTGTTACTCCCGAGGAATCCCACTGAGTGGCAGTATGGAGCACCTTTTTCCTCTAGCTGTATAGAAGGTGGCTTCATATAATTGTATATGTACTCAACTACATAAAAGCAAGTTATATCAAATGTAAGAGCAATTACATTGAATGCAAAACATACATTCATCAGATTTTGAAGTTGGTTGTACAAGGAGTGATAACTGACACTGTACTGATATCACTTGGTAAAACCTAGAAATTTCACTATCCTGTAACCAAGAGATCATTGAAAAGAGTAATCAATGAATACTATACAAGAAATTGTAAATTGTAATAGTTTGTTACACAAAATGACTTTCTGCGTTACTCCCGAGGAATCCCACTGAGTGGCAGTATGGAGCACCTTTTTCTCTAGCTGTATAGAAGGTGACTTCATTTCATTGTATATTTACTCAACCATATAAAAGCATGATATAGCAAAGGTAAGAGCAGTTTCATTAAATGCCAGACATACATTCATCAGATTTTGAAGTTGCTTGGACAAGGAGTGGTAACTGACACTGTACTGATATCACTTGGTAAAACCTAGAAATATCACTATCCTATAATCAACAGATCATTGAAAACAGTAATCAATAAATACTATAGAAGAAATTGTATATTGTAGTAGTTTTTTACACAAAATGACTTTCTACGTTACTCCCGAGGAATCCCACTGAGTGGCAGTATGGAGCATCTTTTTACTATAGTTGTATAGAAGGTGGCTTCATTTCATTGTATATGTACTCAATCATGTAAAAGCATGATATATCAACTGTAAGAGCAATTACATTGAATGCAAGACATACATTCATCAGATTTTGAAGTTGGTTGAACAAGGAGTGGTAACTGACATGTACTGATATTACTTGTAAAACCTAGAAATATCACTATCCTGTAATCAACAGATCACTGAAAAGAGTAATCAATGAATACTATACAAGAAATTGTATATTGTAATAGTTTGTTTCACAAAATGACTTTCTGCGTTACTCCCGAGGAATCCCACTGCGTGGCATTATGGAGAACCTTTTTACTATAGTTGTATAGACGGAGGCTTCATTTCATTGTATATGTACTCAGTCATGTAAAAGCATGATATAGCAACTGTAAGAGCAATTACATTGAATGCAGTGCTTACATTCATCAGATTTTGAAGTTGGTTGTGCAACGAGTGATAACTTACACTGTATTGATAACACTTTGTAAAACCTTGAAATTTCACTTTTGTCTAACCAAGAGATCGCAGAAGAGTAATCAATGAAAACTATACAGGAAATACATTGGATTGTAAATTGTAATAGTTTGTTACACAAAATGACTTTCTGCGTTACTCCCGAGGAATCCCACTGAGTGGCAGTATGGAGAACCTTTTTACTATAGTTGTATAGAAGGTGGCTTCATTTCATTGTATATGTACTCAGTCATGTAAAAGCATGATATATCAACTGTAAGAGCAGTTACATTAAATGCAATACATACATTCATCAGATTTTGAAGTTGGTTGTACAAGGAGTGATAACTGACACTGTACTGATAACACTTTGTAAAACCTAGAAATATCACTATCCTGTAACCAACAGATCATTGAAAAGAGTAATCAATGAATACTATACAAGAAATTGTATATTGTAATAGTTTGTTACACAAAATGACTTTCTGCGTTACTCACGAGGAATCCCACTGAGTGGCAGTATGGAGCACCTTTTTACTATAGTTGTATAGAAGGTGGCTTCATTTCATTGTATATTTACTTAACCATATAAAAGCATGATATAGCAACTGTAAGAGCAGTTACATTGAATGCAAGACATTCATTCATCAGATTTTGAAGTTGGTTTTACAAGGAATGATAACTGACAGTGTTTTGATATCACTTTGTAAAACCTAGAAATTTCACTGTTATCCAACCAAGAGATCGCAGAAAAGTAATCAATGAATACTATACAAGAAATACATTGGATTTTAAATTGTAATAGTTTGTTACACAAAATGACTTTCTGCGTTACTCCCGAGGAATCCCACTGAGTGGCAGTATGGAGCACCTTTTTATTATAGTTGTATAGAAGGTGGCTTCTTTTCATTGTATTTGTACTCAACCATATAAAAGCATGATATAGCAACTGTAAGAGCAGTTACATTGAATGCAAGACATACATTCATCAGATTTTGAAATTGGTTGTACAAGGAGTGATAACTGACAGTGTTTTGATATCACTTTGTAAAACCTAGAAATTTCACTGTTATCCAACCAAGAGATCGCAGAAGAGTAATCAATGAATACTATACAAGAAATACATTGGATTGTAAATTGTAATAGTTTATTACACAAAATGATTTTCTGTGTTACTCCCGAGGAATCCCGCTGAGTGGCAGTATGGAGCACCTTTTTCCTCTAGCTGTATAGAAGGTGGCTTCATTTATTTGTATATGTACTCAACCATATAAAAGCAAGATATATCAAATGTAAGAGCAATTACATTGAATGCAAAACATACATTCATCAGATTGTGAAGTTGCTTGTACAAGGAGTGATAACTGACCCTGTGCTGATATCACTATGTAAAACCTAGAAATATCACAATCCTGTAACCAACAGATCATTGAAAAGAGTAATCAATGAATACTATACAAGAAATTGTAAATTGTATTAGTTTGTTACAGAAAATGACTTTCTGCATTACTCTCGAGGAATCCCACTGAGTGGCAGTATGCAGCACCTTTTTACTATAGTTGTATAGGAGGTGGCTTCATTTTATTGTATATGTACTCAACCATATAAAAGCATGATATAGCAACTGTAAGAGCAGTTACAATGAATGCAAGACATACATTCATCAGATTTTCAAGTTGGTTGTACAAAAAGTGATAACTGACACTGTATTCATATCACTTTGTAAAACCTAGAAATTTCACTGTTGTCTAACCAAGACATCGCAGAAGAGTAAACAATGAAATACATTGGATTGTAAATTGTAATAGTTTGTTACACAAAATCATTTTCTGTGTTACTCCCGAGGAATCCCACTGAGTGGCAGTATGGAGCACCTTTTTCCTCTAGCTGTATAGAAGGTGGCTTCATTTCATTGTATATGTACTCAATCATATAGAAACATGATATATCAACTGTAAGAGCAATTACATTGAATGCCAGAGATAGATTCATCAGATTTTGAAGTTGGTTGTACAAGGATTGATAACTGACACTGTACTGATATCACTTTGTAAAACCTAGAAATATCACTATCCTGTAACCAACAGATCATCGAAAAGAGTAATCAATGAATAGTATACAAGAAATTGTATACTGTAATAGTTTGTAACTCAAAATGACTTTCTGTGTTACTCCCGATGAATCCCACTGAGTGGCAATATGGAGCACCTCTTTACTATAGTTGTATAGAAGGTGGCTTCATTTCATTGTATATGTACTCAACCGTATAAAAGCATGATATAGCAACGGTAAGAGCAGTTACATTGAAAACAAAGACATACATTCATCAGATTTTGAAGTTGGTTGTACAAGGAGTGATAACTGACACTGTATTGATATCACTTTGTAAAACGTAGAAAATTCACTGTTGTCGAACCAAGAGATCATAGAAGAGTAATCAATGAATACTATACAAGAAATACATTGGATTGTAAATTGTAATAGTTTCTAACACAAAATGACTTTCTGTGTTACTCCCGAGGAATCCCACTGAGTGGCAGTATAGAGCACCTTTTTCCTCTAGCTGTATAGAAGGTGCCTTCATTTCATTGTATATGTACTCAATCATGTAATAGCATGATATAAGAGCAATTACATTGAATACAAGAGATTCATTCTCAGATTTTGAAGTTGGTTGTACAAGGAGTGATAACTGACACTGTACTGATATTACTTTGTAAAACCTAGAAATATCACTATCCTATAATCAACAGATCATTGAAAAGAGTAATCAATGAATACTATACAAGAAATTGTATATTGTAATAGTTTGTTACACAAAATGACTTTCTGCGTTACTCACGAGGAATCCCACTGAGTGGCAGTATGGAGCACCTTTTTACTATAGTTGTATAGGAGGTGGCTTCATTTTATTGTATATGTACTCAACCATATAAAAGCATGATATAGCAACTGTAAGAGCAGTTACAATGAATGCAAGACATACATTCATCAGATTTTCAAGTTGGTTGTACAAAAAGTGATAACTGACACTGTATTCATATCACTTTGTAAAACCTAGAAATTTCACTGTTGTCTAACCAAGTGATAGCAGAAGAGTAATCAATGAATACTATACAAGAAATACATTGGATTTTAAATTGTAATAGTTTCTAACACAAAATGACTTTCTGTGTTACTCCCGAGGAATCCCACAGAGTGGCAGTATGGAGCACCTTTTTCCTCTATCTGTATAGAAGGTGGCTTCATTTCATTGTATATGTAAACCATATAAAAGCATAATATATCAACTGTAAGAGCAATTACATTGAATGCAAGACATATATTCATCAGATGTTGAAATTGGTTATACGAGGAGTGATAACTGACACTGTATTGATATCACTTTGTAAAACCTAGAAATTTCACTGTTGTCTAACCAAGAGATCGCAGAAGAGTAATCAATGAATACTATACAAGAAATACATTGGATTGTAAATTGTAATAGTTTCTAACACAAAATTACTTTCTGTGTTACTCCCGAGGAATCCCACTGAGTGGCAGTATGGAGCACCTTTTTCCTCTAGCTGTATAGAAGGTGGCTTCATATAATTGTATATGTACTCAACTATATAAAAGCAAGTTATATCAAATGTAAGAGCAATTACATTGAATGCAAAACATACATTCATCAGATTTTGAAGTTGGTTGTACAAGGAGTGATAACTGACACTGTACTGATATCACTTGGTAAAACCTAGAAATATCACTATCCTGTAACCAAGAGATCATTGAAAAGAGTAATCAATGAATACTATACAAGAAATTATAAATTGTAATAGTTTGTTACACAAAATGACTTTCTGCGTTACTCCCGAGGAATCCCACTGAGTGGCAGTATGGAGCACCTTTTTCTCTAGCTGTATAGAAGGTGACTTCATTTCATTGTATATTTACTCAACCATATAAAAGCATGATATAGCAAAGGTAAGAGCAGTTTCATTAAATGCCAGACATACATTCATCAGATTTTGAAGTTGGTTGGACAAGGAGTGGTAACTGACACTGTACTGATATCACTTGGTAAAACCTAGAAATATCACTATCCTATAATCAACAGATCATTGAAAACAGTAATCAATAAATACTATAGAAGAAATTGTATATTGTAGTAGTTTTTTACACAAAATGACTTTCTACGTTACTCCCGAGGAATCCCACTGAGTGGCAGTATGGAGCATCTTTTTACTATAGTTGTATAGAAGGTGGCTTCATTTCATTGTATATGTACTCAATCATGTAAAAGCAAGTTATATCAAATGTAAGAGCAATTACATTGAATGCAAAACATACATTCATCAGATTTTGAAGTTGGTTGTACAAGGAGTGATAACTGACACTGTACTGATATCACTTGGTAAAACCTAGAAATATCACTATCCTGTAACCAAGAGATCATTGAAAAGAGTAATCAATGAATACTATACAAGAAATTGTAAATTGTAATAGTTTGTTACACAAAATGACTTTCTGCGTTACTCCCGAGGAATCCCACTGAGTGGTAATATGGAGCACCTTTTTACTATGGTTGTATAGAAGGTGGCTTCATTTCATTGTATATGTACTCATCCATATAAAAGCAAGATATATCAAACGTAAGAGCAATTACATTTAATTCAAGACATACATTCATCAGATTGTGAAGTTGGTTGTACAAGGAGTGATAACTGACCCTGTGCTGATATCACTATGTAAAACCTAGAAATATCACAATCCTGTAACCAACAGATCATTGAAAAGAGTAATCAATGAATACTATACAAGAAATATATTGGATTGTAAATTATAATAGTTTGTAACACAAAATGACTTTCTGTGTTACTCCCGAGGAATCCCACTGAGTGGCAATATGGAGCACCTCTTTACTATAGTTGTATAGAAGGTGGCTTCATTTCATTGTATATGTACTCAACCGTATAAAAGCATGATATAGCAACGGTAAGAGCAGTTACATTGAAAGCAAAGACATACATTCATCAGATTTTGAAGTTGGTTGTACAAGGAGTGATAACTGACACTGTATTGATATCACTTTGTAAAACGTAGAAAATTCACTGTTGTCGAACCAAGAGATCATAGAAGAGTAATCAATGAATACTATACAAGAAATACATTGGATTGTAAATTGTAATAGTTTCTAACACAAAATGACTTTCTGTGTTACTCCCGAGGAATCCCACTGAGTGGCAGTATAGAGCACCTTTTTCCTCCAGCTGTATAGAAGGTGGCTTCATTTCATTGTATATGTACTCAGTCATGTAATAGCATGATATAAGAGCAATTACATTGAATGCAAGAGATTCATTCTCAGATTTTGAAGTTGGTTGTACAAGGAGTGATAACTGATACTGTACTGATATCACTTTGTAAAACGTAGAAATTTCACTATTGTCTATTCAAGAGATCACAGAACAGTAATTAATGAATACTATACAAGAAATTGTATGTTGTAATAGTTTGTTACACAAAATGACTTTCTGCGTTACTCCCGAGGAATCCCACTGAGTGGCAGTATTTACTATAGTTGTATAGAAGGTGGCTTCATTTCATTGTATATGTAAACCATATAAAAGCATGATATATCAACTGTAAGAGCAATTACATTGAATGCAAGACCAACATTCATCAGATTTTGAAATTGGTTATACAAGGAGTGATAACTGACACTGTATAGATTTCACTTTGTAAAACGTAGAAATTTCACTGTTGTCTAACCAAAAGATCACAGAAGAGTAATCAATGAATACTCTACAAGAAATACATTGGATTTTAAATTGTAATAGTTTGTAACACAAAATGACTTTCTGTGTTACTCTCGAGGAATCCCACTGAGTGGCAGTATGGAGCACCTTTTTACTATAGTTGTATAGAAGGTGGCTTCATTTCATTGTATATGTACTCAACCGTATAAAAGCATGATATAGCAACGGTAAGAGCAGTTACATTGAATGCAAGACATACACTCATCAGATTTTGAAGTTGGTTGTACAAGGAGTGATAACTGACACTGTATTGATATCACTTTGTAAAACCTAGAAATTTCACTGTTTTCTAACCAAGACATCGCAGAAGACTAAACAATGAAATACATTGGATTGTAAATTGTAATAGTTTGTTACACAAAATGATTTTCTGTGTTACTCCCGAGGAATCCCACTGAGTGGCAGTATGGAGCACCTTTTTCCTCTAGCTGTATAGAACGTGGCTTCATTTCATTGTATATGTACTCAATCATGTAGAAGCATGATATATCAACTGTAAGAGCAATTACATTGAATGCCAGAGATACATTCATCAGATTTTGAAGTTGGTTGTACAAGGAGTGATAACTGACACTGTATCGATATCACTTTGAAAAACCTAGAAATATCACTATCCTGTAACCAACAGATCATTGAAAAGAGGGATCAATGAATACTATACAAGAAATTGTATATTGTAATAGTTTGTTACACAAAATGACTTTCTGCGGTACTCCCGAGGAATCCCACTGAGTGGCAGTATGGAGCACCTTTTTACTATAGTTGTATATAAGGTGGCTTCATTTCATTGTATATGTACTCAACCACATAAAAGCATGATATAGCAACGGTAAGAGCAGTTACACTGAATTCAAGACATACATTCATCAGATTTTGAAGTTGGTTGTACAAGGAGTGATAACTGACACTGTATTGATATCACTTTGTAAAACGTAGAAATTTCACTGTTGTCTAACCAAGAGATCATAGAAGAGTAATCAATGAATACTATACAAGAAATACATTGGATTGTAAATTGTAATAATTTCTAACACAAAATGACTTTCTGTGTTACTCCTGAGGAATCCCACTGAGTGGCAGTATAGAGCACCTTTTTCCTCTAGCTGTATAGAAGGTGGCTTCATTTCATTGTACATGTACTCTATCATGTAAAACCATGATATATCAACTGTAAGAGCAATTACTTTGAATGCAAGAGATTGATTCTCAGATTTTGAAGTTGGTTTTACAAGGAGTGATAACTGACACTGTACTGATATCACTTTGTAAAACATAGAAATATCACTATCCTGTAACCAACAGATCATCGAAAAGAGTAATCAATGAATACTATACAAGAAAGACATTGGATTGTAAATTGTAATAGTGTGTAACACAAAATGACTTTCTGTGTTACTAACGAGGAATCCCACTGAGTGGCAATATGGAGCACCTCTTTACTATAGTTGTATAGACGGTGGCTTCATTTCATTGTATATGTACTCAACCGTATAAAAGCATGATATAGCAACGGTAAGAGCAGTTACATTGAATGCAAAGACATACATTCATCAGATTTTGAAGTTGGTTGTAGAAGGAGTGATACCTGACACTGTATTGATATCACTTTGTAAAACGTAGAAATTTCACTGTTGTCGAACCAAGAGATCATAGAAGAGTAATCAATGAATACTATACAAGAAATACATTGGATTGTAAATTGTAATAGTTTCTAACACAAAATGACTTTCTGTGTTACTCCCGAGGAATCCCACTGAGTGGCAGTATAGAGCACCTTTTTCCTCTAGCTGTATAGAAGGTGGCTTCATTTCATTGTATATGTACTCAATCATGTAATAGCATGATATAAGAGCAATTACATTGAATGCAAGAGATTCATTCTCAGATTTTGAAGTTGGTTGTACAAGGAGTGATAACTGACACTGTACTGATATCACTTTGTAAAACCTAGAAATATCACTATCCTATAACCAACAGATCATTGAAAAGAGTAATCAATGAATACTATACAAGAAATTGTATATTGTAATAGTTTGTTACACAAAATAACTTTCTGCGTTACTCACGAGGAATCCCACTGAGTGGCAGTATGGAGCACCTTTTTACTATAGTTGTATAGAAGGTGGCTTCATTTAATTGTATATGTACTCAAATATATAATAGCATGATATAGCAACGGTAAGAGCAGTTACATTGAATGCAAGACATACATTCATCAGATGTGAAGTTGGTTGTACAAGGAGTGATAATTGACACTGTATTGATATCAGTTTGTAAAACGTAGAAATTTCACTGTTCTCTAACCAAGAGATCACAGAAGAGTAATCAATGAATACTATACAAGAAATACATTGGATATTAAATTGTAATAGTTTGTAACACAAAATGACTTTCTGCGTTACTCCCGAGGAATCCCACTGAGTGTCAGTATGGAGCACCTTTTTACTATAGGTGTATAGAAGGTGGCTTCATTTCATTGTATATTTACTCAACCTTATAAAAGGATGATATAGCAACGGAAAGAGCAGTTACATTGAATGCAAGACATACATTCATCAGATTTGAAGTTGGTTGTACAAGGAGTGATAACTGACACTGTATTGATATCACTTTGTAAAACGTAGAAATTTCAGTTTTGTCTAACCAAGATATCACAGAAGAGTAATCAATGAATACTATACAAGAAATAAATTGGATTGTAAATTGTAATAGTTTGTTACACAAAATGACTTTCTGCATTACTGAGTCCCACTGAGTCCCACTGAGTCCCACTGAGTCCCACTGAGTCCCACTGAGTGGCAGTATGGAGCACCTTTTTACTATAGTTGTATAGAAGGTGGCTTCATTTCATCGTATATGTACTCAACCACATAAAAGCATGATATAGCAACGGTGAGAGCAGTTACACTGAATGCAAGACATACATTCATCAGATTTTGAAGTTGGTTGTACAAGGAGTGATAACTGACACTGTATTGATATCACTTTGTAAAACCAAAAATTTAACTGTTGTCTAACCAAGAGATCGCAGAAGAGTAATCAGTTAATACTATACACGAAATACATTGGATTATAAATTGTAATAGTTTGTAACACAAAATGACTTTCTGTGTTACTCCCCAGGAATCCCACTGAGTGACAGTATGGAGCACCTTTTTCCTCTAGCTGTAAAGAAGGTGGCTTCATTTAATTATATATGTACTCAACCATATAAAAGGAAGATATATAAATTGTAAGAGCAATTACATTGAATGCAAGAGATACATTCATCACATTTTGAAGTTGGTTGTACAAGGAGTGATAACTGATACTGTACTGATATCACTTTGTAAAACGTAGAAATTTCACTATTGTCTATTCAAGAGATCACAGAACAGTAATTAATGAATACTATACAAGAAATACATTGGATTGTAAATTGTACTAGTTTCTAAGAGAAAATGACTTTCTGCGTTACTCCCGAGGAATCCCACTGAGTGGCAGTATGGAGCACCTTTTTACTATAGTTGTATAGAAGGTGGCTTCATTTCATTGTATATGTAAACTATTTAAAAGCATGATATATCAACTGTAAGAGCAATTACATTGAATGCAAGACATACATTCATCAGATTTTGAAATTAGTTATACAAGGAGTGATAACTGACACTGTATTGATATCACTTTGTAAAACGTAATAATTTCACTGTTGTCTAACCAAGAGATCACAGAAGAGTAATCAATGAATACTATACAAGAAATACATTGGATTGTAAATTGTAATAGTTTGTAACACAAAATGACTTTCTGTGTTACTCCCGAGGAATCCCACTGAGTGGCAGTATGGAGCACCTTTTTACTATAGTTTTATAGAAGGTGGCTTCATTTCATTGTATATGTACTCAACCATATAAAAGCATGATATTGCAACGGTAAGAGCAGTTCCATTGAATGCAAGACATACATTCATCAGATTTTGAAGTTGGTTGTACAAGGAGTGATAACTGACACTGTTTCACTTTGTAAAACGTAGATATTTCAGTTTTGTCTAAACAAGATATCACAGAAGAGTAATCAATGAATACTATACAAGAAATAAATTGGATTGTAAATTGTAATCGTTTGTTACACAAAATGACTTTCTGCATTACTCCCGAGGAATCCCACTGAGTGGCAGTATGGAGCACCTTTTTACTATAGTTGTATAGAAGGTGGCTTCATTTCATCGTATTTGTACGCAACCATATAAAAGCATGATATAGCAACGGTAATAGCAGTTACATTGAATGCAAGACATACATTGGTTAGATTTTGAAATTGGTTGTACAAGGAGTGATAACTGACAGTGTATTGATATCACTTTGTAAAACCAAAAATTTAACTGTTGTCTAACCAAGAGATCGCAGAAGAGTAATCAGTTAATACTATACAAGAAATACATTGGATTATAAATTGTAATAGTTTGTAACACAAAATGACTTTCTGTGTTACTCCCCAGGAATCCCACTGAGTGGCAGTATGGAGCACCTTTTTCCTCTAGCTGTTTAGAAAGTGGCTTCATTTAATTGTATATGTACTCAACCATATAAAAGGAAGATATATCGTCTGTAAGAGCAATTACATTGAATGCAAGAGATACATTCATCAGATTTAGAAGTTGGTTGTACAAGGAGTGATAACTGATACTGTACTGATATCACTTTGTAAAACGTAGAAATTTCACTGTTGTCTAACCAAGAGATCACAGAAGAGTAATCAATGAATACTATGCAAGAAATACATTGGATTGTAAATTGTAATAGTTTGTAACCCAAAATGACTTTCTGTGTTAATCCCGAGGAATCCCACTGAGTGGCAGTATGGAGCACCTTTTTACTATAGTTGTATAGAAGGTGGCTTCATTTCATTGTATATGTACTCAACCGTATAAAAGCATGATATAGCAACGGTAAGAGCAGTTACATTGAATGCAAGACATACATTGATTAGATTTTGAAATTGGTTGTACAAGGAGTGATAACTGACAGTGTATTGATATTACTTTGTAAAACCAAAAATTTAACTGTTGTCTAACCAAGAGATCGCAGAAGAGTAATCAGTTAATACTATACAAGAAATACATTGGATTATAAATTGTAATAGTTTGTAACACAAAATGACTTTCTGTGTTACTCCCGAGGAATCCCACTGAGTGGCAGTATGGAGAACCTTTTTACTATAGTTGTATAGAAGGTGGCTTCATTTCATTGTATATGTACTCATCCATATAAAAGCAAGATATATCAAATCTAAGAGCAATTACATTGAATTCAAGACATACATTCATCAGATTGTGAAGTTGGTTGTACAAGGAGTGATAACTGACCCTGTGCTGATATCACTATGTAAAACCTAGAAATATCACTATCCTGTAACCAACAGATCATCGAAAAGAGTAATCAATGAATACTATACAAGAAATACATTGGATTGTAAATTGTAATAGTGTGTAACACAAAATGACTTTCTGTGTTACTCCCGAGGAATCCCACTGAGTGGCAATATGGAGCACCTCTTTACTATAGTTGTATAGAAGGTGGCTTCATTTCATTGTATATGTACTCAACCGTATAAAAGCATGATATAGCAATGGTAAGAGCAGTTAGATTGAATGCAAGACATACATTCATCAGATTTTGAAGTTGGTTGTACAAGGAGTGATAACTGACACTGTATTGATATCACTTTGTAAAACGTAGAAATTTCACTGTTGTCGAACCAAGAGATCATAGAAGAGTAATCAATGAATACTATACAAGAAATACATTGGATTGTAAATTGTAATAGTTTCTAACACAAAATGACTTTCTGTGTTACTCCCGAGGAATCCCACTGAGTGGCAGTATAGAGCACCTTTTTCCTCTAGCTGTATAGAAGGTGGCTTCATTTCATTGTATATGTACTCAATCATTTAATAGCATGATATAAGAGCAATTACATTGAATGCAAGAGATTCATTCTCAGATTTTGAAGTTGGTTGTACAAGGAGTGATAACTGACACTGTACAGATATCACTTTGTAAAACCTAGAAATATCACTATCCTATAACCAACAGATCATTGAAAAGAGTAATCAATGAATACTATACATGAAATTGTATATTGTAATAGTTTGTTACACAAAATGACTTTCTGCGTTACTCACGAGGAATCCCACTGAGTGGCAGTATGGAGCACCTTTTTACTATAGTTGTATAGAAGGTGGCTTCATTTAATTGTATATGTACTCATACATATAAAAGCATGATATAGCAACGGTAAGAGCAGTTACATTGAATGCAAGACATACATTCATCAGATGTGAAGTTGGTTGTACAAGGAGTAATAATTGACACTGTATTGATATCAGTTTGTAAAACGTAGAAATTTCACTTTTGTCTAACCAAGAGATCACAGAAGAGTAATCAATGAATACTATACAAGAAATACATTGTATTGTAAATTGTAATAGTTTGTAACACAAAATGACTTTCTGTGTTACTCCCGAGGAATCCCACTGAGTGGCAGTATGGAGCACCTTTTTACTATCGTTGTATATAAGGTGGCTTCATTTCATTTACTCAACCATATAAAAGCAAGATATATCAAATGTAAAAGCAATTACATTGAATGCAAGACATACATTCATCAGATTGTAAAGTTGGTTGTACAAGGAGTGATAACTGACACTGTAGTGATATCACTTTGTAAAACCTAGAAATATCACTATCCTGTAACCAACAGATCATTGAAAAGAGTGATCATTGAATACTATACAAGAAATTGTATATTGTAATAGTTTGTTACACAAAATGACTTTCTGCGTTACTCCCGAGGAATCCCACTGAGTGGCAGTATGGAGCACCTTTTTACTATAGTTGTATAGAAGGTGGCTTCATTTAATTGTATATGTACTCAATCATGTAGAGGAATGAGATATCAACTGTAAGAGCAATTAAATTGAATACCAGAGATACATTCATCAGATTTTGAAGTTGGTTGTACAAGGAGTGATAACTGACACTATTGATATCACTTTGTAAAACCTAGAAATATCACTGTTGTCTAACCAAGACATCGCAGAAGAGTAAACAATGAAATACATTGGATTGTAAATTGTAATAGTTTGTTACACAAAATGATTTTCTGTGTTTCTCCCGAGGAATCCCACTGAGTGGCAGTATGGAGCACCTTTTTTCTCTAGCTGTATAGAAAGTGGCTTCATTTCATTGTATATGTACTCAATCATGTAGAGGCATGAGATATCAACTGTAAGAGCAATTACATTGAATGCCAGAGATACATTCATCAGATTTTGAAGTTCGTTGTACAAGGAGTGATTACTGACACTATATTGATATCACTTTGTAAAACCTAGAAATATCACTATCCTGTAACGAACAGATCATTGAAAAGAGTAATCAATGAATAGTATACAAGAAATTGTATATTGTAATAGTTTGTTACACAAAATGACTTTCTGCGTTACTCCCGAGGAATCCCACTGAGTGGCAGTATGGAGCACCTTTTTACTATAGTTGTATAGAAGGTGGCTTCATTTCATTGTATATGTACTCAACCATATAAAAGCATGATATAGCAACGGTAAGAGCAGTTACACTGAAGGCAAGACATACATTCATCAGATTTTGAAGTTGGTTGTACAAGGAGTGATAACTGACACTGTATTGATATCACTTTGTAAAACGTAGAAATTTCACTGTTGTCTTTCACTGTTGATTATAGAAGAGTAATCAATGAATACTATACAAGAAATACATTGGATTGTAAATTGTAATAGTTTCTAACACAAAATGACTTTCTGTGTTACTCCCGAGGAATCCCACTGAGTGGCAGTATGGAGCACCTTTTTACTATCGTTGTATAGAAGGTGGCTTCATTTCATTGTATATGTACTCAACCATATAAAAGCAAGATATATCAAATGTAAGAGCAATTACATTGAATGCAAGACATACATTCATCAGATTGTAAAGTTGGTTGTACAAGGAGTGATAACTGACACTGTAGTGATATCACTTTGTAAAACCTAGAAATATCACTATCCTGTAACCAACAGATCATTGAAAAGAGTGATCATTGAATACTATACAAGAAATTGTATATTGTAATAGTTTGTTACACAAAATGACTTTCTGCGTTACTCCCGAGGAATCCCACTGAGTGGCAGTATGGAGCACCTTTTTACTATAGTTGTATAGAAGGTGGCTTCATTTCATTGTATAAGTACTCAATCATGTAGAGGCATGAGATATCAACTGTAAGAGCAATTAAATTGAATGCCAGAGATACATTCATCAGATTTTGAAGTTGGTTGTACAAGGAGTGATAACTGACACTATTGATATCACTTTGTAAAACCTAGAAATATCACTATCCTATAAACAACAGATCATTGAAAAGAGTAATCAATGAATAGTATACAAGAAATTGTATATTGTAATAGTTTGTTACACAAAATGACTTTCTGCGTTACTCTCGAGGAATCCCACTGAGTGGCAGTATGGAGCACCTTTTTACTATAGTTGTATAGAAGGTGGCTTCATTTCATTGTATATGTACTCAACCATATAAAAGCATGATATAGCAACGGTAAGAGCAGTTACACTGAATGCAAGACATACATTCATCAGAGTTTGAAGTTGGTTGTACAAGGAGTGATAACTGACACTGTATTGATATCACTTTGTAAAACGTAGAAATTTCACTGTTGTCTTTCACTGTTGATTATAGAAGAGTAATCAATGAATACTATACAAGAAATACATTGGATTGTAAATTGTAATAGTTTCTAACACAAAATGACTTTCTGTGTTACTCCCGAGGAATCCCACTGAGTGGCAGTATGGAGCACCTTTTTACTATCGTTGTATAGAAGGTGGCTTCATTTCATTGTATATGTACTCAACCATATAAAAGCAAGATATATCAAATGTAAGAGCAATTACATTGAATGCAAGACATACATTCATCAGATTGTAAAGTTGGTTGTACAAGGAGTGATAACTGACACTGTACTGATATCACTTGGTAAAACCTAGAAATATCACTATCCTGTAACCAACAGATCATTGAAAAGAGTGATCATTGAATACTATACAAGAAATTGTATATTGTAATAGTTTGTTACACAAAATGACTTTCTGCGTTACTCCCGAGGAATCCCACTGAGTGGCAGTATGGAGCACCTTTTTACTATAGTTGTATAGAAGGTGGCGTCATTTCATTGTATATGTACTCAATCATATAGAGGCATGAGATATCAACTGTAAGAGCAATTAAATTGAATGCCAGAGATACATTCATCAGATTTTGAAGTTGGTTGTACAAGGAGTGATAACTGACACTATTGATATCACTTTGTAAAACCTAGAAATATCACTGTTGTCTAACCAAAACATCGCAGAAGAGTAAACAATGAAATACATTGGATTGTAAATTGTAATAGTTTGTTACACAAAATGATTTTCTGTGTTTATCCAGAGGAATCCCACTGAGTGGCAGTATGGAGCACCTTTTTCCTCTAGCTGTATAGAAAGTGGCTTCATTTCATTGTATATGTACTCAATCATGTAGAGGCATGAGATATCAACTGTAAGAGCAATTACATTGAATGCCAGAGATACATTCATCAGATTTTGAAGTTGGTTGTACAAGGAGTGATAACTGACACTATATTGATATCACTTTGTAAAACCTAGAAATATCACTATCCTGTAACCAACAGATCATTGAAAAGAGTAATCAATGAATAGTATACAAGAAATTGTATATTGTAATAGTTTGTTACACAAAATGACTTTCTGCGTTACTCCCGAGGAATCCCACTGAGTGGCAGTATGGAGCACCTTTTTACTATAGTTGTATAGAAGGTGGCTTCATTTCATTGTATATGTACTCAACCATATAAAAGCATGATATAGCAACGGTAAGAGCAGTTACACTGAATGCAAGACATACATTCATCAGAGTTTGAAGTTGGTTGTACAAGGAGTGATAAATGACACTGTATTGATATCACTTTGTAAAACGTAGAAATTTCACTGTTGTCTTTCACTGTTGATTATAGAAGAGTAATCAATGAATACTATACAAGAAATACATTGGATTGTAAATTGTAATAGTTTCTAACACAAAATGACTTTCTGTGTTACTCCCGAGGAATCCCACTGAGTGGCAGTATGGAGCACCTTTTTCCTCTAGCTGTATAGAAGGTGGCTTCATTTCATTGTACATGTACTTTATCATGTAAAAGCATGATATATCAACTGTAAGAGCAATTACTTTGAATGCAAGAGATTGATTCTCAGATTTTGAAGTTGGTTTTACAAGGAGTGATAACTGACACTGTACTGATATCACTTTGTAAAACATAGAAATATCACTATCCTGTAACCAACAGATCATCGAAAAGAATAATCAATGAATACTATACAAGAAATTTTATATTGTAATGGTTTGTTACAGAAAATGACTTTCTGCGTTACTCCCGAGGAATCCCACTGAGTGGCAGTATGGAGCACCTTTTTACTATCGTTGTATAGAAGGTGGCTTCATTCCATTCTATATGTACTCAACCATATAAAAGCAAGATATATCAAATGTAAGAGCAATTACATTGAATCCAAGACATACATTCATCAGATTGTAAAGTTGGTTGTACAAGGAGTGATAACTGACACTGTAGTGATATCACTTTGTAAAACCTAGAAATATCACTATCCTGTAACCAACAGATCATTGAAAAGAGTGATCATTGAATACTATACAAGAAATTGTATATTGTAATAGTTTGTTACACAAAATGACTTTCTGCGTTACTCCCGAGGAATCCCACTGAGTGGCAGTATGGAGCACCTTTTTACTATAGTTGTATAGAAGGTGGCTTCATTTCATTGTATATGTACTCAATCATGTAGAGGCATGAGATATCAACTGTAAGAGCAGTTAAATTGAATGCCAGAGATACATTCATCAGATTTTGAAGTTGGTTGTACAAGGAGTGATAACTGACACTATTGATATCACTTTGTAAAACCTAGAAATATCACTGTTGTCTAACCAAGACATCGCAGAAAAGTAAACAGTGAAATACATTGGATTGTAAATTGTAATAGTTTGTTACACAAAATGATTTTCTGTGTTTCTCCCGAGGAATCCCACTGAGTGGCAGTATGGAGCACCTTTTTCCTCTAGCTGTATAGAAAGTGGCTTCATTTCATTGTATATGTACTCAATCATGTAGAGGCATGAGATATCAACTGTAAGAGCAATTACATTGAATGCCAGAGATACATTCATCAGATTTTGAAGTTGGTTGTACAAGGAGTGATAACTGACACTGTATTGATATCACTTTGTAAAACCTAGAAATATCACTATCCTGTAACCAACAGATCATTGAAAAGAGTAATCAATGAATAGTATACAAGAAATTGTATATTGTAATAGTTTGTTACACAAAATGACTTTCTGCGGTACTCCCGAGGAATCCCACTGAGTGGCAGTATGGAGCACCTTTTTACTATAGTTGTATAGAAGGTGGCTTCATTTCATTGTATATGTACTCAACCATATAAAAGCATGATATAGCAACGGTAAGAGCAGTTACACTGAATGCAAGACATACATTCATCAGAGTTTGAAGTTGGTTGTACAAGGAGTGATAACTGACACTGTATTGATATCACTTTGTAAAACGTAGAAATTTCACTGTTGTCTTTCACTGTTGATTATAGAAGAGTAATCAATGAATACTATACAAGAAATACATTGGATTGTAAATTGTAATAGTTTCTAACACAAAATGATTTTCTGTGTTACTCCCGAGGAATCCCACTGAGTGGCAGTATGGAGCACCTTTTTACTATCGTTGTATATAAGGTGGCTTCATTTCATTGTATATGTACTCAACCATATAAAAGCAAGATATATCAAATGTAAGAGCAATTACATTGAATGCAAGACATACATTCATCAGATTGTAAAGTTGGTTGTACAAGGAGTGATAACTGACACTGTAGTGATATCACTTTGTAAAACCTAGAAATATCACTATCCTGTAACCAACAGATCATTGAAAAGAGTGATCATTGAATACTATACAAGAAATTGTATATTGTAATAGTTTGTTACACAAAATGACTTTCTGCGTTACTCCCGAGGAATACCACTGAGTGGCAGTATGGAGCACCTTTTTACTATAGTTGTATAGAAGGTGGCTTCATTTCATTGTATATGTACTCAATGATGTAGAGGCATGAGATATCAACTGTAAGAGCAATTAAATTGAATGCCAGAGATACATTCATCAGATTTTGAAGTTGGTTGTACAAGGAGTGATAACTGACACTATTGATATCACTTTGTAAAACCTAGAAATATCACTGTTGTCTAACCAAGACATCGCAGAAGAGTAAACAATGAAATACATTGGATTGTAAATTGTAATAGTTTGTTACACAAAATGATTTTCTGTGTTTCTCCCGAGGAATCCCACTGAGTGGCAGTATGGAGCACCTTTTTCCTCTAGCTGTATAGAAAGTGGCTTCATTTCATTGTATATGTACTCAATCATGTAGAGGCATGAGATATCAACTGTAAGAGCAATTACATTGAATGCCAGAGATATATTCATCAGATTTTGAAGTTGGTTGTACAAGGAGTGATAACTGACACTGTATTGATATCACTTTGTAAAACCTAGAAATATCACTATCCTGTAACCAACAGATCATTGAAAAGAGTAATCAATGAATAGTATACAAGAAATTGTATATTGTAATAGTTTGTTACACAAAATGACTTTCTGCGTTACTCCCGAGGAATCCCACTGAGTGGCAGTATGGAGCACCTTTTTACTATAGTTGTATAGAAGGTGGCTTCATTTCATTGTATATGTACTCAACCTTATAAAAGCATGATATAGCAACGGTAAGAGCAGTTACACTGAATGCAAGACATACATTCATCAGAGTTTGAAGTTGGTTGTACAAGGAGTGATAACTGACACTGTATTGATATCACTTTGTAAAACGTAGAAATTTCACTGTTGTCTTTCACTGTTGATTATAGAAGAGTAATCAATGAATACTATACAAGAAATACATTGGATTGTAAATTGTAATAGTTTCTAACACAAAATGACTTTCTGTGTTACTCCCGAGGAATCCCACTGAGTGGCAGTATGGAGCACCTTTTTCCTCTAGCTGTATAGAAGGTGGCTTCATTTCATTGTACATGTACTCTATCATGTAAAAGCATGATATATCAACTGTAAGAGCAATTACTTTGAATGCAAGAGATTGATTCTCAGATTTTGAAGTTGGTTTTACAAGGAGTGATAACTGACACTGTACTGATATCACTTTGTAAAACATAGAAATATCACTATCCTGTAACCAACAGATCATCGAAAAGAATAATCAATGAATACTATACAAGAAATTTTATATTGTAATGGTTTGTTACAGAAAATGACTTTCTGCGTTACTCCCGAGGAATCCCACTGAGTGGCAGTATGGAGCACCTTTTTACTATCGTTGTATAGAAGGTGGCTTCATTTCATTGTATATGTACTCAACCATATAAAAGCAAGATATATCAAATGTAAGAGCAATTACATTGAATGCAAGACATACATTCATCAGATTGTAAAGTTGGTTGTACAAGGAGTGATAACTGACACTGTAGTGATATCACTTTGTAAAACCTAGAAATATCACTATCCTGTAACCAACAGATCATCGAAAAGAGTGATCATTGAATACTATACAAGAAATTGTATATTGTAATAGTTTGTTACACAAAATGACTTTCTGCGTTACTCCCGAGGAATCCCACTGAGTGGCAGTATGGAGCACCTTTTTACTATAGTTGTATAGAAGGTGGCTTCATTTCATTGTATATGTACTCAATCATGTAGAGGCATGAGATATCAACTGTAAGAGCAGTTAAATTGAATGCCAGAGATACATTCATCAGATTTTGAAGTTGGTTGTACAAGGAGTGATAACTGACACTATTGATATCACTTTGTAAAACCTAGAAATATCACTGTTGTCTAACCAAGACATCGCAGAAGAGTAAACAATGAAATACATTGGATTGTAAATTGTAATAGTTTGTTACACAAAATGATTTTCTGTGTTTCTCCCGAGGAATCCCACTGAGTGGCAGTATGGAGCACCTTTTTCCTCTAGCTGTATAGAAAGTGGCTTCATTTCATTGTATATGTACTCAATCATGTAGAGGCATGAGATATCAACTGTAAGAGCAATTACATTGAATGCCAGAGATACATTCATCAGATTTTGAAGTTGGTTGTACAAGGAGTGATAACTGACACTGTATTGATATCACTTTGTAAAACCTAGAAATATCACTATCCTGTAACCAACAGATCATTGAAAAGAGTAATCAATGAATAGTATACAAGAAATTGTATATTGTAATAGTTTGTTACACAAAATGACTTTCTGCGGTACTCCCGAGGAATCCCACTGAGTGGCAGTATGGAGCACCTTTTTACTATAGTTGTATAGAAGGTGGCTTCATTTCATTGTATATGTACTCAACCATATAAAAGCATGATATAGCAACGGTAAGAGCAGTTACACTGAATGCAAGACATACATTCATCAGAGTTTGAAGTTGGTTGTACAAGGAGTGATAACTGACACTGTATTGATATCACTTTGTAAAACGTAGAAATTTCACTGTTGTCTTTCACTGTTGATTATAGAAGAGTAATCAATGAATACTATACAAGAAATACATTGGATTGTAAATTGTAATAGTTTCTAACACAAAATGATTTTCTGTGTTACTCCCGAGGAATCCCACTGAGTGGCAGTATGGAGCACCTTTTTACTATCGTTGTATATAAGGTGGCTTCATTTCATTGTATATGTACTCAACCATATAAAAGCAAGATATATCAAATGTAAGAGCAATTACATTGAATGCAAGACATACATTCATCAGATTGTAAAGTTGGTTGTACAAGGAGTGATAACTGACACTGTAGTGATATCACTTTGTAAAACCTAGAAATATCACTATCCTGTAACCAACAGATCATTGAAAAGAGTGATCATTGAATACTATACAAGAAATTGTATATTGTAATAGTTTGTTACACAAAATGACTTTCTGCGTTACTCCCGAGGAATCCCACTGAGTGGCAGTATGGAGCACCTTTTTACTATAGTTGTATAGAAGGTGGCTTCATTTCATTGTATATGTACTCAATGATGTAGAGGCATGAGATATCAACTGTAAGAGCAATTAAATTGAATGCCAGAGATACATTCATCAGATTTTGAAGTTGGTTGTACAAGGAGTGATAACTGACACTATTGATATCACTTTGTAAAACCTAGAAATATCACTGTTGTCTAACCAAGACATCGCAGAAGAGTAAACAATGAAATACATTGGATTGTAAATTGTAATAGTTTGTTACACAAAATGATTTTCTGTGTTTCTCCCGAGGAATCCCACTGAGTGGCAGTATGGAGCACCTTTTTCCTCTAGCTGTTTAGAAAGTGGCTTCATTTCATTGTATATGTACTCAATCATGTAGAGGCATGAGATATCAACTGTAAGAGCAATTACATTGAATGCCAGAGATACATTCATCAGATTTTGAAGTTGGTTGTACAAGGAGTGATAACTGACACTGTATTGATATCACTTTGTAAAACCTAGAAATATCACTATCCTGTAACCAACAGATCATTGAAAAGAGTAATCAATGAATAGTATACAAGAAATTGTATATTGTAATAGTTTGTTACACAAAATGACTTTCTGCGTTACTCCCGAGGAATCCCACTGAGTGGCAGTATGGAGCACCTTTTTACTATAGTTGTATAGAAGGTGGCTTCATTTCATTGTATATGTACTCAACCATATAAAAGCATGATATAGCAACGGTAAGAGCAGTTACACTGAATGCAAGACATACATTCATCAGAGTTTGAAGTTGGTTGTACAAGGAGTGATAACTGACACTGTATTGATATCACTTTGTAAAACGTAGAAATTTCACTGTTGTCTTTCACTGTTGATTATAGAAGAGTAATCAATGAATACTATACAAGAAATACATTGGATTGTAAATTGTAATAGTTTCTAACACAAAATGACTTTCTGTGTTACTCCCGAGGAATCCCACTGAGTAGCAGTATGGAGCACCTTTTTCCTCTAGCTGTATAGAAGGTGGCTTCATTTCATTGTACATGTACTCTATCATGTAAAAGCATGATATATCAACTGTAAGAGCAATTACTTTGAATGCAAGAGATTGATTCTCAGATTTTGAAGTTGGTTTTACAAGGAATGATAACTGACACTGTACTGATATCACTTTGTAAAACATAGAAATATCACTATCCTGTAACCAACAGATCATCGAAAAGAATAATCAATGAATACTATACAAGAAATTTTATATTGTAATGGTTTGTTACAGAAAATGACTTTCTGCGTTACTCCCGAGGAATCCCACTGAGTGGCAGTATGGAGCACCTTTTTACTATAGTTGTATAGAAGGTGGCTTCATTTCATTGTATATGTACTCAATCATGTAGAGGCATGAGATATCAACTGTAAGAGCAGTTAAATTGAATGCCAGAGATACATTCATCAGATTTTGAAGTTGGTTGTACAAGGAGTGATAACTGACACTGTATTGATATCACTTTGTAAAACCTAGAAATATCACTATCCTGTAACCAACAGATCATTGAAAAGAGTAATCAATGAATAGTATACAAGAAATTGTATATTGTAATAGTTTGTTACACAAAATGACTTTCTGCGTTACTCCCGAGGAATCCCACTGAGTGGCAGTATGGAGCACCTTTTTACTATAGTTGTATAGAAGGTGGCTTCATTTCATTGTATATGTACTCAACCATATAAAAGCATGATATAGCAACGGTAAGAGCAGTTACACTGAATGCAAGACATACATTCATCAGAGTTTGAAGTTGGTTGTACAAGGAGTGATAACTGACACTGTATTGATATCACTTTGTAAAACGTAGAAATTTCACTGTTGTCTTTCACTGTTGATTATAGAAGAGTAATCAATGAATACTATACAAGAAATACATTGGATTGTAAATTGTAATAGTTTCTAACACAAAATGATTTTCTGTGTTACTCCCGAGGAATCCCACTTAGTGGCAGTATGGAGCACCTTTTTACTATCGTTGTATATAAGGTGGCTTCATTTCATTGTATATGTACTCAACCATATAAAAGCAAGATATATCAAATGTAAGAGCAATTACATTGAATGCAAGACATACATTCATCAGATTGTAAAGTTGGTTGTACAAGGAGTGATAACTGACACTGTAGTGATATCACTTTGTAAAACCTAGAAATATCACTATCCTGTAACCAACAGATCATTGAAAAGAGTGATCATTGAATACTATACAAGAAATTGTATATTGTAATAGTTTGTTACACAAAATGACTTTCTGCGTTACTCCCGAGGAATCCCACTGAGTGGCAGTATGGAGCACCTTTTTACTATAGTTGTATAGAAGGTGGCTTCATTTCATTGTATATGTACTCAATGATGTAGAGGCATGAGATATCAACTGTAAGAGCAATTAAATTGAATGCCAGAGATACATTCATCAGATTCTGAAGTTGGTTGTACAAGGAGTGATAACTGACACTATTGATATCACTTTGTAAAACCAAGAAATATCACTGTTGTCTAACCAAGACATCGCAGAAGAGTAAACAATGAAATACATTGGATTGTAAATTGTAATAGTTTGTTACACAAAATGATTTTCTGTGTTTCTCCCGAGGAATCCCACTGAGTGGCAGTATGGAGCACCTTTTTCCTCTAGCTGTATAGAAAGTGGCTTCATTTCATTGTATATGTACTCAATCATGTAGAGGCATGAGATATCAACTGTAAGAGCAATTACATTGAATGCCAGAGATACATTCATCAGATTTTGAAGTTGGTTGTACAAGGAGTGATAACTGACACTGTATTGATATCACTTTGTAAAACCTAGAAATATCACTATCCTGTAACCAACAGATCATTGAAAAGAGTAATCAATGAATAGTATACAAGAAATTGTATATTGTAATAGTTTGTTACACAAAATGACTTTCTGCGTTACTCCCGAGGAATCCCACTGAGTGGCAGTATGGAGCACCTTTTTACTATAGTTGTATAGAAGGTGGCTTCATTTCATTGTATATGTACTCAACCATATAAAAGCATGATATAGCAACGGTAAGAGCAGTTACACTGAATGCAAGACATACATTCATCAGAGTTTGAAGTTGGTTGTACAAGGAGTGATAACTTACACTGTATTGATATCACTTTGTAAAACGTAGAAATTTCACTGTTGTCTTTCACTGTTGATTATAGAAGAGTAATCAATGAATACTATACAAGAAATACATTGGATTGTAAATTGTAATAGTTTCTAACACAAAATGACTTTCTGTGTTACTCCCGAGGAATCCCACTGAGTGGCAGTATGGCAGTATTTTTCCTCTAGCTGTATAGAAGGTGGCTTCATTTCATTGTACATGTACTCTATCATGTAAAAGCATGATATATCAACTGTAAGAGCAATTACTTTGAATGCAAGAGATTGATTCTCAGATTTTGAAGTTGGTTTTACAAGGAGTGATAACTGACACTGTACTGATATCACTTTGTAAAACATAGAAATATCACTATCCTGTAACCAACAGATCATCGAAAAGAATAATCAATGAATACTATACAAGAAATTTTATATTGTAATGGTTTGTTACAGAAAATGACTTTCTGCGTTACTCCCGAGGAATCCCACTGAGTGGCAGTATGGAGCACCTTTTTACTATCGTTGTATAGAAGGTGGCTTCATTTCATTGTATATGTACTCAACCATATAAAAGCAAGATATATCAAATGTAAGAGCAATTACATTGAATGCAAGCATACATTCATCAGATTGTAAAGTTGTTTGTACAAGGAGTGATAACTGACACTGTAGTGATATCACTTTGTAAAACCTAGAAATATCACTATCCTGTAACCAACAGATCATTGAAAAGAGTGATCATTGAATACTATACAAGAAATTGTATATTGTAATAGTTTGTTACACAAAATGACTTTCTGCGTTACTCCCGAGGAATCCCACTGAGTGGCAGTATGGAGCACCTTTTTACTATAGTTGTATAGAAGGTGGCTTCATTTCATTGTATATGTACTCAATCATGTAGAGGCATGAGATATCAACTGTAAGAGCAGTTAAATTGAATGCCAGAGATACATTCATCAGATTTTGAAGTTGGTTGTACAAGGAGTGATAACTGACACTATTGATATCACTTTGTAAAACCTAGAAATATCACTGTTGTCTAACCAAGACATCGCAGAAGAGTAAACAATGAAATACATTGGATTGTAAATTGTAATAGTTTGTTACACAAAATGATTTTCTGTGTTTCTCCCGAGGAATCCCACTGAGTGGCAGTATGGAGCACCTTTTTCCTCTAGCTGTATAGAAAGTGGCTTCATTTCATTGTATATGTACTCAATCATGTAGAGGCATGAGATATCAACTGTAAGAGCAATTACATTGAATGCCAGAGATACATTCATCAGAGTTTGAAGTTGGTTGTACAAGGAGTGATAACTGACACTGTATTGATATCACTTTGTAAAACCTAGAAATATCACTATCCTGTAACCAACAGATCATTGAAAAGAGTAATCAATGAATAGTATACAAGAAATTGTATATTGTAATAGTTTGTTACACAAAATGACTTTCTGCGTTACTCCCGAGGAATCCCACTGAGTGGCAGTATGGAGCACCTTTTTACTATAGTTGTATAGAAGGTGGCTTCATTTCATTGTATATGTACTCAACCATATAAAAGCATGATATAGCAACGGTAAGAGCAGTTACACTGAATGCAAGACATACATTCATCAGAGTTTGAAGTTGGTTGTACAAGGAGTGATAACTGACACTGTATTGATATCACTTTGTAAAACGTAGAAATTTCACTGTTGTCTTTCACTGTTGATCATAGAAGAGTAATCAATGAATACTATACAAGAAATAAATTGGATTGTAAATTGTAATAGTTTCTAACACAAAATGACTTTCTGTGTTACTCCCGAGGAATCCCACAGAGTGGCAGTATGGAGCACCTTTTTCCTCTAGCTGTATAGAAGGTGGCTTCATTTCATTGTACATGTACTCTATCATGTAAAAGCATGATATATCAACTGTAAGAGCAATTACTTTGAATGCAAGAGATTGATTCTCAGATTTTGAAGTTGGTTTTACAAGGAGTGATAACTGACACTGTACTGATATCACTTTGTAAAACATAGAAATATCACTATCCTGTAACCAACAGATCATCGAAAAGAATAATCAATGAATACTATACAAGAAATTTTATATTGTAATGGTTTGTTACAGAAAATGATTTTCTGCGTTACTCCCGAGGAATCCCACTGAGTGGCAGTATGGAGCACCTTTTTACTATCGTTGTATAGAAGGTGGCTTCATTTCATTGTATATGTACTCAACCATATAAAAGCAAGATATATCAAATGTAAGAGCAATTACATTGAATGCAAGACATACATTCATCAGATTGTAAAGTTGGTTGCACAAGGAGTGATAACTGACACTGTAGTGATATCACTTTGTAAAACCTAGAAATATCACTATCCTGTAACCAACTGATCATTGAAAAGAGTGATCATTGAATACTATACAAGAAATTGTATATTGTAATAGTTTGTTACACAAAATGACTTTCTGTGTTACTCCCGAGGAATCCCACTGAGTGGCAGTATAGAGCACCTTTTTCCTCTAGCTGTATAGAAGGTGGCTTCATTTCATTCTGTATGTACTCAATCATGTAATAGCATGATATAAGAGCAATTACATTGAATGCAAGAGATTCATTCTCAGATTTTGAAGTTGGTTGTACAAGGAGTGATAACTGACACTGTATTGATATCACTATGTAAAACCTAGAAATATCACTATCCTGTAACCAACAGATCATTGAAAAGAGTAATCAATGAATAGTATACAAGAAATTGTATATTGTAATAGTTTGTTACACAAAATGACTTTCTTCGTTACTCCCGAGGAATCCCACTGTATGGAGCACCTTTTTACTATAGTTGTATAGAAGGTGGCTTCATTTCATTGTATATGTACTGAACCGTATAAAAGCATGATATAGCAACGGTAAGAGCAGTTACATTGAATGCAAGACATACATTCATCAGATTTTGAAGTTGGTTGTACAACGAGTGATAACTGACACTGTATTCATATCACTTTGTAAAACCTAGAAATTTCACTGTTGTCTAACCAAGACATCGCAGAAAACTAAACAATGAAATACATTGGATTGTAAATTGTAATAGTTCGTTACACAAAATGATTTTCTGTGTTACTCCCGAGGAATCCCACTGAGTGGCAGTATGGAGCACCTTTTTCCTCTAGCTGTATAGAAGGTGGCTTCATTTCATTGTATATGTACTCAATCATGTAGAAGCATGATATATCAACTGTAAGAGCAATTACATTGAATGCCAGAGATACATTCATCAGATTTTGTAGTTGGTTGTACAAGGAGTGATAACTGACACCGTATTGATATCACTTTGTAAAACCTAGAAATATCACTATCCTGTAACCAACAGATCATTGAAAAGAGTGATCAATGAATACTATACAAGAAATTGTATATTGTAATAGTTTGTTACACAAAATGATTTTCTGCGTTACTCCCGAGGAATCCCACTGAGTGGCAGTATGGAGCACCTTTTTACTATAGTTGTATAGAAGGCGGCTTCATTTCATTGTATATGTACTCAACTATATAAAAGCATGATATAGCAACGGTAAGAGCAGTTACACTGAATGCAAGACATACATTCATCAGATTTTGAGGTTGGTTGTACAAGGAGTGATAACTGACACTGTATTGATATCACTTTGTAAAACGTAGAAATTTCACTGTTGTCTTTCACTGTTGATCATAGAAGAGTAATCAATGAATACTATACAAGAAATACATTGGATTGTAAATTGTAATAGTTTCTAACACAAAATGACTTTCTGTGTTACTCCCCAAGAATCCCACTGAGTGGCAGTATGGAGCACCTTTTTACTATAGTTGTATAGAAGGTGGCTTCATTTTATTGTATATGTACTCAAACATATAAAAGCATGATATAGAAACGGTAAGAGCAGTTACATTGAATGCAAGACATACATTCATTTTGTTACACAAAATGACTTTCTGCGTTACTCCCCAAGAATCCCACCGAGTGGCAGTATGGAGCACCTTTTTACTATCGTTGTATATAAGGTGGCTTCATTTCATTGTATATGTACTCAACCATATAAAAGCAAGATATATCAAATGTAAGAGCAATTACATTGAATGCAAGACATACATTCATCAGATTGTAAAGTTGGTTGTACAAGGAGTGATAACTGACACTGTAGTGATATCACTTTGTAAAACCTAGAAATATCACTATCCTGTAACCAACAGATCATTGAAAAGAGTGATCATTGAATACTATACAAGAAATTGTATATTGTAATAGTTTGTTACACAAAATGACTTTCTGCGTTACTCCCGAGGAATCCCACTGAGTGGCAGTATGGAGCACCTTTTTACTATAGTTGTATAGAAGGTGGCTTCATTTCATTGTATATGTACTCAATCAGGTAGAGGCATGAGATATCAACTGTAAGAGCAATTAAATTGAATGCCAGAGATACATTCATCAGATTTTGAAGTTGGTTGTACAAGGAGTGATAACTGACACTATTGATATCACTTTGTAAAACCTAGAAATATCACTGTTGTCTAACCAAGACATCGCAGAAGAGTAAACAATGAAATACATTGGATTGTAAATTGTAATAGTTTGTTACACAAAATGATTTTCTGTGTTTCTCCCGAGGAATCCCACTGAGTGGCAGTATGGAGCACCTTTTTCCTCTAGCTGTATAGAAAGTGGCTTCATTTCATTGTATATGTACTCAATCATGTAGAGGCATGAGATATCAACTGTAAGAGCAATTACATTGAATGCCAGAGATACATTCATCAGATTTTGAAGTTGGTTGTACAAGGAGTGATAACTGACACTGTATTGATATCACTTTGTAAAACCTAGAAATATCACTATCCTGTAACCAACAGATCATTGAAAAGAGTAATCAATGAATAGTATACAAGAAATTGTATATTGTAATAGTTTGTTACACAAAATGACTTTCTGCGTTACTCCCGAGGAATCCCACTGAGTGGCAGTATGGAGCACCTTTTTACTATAGTTGTATAGAAGGTGGCTTCATTTCATTGTATATGTACTCAACCATATAAAAGCATGATATAGCAACGGTAAGAGCAGTTACACTGAATGCAAGACATACATTCATCAGAGTTTGAAGTTGGTTGTACAAGGAGTGATAACTGACACTGTATTGATATCACTTTGTAAAACGTAGAAATTTCACTGTTGTCTTTCACTGTTGATTATAGAAGAGTAATCAATGAATACTATACAAGAAATACATTGGATTGTAAATTGTAATAGTTTCTAACACAAAATGACTTTCTGTGTTACTCCCGAGGAATCCCACTGAGTGGCAGTATGGCAGTATTTTTCCTCTAGCAGTATAGAAGGTGGCTTCATTTCATTGTACATGTACTCTATCATGTAAAAGCATGATATATCAACTGTAAGAGCAATTACTTTGAATGCAAGAGATTGATTCTCAGATTTTGAAGTTGGTTTTACAAGGAGTGATAACTGACACTGTACTGATATCACTTTGTAAAACATAGAAATATCACTATCCTGTAACCAACAGATCATCGAAAAGAATAATCAATGAATACTATACAAGAAATTTTATATTGTAATGGTTTGTTACAGAAAATGACTTTCTGCGTTACTCCCGAGGAATCCCACTGAGTGGCAGTATGGAGCACCTTTTTACTATCGTTGTATAGAAGGTGGCTTCATTTCATTGTATATGTACTCAACCATATAAAAGCAAGATATATCAAATGTAAGAGCAATTACATTGAATGCAAGACATACATTCATCAGATTGTAAAGTTGGTTGTACAAGGAGTGATAACTGACACTGTAGTGATATCACTTTGTAAAACCTAGAAATATCACTATCCTGTAACCAACAGATCATTGAAAAGAGTGATCATTGAATACTATACAAGAAATTGTATATTGTAATAGTTTGTTACACAAAATGACTTTCTGCGTTACTCCCGAGGAATCCCACTGAGTGGCAGTATGGAGCACCTTTTTACTATAGTTGTATAGAAGGTGGCTTCATTTCATTGTATATGTACTCAATCATGTAGAGGCATGAGATATCAACTGTAAGAGCAGTTAAATTGAATGCCAGAGATACATTCATCAGATTTTGAAGTTGGTTGTACAAGGAGTGATAACTGACACTATTGATATCACTTTGTAAAACCTAGAAATATCACTGTTGTCTAACCAAGACATCGCAGAAGAGTAAACAATGAAATACATTGGATTGTAAATTGTAATAGTTTGTTACACAAAATGATTTTCTGTGTTTCTCCCGAGGAATCCCACTGAGTGGCAGTATGGAGCACCTTTTTCCTCTAGCTGTATAGAAAGTGGCTTCATTTCATTGTATATGTACTCAATCATGTAGAGGCATGAGATATCAACTGTAAGAGCAATTACATTGAATGCCAGAGATACATTCATCAGATTGTAAAGTTGGTTGTACAAGGAGTGATAACTGACACTGTATTGATATCACTTTGTAAAACCTAGAAATATCACTATCCTGTAACCAACAGATCATTGAAAAGAGTAATCAATGAATAGTATACAAGAAATTGTATATTGTAATAGTTTGTTACACAAAATGACTTTCTGCGTTACTCCCGAGGAATCCCACTGAGTGGCAGTATGGAGCACCTTTTTACTATAGTTGTATAGAAGGTGGCTTCATTTCATTGTATATGTACTCAACCATATAAAAGCATGATATAGCAACGGTAAGAGCAGTTACACTGAATGCAAGACATACATTCATCAGAGTTTGAAGTTGGTTGTACAAGGAGTGATAACTGACACTGTATTGATATCACTTTGTAAAATGTAGAAATTTCACTGTTGTCTTTCACTGTTGATCATAGAAGAGTAATCAATGAATACTATACAAGAAATACATTGGATTGTAAATTGTAATAGTTTCTAACACAAAATGACTTTCTGTGTTACTCCCGAGGAATCCCACAGAGTGGCAGTATGGAGCACCTTTTTCCTCTAGCTGTATAGAAGGTGGCTTCATTTCATTGTACATGTACTCTATCATGTAAAAGCATGATATATCAACTGTAAGAGCAATTACTTTGAATGCAAGAGATTGATTCTCAGATTTTGAAGTTGGTTTTACAAGGAGTGATAACTGACACTGTACTGATATCACTTTGTAAAACATAGAAATATCACTATCCTGTAACCAACAGATCATCGAAAAGAATAATCAATGAATACTATACAAGAAATTTTATATTGTAATGGTTTGTTACAGAAAATGATTTTCTGCGTTACTCCCGAGGAATCCCACTGAGTGGCAGTATGGAGCACCTTTTTACTATCGTTGTATAGAAGGTGGCTTCATTTCATTGTATATGTACTCAACCATATAAAAGCAAGATATATCAAATGTAAGAGCAATTACATTGAATGCAAGACATACATTCATCAGATTGTAAAGTTGGTTGCACAAGGAGTGATAACTGACACTGTAGTGATATCACTTTGTAAAACCTAGAAATATCACTATCCTGTAACCAACAGATCATTGAAAAGAGTGATCATTGAATACTATACAAGAAATTGTATATTGTAATAGTTTGTTACACAAAATGACTTTCTGTGTTACTCCCGAGGAATCCCACTGAGTGGCAGTATAGAGCACCTTTTTCCTCTAGCTGTATAGAAGGTGGCTTCATTTCATTCTGTATGTACTCAATCATGTAATAGCATGATATAAGAGCAATTACATTGAATGCAAGAGATTCATTCTCAGATTTTGAAGTTGGTTGTACAAGGAGTGATAACTGACACTGTATTGATATCACTATGTAAAACCTAGAAATATCACTATCCTGTAACCAACAGATCATTGAAAAGAGTAATCAATGAATAGTATACAAGAAATTGTATATTGTAATAGTTTGTTACACAAAATGACTTTCTGCGTTACTCCCGAGGAATCCCACTGTATGGAGCACCTTTTTACTATAGTTGTATAGAAGGTGGCTTCATTTCATTGTATATGTACTGAACCGTATAAAAGCATGATATAGCAACGGTAAGAGCAGTTACATTGAATGCAAGACATACATTCATCAGATTTTGAAGTTGGTTGTACAACGAGTGATAACTGACACTGTATTCATATCACTTTGTAAAACCTAGAAATTTCACTGTTGTCTAACCAAGACATCGCAGAAAACTAAACAATGAAATACATTGGACTGTAAATTGTAATAGTTCGTTACACAAAATGATTTTCTGTGTTACTCCCGAGGAATCCCACTGAGTGGCAGTATGGAGCACCTTTTTCCTCTAGCTGTATAGAAGGTGGCTTCATTTCATTGTATATGTACTCAATCATGTAGAAGCATGATATATCAACTGTAAGAGCAATTACATTGAATGCCAGAGATACATTCATCAGATTTTGTAGTTGGTTGTACAAGGAGTGATAACTGACACCGTATTGATATCACTTTGTAAAACCTAGAAATATCACTATCCTGTAACCAACAGATCATTGAAAAGAGTGATCAATGAATACTATACAAGAAATTGTATATTGTAATAGTTTGTTACACAAAATGATTTTCTGCGTTACTCCCGAGGAATCCCACTGAGTGGCAGTATGGAGCACCTTTTTACTATAGTTGTATAGAAGGCGGCTTCATTTCATTGTATATGTACTCAACTATATAAAAGCATGATATAGCAACGGTAAGAGCAGTTACACTGAATGCAAGACATACATTCATCAGATTTTGAGGTTGGTTGTACAAGGAGTGATAACTGACACTGTATTGATATCACTTTGTAAAACGTAGAAATTTCACTGTTGTCTTTCACTGTTGATCATAGAAGAGTAATCAATGAATACTATACAAGAAATACATTGGATTGTAAATTGTAATAGTTTCTAACACAAAATGACTTTCTGTGTTACTCCCCAAGAATCCCACTGAGTGGCAGTATGGAGCACCTTTTTACTATAGTTGTATAGAAGGTGGCTTCATTTTATTGTATATGTACTCAAACATATAAAAGCATGATATAGAAACGGTAAGAGCAGTTACATTGAATGCAAGACATACATTCATTTTGTTACACAAAATGACTTTCTGCGTTACTCCCCAAGAATCCCACCGAGTGGCAGTATGGAGCACCTTTTTACTATAGTTGTATAGAAGGTGGCTTCATTTAATTGTATATGTACTCAAACATATAAAAGCATGATACAGAAACGGTAAGAGCAGTTACATTGAATGCAAGACATAGATTGATCAGATTTTGAAATTGGTTGTACAAGGAGTGATAACTCACAGTGTATTGATATCACTTTGTAAAACCAAAAATTTCATTATTGCCTAACCAAGAGATCGCAGAAGAGTAATCAGTTAATACTATACAAGAAATACATTGGATTGTAAATTGTAATAGTTTGCAACACAAAATGACTTTCTGTGTTACTCCCCAAGAATCCCACTGAGTGGCAGTATGGAGCACCTTTTTACTATAGTTGTATAGAAGGTGGCTTCATTTCATTGTATATGTACTCATCCATATAAAAGCAAGATATATCAAATGTAAGAGCAATTACATTGAATTCAAGACATACATTCATCAGATTGTGAAGTTGGTTGTACAAGGAGTGATAACTGACCCTGTGCTGATATCACTATGTAAAACCTAGAAATATCACTATCCTGTAACCAACAGATCATTGAAAAGAGTAATCAATGAATACTATGCACGAAATAGATTGGATTGTAAATTCTAATAGTTTGTAACACAAAATGACTTTCTGGGTTACTCCCAAGGAATCCCACTGAGTGGCAATATGGAGCACCTCTTTACTATAGTTGTATAGAAGGTGGCTTCATTTCATTGTATATGTACTCAACCGTATAAAAGCATGATATAGCAACGGTAAGAGCAGTTACATTGAATGCAAGACATACATTCATCAGATTTTGAAGTTGGTTGTAGTAGGAGTGATAACTGACACTGTATTGTTATCACTTTGTAAAACGTAGAAATTTCACTGTTGTCGAACCAAGAGATCATAGAAGAGTAATCAATGAATACTATACAAGAAATACATTGGATTGTAAATTGTAATAGTTTCTAACACAAAATGACTTTCTGTGTTACTCCCGAGGAATCCCACTGAGTGGCAGTATAGAGCACCTTTTTCCTCTAGGTGTATAGAAGGTGGCTTCATTTCATTGTATATGTACTCAATCATGTAATAGCATGATATAAGAGCAATTACATTGAATGCAAGAGATTCATTCTCAGATTTTGAAGTTGGTTCTACAAGGAGTGATAACTGACACTGTACTGATATCACTTTGTAAAACCTAGAAATATCACTATCCTATAACCAAGAGAATATTGAAAAGAGTAATCAATGAATACTATACAAGAAATTGTATATTGTAATAGTTTGTTACACAAAATGACTTTCTGCGTTACTCACGAGGAATCCCACCGAGTGGCAGTATGGAGCACCTTTTTACTATAGTTGTATAGAAGGTGGCTTCATTTCATTGTATATGTTCTCAACCATATAAAAGCATGATATAGCAACGGTAAGAGCAGTTACATTAAATGCAAGACATACATTCATCAGATTTGAAGTTGCTTGTACAAGGAGTAATAATTGACACTGTATTGATATCAGTTTGTAAAACGTAGAAATTTTACTGTTGTCTAACCAAGAGATCACAGAAGAGTAATCAATGAATACTATACAAGAAATACATTGTATTGTAAATTGTAATAGTTTGTAACACAAAATTATTTTCTGTGTTACTCCCGAGGAATCCCACTGAGTGGCAGTATGGAGCACCTTTTTCCTCTAGCTGTATAGAAGGTGGCTTCATTTCATTGTACATGTACTCTATCATGTAAAAGCATGATATATCAACTGTAAGAGCAATTACTTTGAATGCAAGAGATTGATTCTCAGATTTTGAAGTTGGTTTTACAAGGAGTGATAACTGACACTGTACTGATATCACTTTGTAAAACATAGAAATATCACTATCCTGTAACCAACAGATCATCGAAAAGAATAATCAATGAATACTATACAAGAAATTTTATATTGTAATGGTTTGTTACAGAAAATGACTTTCTGCGTTACTCCCGAGGAATCCCACTGAGTGGCAGTATGGAGCACCTTTTTACTATCGTTGTATAGAAGGTGGCTTCATTTCATTGTATATGTACTCAACCGTATAAAAGCATGATATAGCAACGGTAAGAGCAGTTACATTGAATGCAAGACATACATTCATCAGATTTTGAAGTTGGTTGTACAAGGAGTGATAACTGACACTGTATTGATATCACTTTGTAAAACCTAGAAATTTCACTGTTGTCTAACCAAGACATCGCAGAAGAGTAAACAATGAAATAAATTGGATTGTAAATTGTAATAGCTTGTTACACAAAATGATTTTCTGCGTTACTCCCGAGGAATCCCACTGAGTGGCAGTATGGAGCACCTTTTTACTATAGTTGTATAGAAGGTGGCTTCATTTCATTGTATATGTACTCAACTATATAAAAGCATGATATAGCAACGGTAAGAGCAGTTACACTGAATGCAAGACATACATTCATCAGATTTTGAGGTTGGTTGTACAAGGAGTGATAACTGACACTGTATTGATATCACTTTGTAAAACGTAGAAATTTCACTGTTGTCTTTCACTGTTGATCATAGAAGATTAATCAATGAATACTATACAAGAAATACATTGGATTGTAAATTGTAATAGTTTCTAACACAAAATGACTTTCTGTGTTACTCCCCAAGAATCCCACTGAGTGGCAGTATGGAGCACCTTTTTACTATAGTTGTATAGAAGGTGGCTTCATTTCATTGTATATGTACTGAACCGTATAAAAGCATGATATAGCAACGGTAAGAGCAGTTACATTGAATGCAAGACATACATTCATCAGATTTTGAAGTTGGTTGTACAACGAGTGATAACTGACACTGTATTCATATCACTTTGTAAAACCTAGAAATTTCACTGTTGTCTAACCAAGACATCGCAGAAGACTAAACAATGAAATACATTGGATTGTAAATTGTAATAGTTTCTAACACAAAATGACTTTCTGTGTTACTCCCCAAGAATCCCACTGAGTGGCAGTATGGAGCACCTTTTTACTATAGTTGTATAGAAGGTGGCTTCATTTCATTGTATATGTACTGAACCGTATAAAAGCATGATATATCAACTGTAAGAGCAATTACATTGAATGCCAGAGATACATTCATCAGATTTTGTAGTTGGTTGTACAAGGAGTGATAACTGACAACGTATTGATATCACTTTGTAAAACCTAGAAATATCACTATCCTGTAACCAACAGATCATTGAAAAGAATCAGTTACATTGAATGGAAGAGATACATCCATCAGATTTTGAAGTTGGTTGTACAAGGAGTGATAACTGACACTGTATTGATATCACTTTGTAAAACGTAGAAATTTCATTGTTGTCTAACTAAGAGATCATAGAAGAGTAATCAATGAATACTATACAAGAAATACATTGGATTGTAAATTGTAAAAGTTTGTAACACAAAATGACTTTCTGTGTTACTCCCGAGGAATCCCACTGAGTGGCAGTATGGAGCACCTTTTTCTTCTAGCTGTATAGAATCTAAAAATATCACTATCCTGTAACCAACAGATGATTGAAAAGAGTAATCAATGAATAGTATACAAGAAATTGTATATTGTAATAGTTTGTTACATAAAATGACTTTCTGCGTTACTCCGAGGAATCCCACTGAGTGGCAGTATAGAGGACCTTTTTACTATAGTTGCATAGAAGGTGGCTTCATTTCATTGTATATGTACTCAACCATATAAAAGCATGATATATCAACTGTAAGAGCAATTACATTGAATGCAATCCTTACATTCATCAGATTTTGAAGTTCGTTGTACAAGGAGTGATAACTGACACTGTATTGATATCACTTTGTAAAACGTAGAAATTTCAGTTTTGTCACAGAAGAGTAATCAATGAATACTATACAAGAAATAGATTGGATTGTAAATTTTAATAGTTTATTACACAAAATGACTTTCTGTGTTACTCCCGAGGAATTCCACTGAGTGGCAGAATGGAGCACCTTTTTCCTCTAGCTGTATAGAAGGTGGCTTCATTTAATTGTATATGTACTCAACCATATAAAAGGAAGATATATCAAATGTAAGAGCAATTACATTGAATTCAACACATACATTCATCAGATTGTGAAGGTTGTACAAGGTGTGATAACTGACACTGTACTGATATCAGTTTGTAAAACCTAAAGATATAACTATCCTGTAAGCAACAGATCATTGAAAAGAGTAATCAATGAATACTATACAAGAAATTGTATATTGTAATAGTTTGTTACAGAAAATGACTTTCTGCGTTACTCCGAGGAATCCCACTGAGTAGCAGTATGGAGTACGTTTTTACTATAGTTGTATAGAAGGTGGCTTCATTTCATTGTATATGTACTCAATCATGTAAAAGCATGATATATCAATTGTAAGAGCAATTACATTGAATGCAACAGATACATTCATCAGATTTTGAAGTTGGTTGTACAAGGAGTGGTAACTGACACTGTACTGATATCACTTTGTAAAACGTAGAAATTTCACTGTTGTCTAACCAAGAGATCACGGAACAGTAATCAATGAATGCTATACAAGTAATACATTGGATTGTAAATTGTAATAGTTTGTTACACAAAATGACTTTCTGCGTTACTCCCGAGGAATCCCACTGAGTGGCAGTATGGACCACCTTTTTACTATAGTTGTATAGAAGGTGGCTTCATTTCATTGTATATGTAAACCATATAAAAGCATGAAATATCAACTGTAAGAGCAATTACATTGAATGGAAGACATACATTCATCAGATTTTGAAATTGGTTTTACAAGGAGTGATAAATACAGGTTGCTTACCTGTAATTGGAGATCTTCGAGTGGTCATCTGTGCATTCACACCTCTGGGATAATGTGCGCCTGCACCTATCCCAATCGGTAACTTCAAAGCCAACGGATTTTCGCGCCAACTCCCCGATCGCGCACCGGCTCCACTGCGTATGACAGGGGAGGGGCACGAGGATCCCGCCAGTTGCTTCTGACCGCTGCAAGCAGCCTCCAAGAAAGTACAAGGGAGGCCGAAAGCAGAGGGGAAGGAGGGCGGGTGGTGTGAATGCACAGATGACCACTCGAAGATCTCCAATTACAGGTAAGCAACCTGTATATCTTCTTCGTGGTCTCTGTGCATCACACCTCTGGGAGAATAGCGAGCAATAATTACACCACATACCTGGAGGTGGGTGCTGAAGGTCTCACATCTGAGCTCTCTGCAGAACTGCACGGCCCACCGCCAATCGCTGATGGGTACGGACGTCCAATGCGTAGTGCCTCACAAACGTGTGAGGAGACGTCCATGTAGCAGCATTGCAGATATCTCCCAGGGGGATGCCCTTGAGAAAAGCTGTCGAGGCAGCCACTGCTCGAGTAGAGTGAGCCCGCAGGGACGCCGGTAATGGCCGCTTGGCCAGGAGGTAGGCGAGCTTTATCGTCTCAACAATCCATTTAGACAGTCTCTGAGACGACAGCTTCTGTCCCTGTCTGGGAAGGGCATGAGCGACAAAGAGAGCTGGAGACTTGCGAAAGGATTTAGTCCGATTCAAGTAAAATGACAGGGCCCTCTTAACGTCGAGGGAATGCAGGCAACGTTGTGTCTGGTCCTTGAGTTCAGGATAAAACACCGGTAGGGTGATGTCCGCTTTAATGTGGAAGTCCGAAACTATCTTCGGTAAAAAAGTAATATCAGGAGTCAGGGTCACTGCGTCCTGATGAAAGGTAAGGTATGGTGGGTCACATCGAAGAGCCGACAGCTCACTCACCCGTCGAACCGAAGTGAGAGCCACAAGAAACGCTACTTTCCACGAAAGAAGCTGCAGGCTACAAGAAGCCATAGGCTCAAATGGCTTGCCCATTAGCTTATGCAGCACTAGAGGCAGGTCCCATGCTGGAACAGGGGTTTTAACTGTTGGGAAGAGACGGCACATTCCCTTTAGGAATTGCTTCATAGTGGGATGAGAGAAAACGGAATAGCCATCTATCGTTGGATGGTTAACCGTAACTGCTGAAAGGTAGACACGAAGGGATGCATGGCACAATCCTCTGTCCTTACAAGACAAGAGGAACCCAAAGATGTCATTCAGTGTAGATGGAATGGAAGGTCGTCCTATTGAAGCAAGGAAAGACAGGAACTTATTCCATTTTGCCTCGTAGGAACGACGGGTAGATGGTTTACAGGCATTGAGGAGGACATTCGCTATGCGAGGGTCCACTTCGGAGGACGAATTCGCCAAGCTGTCAGCTTCAGTCTGGGTATGTCGTGATGCAGCACCAGACCCTTGTACATCCATAGGAGGTCTGGGTTCATCGGAAGGTGAGTGTACACCCCGTCGGAGAGACGAAGGAGGGTGGGGAACCAAGGTTGCCTCGGCCACCAGGGTGTGATCAGGATTGCTAGTGGTTGTTCTGCAAGTAGCTTCTGTACTACCCTCAGTATCAGTGGAATTGGAGGGAACAGGTAAAGGTGTAATCCTGACCAGGAGAGGAGAAGACCGTCCTCCAGGGACGTCGGGTCTGTACCTGCCCTGGAGCAGAAGAGGGGACACTTCTTGTTGTCTCTGGAAGCAAAGACATCCACAGAAGGCTGACCCCAGAGGCTGAAGATTGGGGTCAAGTACCACGGATTGAGCTCCCAATCGTGTAGGGATGCACCCCCTCTGCTCAAGAAGTCTGCTTGCGTATTGAGCTGACCGGGAAGATGATTCGCCACCAGATAGATATCCAGCGATTAGCATTCTGTCCAGAGTTCTATCGCTAACCGGCAAAGACTGCGGGAAACCGTACCACCCTGCCTGTTGATGTAGTACATCGTGGTCGTGTTGTCCGTGAGGACAGCCACCGTCTTTCCCGACAGAAGGTGTTGGAAGGACCGGATTGCGTAACGGATCGCTAGTAGCTCCAGAAAGTTGATGTGATTGGGGGCTACTGATGGATCCCACTTGTCGCCTACGCACAGATCACCGAGATGGGCTCCCCAGCCCCATAGGGATGCGTCCATGGTAATAGTGACTGACGGGGGAGGGCGGCAAAAGGGGGCGCCCGTCTGGAGATTCTGTGGCACCTGCCACCACTCCAGGGCTTGAACCACCGAGTCCGAGAGGCGGAATCTCTTGGACAGAAGGTGTAGGCTTGGCCTGAACCGACGGAGGAACCACAGCTGCAAGGGTCTCATGTGTAGCCGTGCGAAGGGAATGACCATGGTGGTTGCCGCCATGAGTCCCAGGAGTCGCAGTATCTGACGAGCTGTCGCCTCCCGGTTCCTTCTCAGATTTTTGAGGAGAGAAACGATGTCCGAGGCTCTGCTGGGAGGTAGGAACGCCCTGCACTGTAGGGAGTCGAGATGAGCTCCGATGAATTGCACCCGTCTGGAGGGGGTGAGCATGGACTTTTTTGTATTTATTGTCAACCCCAGAGTCTCCAGGGTGTGGAGCGTTAGGGAGACGTGGTCTTGCAGGTCTGATGCTGAGGGTGCGATCAGAAGCCAGTCGTCCAGGTAGGGGTATAGGTGGATGCCCTGCAGGCGGAGGTGGGCCGCTACTGTTGCCATTAGTTTTGTGAAGACACGGGTGGAGATGTCGGAGCGGGGGTGGGAGTCAAAAGCTCTGCTTGCTCGGTTTGGGGGTTTTTGCCTTAGACGTCGGAGTGGTTGGGAAACGGGGCTTGTTATTGCAAGGTTTATGTTGATAGGTAGATGGCGGCGATCTCTGCCATTGGGGTTCAGAGGGAGGCCTTTGTGGCTGTTTCTTGGACCGTGATCTCTGCCATGTTCTCTGTTTCTGTTGCTTAGGCTGAGATACTCCCAGATTGCGGAAAGTCTTCATGCTCTTATCAAGCTCGTGAAGCACTGTGTCCATTGTTGAACTGAAGAGCCCGTCTCCTTCAAACGGAAGATCTTCCACCAAGGTCTTGGTGTCCTGAGGAAGAGAAGTGGATCTCAACCAGGCATGTCGTCTGATGGACACTGCTGAAGTGAGCGTCTTGGAGGTTACTTCTGCCGAATGCTTAGAGGCCGAGAGTTGAAGCTTGGCCAAAGACATGCCTTCTTTCTGGATCTTCCTGGCATTGCGTAGCTTGTCCTCTGGGAGATGGGCGATGAGGGCAGTCATCTGCTCCCAGAGCGAGTACTGGTATCTGCTCATGCAGGCGGTGTAATTTGCAATCTTTAGGCCCAATGCGCCCGCTGAATAAATACGTCTGCCAAAGGAATCTATTTTGCATCCTTCTTTGTCCAATGGGGAGGAGTGACCACTACGACCCTTGGTGGAGGGTGTCACGACCACCGAATTGGGTTTGGGGTGGACAAACAAAAATTCTGCCCCAGGCTCCTGGATCCTATACATGTGGTCTAGGCGTTTGCTGGAGATGGGGGTAGATGAGGGATGAGGCCAGGATTCTTTGGCCATAGTCATCAGGACCGATATGAGAGGGAGGGCCACCGGTGTGGACGTATCCATCTGTACTATGTCGAAGATGGAGTCTGTGGCCGTCGGAGTCGGTTGGGCCGTGGCCAAAGCCAGTGAATGTGCCATCCTCTTAATCAGTTCTCCGTAGGGTTTCACATCCTCGGAGGGGGAGATTGGGAGGTTTTCGGTAACCTGCGTGTCCGCAGACGGGTGCGGAATTGATTCGTCTCCCGACACGGACAATGCCGGGGACCCCGGTGCCGAGTGCTCGGATGGTGAAAGAGGGGTCGGGCTTGACAGGTCTTGTGTTGTTGGCAACGGACAAGGATCGATGTCGGGCATCCGTTTCGGAGGTACCGATGTAGGTGTCGGTGTCGGTACTGATGTAGGTTCTCGGTACTGAGACACTCTGGAAGAGGTGGATTGTCGATCCCATTTGGTGGGGTACCACTAAGGCGGAGGTGGGTAGGAGCCATAGAGGTATCTCCACTGCTGGATGTCCCACGGCACCGAGAGCGGTAATCCTTATCCCCTCTCGGTGCCGACGGTGGTTTCGCCTCGGCGTCGGGGGTATCCCGAGGGACCTGTGTAAGGTCTATGTCGAGGTCGGAGTCCGTCAAGGTGATTGGTCGCGGCATCGGGGAGATCGATCTACCCCTGGGTCGCTCGCGATCTTTCGGGTCAAGCTGGTCGAGCCCGGAATGGGCTGAGTTGAGCGTGCCACGCGTCGACGAAACACTCGAGGGTTTCTCGTGCTTCAGCTTGCCCTTCTCCTCCTTGCCCTCTCTGCGCTTTTTAGCAGGAGTATCGGGCAAGGGGAGTGATGTGTTCGGTGCCGGTCTGTCGGTAGCAATGCCCCGGGATGGAGACGGCGTCGGTCCCGTCGGTCCCGTCGGTGAAGACGCCGGAATTTCAGAAGAAGACATCTTCGGGGACAATGCCGACTCGAGGAGGGCAACCCGGAGCCTCGCAGCTCGATTTTTACGAGTTTGCTTCGAGAAAGCCGCACAAGACGCGCAGGAGTCGACTCGGTGGGACTCGCCCAGACAAAGAAGGCACAAGGAGTGCTTGTCCGGTGGGGCTATTTTACTGCCGCACTGCAGGCACGTCTTAAAGAACCCCCACCGCTGGGCCATAGGCTGAGCGGTGAAGTAAGGGGGGGATTTCCAAAATCAAGTCCAGTTAACAGTCCGAGTTCAAATAGGGGAGAAAAATCAGTCCGAAGGCTTTTTTCAGATAGGAAAGTAAAGTACCGTCCGGAGCAGGAGAGAAAGGATCCTCACGACGTGGCGGTCAGAAGAGAACTGGCGGGATCCTCGTGCCCCTCCCCGGTCATGCGCAGTGGAGCCGATCGGGGAGTTGGTGCGAAAATCCGTTGGCTTTGAAGTTACCGATTGGGATCGGCGCAGGCGCACATTATCCCAGAGGTGTGATGCACAGAGACCACGAAGAAGATCTGACACTGTATTGATATCAGTTTGTAAAACGTAGAAATTTCACTGTTGTCTAACCAAGAGATCACAGAAGAGTAATCAATGAATACTATACAAAAAATACATTGGATTGTAAATTGTAATATTTGTTACACAAAATGATTTCAGTGTTACTCCCGAGGAATCCCACTGAGTGGCAGTATGGAGCACCTTTTTCCTCTAGCTGTATAGAAGGTGGCTTCATTTCATTGTATATGTAAACCATATAAGAGCATGATATATCATCTGTAAGAGCAATTACATTGAATGCTATCCTTACATTCATCAGATTTTGAAGTTGGTTGTACAAGGAGGGATAACTGACACTGTATTGATATCACTTTGTAAAACGTAGAAATTTCACTGTTGTCTAACCAAGATATCACAGAAGAGTAATCAATGAATACTATACAAGAAATACATTGGATTGTAAATTGTAATAGTTTGTTACACAAAAGGACTTTCTGTGTTACTCCCGAGGAATCCCACTGAGTGGCAGTATGGAGCACCTTTTTCATCTAGCTGTATAGAAGGTGGCTTCATTTCATTTTATATGTACTCAATCATGTAAAAGCATGATATATCAACTGTAAGAGCAATTACATTGAATGCAAGAGATACATTCATAAGATTTTGAAGTTGGTTGTACAAGGAGGGATAACTGACACTGTATTGATATCACTTTGTAAAATGTAGAAATTTCACTGTTGTCTAACCAACATATCATTGAAAAGAGTAATTAATGAATACTATACAAAGAATACATTGGATTGTAAATTGTAATAGTTTGTTACACAAAATGACTTTCTGTGTTACTCCCGAGGAATCCCACTGAGTGGCAGTATGGAGCACCTTTTTCCTGTAGCAGTATAGAAGGTGGCTTCATTTCATTGTATATGTAAACCATATATAAGCATGATATATCAACTGTAAGAGCAGTTACATTGATTGCAATCCTTACATTCATCAGATTTTGAAGTTGGTTGTACAAGGAGTGATAACTGACAGTGTAGTGATATCACTTTGTAAAATGTAGAAATTTCACTTTTGTCTAACCAAGAGATCACAGAAGAGTAATCAATGAAAACTATACAAGAAATCCACTGGATTGTAAATTGTAATAGTTTGTTACACAAAATGACTTTATGCGTTACTCCCGAGGAATCCTACTGAGTGGCAGTATTGAGCAACTTTTTCCTCTAGCTGTATAGAAGGTGGCTTCTTTTCAATGTATATGTACTCAATAATGTAAAAGCATGATATTTCAACTGTAAGAGCAATTACATTGAATGCAAGAGATACATTCATCAGATTTTGAAGTTGGTTGTACAAGGAGTGATAACTGACACTGTACTGATATCACTTTGTAAAACCTTGAAACTTCACTTTTGTCTAACCAAGAGATCACAGTAGAGTACTCAATGAATACTATACAAGAAATACATTGGATAGTAAATTGTAATAGTTTGTTACACAAAATGACTTTCTGCGTTACTCCCGAGGAATCCTACTGAGTGGCAGTATGGCGCACCTTTTTCCTTTAGCTGTATAGAAGGTGGCTTCATTTCATTGTATATGTACTCAACCATATAAAAGCATGATATAGCAACTGTAAGAGCAGTTACATTGAATGCAATCCTTACATTCATCAGATTTTGAAGTTGGTTGTACAAGGAGTGATAACTGACACTGTACTGATATCACTTTGTAAAGCCTAGAAATATCACTATCCTGTAACCAACAGATCATTGAAAAGAGTAATCAATGAATACTATACAAGAAACTGTATATTGTAATATTTTTTTACACAAAATGACTTTCTGCGTTACTCCCGAGGAATCCCACTGAGTGGCAGTATGGAGCACCTTTTTACTTTACTTGTATAGAAGGTGGCTTCATTTCATTGTATGTGTACTCAATCATGTAAAAGCATGATATAGCAACTGTAAGAGCAGTTACATTGAATGGAAGAGATAGATTCATCAAATTGTGAAGTTGGTTGTACAAGGAGTGATAACTGACACTGTACTGATATCAATTTGTAAAACCTAGATATATCACTGTCCTGTAACCAACAGATCATTGGAAAGAGTAATGAAATAATACTATACAAGAAACTGTATCTTGTAATAGTTTGTTACACAAAATGACTTTCTGCGTTACTCCCGAGGAATCCCACTGAGTGGCAGTATGGAGCACCGTTTTACCACAGTTGTATAGAAGGTGGCTTCATTTCATTGTATATGTACTCAAACATATAAAAGCATAATATAGCAACTGTAATAGCAATTACATTGAATGGAAGACATACATTCATCAGATTTTGAAGTTGGTTGTACAAGGAGTGATAACTGATACTGTATTGATATCACTTTGTAAAACGTAGAAATTTCAGTTTTTTCTAACCAAGAGATCACAGAAGAGTAATCAATGAATACTATACAAGAAATCCTTTGGATTGTAAATTGTAATAGTTTGTTACACAAAATGATTTTCTGTGTTACTCCCGAGGAATCCCACTGAGTGGCAGTATGGAGCACCTTTTTACTATAGTTGTATAGAAGGTGGCATCATTTCATTGTATATGTACTCAATCATGTAAAAGCATGATATATCAACTGTAAGAGCAATTACATTGAATGCAAGAGATACATTCATCAGATTTTGAAGTTCGTTGTACAAGGAGTGATAACTGACACTGTACTGATATCACTTTGTAAATCCTAGAAATATCACTATCCTGTAACCAACAGATCATTGAAAAGAGTAATCAATGAATACTATACAAGAAATTGTATATTGTAATAGTTTGTTACACAAAATGACATTCTGCGTTACTCCCGAGGAATCCCACTGAGTGGCAGTATGGAGCACCTTTTTAGTATAGTTGTATAGAAGGTGGCTTCATTTCATTGTATATGTACTCAACCATATAAAAGCATGATATAGCAACGGTAAGAGCAGTTACATTGAATGCAAGACATACATTCATCAGATTTTGAAGTTGGTTGTACAAGGAGTGATAACTGACACTGTATTGATATCACTTTGTAAAATGTAGAAATTTCACTTTTGTCTAACCAAGAGATCACAGAAGAGTAATCAATGAATACTATACAAGAAATATATTGGATTGTAAATTGTAATAGTTTGTTACACAAAATGACTTTCCGTGTTACTCCCGAGGAATCTCACTGAGTGGCAGTATGGAGCACCTTTTTTCTCTAGCTGCATAGAAGGTGGCATCATTTCATTGTATATGTACTCAATCATGTAAAAGCATGATATATGAACTGTAAGAGCAATTACATTGAATGCAAGAGATACATTCATCAGATTTTGAAGTTGGTTGTACAAGGAGTGATAACTGACACTGTACTGATATCAGTTTGTAAAACCTAGAAATATCACTATCCTGTAACCAACAGATCATTGAAAAGAGTAATCAATGAATACTATACAAGAAATTGTATATTCTAATAGTTTGTTACACAAAATGACTTTCTGCATTACTCCCGAGGAATTCCACTTAGTGGCAGTATGGAGCACGTTTTTACTATAGTTGTACAGAAGGTGGCTTCATTTCATTGTATATGTACTCCATCATGTAAAAGCATGATATGTCAACTGTAAGAGCAATTAGTTAGCTCCCAGCGTGCTCTTCGCGCCACAGGTGCTGCTTTGCCGCCGTGCCAGATTACGGGGCAGCAACGATTGATCGCTCTCTCGCGCGATCTGGGAGCCAGCGGGACGTGGCTGCCTATATATGGCAGTGCCCCGTCCCCGCCTGTGTCTTTGGCTCCGCGTGCTCGCTTCTATAGGAGCATGCAGACGGAGCTTGGGAGCTTGACTTGGGCCTTTCTTGAGGCCCGGAGGACGGCGTCAACGTCGGCGAGCGGGCGGCAGTGACGGCGTTTTTGACGAGCCCTCCTCGGCGGCAGCAGGGGGAGGGCAGTGGCGGGAAGCTGACAGAGGCGGCTGGCTCTCCCGTGTCGTCGCCGGGACGTTCGGGCTCCCTTTTCCTCGCCCTGCCCGGCCCCTTGACAGCGACAGTGGAGGCGGCTGTGCGGGCAGCCAGGCGGTTGCCGCCCGCGGCCAGGTGCCACCAAGTTTAGCCCTCCCCTTCCCTTTATTATTGCAGCCCCCCTTTATTATTCCCTTTATTATTTCATTCCGTTTGCTTTGGCGGCCCCTTCTTTTCACAAGCGGCAAAAGCGCCCCCTCAGGTGGCCAGGCGGCCGCCGCTCGCGGCTTTTGCCGCGGGTTCTCCCCCCTCCTGTTTCTTGGCCCTTTTTCGGGCGACGGCCATTTGCGGCTTGCGCGGCGGTGATTTCTTGGGGCACGCCTTCGCATTCTTCCCCCCCCAAGCGGCGGCCGTTCCCGCCTTGCTCGGGGCTCTTTGGGCCCCCTCCCGTTTTGTGCACGGGAGGTTGCGGTGCACTGGGGTCATCGTGTGGCCAGGCCAGGCTGCTCCCTGCCGGTTGCCAGTGATCTGCGCCATTTTTTCTCGGGTTGGGGCACGCTTTCTGCCACACATCGTTTTGGTGGGGGTTTCAAGGGGGGTTTGTGTCTGCTGTCCCTGACATGAATAGTGAGAGCTAACCTGATCTTGTCAGATCTTAGAAGCTAAGCAGGGCTTGCCCTGATTGATATTTGGATGGGAGACCACCAAGGAAGTCCAGAGTTGACTCAAGATACAGAGGCAGACAATGATAAATCACCTCTGATGTGAGGTCCACCACTCGTTTGCCACCCCCCCTTCCCATCTGCACGGCTGCCCCCCCCCCCGTGGCTAGCAGTTTGCGGCTTCTTGGCAGTTGCCGCCCGGCTTGTTTCTGCCACTCCTCCTTTTCGTCAGTTGGTGGCGGCCATTTTGCAGGCCATATAAGAGCTGTGCCTCGGTGGCCATGTTAGGACTCCCTTTCTTTCATGTGGGGTGGCCATTTTATTGGCAGTGACTGTAGTATGTGAGCTTTATTGATCGGGCTGCTGCAACCACTTGGCAAATTTAAGCATTTAATTTTGTGTAAGTGGGCGGATTCTAATCTGGGAGAGCGTAGTCGGGCCCCCCCCCCTTTTTTTCTCCTCTTGCAGCCGCGAGGTTACCTTTAACAAGCTGTTTGCTCAACAGCTAGTTTGTTCATTTTAGCTTTTATTTCCTGTTGCTGCCTGATGTCGGCTTATGTTGACTATGGGCTATGCAGTGGCAGCTAAGGTAGCAAAGCATCATTGCTTATCTCCCCTGTTTGGTGAATCCACACTGACACCTTGAATTGTGCCCAGAATCAGATGGGGGCAAGTGTGGTCGGGCCAAGACTGGAGCGACATGGTCCTTAAGACCATTACTGGCTGCAACATTCTGTAACAATTGTAGTTTCTGAATGATTTTTAAGGGCAGCCCCTTATGGAGCACATTGCAGTAATCTAATCTAGATGTAACCAAGGCATGCTCCATGGTGGCCTGATCTTCTTTTCCCTGGAAAGGCAGTAGCTGGCTAACCAGTCGAATCCTGTAAAGGCACTTCTAGCTACAGCTGCCATCTACATATCCAGCAGTTGATTAGGTTGCGAGCGTACCCAAACCTATTCCTTTCAATGGAATGAAACCCCATTCAGAGCAGGTGATAGGATGAGATCTGTTCATGATTAGCACCTTTAGCATTTCTGTCTTGTCACATTTTAGCTATTGAGCCACTGTGGTGGATGGCTTCAAGTTCCACCTTCCAGGTTTCACCACCAATTCCAACCCACGAATGCCATCACATTAGTTGGCACTCTGATAGTGTTACATAGGGATGGAAATAGGTATAGGAGTATGCATCACGTTTAAGGCAGGTTGGTTTATTTCAGCAGGTTAGCAGGTTTGTTTGAGGATCACGGCAAGATCAGCAGACCTACCTGCTGAGTCTAATCCATGCGTGACTGAACTGGGAAAGTGTGCAGCCCAGACTTCCAGTATTTCTGTCAATGTGGTGAAGTCCACAGTGAAGGGACCAGAGATCCCAAGGTTTAGTGAGCCTTTCCCAGATAGCATCTAGTTATTTACGCCGCTGTCAGTGGCATCAGCCTTGGAGGGTTTTGGTCTTGATCCACTATATGGACATCATTTATAAAGCCTTCACAGACTTCCATGCCCAGATTGTTTGCAGTAGGAGGAAGAGTTTAGGATGCGGGCTGCCATGAACCCGTCCATGTGGCAGGACAAAAAATTAACCCTAATCTGTGGCTGCAAATTATGTCGCCAAATAGGGCTTTTGGGGCTAGAGGTCTCACAGCGGTCATTCAGTGAGGAGAGCTTAGGGACAGTCGGGTTCCGGCACACAGGAGGGGCAGGCAGTGCAGTGACACCTACGTTGATGGGAACTTACCTCCCAGGGAGCCTTTGACTGTGAGTCCTGTTCGTTTCGCCATGGATGCCCTGCATGCTGGCCCTCATGCCTTCTCCAGCTGCCCTAGGCCTAAGGGCTGTGGGGGTGGAAAAAGGGGGTAAGCGCTCAGGGTGCGTAGGGATTAACAACCTCCCTTATGATAAGGGGACCCAACCCATTTAGATTGGTAAATTTTCAGACTCGGGTTAATTTGTAACCCAGTGGTCCTTGTTTGTCCCTACCTTTCTGGGAGGGGGGGGGTTATGTTACGTATCGATTCTTTTTCAGGAAGCAGTGTACCTTTTTGCCGTCTAATCTAGAATTGGTTCAGGGTATGGAACCAGTCTTTAATTATGTTTCTCTTGCAGGTGCTGCGGACCGTGAGTTGAGACGAATGGTCACAGTCTGCGGCCGCAGCAGTCTTTTTTGGCAGCTCATCAGGCTTGATGGACACCCATCAGGTGGCAGTGGGGCCTTGAAGTTGTAGTGGAGGAGGGGCATGGCCAGCTTCTTCTCCTTCCCTTATTACTTGGGGAGGGAGTTTACTCCTCACGTTTTGGTAATATGCCTGGGGACAATGTTTGGGCTGATGGAGGGCCTGCCCCTTATTTGGCAGGCCAGGGCTGACCTTGTGAAGATAAGAGCAAGGTGGCCCGGCATACAGTTGAGCTGCCACGGCGCCTTGTGATGATAAGAGCAAGGGGGCCCGGCGTACAGTGTGAATGGCCACAGCACCTTGTGAGGACAAGAGCAAGGTGGCCTGGTGTTTGGACAGCTGCAGGCCAGGATCGTACCTTGTGAGGACAAGAGCAAGGTGGCCTGGTGTTTGGACAGCCACAGGCCAGGATCATACCTTGTGAGGACAAGAGCAAGGTGGCCTGGCATTCGGATAGGGTTGCATGCCAGGGTCGACCTGTGATGATAAGAGCATGGTGGCCCAGCATGTTGATAGGTCGATCAGCTATGCTTCCCTCCAGGCATGGCGGAACATTGGGGTGCCAGGTTTATTGACCATGCCAGGCACATGGCCAGCGGATAAATGAGGCAGGCCATGGAATCTGGGTTGGGGTTTGCTTTGCAGCACCCTGACAAGGGGTTAAGTTTTAACTCCTGTATGGGCCCCACGGAGGGGGGGGCATCTTGCAAACAAAAGCATTGGGCAATTTGAGGACTTGCAGCACGGGATAGGTTGTGTGGGGCAGCAAAGGCCAAAGCAGAGGCTTGGCCTTGGCTGTGGCAGGTTGGTGCAAGCAAAATGGAACTGGTGAGTGCCTTATGGCATATCCCGTTTGGGAACAGGAGGTCATCAGGATACTGCCCCAGGGCTATGTGGTTCGGGGTGGAGAATGGTGACCGCCTCTGGGAACCTCTCCGGCTAGGCTCCTCACTGAAGGTCCGTACGGTCTCAGGGGTAGGCGCTCCTGTGGGGCAACCAGTATGCTGGGCTGCGGTTTAAGAGCCAGACATGGGCTGGCTCAATACCGGAGTCAGGTGTCCCACCCATATCAGAGGGCAAGGAGGCTGTGTCATGGATTGACGCCTGCCTTGACTGTTCCTGTGCTTGATTAGTTTCGCCCATTGCTGCAATGTTTTGTTAAATAGTTAATAAAGTGGCCCTTGTTTAATTCCAATCGTTGTCTGTCTCGGTATTCGGGCTAGGGTGGCAACATTGAATGCAAGAGATTGCATTCACCAGAACATTGAATTCATCAGATTTTGAAGTTGGTTGTACAAGGAGTGATAACTGAAACTGTACTGATATCACTTTGTAAAACCTAGAAATATCACTATCCTGTAACCAACAGATCATTGAAAAGAGTAATCAATGAATACTATACAAGAAATACATTGGATTGTAAATTGTAATCGTTAGTTACAAAAAATGACTTTCTGCGTTACTCCCAAGGAATCCCACTGAGTGGCAGTATGGAGCACTTTTTTCCTCTAGCTGTATAGAAGGTGGCTTCATTTCATTGTACATGTACTCAACCATATAAAAGCATGATATATCAACTGTAAGAACAGTTATATTGAATGCAAGACAGACATTCATCAGATTTTGAAGTTGGTTATACAAGGAGAGATAACTGACACTGTACTGATATCACTTTGTAAAACGTAGACATATCACTATCCTGTAACAAAAAGATCATTGAAAAGAGTAATCAATGAATACTATACAAGAAATACATTGGATTGTAAATTGTAATAGTTTGTTGCAAAAAATGACTTTCTGCGTTACTCCCGAGGAATCCCACTGAGTGGCAGTATGGAGCACCTTTTTTCTCCAGCTGTATAGAAGGTGGCTTCAATTCATTGCATAAGTACTCAACCATATAAAAGCATGATGTATCACCTGTAAGAGCAATTACATTGAATGCAAGACATACATTCATCAGATTTTGAACTTGGTTGGACAAGGAGTGATAACTGAAACGCTACTGATACCACTTTGTAAAACCTAGAAATTTTGTCTAACCAAGAGATCACACAAGAGTAATCAATGAATACTATACAAGAAATACATTGGATTGTAAATTGTAATAGTTTGTTACTGTAAGAGCAATTACATTGAATGCAAGACATACATTCACCAGATTTTGAACTTGGTTGGACAAGGAGTGATAACTGAAACGCTACTGATACCACTTTGTAAAACCTAGAAATGTTGTCTAACCAAGAGATCACACAAGAGTAATCAATGAATACTATACAAGAAATACATTGGATTGTAAATTGTAATAGTTTGTTACACAAAATGACTTTCTGCGTTACTCCCAAAAAATCCCACTGAGTGGCAGTATGGAGCACCTTTTTCCTCCAGCTGTATACAAGGTGGCTTCATTTCATTGCATATGTACTCAACCATATAAAAGCATGATATATCAACTGTAAGAGCAGTTATACTGAATTCAACACATACATTCATCTGGGAGATGGGCGATGAGGGCAGTCATCTGCTCCCAGAGCGAGTACTGGTATCTGCTCATGCAGGCGGTGTAATTTGCAATCTTTAGGCCCAATGCGCCCGCTGAATAAATACGTCTGCCAAAGGAATCTATTTTGCATCCTTCTTTGTCCAATGGGGAGGAGTGACCACTACGACCCTTGGTGGAGGGTGTCACGACCACCGAATTGGGTTTGGGGTGGACAAACAAAAATTCTGCCCCAGGCTCCTGGATCCTATACATGTGGTCTAGGCGTTTGCTGGAGATGGGGGTAGATGAGGGATGAGGCCAGGATTCTTTGGCCGTAGTCATCAGGACCGATATGAGAGGGAGGGCCACCGGTGTGGACGTATCCATCTGTACTATGTCGAAGATGGAGTCTGTGGCCGTCGGAGTCGGTTGGGAAGTGGCCAAAGCCAGTGAATGTGCCATCCTCTTAATCAGTTCTCCGTAGGGTTTCACATCCTCGGAGGGGGAGATTGGGAGGTTTTCGGTAACCTGCGTGTCAGGAGACGGGTGCAGAATTGATTCGTCTCCCGACACGGACAATGCCGGGGACCCCGGTGCCGAGTGCTCGGATGGTGAAAGAGGGGTCAGGCTTGACAGGTCTTGTGTTGTCGACAATGGACGAGGATCGATGTCGGGCGTCCGTTTCGGAGGTACCGATGTAGGTGTCGGTGTCGGTACTGATGTAGGTACTGACAGTGTACTGATATCACTTTCTAAAATGTAGAAATTTCACTTTTGTCTAACCAAGAGATCACAGAAGAGTAATCAATGAAAACTATACAAGAAATACACTGGATTGTAAATTATAATAGTTTGTTACACAAAATGACTTTCTGCGTTACTCCCGAGGAATCCCACTGAGTGGCAGTATGGAGAAACTTTTTCCTTTAGCTGTATAGAAGGTGGCTTCATTTCATTGTATATGTACTCAACCATATAAAAGCATGATATAGCAACTGTAAGAGCAGTTACATTGAATGCAATCCTTACATTAATCAGATTTTGAAGTTGGTTGTACAAGGAGTGATAACTGACACTGTATTGATATCACTTTGTAAAACGTAGAAATTTCACTGTTGTCTAACCAAGAGATCACAGAAGAGTAATCAATGAATACTATACAAGAAATACATTGTATTGTAAATTCTAAAAGTTTGTTACACAAAATGACTTTCTGCGTTACTCCCGAGGAATCCCACTGAGTGGCAGTATGGAGCACCTTTTTCCTCCAGCTGTATAGAAGGTGGCTTCATTTCATTGCATATGTGCTCAACCATATAAAAGCATGATATATCAATTGTAAGTGCTATTACATTGAATGCAAAACATACATTCATCAGATTTTGAAGTTGGTTGTACAAGGAGTGATAAGTGACACTGTATTGATATCACTTTGTAAAACCTAGAAATTTCACTGTTGTCTAACCAAGAGATCGCAGAAGAGTAATCAATGAATACTATACAAGAAATATATTGAATTGTAAATTGTAATAGTTTGTTACACAAAATGACTTTCTGCGTTACGCCCGAGGAATCCCTCTGAGTGGCAGTATGGAGCTCCTTTTTACTCCAGCTGTATAGAAGGTGGCTTCATTTCATTGTATATGTACTCAACCATATAAAAGCATGATATATCAACTGTTAGAGCAGTGACATTGAATGCAAGACATACATTCATCAGATTGTGAAGTTGGTTGTACAAGGAGTGATAAATGGCACTGTACTGATATCACTTTGTAAAAACTAGAAATATCACTATCCTGTAACCAACAGATCATTGAATAGAGTAATCAATGAATACTATACAAGAAATACATTGGATTGTAAATTGTAATAGTTTGTTACAAATATTACTTTCTGCGTTACTCCCGAGTGATCCCAGTGAGTGGCAGTATGGAGCACCTTTTTCCTCCAGCTGTATAGAAGGTGGCTTCATTTCATTGAATATGTACTCCACCATATAAAAGCATGATATAGCACTGTAAGAGCAGTTACATTGAATGCAAGACATACATTCATAAGATTTGAAGTTGGTTGTACAAGGAGTGATAACTGACACTGTACTGATATCACTTTGTAAAACGTAGAAATATCACTGTTGTCTTACCAAGAGATCTCAGAAGAATAATCAATGAATACTATACAAGAAATACATTGGATTGTAAATTGTAATAGTTTGTTTCACAAAATGCCTTTCTGCGTTACTCCCGAGGAATCCCACTGAGTGGCAGTATGGAGAACCTTTCTACTATAGTTGTATAGAAGGTGGCTTCATTTCATTGTATATGTACTCAACCATATAAAAGCATGATATATCAACTGTAAGAGCAATGACATTGAATGCAAGACATACATTCATCAGATTGTGAAGTTGGTTGTACAAGGAGTGATAACTGACACTGTACTGATATTACTTTGTAAAACCTAGAAATATCACTATCCTGTAACCAATAGATCATTGAAAAGAGTAATGAATGAATACTATTCAAGAAATACATGGGATTGTAAATTGTAATAGTTTGTTACACAAAATGACTTTCTGCGTTACTCCCGAGGAATCCCACTGAGTGGCAGTATGGAGCAGCTTTTTACTCTAGCTGTATAGTAGGTGGCTTCATTTCATTGTACATGTACTCAACCATATAAAAGCATGATATAGCAACTGTAAGAGCAATTACATTGAATGCAAGACATACATCCATCAGATTTTGAAGTTGGTTGTACAAGGAGTGATAACTGACACTGTATTGATATCACTTTGTAAAACCTAGAAATTTCACTTTTGTCTAACTAAGAGTTCACAAAAGAGTAATCAATGAATACTATACGAGAAATACATTGGATTGTAAATTGTAATCGTTTGTTACACAAAATGACTTTCTGCGTTACTCCTGAGGAATCCCACTGAGTGGCAGTATGGAGCACCTTTTTCCTTTAGCTGTATAGAAGGTGGCTTCATTTCATTGTATATGTGTGAGGCTTCTGCTCTATGCAGTCAAGGATCAGACCTTTGTTAGACTTCCGGCAAGACTTGCGAGCATGGCGGACGTGCTCCTCCGCATCTGCGGGAAGCGCGATCCATACCTGGCGGGAAGAAGGGGCTCTGGACTGGTGCCGAGCCCCCAGAGACCCCAGTGAGGGGGCTCTACCTGGGATGGCCCGAAGGGGATCTCTCCCTATGGTGGCGACCGAGGGATAGAGATCCCTTTTCATCACCCCCATAGGTTCCCCCGCCGTGGGAGCCGTATGGCTGAAAGCGCAAATCCGAGAAGCAGCAGAGAGTGCGAAGCAATGAGGCTGGAACTGACAGTTACGCATGGAGAAAACGTGAGTCTGAAGTAAGAAAAGCAGAACAGAGCGGGAAGATGGCGGGAGGAGTGAAACCCACCCCCGCCTCCGGGACTAGCGTACTTACGAGACTTTTTACGTGGCGTTACTGCAAGAATAAAAGCCCATCCGCCTTGCTAGATGGCAGCATCGCTCACTTGGAGATATAAACTTTACAAGGACATAAGTGCTGTTTGAAAATTTGCTCCTTTCGTTCATCTTATCTATCTATAAACAAAGAGCGTAGTCTCAACAATGACGGGGAAACAGAAACCTTCCCCCAAACTAGGAAGTACAGCTACGAGTTCAAAGGTTGATACCACGGAGATAAGTGCGGTGTTCTCCTCGTTATTGCGACCTCTAGTGGACCAAATGACAGCTCTCAACGTTAAAATGGACAAAATGCAGCTAGAACTAAAAGAGTCGAATAAATCCACAGAGAAGCTGCAGCGAGAACTTCTGGAAGTAAAAATTTCAGTAAAAAACCAAGACACAAGACTACAAAAGGCAGAGAAGGAAAAGGCCTTCCACCACAATCAGCTTTTGAAATTACAAATGGATAGATCGAATTTTTTCCTAAGACTTCAGAATGTGCCAGAAAACACAGGAGAAGACCTTAAAAATTTGCTAAGTGAAGCACTTGAACCAGTGACAGGCATGAAAGCAGCGGATATAAAAAGCAATATGGATATGGTTTACAGAACCTATCCAGATTACACTAAAAAGAAAAGCCTGCCTGGTAAAATTATGATAAGGTTCTCCAAAAAATCTACAAGAGACGTGGTGCTTAGGACCACAAACAAAGCAGCTCTGAAGATCCTGGGAGAAGAAGTAAAAGTGATGAAGGATATCCCATTTGAAATAAGGAAAAGAAGGAAAGCCTATGGAAAATTGACATCTTGGCTCCAGTCTGAGTCTATCATCTATCGTTGGAATACTCCAGAAGGACTATGCTTCAGCATCAAAGATAAGAAGTATAAGATTGACTCTGATCAACAAGCGAAAAAATTTCAGGAAAAAAGCAAAGAGCAGAAAACTGGGACTCTTTTCAATGATCTGTTGGTTACAGGATAGTGATATTTCTAGATTTTACGAAGTGATATCAGTACAGTGTCAGTTATCACTCCTTGTACAACCAACTTCAAAATCTGATGAATGTATCTCTTGCATTCAATGTAACTGCTCTTACAGTTGCTATATCATGCTTTTATATGGTTGCGTACAAATACGATGAAATGAAGCCACCTTCTATACAACTATAGGAAAAAGGTGCTCCATACTGCCACTCAGTGGGATTCATCGGGAGTAATGCAGAAAGTCATTTTGTGTAACAAACTATTACAATTTACAATCCAATGTATTTCTTGTATAGTATTCATTGATTACTCTTCTGTGATCTCTTGGTTAGACAAAACTGAAATTTCTACGTTTTACAAAGTGATATCAATACAGTGTCAGTTATCACTCCTTGTACAACCAACTTGAAATCTGATGAATGTATGTCTTGCATTCAGTGTAACTGGTCTTACCGTTGCTATATCATGCTTTTATATGGTTGAGTACATATACAATGAAATGAAGCCACCTTCTATACAACTATAGTAAAAAGGTGCTCCATACTGCCACTCAGTGGGATTCCTTGGGAGTAACGCAGAAAGTCATTTTGTGTAACAAACTATTACAATATAAAATTTCTTGTATAGTATTCATTGATTACTCTTTTCGATGATCTGTTGGTTACAGGATAGTGATATTTCTAGGTTTTACAAAGTGATATCAGTACACTGTCAGTTATCACTCCTTGTACAACCAACTTCAGAATCTGAGAATGAATGTCTTGCATTCAATGTAATTGCTCTTACAGTTGATATATCATGCTTTTACATGATTGAGTATATATACAATGAAATGAAGCCACCTTCTATACAGCTAGAGGAAAAAGGTGCTCCATACTGCCACTCAGTGGGATTCCTAGGGAGTAACACAGAAACTCATTTTGTGTTACAAACTATTACAATTTACAATCCAATGTATTTCTTGTATAGTATTCATTGATTACTCTTCTGTGATATCTTGGTTAGACAAAACTGAAATTTCTACGTTTTACAAAGTGATATCAATACAGTGTCAGTTATCACTCCTTGTACAACCAACTTCAAAATCTGATGAATGTATCTCTTGCATTCAATGTAATTGCTCTTACAGTTGATATATCATGCTTTTACATGATTGAGTACATATACAATGAAATGAAGCCACCTTCTATACAGCTAGATGAAAAAGGTGCTCCATACTGCCACTCAGTGGGATTCATCGGGAGTAACACAGAAAGTCCTTTTGTGTAACAAACTATTACAATTTACAATCCAATGTATTTCTTGTATAGTATTCATTGATTACTCTTCTGTGATCTCTTGGTTAGACAACAGTGAAATTTCTACGTTTTATAAAGTGATATCAGTACAGTGTCAGTTATCACTCCTTGTACAACCAACTTCAAAATCTGATGAATGTATGTCTTGCATTCAATGTAAATGCTCTTACCGTTGCTATATCATGCTTTTATTTGGTTGAGTACATATACAATGAAATGAAGCCACCTTCTATACAACTATAGTGAAAAGGTGCTCCATACTGCCACTCAGTGGGATTCCTCGGGAGTAACACAGAAAGTCATTTTGTGTAACAAACTATTACAATTTACAATCCAATGTATTTCTTGTATAGTATTCATTGATTACTCTTCTGTGATCTCTTGGTTAGACAACAGTGAAATTTCTAGGTTTTACAAAGTGATATCAATACAGTGTCAGTTATCACTCCTTGTACAACCAATTTCAATATCTGATGAATGTATGTCTTGCATTCAATGTAATTGCTCTTACAGTTGATATATTATGCTTTTATATGGTTTACATATACAATGAAATGAAGCCACCTTCTATACAGCTAGATGAAAAAGGTGCTCCATAATGCCACTCAGTGGGATTCCTCGGGAGTAACACTGAAAGTCATTTTGTGTAACAAACTATTACAATTTACAATCCAATGTATTTCTTGTATAGTATTCATTGATTACTCTTCTGTGATCTCTTGGTTAGACAACAGTGAAATTTCTACGTTTTACAAAGTGATATCAATACAGTGTCAGATCTTCTTCGTGGTCTCTGTGCATCACACCCCTGGGATAATGTGCGCCTGCGCCGATCCCGATCGGTAACTTCAAAGCCAACGGATTTTCGCGCCAACTCCCCGATCGCGCGCCGGCTCCACTGCGTATGACCGGGGAGGGGCACGAAGATCCCGCCAGTTCTTTTCTGACCGCCGCGTCGTGAGGATCCTTTCTCTCTTGCTCCGGTCGGTAGTTTACTTTCCTATCTGAAAAAAGCCTTCGGACTGATTTTTCTCCCCTATTTGAACTCGGACTGTTAACTGGACTTGATTTTGGAAATCCCCCCCTTACTTCACCGCTCGGCCTATGGCCCAGTGGTGGGGGTTCTTTAAGAGGTGCCTGCAGTGCGGGAGACCACATGTATAGGATCCAGGAGTCTAGGGCAGAATTTTTGTTTGTCCACCCCAAACCCAATTCGGTGGTCGTGACACCCTCCACCAAGGGTCGTAGTGGTCACTCCTCCCCATTGGACAAAGAAGGACGCAAAATAGATTCCTTTGGCAGACGTATTTATTCAGCGGGCGCATTGGGCCTAAAGATTGCAAATTACACCGCCTGCATGAGCAGATACCAGTACTCGCTCTGGGAGCAGATGACTGCCCTCATCGCCCATCTCCCAGAGGACAAGCTACGCAATGCCAGGAAGATCCAGAAAGAAGGCATGTCTTTGGCCAAGCTTCAACTCTCGGCCTCTAAGCATTCGGCAGAAGTAACTTCCAAGACGCTCACTTCAGCAGTGTCCATCAGACGACATGCCTGGTTGAGATCCACTTCTCTTCCTCAGGACACCAAGACCTTGGTGGAAGATCTTCCGTTTGAAGGAGACGGGCTCTTCAGTCAACAATGGACACAGTGCTTCACGAGCTTGATAAGAGCATGAAGACTTCCCACAATCTGGGAGTATCTCAGCCTAAGTAACAGAAACAGAGAACATGGCAGAGATCACGGTCCAAGAAACAGCCACAAAGGCCTCCCTCTGAACCCCAATGGCAGTGATCGCCGCCATCTACCTATCAACATAAACCTTGCAATAACAAGCCCCGTTTCCCAACCGCTCTGACATCTAAGGCAAAAAACCCCAAACCGAGCAAGCAGAGCTTTTGACTCCCACCCCCGCTCCGACATCTCCACCCGTGTCTTCACAAAACTAATGGCAACAGTAGCGGCCCACCTCCGCCTGCAGGGCATCCACCTATACCCCTACCTGGACGACTGGCTTCTGATCGCACCCTCAGCATCAGACCTGCAAGACCACGTCTCCCTAACGCTCCACACCCTGGAGACTCTGGGGTTGACAATAAATACAAAAAAGTCCATGCTCACCCCCTCCAGACGGGTGCAATTCATCGGAGCTCTTCTCGACTCCCTACAGTGCAGGGCGTTCCTACCTCCCAGCAGAGCCTCGGACATCGTTTCTCTCCTAAAAATCTGAGAAGGAACCGGGAGGCGACAGCTCGTCAGATACTATGACTCCTGGGACTCATGGCGGCAACCACCATGGTCATTCCCTTCGCATGGCTACACATGAGACCCTTGCAGCTGTGGTTCCTCCGTCGGTTCAGGCCAAGCCTACACCTTCTGTCCAAGAGATTCCGCCTCTTGGACTCGGTGGTTCAAGCCCTGGAGTGGTGGCAGGTGCCACAGAATCTCCAGACGGGCGCCCCCTTTCGCCGCCCTCCCCCGTCAGTCACTATTACCACGGCCGCATCCCTATGGGGCTGGGGAGCCCATCTCGGCGATCTGTGCGTAGGCGACAAGTGGGATCCATCAGTAGCCCCCAATCACATCAACTTTCTGGAGCTACTAGTGGTCCGTTACGCAATCCGGTCCTTCCAACACCTTCTGTCGGGAAAGACGGTGGCTGTCCTCATGGACAACACGACCACGATGTACTACATCAACAGGCAGGGTGGTACGGTTTCCCGCAGTCTTTGCCGGTTAGCGATAGAACTCTGGACAGAATGCCAATCGCTGGATATCTATCTGGTGGCGAATCATCTTCCCGGTCAGCTCAATACGCAAGCAGACTTCTTGAGCAGAGGGGGTGCATCCCTACACGATTGGGAGCTCAATCCGCGGTACTTGACCCCAATCTTCAGCCTCTGGGGTCAGCCTTCTGTGGATGTCTTTGCTTCCAGAGACAACAAGAAGTGTCCCCTCTTCTGCTCCATGGCAGGTACAGACCCGACGTCCCTGGGGGACGGCCTTCTCCTCTCCTGGTCGGGATTACACCTTTACCTGTTCCCTCCAATTCCACTGATACTGAGGGTAGTACAGAAGCTACTTGCAGAACAACCACTAGCAATCCTGATCACACCCTGGTGGCCGAGGCAACCTTGGTTCCCCACCCTCCTTCGTCTCTCCGACGGGGTGTACACTCACCTTCCGATGAACCCAGACCTCCTATGGATGTACAAGGGTCTGGTGCTGCATCACGACTTACCCAGACTGAAGCTGACAGCTTGGCGAATTCGTCCTCCGAAGTGGACCCTCGCATAGCGAATGTCATCCTCAATGCCCGTAAACCGTCTACCCGTCGTTCCTACGAGGCAAAATGGAATAAGTTCCTGTCTTTCCTTGCTTCAATAGGACGACCTTCCATTCCATCTACACTGAATGACATCTTTGGGTTCCTCTTGTCTTGTAAGGAAAGAGGATTGTGCCACGCATCCCTTCGTGTCTACCTTTCAGCAGTTTCGGTTAACCATCCAACGATAGATGGCTATTCCGTTTTCTCTCATCCCACTACGAAGCAATTCCTAAAGGGAATGTGCTGTCTCTTCCCAACAGTTAAAACCCCTGTTCCAGCATGGGACCTGCCTCTAGTGCTGCATAAGCTAATGGGCAAGCCATTTGAGCCTATGGCTTCTTGTAGCCTGCAGCTTCTTTCGTGGAAAGTAGCGTTTCTTGTGGCTCTCACTTCGGTTCGACGGGTGAGTGAGCTGTCGGCTCTTCGATGTGACCCACCATACCTTACCTTTCATCAGGACGCAGTGACCCTGACTCCTGATATTACTTTTTTACCGAAGATAGTTTCGGACTTCCACATTAAAGCGGACATCACCCTACCGGTGTTTTATCCTGAACTCAAGGACCAGACACAACGTTGCCTGCATTCCCTCGACGTTAAGAGGGCCCTGTCATTTTACTTGGATCAGACTAAATCCTTTCGCAAGTCTCCAGCTCTCTTTGTCGCTCATGCCCTTCCCAGATAGGGACAGAAGCTGTCGTCTCAGAGACTGTCTAAATGGATTGTTGAGACGATAAAGCTCGCCTACCTCCTGGCCAAGCGGCCATTACCGGCGTCCCTGCGGGCTCACTCTACTCGAGCAGTGGCTGCCTCGACAGCTTTTCTCAAGGGCATCCCCCTGGGAGATATCTGCAATGCTGCTACATGGACGTCTCCTCACACGTTTGAGGCACTACGCCTTGGACGTCCGTACCCATCAGCGATCGGCGGTGGGCCATGCAGTTCTGCAGACAGCTCAGATGTGAGACCTTCAGGACCCACCTCCAGGTATGTGGTGTAATTTTTGCTCGCTATTCTCCCAGAGGTGTGATGCACAGAGACCACAAAGAAGATATACAGGTTGCTTACCTGTAATTGGAGATCTTCGAGTGGTCATCTGTGCATTCACACCACCCGCCCTCCTTCCCCTCTGCTTTCAGTCTCCCTTGTACTTTCTTGGAGGCTGCTTGCAGCGGTCAGAAGGAACTGGCGGGATCCTCGTGCCCCTCCCCTGTCATGCGCAGTGGAGCCGGTGCGCGATCGGGGAGTTGGCGCAAAAATCCGTTGGCTTTGAAGTTACCGATCGGGATCGGTGCAGGCGCACATTATCCAAGAGGTGTGAATGCACAGATGACCACTCGAAGATCTCCAATTACAGGTAAGCAACCTGTATTTATCACTCCTTGTAAAACCAATTTCAAAATCTGATGAATGTATGTCTTGCATTCAATGTAATTGCTCTTACAGTTGATATATCATGCTTTTATATGGTTTACATATACAATGAAATGAAGCCACCTTCTATACAATTATAGTAAAAAGGTGCTCCATACTGCAACTCAGTGGGATTCCTCGGAGTAACGCAGAAAGACATTTTGTGTAACAAACTATTACAATATACAATTTCTTGTATAGTATTCATTGATTACTCTTTTCAATGATCTGTTGGTTACAGGATAGTGATATTTTTAGGTTTTACAAAGCGATATCAGTACAGTGTCCGTTATCACTCCTTGTACAACCTTCACAATCTGATGAATGTATGTGTTGAATTCAATGTAATTGCTCTTACATTTGATATATCTTCCTTTTATATGGTTGAGTACATATACAATTAAATGAAGCCACCTTCTATACAGCTAGAGGAAAAAGGTGCTCCATTCTGCCACTCAGTGGAATTCCTCGGGAGTAACACAGAAAGTCATTTTGTGTAATAAACTATTACAATTTACAATCCAATGTATTTCTTGTATAGTATTCATTGATTACTCTTCTGTGATCTCTTGGTATGACAAAACTGAAATTTCTACGTTTTACAAAGTGATATCAATACAGTGTCAGTTATCACTCCTTGTACAACCAACTTCAAAATCTGATGAATGTAAGGATTGCATTCAATGTAATTGCTCTTACAGTTGATATATCATGCTTTTATATGGTTGAGTACATATACAATGAAATGAAGCCACCTTCTATACAACTATAGTAAAAAGGTCCTCCATACTGCCACTCAGTGAGATTCCTCGGAGTAACGCAGAAAGTCATTTTGTGTAACAAACTATTACAATATACAATTTCTTCTATAGTATTCATTGATTACTCTTTTCAATGATCTGTTGGTTACAGGATAGTGATATTTTTAGGTTCTGTACAGCTTGAAGAAAAAGGTGCTCTATACTGCCACTCAGTGGGATTCCTCTGGAGTAACACAGAAAGTCATTTTGTGTTACAAACTATTACAATTTACAATCCAATGTATTTCTTGTATAGTATTCATTGATTACTCTTCTATGATCTGTTGGTTAGACAACAGTGAAATTTCTACGTTTTACAAAGTGATATCAATACAGTGTCAGTTATCACTCCTTGTACAACCAACTTCAAAATCTGATGAATGTATCTCTTGCATTCAATGTAACTGCTCTTACAGTTGCTATATCATGCTGTTATATGGTTGAGTACATATACAATGAAATGAAGCCACCTTCTATACAACTATAGTAAAAAGGTGCTCCATACTGCCACTCAGTGGGATTCCTCGGAGTATCGCAGAAAGTCATTTTGTGTAACAAACTATTACAATATACAATTTCTTGTATAGTATTCAATGATCACTCTTTTCAATGATCTGTTGGTTACAGGATAGTGATATTTCTAGGTTTTAGAAAGTGATATCAGTACATTGTCAGTTATCACTCCTTGTACAACCAACTTCAAAATCTGATGAATGTATGTCTTGCATTCAATGTAATTGCTCTTACATTTGATATATCTTGCTTTTATAGGGTTTAGTACATATACAATTAAATGAAGCCAACTTCTATACAGCTAGAGGAAAAAGGTGCTCCATACTGCCACTCAGTGGGATTCCTCGGGAGTAACACAGAAAGTCATTTTGTGTAATAAACTACTACAATTTACAATTGAATGTATTTCCTTTTTTATATATATATAAAGTTTTTATTGATTTTTCTCTATGACTACAACTATACCTCTACAATCTAAGCTACATATACCTTATACAGAGAGTACTTTATCATTTGCTTAATACTACCTTGTTACATAAAATAATTATGAAGCATTTAAAACCTTGGATAAATTTCAATTACTTGTTACTGCTACTATAAAAGTTATCAAAACTATTTGGCAGGCACGCCCACCTAGAGAAATACGGTTAATTAAACCATTTATAATACATAAGTGCAATGCTTAATAAAACAGTTTAATCACTATTTCTTCTTTCGTCCTCTTCTTGTCTTAACAGTCTCAACTTTTTTTGGAGCTGCAGCTCCCTTTTCCGAGTCAGACACTTCTTCTTCACTCTTTGAGCTATCAAATCCATACATGCTTTCTTGCGAGGCCAGTGAACCATCTGAGTCTCTCCCAGTTTTCTGCTCTTTGCAGAGCAATTACATTGAATGCAATCCTTACATTCATCAGATTTTGAAGTTGGTTGTGCAAGGAGTGATAACTTACACTGTATTGATATCACTTTGTAAAACCTAGAAATTTCACTGTTGTCTAACTAAGAGATCACAGAAGAGTAATCAATGAAAACTATACAAGAAATACATTGGATTGTAAATTGTAATAGTTTGTTATACAAAATGACTTTCTGTGTTACTCCCGAGGAATCCCACTGAGTGGCAGTATGGAGCACCTTTTTACTTTAGTTGTATAGAAGGTGGCTTTATTTCACTGTATATGTAGTCAATCATGTAAAAGCATGATATAGCAACTGTAAGAGCAGTTACATTGAATGCAAGACATACATTCATCAGATTTTGAAGTTGGTTGTACAAGGAGTGATAACTGACACTGTACTGATATCACTTTGTAAAACCCAGAAATATAACTATCCTGTAACCAAGAGATCATTGAAAAGAGTAATCAATAAATACTATACAAGAAATTGTATATTCTAGTGGTTTGTTACACAAAATGACTTTCTGCGTTACTCCCAAGGAATCCAACTGAGTGGCAGTATGGAGTACCTTTTTATTATAGTTGTATAGAAGGTGGCTTCATTTCATTGTATATGTACTCAATCATGTAAAAGCATGATATATCAACTGTAAGAGCAATTACATTGAATGCAAGAGATACATTCATCAGATTTTGAAGTTGGTTGTACAAGGAGTGGTAACTGACACTGTACTGATATCACTTTGTAAAACGTAGAAATTTCACTGTTGTCGAACCTAGAGATCATAGAAGAGTAATCAATGAATACTATACAAGAAATACATTGGATTGTAAATTGTAATAGTTTATTACACAAATTGACTTTCTGTGTTACTCCCGAGGAATCCTGCTGAGTGGCAGTATGGAGCACCTTTTTCCTCTAGCTGCATAGAACGTGGCTTCATTTCATTGTATATGTACTCAACCATATAAAAGCATGATATAGCAACGATAATAGCAGTTACATTGAATGTAAGACATACATTCATCAGATTTTGAAGGTGGTTGTACAAGGAGTGATAACTGACACTGTATTGATATCACTTTGTAAAACGTAGAAATTTCAGTTTTGTCTAACCAAGAGATCACAGAAGAGTAATCAATGAATACTATACAACAAATACATTGGATTGTAAATTGTAATAGTTTGTTACACAAAATGACTTTCTGCGTTTCTCCCGAGGAATCCCACTGAGTGGCAGTATGGAGCACCTTTTTACTATAGTTGTATAGAAGGTGGCTTCATTTCATCGTATTTGTACGCAACCATATAAAAGCATGATATAGCAACTGTAAGAGCAGTTACATTGAACGCAAGACATACATTCATCAGATTTTGAAATTGGTTGTACAAGGAGTGATAACTGACAGTGTATTGAAATCACTTTGTAAAAACAAAAATTTCATTGTTGCCTAACCAAGAGATCGCAGAAGAGTAATACGTTAATACTATACAAGAAATACATTGGATTGTAAATTGTAATAGTTTGTAACACAAAATGACTTTCTGTGTTACTCCCCAGGATTCCCACTGAGTGGCAGTATGGAGAACCTTTTTCCTCTAGCTGTATAGAAGGTGGCTTCATTTCATTGTATATGAACTCAACCATATAAAAGCATGATTTATCAAACGTAAGAGCAATTACATTGAATGCAAAACATACATTCATCAGATAGTGAAGTTGGTTGTACAAGGAGTGATAACTGACACTGTACTGATATCACTTTGTAAAACCTAGAAATATCACTATCCTGTAACCAACAGATCATTGAAAAGAGTAATCAATGAATACTATACAAGAAATTGTATATTGTAATAGTTTGTTACACAAAATGACTTTCTGTGTTACTCCCGAGGAATTTCATCAGTTTGTAAAATGTAGAAATTTCAGTTTTGTTTAACCAAGAGATCACAGAAGAGTAATCAATGAATACTATACAAGAAATAAATTGGATTGTAAATTGTAATAGTTTGTTACACAAAATGACTTTCTGCGTTACTCCCCAGGAATCCCACTGAGTGGCAGTATGGAGCACCTTTTTCCTCTAGCTGTATAGAAGGTGGCTTCATTTCATTGTATATGTACTCAACCATATAAAAACAAGATATATCAAATGTAAGAGCAATTACATTGAATGCAAGACATACATTCAACAGATTGTGAAGTTGGTTGTACAAGGAGTGATAACTGACCCTGTACTGATATCATTTTGTAAAACCTAGAAATATCACTATCCTGTAACCAAGACATCATTGAAAAGAGTAATCAATGAATACTATACAGAAATTGTAAATTGTAATAGTTTGTTACACAAATGACTTTCTGCGTTACTCCCGAGGAATCCCACTGACTGGCAGTATGGAGCACCTTTTTATTATAGTTGTATAGAAGATGGCTTCATTTCATTTTACAGGTACTCAACCATATAAAAGCATGATATAGAAACGGTAAAAGCAGTTACATTGAAAGCAAGACAAACATTCATCAGATTTTGAAGTTGGTTGTACAAGGAGTGATAACTGACACTGTATTGATATCACTTTGTAAAACGTAGAAATTTCACTGTTGTCTAACCAAGAGATCACAGAAGAGTAATCAATGAATACTATACAAGAAATACATTGGATTGTAAATTGTAATAGTTTGTAACACAAAATGAGTTTCTGTGTTACTCCCGAGGAATCCCGCTGAGTGGCAGTTTGGAGCACCTTTTTGCTATAGTTGTATAGAAGGTGGCTTCATTTCATTGTATATGTACTCAACCATATAAAAGCATGATGTAGCAACGGTAATAGCAGTTACATTGAATGCAAGACATACATTCATCAGATTTTGAAGGTGGTTGTACAAGGAGTGATAACTGACACTGTATTGATATCACTTTGTAAAACCAAAAATTTCACTGTTGTCTAACAAGAGATCGCAGAAGAGTAATCAATGAAATACAATGGATTGTAAATTGTAAAAGTTTGTTACACAAAATCATTTTCTGTGTTACTGCCGAGGAATCCCACTGAGTGGCAGTATGGAGCACCTTTTTACTATAGTTGTATAGAAGGTGGCTTCATTTCATTCTATATGTACTCAACCAGATAAAAGCATGATATATCAACTGTAAGAGCAATTGCATTGAATGCAATCCTTAAATTCATTAGATTTTGAAGTTGGTTGTAGAAGGAGGTGTAACTAACACTGTATTGATATCAGTTTGTAAAATGTAGAAATTAAAGTTTTGTTTAACCAAGAGATCACAGAAGAGTAATCAATGAATACTATACAAGAAATACATTGGATTGTAAATTGTAATAGTTTGTAACACAAAATGACTTTCTGTGTTACTCCCCAGGAATCCCACTGAGTGGCAGTATGGAGCACCTTTTTCCTCTAGCTGTATAGAAGGTGGCTTCATTTCATTGTATATGTACTCAACCATATAAAAGCATGATATATCAAATGTAAGAGCAATTACATTGAATGCAAGACATACATTCATCAGATTGTGAAGTTGGTTGTACAAGGAGTGATAACTGACCCTGTACTGATATCATTTTGTAAAACCTAGAAATATCACGATCCTGTAACCAAGACATCATTGAAAAGAGTAATCAATGAATACTATACAGAAATTGTAAATTGTAATAGTTTCTTACACAAATGACTTTCTGCGTTACTCCCGAGGAATCCCACTGAGTGGCAGTATGGAGCACCTTTTTACTATAGTTGTATAGAAGGTGGCTTCATTTCATTGTACATGTACTCAACCATATAAAAGTATGATATAGAAACGGTAAAAGCAGATACATTGAAAGCAAGACATACATTTATCAGATTTTGAAGTTGGTTGTACAAGGAGTGATAACTGACACTGTGTTGATATCACTTTGTAAAACGTAGAAATTTCACTGTTGTCTAACCAAGAGATCACAGAAGAGTAATCAATGAATACTATACAAGAAATACATTGGATTGTAAATTGTAATAGTTTATAACACAAAATGACTTTCTGTGTTACTCCCGAGGAATCCCGCTGAGTGGCAGTTTGGAGCACCTTTTTGCTATAGTTGTATAGAAGGTGGCTTCATTTCATTGTATATGTACTCAACCATATAAAAGCATGATGTAGCAACGGTAATAGCAGTTACATTGAATGCAAGACATACATTCATCAGATTTTGAAGGTGGTTGTACAAGGAGTGATAAGTGACACTGTATTGATATCACTTTTAAAACGTAGAAATTTCACTGTTGTCACTGTTGTTCACTGTTGCTGTTTTGTCTAACCAAGAGATCACAGAAGAGTAACCAATGAATACTATACAAGAAATACATTGGATTATAAATTGTAATAGTTTGTTACACAAAATGACTTTCTGCGTTACTCCCGAGGAATCCCACTGAGTGGCAGTATGGAGCACCTTTTTACTATTGTTGTATAGAAGGTGGCTTCATTTCATCATATTTGTACGCAACCATAAAAAAGCATGATATAGCAACTGTAAGAGCAGTTACATTGAATGCAAGACATACATTGATAAGATTTTGAAATTGGTTGTACAAGGAGTGATAACTGACAGTGTACTGATATCACTTTGTAAAACCAAAAATTTCACTGTTGTCTAACAAGAGATCGCAGAAGAGTAATCAATGAAATACAATGGATTGTAAATTGTAATAGTTTGTAACACAAAATGACTTTCTGTGTTACTCCCCAGGAATCCCACTGAGTGGCAGTATGGAGCACCTTTTTCCTCTAGCTGTATAGAAGGTGGCTTCATTTCATTGTATATGTACTCAACCATATAAAAGCATGATTTATCAAATGTAAGAGCAATTACATTAAATGCAAGACATACATTCATCAGATTGTGAAGTTGGTTGTACAAGGAGTGATAACTGACCCTGTACTGATATCATTTTGTAAAACCTAGAAATATCACTATCCTGTAACCAAGACATCATTGAAAAGAGTAATCAATGAATACTATACAGAAATTGTAAATTGTAATAGTTTCTTACACAAATGACTTTCTGCGTTACTCCCGAGGAATCCCACTGAGTGGCAGTATGGAGCACCTTTTTACTATAGTTGTATAGAAGGTGGCTTCATTTCATTGTATATGTACTCAACCATATAAAAGCATGATATATCAACTGTAAGAGCAATTACATTGAATGCAATCCTTAAATTCATTAGATTTTGAAGTTGCTTGTACAAGGAGGGGTAACTGACACTGTATTGATATCACTTTGTAAAACCTAGAAATTTCACTGTTGTCTAACCAAGAGATCGCAGAAGAGTAATCAATGAATAGTATACAAGAAATACATTGGATTGCAAATTGTAATAGTTTGTTACACAAAATGACTTTCTGCGTTAGTCCCGAGGAATCCCACTGAGTGGCAGTATGGAGCACCTTTTTACTATAGTTGTATAGAACGTGGCTTCATTTCATTGTACATGTACTCAACCATATAAAAGCATGATATAGAAACGGTAAAAGCAGTTACATTGAAAGCAAGACATACATTCATCAGATTTTGAAGTTGGTTGTACAAGGAGTGATAACTGACACTGTATTGATATCACTTTGTAAAACGTAGAAATTTCACTGTTGTCTAACCAAGAGATCACAGAAGAGTAATCAATGAATACTATACAAGAAATACATTGGATTGTAAATTGTAATAGTTTATAACACAAAATGACTTTCTGTGTTACTCCCGAGGAATCCCGCTGAGTGGCAGTTTGGAGCACCTTTTTGCTATAGTTGTATAGAAGGTGGCTTCATTTCATTGTATATGTACTCAACCATATAAAAGCATGATGTAGCAACGGTAATAGCAGTTATATTGAATGCAAGACATACATTCATCAGATTTTGAAGGTGGTTGTACAAGGAGTGATAAGTGACACTGTATTGATATCACTTTGTAAAACGTAGAAATTTCACTGTTGTCACTGTTGTTCACTGTTGCTGTTTTGTCTAACCAAGAGATCACAGAAGAGTAACCAATGAATACTATACAAGAAATACATTGGATTATAAATTGTAATAGTTTGTTACACAAAATGACTTTCTGCGTTACTCCCGAGGAATCCCACTGAGTGGCAGTATGGAGCACCTTTTTACTATAGTTGTATAGAACGTGGCTTCATTTCATCATATTTGTACGCAACCATATAAAAGCATGATATAGCAACTGTAAGAGCAGTTACATTGAATGCAAGACATACATTCATAAGATTTTGAAATTGGTTGTACAAGGAGTGATAACTGACAGTGTATTGATATCACTTTGTAAAACCAAAAATTTCACTGTTATCTAACAAGAGATCGCAGAAGAGTAATCAATGAAATACAATGGATTGTAAATTGTAAAAGTTTGTTACAAAAAATGATTTTCTGTTTTACTCCCGAGGAATCCCACTGAGTGGCAGTATGGAGCACCTTTTTACTATAGTTGTATAGAAGGTGGCTTCATTTCATTGTATATGTACTCAACCATATAAAAGCATGATATATCAACTGTAAGAGCAATTACATTGAATGCAATCCTTAAATTCATTAGATTTTGAAGTTGCTTGTACAAGGAGGGGTAACTGACACTGTATTGATATCACTTTGTAAAACCTAGAAATTTCACTGTTGTCTAACCAAGAGATCGCAGAAGAGTAATCAATGAATAGTATACAAGAAATACATTGGATTGCAAATTGTAATAGTTTGTTACACAAAATGACTTTCTGCGTTAGTCCCGAGGAATCCCACTGAGTGGCAGTATGGAGCACCTTTTTACTATAGTTGTATAGAACGTGGCTTCATTTCATTGTATATTTACTCAACCATATAACAGCATGATATAGCAACTGTAAGAGCAGTTACATTGAATGCAAGACATTCATTCATAAGATTTTGAAGTTGGTTGTACAAGGAGTGAAAACTGACACTGTATTGATATCACATTGTAAAACGTAGAAATTTCACTGTTGTCTAACCAAGAGATCACAGTAGAGCAATCAATGAATACTATATAAAAAAAAAATTGGATTGTACATTGTAATAGTTTGTTAAAAAAAATGACTCTCTTTGTTACTCCCGAGGAATCCCACTGAGTAGCATTATGGAGAACCTTTTTCCTCTAGCTGTATAGAAGGTGGCTTCATTTCATTGTATATGTACTCAACCATATAAAAGCATGATATAGCAACTGTAAGAGCAGTTACATTGAATGCAAGACATACATTCATCAGATTTGAAGTTGGTTGTACAAGGAGTGATAACTGACACTGAATTGATATCACTTTGAAAAACGTAGAAATTTCACTGTTGTCTTACCAAGAGATCACAGAAGACTAATCAATGAATACTATACAAGAAATACATTGGATTGTAAATTCTAATAGTTTGTTACACAAAATGACTTTTTGCGTTACTCCTGAGGAATCCCACTGAGTGGCAGTATGGAGCACCTTTTTACTATAGTTGTATAGAAGGTGGCTTCATTTCATTATATTTGTACTCAACCATATAAAAGCATGATATAGCAATTGTAAGAGCAGTTACATTGAATGGAAGACATATATTCATCAGATTTTGAAATTCATTGTACAAGGAGTGATAACTGACAGTGTTTGATATCACTTTGTAAAACCTAGAAATTTCACTGTTTTCTAACCAAGAGATCGCAGAAGAGTAATCAATGAATAGTATACAAGAAATACATTGGATTGTAAATTGTAATAGTTTGTTATACAAAATGATTTTCTGCGTTACTCCCGAGGAATCCCACTGAGCAGCAGTATGGAGCACCTTTTTACTATAGTTGCATAGAAGGTGGCTTCATTTCATTGTATATGTACTCAACCATATAAAAGCATGATATAGCAACTCTAAGGGAAGTTACATTGAATGCAAGACATACATTCATCAGATTTTGAAGTTGGTTGTACAAGGAGTGATAACTGACACTGTACTGATATCACTTTGTAAAACCTAGCAATATCACTATCCTGTAACCAACAGATCATTGAAAAGGGTAATCAATGAATACTATACACGAAATTTTATATTGTAATAGTTTGTTACACAACATGACTTTCTGCGTTACTCCCGAGGAATCCCACTGAGTGGCAGTATGGAGGCACCTTTTTCCTCTACATGTTTAGAAGGTGGCTTCATTTCATTGTATATGTACTCAATCATGTAAAAGCATGATATATCAACTGTAAGAGCAATTACATTGAATGCAAGAGATTCATTCTCCGATTTTGAAGTTGGTTGTACAAGGAGTGATAACTGACACTGTTCTGGTATCACTTTGTAAAATCTAGAAATTTCACTTTTATCTAACCAAGGGATCACAGAAGAGTAATCAATGAATACCATACAAGAAATACATTGGATTGTAAATTGTAATAGTTTGTAACACAAAATGACTTTCTGTGTTACTCCCAAGGAATCCCACTGAGTGGCAGTATGGAGGCACCTTTTTCCTCTAGCTGTATAGAAGTTGGCTTCATTTCATTGTATATGTATTCAATCATGTAAAAGCATGATATATCAACTGTAAGAGTAATTACATTGAATGGAAGAGATTCATTCTCAGATTTTGAAGTTGGTTGTACAAGGAGTGATAACTGACACTGTACTGATATCACTTTCTGAAACCTAGAAATTTCACTTTTGTCTAACCAAGAGATCACAGAAGAGTAATCAATGAATACCATACAAGAAATACATTGGATTGTAAATTGTAATAGTTTGTTACACAAAATGATTTTCTGCGTTACTCCCGAGGAATCCCACTGAGCAGCAGTACGGAGCACCCTTTTACTATAGTTGTATAGAAGGTGGCTTCATTTCATTGTATATGTACTCAACCATATAAAAGCATGATATAGCAACTGTAAGAGCAGTTACATTGAATGCAAGACATACATTCATCAGATTTTGAAGTTGGTCGTACGAGGAGTGATAACTGACACTGTACTGATATCACATTGTAAAACCTAGAAATATCACTATCCTGTAACCAACAGATCATTGATAAGGGTAATCAATGAATACTATATACGAAATTTTATATTGTAATAGTTTGTTACACAAAATGACTTTCTGCGTTACTCCCAAGGAATCCCACTGTGTGCAGTATGGAGCACCTTTTTCCTCTAGCTGTTTAGAAGTTGGCTTCATTTCATTGTATATGTATTCAATCATGTAAAAGCATCATATATCAACTGTAAGAGCAATTACATTGAATGCAAGAGATTCATTCTCAGATTTTGAAGTTGGTTGTACAAGGAATGATAACTGACACTGTTCTGATATCACTTTGTAAAACCTAGAAATTTCACTTTTGTCTAACCAAGAGATCACAGAAGAGTAATCAATGAATACTATACAAGAAATACATTGGATTGTAAATTGTACTAGTTTGTAACACAAAATGACTTTTATTTACTCAACTATACAAAAGCATGATATAGCAACTGTAAGAGCAATTACATTGAATGCAAGAGATACATTCATCAGCTTTTGAAGTTGGTTGTACAAGGAGTGATAGCTGACACTGTACTGATATCACTTTGTAAAACCTATAAATATCACTATCCTGTAACCAACAGATAATTGAAAAGAGTAATCAATGAATACCATAGAAGAAATGGTATATTGTAATAGTTTCTAACACAAAATGACTTTCTGTGTTACTCCCGAGGAATCCCACTGAGTGGCAGTATGGAGCACCTTTTTACTATAGTTTTATAGAAGGTAGCTTCATTTCATTGTATATGTACTCACCCATATAAAAGCATGATATAGCAACTGTAAGAGCAATTTCATTGAATGCAAGACATACATTCATCAGATTTGAAGTTGGTTGTACAAGGAGTGATAACTGACACTGTATTGATATCACTTTGAAAAACGTAGAAATTTCACTGTTGTCTAACCAAGAGATCACAGAAGAGTAATCAATGAATACTATACAAGAAATACATTGAATTGTAAATTGTAATAGTTTGTTACACAAAATGACTTTCTGCGTTACTCCCGAGGAATCCCACTGAGTGGCAGTATGGAGCACCTTTTTCCTCTAGCTGTATCGAAGGTGGCTTCATTTCATTGTATTTGTACTCAACCATATAAAAGCATGAGATAGCAACTGTAAGAGCAGTTACATTGAATGGAAGACATACATTCATCAGATTTTGAAATTGGTTGTACAAGGAGTGATAACTGACAGTGTATTGATATAACTTTGTAAAACCTAGAAATTTCACTGTTGTCTAACCAAGAGATCACAGAAGAGTAACAAACTATTACAATATACAATTTCTTGTATAATATTGATTGATTACAGTACAGTGTCAGTTATCACTACTTGTACAACAACTTCACAATCTGATGTATGTTTTGCATTCAATGTAATTGCTCTTACATTTGATATATCTTGCTTTTATATGGTTGAGTACATATACAATGAAATGAAGCCACCTTCTATACAGCTAGAGGAAAAAGGTGCTCCATACTACCACTCAGTGGGATTCCTCGGGAGTAACACAGAAATTTCATTGTATATGTACTCAACCATATAAAAACATGATATATCAACTGTAAGAGCAATTACATTGAATGCAATCCTTACATTCATCAGATTTTGAAGTTGGTTGTACAAGGAGGGATAACTGACACTGTATTGATATCACTTTGTAAAACCTAGAAATTTCACTTTTGTCTAACCAAGACATCACAGAAGAGTAATCAATGAAATCGATACAAGAAATACATTGGATTGTAAATTGTAATAGTTTGTTAAACAAAATGACTTTCTGTGTTACTCCCGAGGAATCCCACTGAGTGGCAGTATGGAGCACATTTTTCCTCTAGCTGTATAGAAGATGGCTTAATTTCATTCTATATGTACTCAATCATGTAAAAGCATGATATAGCAACTGTAAGAGCAATTACATTGCATGCAAGAGATACATTCATCAGATTTTTAAGTTGGTTGTACAACCTAGAAATATCACTATCCTGTAACCAACAGATCATTGAAAAGAGAAATCAATAAATATTATACAAGAAATTTTATATTGTAGTAGATTGTTACACAAAATGACTTTCTCCGTTACTCCCGAGGAATCCCAATGAGTGGCAGTATGGAGTACCTTTTTATTATAGTTGTATAGAAGGTGGCTTCATTTCATTGTATATGTACTCAATCATGTAAAAGCATGATATATCAACTTTAAGAGCAGTTACATTGAATGCAAGAGATACATTCATCAGATTTTGAAGTTGGTTGTACAAGGAGTGGTAACTGATACGGTACTGATATCACTTTGTAAAACCTAGAAATATCACTATCCTATAACCATTGAAAAGGGTAATCAAGGAATACTATACAAGAAATTGTATATTGTAATAGATTGTTTCACAAAATGACTTAATGCGTTACTCCCGAGGAATCCCACTGAGTGGCAGTATGGAGTACCTTTTTACTATAGTTGTATAGAAGGTGGCTTCATTTCATTGTATATGTACTCTATCATGTAAAAGCATGATATATCAACTTTAAGAGCAATTACATTGAATGCAAGAGATACATTCATCAGATTTTAAAGTTGGTTGTACAAGGAGTGATAACTGACAATGCACTGATATCACTTTGTAAAACCTAGAAATATTACGATCCTATAACCAACAGATCATTGAAAAGAGTAATCAATGAATACTATACAAGAAATTGTATATTGTAATAGTTTGTAACACAAAATGACTTTCTGCGTTACTCCTGAGGAATCCCACTGTATGGAGCACCTTTTTACTATAGTTGCATAGAAGGTGGCTTCATTTCATTGTATATGTACTCAATCATATAAAAGCATGATATAGCAACGGTAAGAGCAGTTACATTGAATGCAAGACATACATTCATCAGATTTTGAAATTGGTTCTACAAGGAGTGATAACTGACAGTGTATTGATATCACTGTGTAAAACCTAGAAATTTCACTGTTGTCTAACCAAGAGATCGCAGAAGAGTAATCAATGAATACTATACAAGAAATTGTAAATTGTAAATACAATATACAATTTCTTGTATAGTATTCATTGATTACTCTTTTCAATGATATCTTGGTTACAGGATAGTGTTATTTCTAGGTTTTACAAAGTGATATCAGTACAGTGTCAGTTATCACTCCTTGTACAAGCAACATCACAATCTGATGAATGTATGTCTTGCATTCAATGTAACTGCTCTTACGTTTGATATATCTTGCTTTTATATGGTTGAGTACATATAAAATTAAATGAAGCCACCTTCTATACAGCTAGGGGAAAAAGGTGTTCCATACTGCCACTCAGTGGGATTCATCGGGATTCACACAGAAAGTCATTTTGTGTAATAAACTATTACAATTTAGAATCCAATGTATTTCTTGTATAGTATTCATTGATTACTCTTCTGCGATCTCTTGGTTAGACAACAGTGAAATTTCTACGTTTTACAAAGTGATATCAATACATTGTCAGTTATCACTCCTTGTACAACCAACTTCAAAATCTGATGAATGTATGTCTTGCATTCAATGTAACTGCTCTTACCGTTGCTATATCATGCTTTTATTTGGTTGAGTACATATACAATGAAATGAAGCCACCTTCTATACAACTGTAGTAAAAAGGTGGTCCATACTGCCACTCAGTGGGATTCCTCGGGAGTAACGCAGAAAGTCATTTTGTGTAACAAAGTATTACTTTTTACAATTTCTTGTATAGTATTCATTGATTACTCTTTTCAATGATCTCTTGGTTACAGGATAGTGATATTTCTAGGTTTTACAAAGTGATATCAGTACAGTGTCAGTTATCACTCGTTGTACAACCAATTTCAAAATCTGATGAATGTATCTCTTCCATTGAATGTAATTGCTCTTACAGTTGCTATGTCATGCTTTTATATGGTTGAGTACATATACAATGAAATGAAGCCACCTTCTATACAACTATAGTAAAAAGGTTCTCCATACTGCCACTCAGTGGGATTCCTCGGGAGTAACGGAGAAAGTCATTTTGTGTAACAAACTATTACAATTTAGAATCCAATGTATTTCTTGTATAGTTTTCATTGATTACTCTTCTGTGATCTCTTCGTTAGACAACAGTGAAATTTCTAGTTTTTACAAAGTGATATCAATACAGTGTAAGTTTTCACTCCTTGCACAACCAACTTCATTATCTGATGAATGTAAGGATTGCATTCAATGTAATTGATCTTACAGTTGCTATATCATGCTTTTACATGACTGAGTACATATACAAGGAAATGAAGCCACCTTCTATACAGCTTGAGGAAAAAGGTGCTCCATACTGCCACTCAGTGGGATTCCTCAGGAGTAACACAGAAAGTCATTTTGTGTAATAAAGTATTACAATTTACAATCCAATGTATTGCTTTTATAGTATTCATTGATTACTCTTCTGTGATCTCTTGGTTAGACAACAGTGAAATTTCTACATTTTACAAAGTGATATCAATACAGTGTCAGATCTTCTTCGTGGTCTCTGTGCATCACACCTCTGGGATAATTTGTGCCTGCGCCGATCCCGATCGGTAACTTCAAAGCCAATGGATTTTTGCGCCAACTCCCCGATCGCGCGCCGGCTCCACTGTGCATGACCGGGGAGGGGCACGAGGATCCCGCCAGTTCTCTTCTGACCGCCGCGTCGTGAGGATCCTTTCTCTCCTGCTCCGGTCAGTAGTTTACTTTCCTATCTGAAAAAAGCCTTCGGACTGATTTTTCTCCCCTATTTGAACTCGGACTTTTAACTGGACTTGATTTTGGAAATCCCCCCCCTTACTTCACCGCTCGGCCTATGGCCCAGCGGTGGGGGTTCTTTAAGAGGTGCCTGCAGTGCGGCAGTAAAATAGCCCCACCGGGCAAGCACTCCTTGTGCCTTCTTTGTCTGGGCGAGTCCCACCCAGTCGACTCCTGCACGAGTTGTGCGGCTTTCTCGAAGCAAACTCGTAAAAATCGAGCTGCGAGGCTCCAGGTTGCCCTCCTCGAGTCGGCATTGTCCACGAAGATGTCTTCTTCTGAATTTCCGGCTTCTTCACCGACAGGACCGACGGGACCGACGCCGTCTCCATCCCGGGGCATCGGTACCGACAGACCGGCACCCAAGAGATCACTCCCCTTGCCCGATACTCCTGCTAAAAAGCGCAGAGAGGGCAAGGAGGAGAAGGGCAAGCTGAAGCACAAGAAACCCTCGAGTGCTTCGTCGACACGCGGTGCGCTCGACTCAGCCCAGTCCGGGCTCGACCAGCTTGACCCGAAAGATCGCGAGTGACCCAGGGGTAGATCGATCTCCCTGATGCCGCGACCGATCACATTGACGGACTCCGACCTCGACATAGACCTTACACAGGTCCCTCGGGATACCCCCAACGCCAAGGCGAAACCATCGTCAGCACCGAGAGGGGATAAGGATTACCGCTCTCGGTGCCGTGGGACATCCAGCAGTGGAGATACCTCTACGGCTCCTACCCACCTCCGCCCCAACAAATGGGATCGACAATCCACCTCTTCCAGAGTGTCTCGGTACCGAGAACCTACATCAGTACCGACACCGACACCTACATCGGTACCTCCGAAACGGATGCCCGACATCGATCCTCGTCCGTTGCCGACAACACAAGACCTGTCAAGCCCGACCCCTCTTTCACCATCCGAGCACTCGGCACCGGGGTCCCCGGCATCGTCCGTGTCGGGAGACGAATCACTTCCGCACCCGTCTCCGGACACGCAGGTCACCGAAAACCTGCCAATCTCCCCCTCCGAGGATGTGAAACCCTACGGAGAACTGATTAAGAGGATGGCACATTCACTGGCTGTGGCCATGGCCCAACCGACTCCGACGGCCACAGACTCCATCTTTGACATAGTACAGATGGATACGTCCACACCGGTGGCCCTCCCTCTCATATCGGTCCTGATGACTACGGCCAAAGAATCCTGGCCTCATCCCTCATCTACCCCCATCTCCAGCAAACACCTAGACCACATGTATAGGATCCAGGAGCCTGGGGCAGAATTTTTGTTTGTCCACCCCAAACCCAATTCGGTGGTCGTGACACCCTCCACCAAGGGTCGTAGTGGTCACTCCTCCCCATTGGACAAAGAAGGATGCAAAATAGATTCCTTTGGCAGACGTATTTATTCAGCGGGCGCATTGGGCCTAAAGATTGCAAATTACACCGCCTGCATGAGCAGATACCAGTACTCGCTCTGGGAGCAGATGACTGCCCTCATCGCCCATCTCCCAGAGGACAAGCTACGCAATGCCAGGAAGATCCAGAAAGAAGGCATGTCTTTGGCCAAGCTTCAACTCTCGGCCTCTAAGCATTCGGCAGAAGTAACCTCCAAGATGCTCACTTCAGCAGTGTCCATCAGACGACATGCCTGGTTGAGATCCACTTCTCTTCCTCAGGACACCAAGACCTTGGTGGAAGATCTTCCATTTGAAGGAGACGGGCTCTTCAGTTCAACAACGGACACAGTGCTTCACGAGCTTGATAAGAGCATGAAGACTTCCCGCAATCTGGGAGTATCTCAGCCTAAGCAACAGAAACAGAGAACATGGCAGAGATCATGGTCCAAGAAACAGCCACAAAGGCCTCCCTCTGAACCGCAATGGCAGAGGTCACCGCCATCTACCTATCAACATAAACCTTGCAATAACAAGCCCCGTTTCCCATCCGCTCCGACGTCTAAGGCAAAACCCCCCAAACCGAGCAAGCAGAGCTTTTGACTCCCACCCCCGCTCCGACATCTCCACCCGTGTCTTCACAAAACTAATGGCAACAGTAGCGGCTCACCTCCGCCTGCAGGGCATCCACCTATACCCCTACCTGGACGACTGGCTTCTGATCGCACCCTCAGCATCAGACCTGCAAGACCACGTCTCCCTAACGCTCCACACCCTGGAGACTCTGGGGTTGACAATAAATACAAAAAAGTCCATGCTCACCCCCTCCAGACGGGTGCAATTCATCGGAGCTCTTCTCGACTCCCTACAGTGCAGGGCGTTCCTACCTCCCAGCAGAGCCTCGGACATCGTTTCTCTCCTCAAAAATCTGAGAAGGAACCGGGAGGCGACAGCTCGTCAGATACTGCGACTCCTGGGACTCATGGCGGCAACCACCATGGTCATTCCCTTCGCACGGCTACACATGAGACCCTTGCAGCTGTGGTTCCTCCGTCGGTTCAGGCCAAGCCTACACCTTCTGTCCAAGAGATTCCGCCTCTTGGACTCGGTGGTTCAAGCCCTGGAGTGGTGGCAGGTGCCACAGAATCTCCAGACGGGCGCCCCCTTTCGCCGCCCTCCCCCGTCAGTCACTATTACCACGGACGCATCCCTATGGGGCTGGGGAGCCCATCTCGGCGATCTGTGTGTAGGCGACAAGTGGGATCCATCAGTAGCCCCCTATCACATCAACTTTCTGGAGCTACTAGCGGTCCGTTACGCAATCCGGTCCTTCCAACACCTTCTGTCGGGAAAGACGGTGGCTGTCCTCACGGACAACATGACCATGATGTACTACATCAACAGGCAGGGTGGTACGGTTTCCCGCAGTCTTTGCCGGTTAGCGATAGAACTCTGGACAGAATGCCAATCGCTGGATATCTATCTGGTGGCGAATCATCTTCCCGGTCAGCTCACTACGCAAGCAGACTTCTTGAGCAGAGGGGGTGCATCTCTACACGATTGGGAGCTCAATCCGCGGTACTTGACCCCAATCTTCAGCCTCTGGGGTCAGCCTTCTGTGGATGTCTTTGCTTCCAGAGACAACAAGAAGTGTCCCCTCTTCTGCTCCAGGGCAGGTACAGACCCGACGTCCCTGGGGGACGGCCTTCTCCTCTCCTGGTCGGGATTACACCTTTACCTGTTCCCTCCAATTCCACTGATACTGAGGGTAGTACAGAAGCTACTTGCAGAACAACCACTAGCATTCCTGATCACACCCTGGTGGCCGAGGCAACCTTGGTTCCCCACCCTCCTTCGTCTTTCCGACGGGGTGTACACTCACCTTCCGATGAACCCAGACCTCCTATGGATGTACAAGGGTCTGGTGCTGCATCACGACATACCCAGACTGAAGCTGACAGCTTGGCGAATTCGTCCTCCGAAGTGGACCCTCGCATAGCGAATGTCCTCCTCAATGCCCGTAAACCATCTACCCGTCGTTCCTACGAGGCAAAATGGAATAAGTTCCTGTCTTTCCTTGCTTCAATAGGACGACCTTCCATTCCATCTACACTGAATGACATCTTTGGGTTCCTCTTGTCTTGTAAGGACAGAGGATTGTGCCACGCATCCCTTCGTGTCTACCTTTCAGCAGTTTCGGTTAACCATCCAACGATAGATGGCTATTCCGTTTTCTCTCATCCCACTACGAAGCAATTCCTAAAGGGAATGTGCCATTTCTTCCCAACAGTTAAAACCCCTGTTCCAGCATGGGACCTGCCTCTAGTGCTGCATAAGCTAATGGGCAAGCCATTTGAGCCTATGGCTTCTTGTAGCGGACATCACCCTACCGGTGTTTTATCCTGAACTCAAGGACCAGACACAACGTTGCCTGCATTCCCTCGACGTTAAGAGGGCCCTGTCATATTACTTGGATCGGACTAAATCCTTTCACAAGTCTCCAGCTCTCTTTGTCGCTCATGCCCTTCCCAGACAGGGACAGAAGCTGTCGTCTCAGAGACTGTCTAAATGGATTGTTGAGACGATAAAGCTCGCCTACCTCCTGGCCAAGCGGCCATTACCGGCGTCCCTGCGGGCTCACTCTACTCGAGCAGTGGCTGCCTCGACAGCTTTTCTCAAGGGCATCCCCCTGGGAGATATCTGCAATGCTGCTACATGGACATCTCCTCACACGTTTGTGAGGCACTACATGGCACTATATGGTTGAGTACATATACAATGAAATGAAGCCACCTTCTATACAACTATAGTAAAAAGGAGCACCTTTTTACTATAGTTGTATAGAAGGTGGCTTCATTTCAATGTATATGTACCCAATCATGTAAAAGCATGATATATCAACTGTAAGAGCAATTACATTGAATGCAAGAGATACATTCATCAGATTTTGAAGTTGGTTGTACAAGGAGTCATAACTGACACTGTACTGATATCACTTTGTAAAACCTTGAAATTTTACTTTTGTCTAACCAAGAGATTACAGTAGAGTACTCAATGAATACTATACAAGAAATACATTGGATTGTAAATTGTAATAGTTTGTTATACAAAATGACTTTCTGCGTTACTCCCGAGGAATCCCACTGAGTGCAAGTATGCAGCACCTTTTTTTTCTAGCTGTATAGAAGGTGGCTTCATTTCATTATATATGTAAACCATATAAAAGCATGATATATCAACTGTAAGAGCATCTACATTGTATATGTAAACCATATAAAAGCATCATATATCAACTGTAAGAGCAATTACATTGAATGCAAGACATACATTCATCAGATTTTGAAATTGGTTTTACAAGGAGTGATAAATATAGGTTGCTTACCTGTAATTGGAGATCTTCGAGTGGTCATCTGTGCATTCACACCTCTGGGATAATGTGCGCCTGCGCCGATCCCAATCGGTAACTTCAAAGCCAACGGATTTTCGCGCCAACTCCCTGATCGCGCGCCGGCTCCACTGCGCATGACAGGTTAGGGGCACAAGGATCCCACCAGTTTTTTCTGACTGCTGCAAGCAGCCTCCAAGAAAGTACAAGGGAGACCGAAAGCAGAGGGGAAGGAGGGCGGGTGGTGTGAATGCACAGATGACCACTCGAAGATCTCCAATTACAGGTAAGCAACCTGTATATCTTCTTCGTGGTCTCTGTGCATCACACCTCTGGGAGAATAGCGAGCAATAATTACACCACATTCCTGGAGGTGGGTGCTGAAGGTCTCACATCTGAACTGTCTGCAGAACTGCACGGCCCACTGCCGATCGCTGATGGGTACGGACGTCCAAGGCGTAGTGCCTCACAAACATGTGAGGAGACGTCCATGTAGCAGCATTGCAGATATCTCCCAGGGGGATGCCCTTGAGAAAAGCTGTCGAGGCAGCCACTGCTCGAGTAGAGTGAGCCCGCAGGGACGCCGGTAATGGCCGCTTGGCCAGGAGGTAGGCGAGCTTTATCGTCTCAACAATCCATTTATAATTTTCTGTTTTTCTTTTTTATAAGAGGAAGATGCTGATAGGAGGTGGCCCCTTATAACCGCTTTAAAAGCGTCCCAAATGATAGATTGCGGCACTGCACACTCTGCATTAAAATTAAAGTATTCAATTACCTGTTGCTTGATGTATTTAATAGCATTTTGATTTTGTAATAAAAGCTTGTTCATAGACCAAATCGGACCTTTGTCATCAGTCTGTTGATTTGTAATTATACAGTTAACCCAAGCATGGTCAGACAACGTTATTGACCCAATATCAGGCAATTTAAGAACTGGGAGCAAAGTTTTTGTAGCCAGTATGTAATCAATTCTTGTGTAAATCTGATGTCTATGGGAGAAGTATGTGTATTGACGGGTTCCAGGGTTAAAAGACCTCCAAACGTCTCCCAAATTAAAGTAGTTAAAAATTTCTTCCAGTTCTGTTTTAAGGTGAACCTTTCTTTTTATAGTTGGAACTTTTTGTGTTTTATCTAAATTGGGGTCCACAATATAGTTTAGATCACAACCTATTAGTATTTCACCATGTTTAAATTCTAGCAGAGATTTTAAAGTTTCCCTAATGAACTCTACTTGATCAGAGTTAGGTGCATAGATGGAAGCTACTGTAAATCGTTTACCATTAAGGAGACCCTTAATAAAAATATACCTTCCCTTAGGGTCAATTTTAGTGTCTTGAATTTGAAAGGGGACATTTTTGGAAATTAAAATAGCTGTACCTCTAGATTTGGATGAGCCTGGAGCTTGGTATTGCTGTGTGAACCATCTGGTGGGTAGTATATTCTTATTTTTGCATTTTTGGTGGGTTTCCTGTAAGCATAATATGTTAGTACGTTTTTTTGCCCAGAAGTTAGAAGTTCTCCTGCGTTTGACAACATTATTAAGACCTCTAGCATTCCAAGAGGCTATTGAAAACTCTTGAGTCATTAATGATAAGTAGTTTACTAACTATCCTAAAATTTTAAAAACCTCAACTTTCCTTAAAAATAAAAAATAAAAAATACCAACTATAACTATACTATTCTATACTATATTCAAAAAATAAACTAAATATGGATACAAAACTATTATCCAATATTTTAACCTTTATAAACTACAATAATGACCCTATAGAAGGGTAAGAGTTTAGAAAACTAGAACTAAAGTCCAGTTAAAAGGGTAACAATCAAGTGTCACCCTTTGCTAAGACACTCTCTTAAAACTAAAATGGAGGTTGTACTATAAAGTAATTACTCAAAAGACATTTTCTACCTTCCTCCCCTCCCTTCAAAAATGTTATTTTCCATAACAATAGCCATAATTATTTAAATGAGATATAAGGATTAACCAAAATCATAAAATTACATAATGATCTACTTTTGTTGAAATCATGGTAACCAAATAATAAATACTTAAGTGTTAAGCAGTCTGCCACTATAAATTCCTCTTATAGGAAAAAAAGAGAACATACACTTTTATCATCTATCTGTTGTAAAAGAAATTACAATAAAATAGCATTTATAAGCCTAAAGTTGTGTAATCACTAAGGACTTATATTAGTCATGCTAAAATCCTATACTATTTATTACTAACATTATTCCTCTATCGAACCCCCCCCCCACATAAAAAAAATTAAATTTCAGGCTTATTAAATCAGCCATTATAAACTGTAAAACTCCAATAACAGAAAAATAATATGGTTATTTCCACATTATTATCTATGATAATATATAAACAATAAAAAAAAACCCAAAGAAAATACTATAATTCAGTTTAACTAAAGATCAGTTTTCACTGATATTTCTGAATATCCCATACATCATCTTGAGCATAGAGGAAGAATTTTTTCTTCTTCTTGGAATTAGTCATTCATAGTTCAGCTTGCCAGCAGGTTTTCTTCTTCAGACTTAGATAGTTTGACTCCCAGAGAGTTAAGGAGAGCTTTGCCAGTAAACTTGTCTGATGCTTGGTATTGCAATCCATTTTTGTAAACCAGGATGTCTGAAGTTGGAGACCATCTGAATCTGATCTTGGCATCGTTAAGTTTAGCTGTTATAATCTTCAAATTCCTCCTCTTCTCTAAGATTTCCGGTGGCAAATCCAGAAGAACCAAAAATTTTTGGTCTTGATACAATAGAGACTTTTTTGCTCTTGCTTCCAGCAGGATTTTATCTCGTGCTCTTTGGTAAAGAAATTGTATAAGAATGTCCCTAGGTCTGCCCTGCCTTGCAGAGGCTATGGGGCCTACCCGGTGTGCTCTCACTATAGCTGGGGCTACTCCGTCTTCCAACTCCAGGACTTTAGCTAGCCAGTTCGAGATAAATACAGCTAGGTCTCCATTTTGCTCAGCCCCCTCCTCAAAGCCCCGAAGTTTAAGGTTATTCTGGTGTTAGCCGAATTGCTTTAATTTATGTTTAGCAATCAGCAAAATACACGGGTTCTTGCCAACTATACCAGGGTCCCACCCCTCCCGGGAGATCTCAAGGAAGGAGGCACGTGAGGCGAGTTCCAAGTTCAATGTTGTTTACTGGATCATGTAATCAAGCATACAAAAATCGTAATCACACACACAATCTTACAGGTCTAATAAAATAAAGAGAGAAAATAGCACTTTTGCATGAGCAGGTTTCGTTGGTGGGGAAAGCACGTTACCTTAGATGCATTGTCCGATGTCAAGATGAATTGGATTTGGGAAGAAAGGTATAAAAGCTATGGGGCCACGAGGCTTGAACCGGCAAGACCACGTGGTTCTCCTGGATCACGAGTCCAGAGAGAGAAAAAGGGTTTAAAGATGGAGGCAAGGGTTGGGGACAGAAAGCTGGACTGAAGGGTCAATAGGTAAGATAGAGGGCGATGGCTCAAGAGGCCGAGTGACTCTCAGTTTGGGCTTTTATTGGGGGTCTTGGGGCGGGCTTTGCAGACCACAACCCCCCTAACACACCTACTAGGCGGTCCGTCCCTGTTGGACCTTGCTATAGGTTAAAGGTGAACAAAGGGAGGAGGTCCAGGGGTTTGGTCAGTGTTGCAAAAGTATGACCTCACCAGGAAACAGACACTGAGTCTGGGGTCCGATGACTCACCTGGCCATACCTATTGTCAGTTGATGGTTTTAGCCAAGTATCTGATGGCTGGCACATTAGTTGCTAGGCAGTCTAGTTAGCATAACTATCCAGATGTGTAGTGGGGGAGTGGGGGTCAGCCAGCGTATGTCTGACAGAAGGAGGCCTCATGGCAAGAGGAATCCTTTGTCTTTGCCTTGGGTGAACTGCTTGGGGTGTCAGCCTCCTGGCTTGGGCTGGAGCAGGCTTCTATGTGAAGAAGAAAGCGCAAGTCCCTACCACTGCTGGCGACACAAAGTTCAAACTTATGGATCAAAATCCATAAGAGCACAGAAAAGTGCCTTGCTGGCTAACATTTCCCCCCCTCGGAGACCTGAAGGCGTCAGGTGAAGGTCTCCGAATATGGACGATACGATGATGAAACATGAGACAGACTGCATGATGGTGATCCTGGAAGAAATAGTTGGCAAGGGACGGACCCAGAAGATGACAAAAATCTATCGCAATAAAAATGCCAAATTGTTGCTGGGGCGGACATAAAAACAAGGCTTTGTGCATTAGACCACCAAGGGAGCCTAGAAATATTTAAGTCTCTAAATAGCAGAAACATTTTTAACTGAAATATCAAAAGTAACTCTAAAAATTCCTTATCTTAAATTCATTGTAAAAAAAAGCCTTATAGAAGCATTATAAATTTCTTATAAGGGTATTATCTATACATAAAGCATTAATACTTATAGCGGAAGTACACACATTTGTATCAATAAAAAAAAATACTCCACAAGGAATGCACAAGGAAATAAAATGGTTACAAACAATTCTTCGTCCATCTCTCCTGAGCGGCAAGGCTTTTCTGCTGGAAGCGGGCTACTGGTGTCTCTATACAGGAGAGAGGCGCGCTTTACATTGTATCTAACGGAACACCAGGACTCGTATATCTTCGGCTCTTCGGAAGCCACTCGGGTCTTGATCAATAACTCATGAAGCTCTCGGCTGCGCTCGTCACTTCTCGGCACGGACACGAATCAGTTCGGCCGGGAAGGAGGAGACTGGTTTGCATATTGAGGAGTCGCCCCCCCTTGCTATCTAAAAGCATCATGGGTACCTACTTAAATTAAGAAAAAAGGATATTAAAATAAAACATAGCTTAGTGAATTTGCAAGCAGAGTGTCTAAAGGCATTCAAGAAATGCAGAAAAGGTCAAAACAGGTCATACATCTGGAATCGTTGTATTATGAAAGACACATCAGCTTGGGGTCCTGGCTGGAATAATCTCAGGCAAGGTATTCACCCTTCGGGGTCGGCGGAGTCTCCGGGCACGCCTCCCGAACCCTGGGGAGCATTTGTGAGCTGTGTGGTTCAGACGCGCACACACTCACAGGCAGGGCATGCAAAAGCTGGGTTCGGGAGTTGCGTCTGGCTGACTCTGGCCTTTTTATCTGGAGCCGGGTGGCTCCGCGGGGACGCCGTTAGCTGCGTACCCATTTTAGCTTGGAGGGCTCCCTCCGGGGGGCCCTCCCCTAATACTGTACAAAAATAGAACAATCTTTCCCCCTTAAACCTGATCCCAGTGGTACCGTCCCATACCCAATGAGGAGCGGACTGGGCAGCTAGTCACTAGGCAGAACCCTCAAAGGCCGCTTGTTTTTGGCTTGGCGGTATATGTTACGGCTGGAGGTTGTCGCATATGCAAATGAGAGGTTTGTTTAGGCATTCTGGGAAACATAAACATTTCAAGAAAAATAAATTTATTAAAAATCAAAAACAATCGAATTGGACACCAGTGCTGGGGCGAGGATACGTTTTAGCTTGCAGGCACTTCAGGGAGAGAGTTGGCGAAAATCTCCCTTTAACCTAAAAAGATGTTAAAAAGAGGGGGCAGGAGGTTTTGGCCGGGGCGCTGAGCTAACCGGGGAGTCCTTCCCAGGCACTCTCCACTGCTTCGCGCAGGGAGAGCTTGCACGCCTGGTGAAGGGGGCATGGGCCGGATTTAAATTCCGAACCCAACTTCTGCATGTCCTCCAGAGCAATTCGGCTTGGAGGGGCTGCATAGCAGAGGGAGACAAAGGATTAGTTTGTCCTACTTCTTCCTCCTGAGCTGTCTCTCGGGCTTCCATGTCCCCCTTGTTCTTGTTGTCCTGCTCACTAATGATTCCTCACAGTTCGTCTGGGCTTCGGCCCTCCCAACACTGGTAAAGAATAGAAAAGCAAGCACAAAAAAAAAATGTTTTGGCAAGCAAACGATTTGCTTTGCAAATGGAAGACTTGGTTTGCAAACAAACGGTTTATTTCTTGCCCGTAGAGTGCACAAAACAAAGAGACGGAGACAAAAACAAAACCGTGCACAATGAAAAAGTTTTTGGATGAGGCTTCACGCTTGTAAAAAGAGACAAAGAAAAGTACATATGAAAACTGAATAAGTTAACTATGATTGACAGACTATGCAGATGGGGTGTCAATACGGGCATGCTGGGAGAAGAAGACATCATGAGTAAAATACATTTTAAAAGCAAAAAGATCAAATAAGAGGCCTGCACTGGGGCGGCTGAGTGTTTTGGGCTGAGGATTGCTTGGGCAGATAATCGGGGAAGAGGTCACACTAACATAGAGGGATGCTGTGATATGTGGCTGGAGAGCGTTCGGCCGGAGTGGGCTAACCTTGGGGCCTTTCCCCAGGCACCCGTCGCTGCCTCGAGTGGCGATCGGATTGCATGCCTGGTGGAGATGGGGCGAGAGAGGGGGGGGATCGGAGTAACTTCCGAACCCAACTTCTGCACGCACCACCGGGGGAAGCCGCCTACTAAGCTTCACATTCGTGCTAGCCACAAATGTAACTATGGAGCTTTTGTCGACGGCATCTTTGGATGCGCCCTCGGCTCTTCTGATCTCCCATGAAGAAATGCTTTCGGTCCTCCCACCCCCTATCTCCCTTTTCTTTCTCTCATTGCTCCCTATGGTTCGTTAGGGCTTCGGCCCGCCCAATGCTGGTTAAAGAATAGAAAAAGGAAAACTCTTAGGAACAAGCAGAGGCTTGTTGTGATCCTAAGGTGTTGCTGGAAGTGAACAACAAAAAGGGTGTATGCTGGCTATATAAAAACGTTGGTGGGAGATTTTTGCAAAAGCGAAACCAAAAATAAGGAAGTCCGGGGCATGGATTAGAACGGTTGAAAAATATAAAAAGTAATAGCACATGTTTCGGGAGGAATAGTTTTAAGATCCATGTGCCGGGGCGTATGCAAAGTAGAGATGCCGCAAGGCACGCCGGTTCGTAATTTCTGAAGACTGAATCTTTGTTTAATGAGTTGTTATTTGAAAACTGCCAATGTCAAAATTAAAAATACTTTAGGAGGTTTCAAACTGGGAACCCAAAGGTAAAAAAAACGATCCAAAAAAAAAATTTTTTACGTCCTATGATCGAAAAAGCCATTGCAGGGGGAGAGCACGCAAAAAGATCGTGGCTCGCCTTAACCTTTTTGAAAGGACTGCATTTTCCCACTGGCTTTCCAGTAGGACTCGCACATTTGCACTTCCTTTCTTGGCCTGCTCCGTCGCGCTGACCTCAAAGCGTGACCATACTGCCACAATGGATCTCAGTCATCCTGAGAAAGCTCCGCTGGCTTCTTGGCGACCTGGCAATATGGTTTTTTTGGTGTCAGCGATGCTACAGAGGAATCAGAAAGGCAGCATGATTGAGGTTTTCTGAATATGTGCAGGAGACTGAACCTGCTTTCGGCTGCATTTGTAGTCTCGCTGATGCTCCCTTGGGTTCGATAGACTGCTGCTAAAGGCCAATTTTTCTACCTCATGGGTCTCTTCTAAGAGACCCACCCAATACTGGTTAAAGAATAGAAACACAAACATATACACACATAAGGGTCTGAAAACTGATGAGGACATACAAACATAGAGAAAGGGCAACAGTCAAGGTATGCCAGAGGTCGGGAAGGAGGGGTTAGGAATTCGAAACCTTGGATGCAACGTGCATCAAGGCTTGGAAATCCGTGGCTTTAGATTGAGCTTCTAATTTGTGGATTTGTCTTCTCACCCAACAAGTCAATGTAAGTAGCGCCACTATTAAAATAATTTGGAAGGCCAAAATGACGACTATGGGGTGGAGCATTAAATTTAAATACCCCGTCGTTGTCGGCGACCAACCAAGAAGCGATTCCCACCAGCTATGTTTTCCAGCTTCCTTAATTTCCACGGCCAGTTCTTTAATCCTGGCACCATTATGGGAAACGTTCAAGGCGGCTTTGTCTCCAGCCTTTTTTAGCTGAGCCAGGCATTCTTGGAGGTCCGGGTGAGAGAGCAATTTCCGTAGGGCTTCCAGTCCTAACCCCAAAGGCACTGGAGCAATAGAGTCATACAATTCTGGGGATAGGGCCATTTCTTGTTGTGTCCAAATGGGGGTTTCAAAATAAAAGTCACACCCTCTGATGGAGGTAATGTTACAAAAGCATCTGTTTATTCCAGGCAGCATTTGGTGGTAGTATAGTGTATTGATGTGAATGTGTTCGCAGGTTGTTCTGAGACAGACACAAGCTCTGCCTATGTATATAATAGTAGACCCGGTCTCACTGACCGCGTCAAATTGGCAGTGAGATATGGCGTGTTTCTTGGGAACTAGGCATGGGTGATGTTTCTCTAGGGCTTCGTCATCACAGATGAAGCCTAAGTTTTCCTTATGGGTACATCCGTCTAGATTGATCATATGCCAGCTGGATGAGCTCACTTTAGCCCATCGGTCACTGTTCCTGGCATATAATACTGTGTCCGAATTAACTTGAATACCCAGTGGAACTACTGGATAGATGTGGAAAATTTCTTTAGCGGTCACTGTGGTTATAATCAATTGCAAGGTCTGGGTTACTGCGTCAAAAGAGGCGTTTGCCAATGACCACCAGTGCTCGAGAGAGATTTCACTGGCGGTTAGATTTCCTTTAATCAATTCCCTTATCTCTAAAGGTATAACTCCAGCCATAGCTTGTTTGATTATAGTCATGGCAGTGACTACATTAAGAGTTTGTGCTTGAGTGCAAGCAAGAGCCAATGAAATATTGTTTTGTAAAGACTGAATGCCATCAAGGAGATTGTTAAAATCTTTCTCCATGATTTGTTCCCAAGTAACCAGCAGTGGGTTGGTGGAGCGTTCCACATGGGCAAGGGAATCCAATGATTGCATAAGAGGGAGGCTCATTTGAGAGATGTCGAATGCAACCTTGGAGGCTTTATTCGCTATCACCTCTATGTTTGTAGCATCTATGGCTGCCATGCCCGCTCCTACGGGTGCAACCCAATCAGAAAGATCGCGTTTAGTTCTTCTAGAGAGCTCTCCTTTACGCCACATTAAGATCCAATTGTCCCAACCTTGCTGGGTCGTGTGTAAGTAAGAGTCACAGAGGGCATGGCTGAAAGAAGTGCCGAGCCCATTTAAGCTGACATTGACCCTTTTGACTGAAATTTGTGGCTGCATCAAGACTGTTTCTTGATGATTAAATTTTAAAGTGTGTGCCCCCACTACCGGGTAGGTCAATGAGGCTAGTGCGTCTACGTTTTGGATAAGTGGGTCCAAATTGAGTGTGTGATTTGCATCACCAATTATTAAAGTGTAATTTCCTTCCTGATGGGTGAGCTGCAGAATTGTTGTTCCGATAGCTGTAAGATTTACAGTATCGGTGGCATTGAGGCAGACAGATGTGTTTAGAAGGAGGGTCCAGTCTGGGGGACCTTGCTGCTTTAACGCAGAGCAGTTAAAATGCCAATTGAGCTTGCCCCATGCCAGTGGCTCTAGGTCTATGTCTTCGCCGAATGGGTCCGTGAGCGTTATCGGGACCTCTGTGTCGTTATGGAAATGACAGGAGCCAATGGAAATGATTAATTTTAAAGGATCGCCAATGTCCCATACGGCAGCTGATATTACAGCTATGTCAGTGTAGAGGGAGATGGAGGTAGGAGCAGTATATTCAATGGTGGAGGTATTGATTTTGTCTTGTGGCTGTTTGCACAGGGTCACTTCCATTTCATCCATAGCATATTTCCCGGAGGTGCATAGAGTCACCTTTTCTCCGGTGTGGCTGTGGATGCAATGTGTGAGCTGCTGTGGTGGACACCGATCTATGGGTGTGAGTGTGACTGCCCTGTCATGCCGTCCTGTTACACAGGTAAAAATTCTAAAAGGCATGTTGATTCCCACGCATCTCCATCTGGTCAAGACTACCGTATGGTTGGCTATTTGTGTTGTCTTTGTAAAATGAATCAAGGACAATAATAATAACAATAAAATTTTTAATGGTCTTACCCATTTGTCTGTTGCTGGGGTGAAACTTCCTGGATGCATTCTGCAATATAATGTTTGAGGGGTGTGTGAGTGAGATCCCTGTACTCCATACTGCAGTCGACATACCCAAGTAGTCACAGTATGGTTCCCTTTTAGCTAAAGGTGCTTAGAGGTTCTTCGTTCATTAATGTGCGCTTGGCACTTATGCAAGCCCGGTGCGGTTACTGCTGCACGCTACCATGGCTTTTGTTCTTGGAACGAGGTTATTAGACTTAAAATTCTGCTATTCCCTCCCCCCCTTGCTTCCTAAATGGCGACTTGAGCCATTGGGAAGCACTTAGTGGAACAGGCAAGTGTCTCCAAGGGAGAAGAAAGGAAAGAGTTCGAACATGTCTGTAGGAAGGAAAGGACCGTGTTTGACTGCAGCCAGTGGGCTCCCGTCGCCACCGGGGTCCGGAGGAAGATCGGGTGGGACCAGAACCGGCTCGCCCTTCCACAGTTTGAGTTGGGAGGAGTGGAAAAACTTGTGCCACGTTTGGCCGTGCTTTCGAGGGATTGCCAGTTTGTACACTGCAGGGCTGACCCTATCAATGATGGGGACCGGACCAGCCCATTTAGCCATGAGAGCATGCTGTTTCCGGCTGAACTTGCGGTAGAGCACTTGCTGCCCTGGATCCCAAACCTGAGGATTTCGAACCCATCCCAATTTCTTGTCTATTGCAAGCTGGCTTTCCCCGAGCATGTTGGCTACTTGGAGGTGTATAATCAGGATGTCAGTGAGGAGGGATCTGACCCACTCATCGTTTGCCACTTTAGGTTCGAAGTCCGAGGGGACATCGCTCTGTAGCCAAAAAGCTTCTGGCATGCGCATTTTCCTGCCAGTCATGACCATATGTGGGGAATAGCCGTGTGAGGCCGTGGTTCCCCTGATAGCCATGAGGATGATGGGCAGTTTTTCATCCCAAGTCCTGCCCGTGGAATTAACCATTTTCATGAGCGCCTCCTTGAGTGTACGGTTAGCCCGTTCAATAGAGCCAGAAGATTGGCGGTGTGCTGCAATGTGGAATCTTTGGGTGATCCCCAGAGCCTTGCAGAGCTCCTGAGTGACCTCTCCAATGAAATGAGGCCCGCGGTCGGAGTCCAAGACTCGGGGGATGCCCCAGCGCGAGAATAAGTTATTAAAAAGAAGTTTGGCGGCCGTGCCGGCGGAGTTGTCCCGGCAGGGGAAGGCTTCTACCCATTTGGAGAAGGGATAAATTACTGTAAGGCAGTGCCTGTTGCCGCGGCTAGTTTTGGGAAGGGGACCAATGAAATCGATCTGAACTCGTGCCCATGGTCCCTCTATGCGCTGGTGTTGAATAGGTGCTTTGGGACCGGATGAGTCTGCATTGACCATGGCACAGGCGAGACAGTTATCTACCCACTGGGCAACGTCTTGTCTCATGCCTGGCCACCAGCCTGCATCACGCACCCATTCCAAAGTAAGGTCTTTTCCTCTATGGCCCTGCTCGTGAACAAATTGGATCAGGTCTGCTCGTACTTCTACAGGAACTACCCAGTGACGTGCCCCAGTGTGATCCACCACACAGATTACTCCGTCCCGTTCTTCTATGGAGTATTTCCCTGTGGGGTCCTTGCCCTTGGAAAGGAGATCCTGTACATCTGCGTCATTGGCCTGGAGCTCCCCAAGGTCTACAAAGACTGGTGGGATAGATGACCTATCATGTTGGCTGCGTGTAGTGACAGCCTGCAGAGGTTGGTCCAGCGGTTCTTGGGGAAGGGGTAGTTGTGCAGCAGCTTTGGCCAAAAGATCTGCCTGGTCGTTCCAGTAGGCGATTTCAGAGTTATTTTTCTGGTGGCCCTTGACATGGGAGATTTGAGTCTCCGCCGCACGACTATGGAGGAGTCGGACAACATCTTTCCATAGTGTTACGTGGGCCACCGGTTTGCCTTCTGCATTTACCCAATCCTGTTTTTCCCAGTGGGGGAGCCACACCGTAGCGGCTTTGGCCGTCCAGTCCGAATCGGTGAACACAGCGACCGGAATGTCTGGGGGCTCAAAGACTAGAACAGCTCGCAGGGCTGCGACCTCTGCGGCTTGGCTGGAATGGGGGCGGACAGACTCCTGCAAAGTGTGACCATCGTGAGTACGGATGGCACCATAACCGGTATAGGGGGTCCCTGTCACATGGAAGGATGAGCCATCGCAGAACCAGCAGTGAAAACCGAGCTGCTTAGCTTCTTCGAATGGCACTCCCCATGTGGCTGGCCAGGGTACATGGTCTACCACTGGTAGAGGACACTCATGCTCTTCCCCAGTTATGATGAGGCCGTACGGGGCAGGGGGTTCCTTTTGTTCCTTCCGGTAGTCTACTCCCTTATTGACCAGTGCAAGCATCCACTGGGCAATGCGGGCATTAGACACTTGGCCATCTTGAATCTTCCCCGAGAGAATGTACTTCAGAGGTGTGTGTGTGGTTTGCACTATGACCTTCGCACCTCCGATGATAAATTCCCAGTGAGTAAGGCTCCAGACAAGGGCTAGACAGACTTTCTCGCATGGGGTAAACTTTATTTCTACAGAGGAAAGATTGCAGGAGGCATATGCTACCACTCTTGGGGCGCCAGCATGATGCTGTATAAGGGTGGCGCCGATGCTTTTCTCAGAATGTGCCAGTTGGATGTAGAAGGGTTTGTCAGGGTCCGGGTGCGCTAAAGCGGGAGCAGAAGCAAGACTTTGTTTAAGGCTGGCAAAGGCGTATTGTTGTTCAGGTCCCCAGAACCAAGGGGTGTTGCTCCTTAAGAGAGAGTACAGAGGGCGGGCCTTGTCAGCAAAGCCTTCCACGAAATCCCTAGAGAAGTTGAATGTCCCTAGTAAAGCTCTTAAAGAGGGTACATCTGTAGGCGCAGGGAGCTTGGCAATGACTTCCATGCGCTGGGCATCGGGAGTCCTGCCGTCGGGACCCAGGGCCAGGCCAAGGTACTTGACCCGCGTTTGAACTAGCTGGGCCTTGTCCCTACTAGCCTTGAACCCTGCTTCCCTGAGAAGATTTAAGACTTCCCTGGTTACATCAGTGACCTCTTCTTCCGTGGGGGCATGGACAAGAATGTCATCCACGTAAGAGAGCACGTGATCTTTAGAGGTAGCTCTAAGGTGTTCCCACATGCGCACAACGTGTGCATGGCAGATGCTAGGACTGGAGTGAAAACCTTGGGGTGTGCGCTTGAAGGCATATTGCTGTCCACGGAAGGTAAAAGCGAATTTATACCAGCATGACTCGTGTAATTTGATGGAGTGAAACGCATTAGCCAAATCAATCACACTGTAGTAGCGCAATCCTGCTGCGATGGCCGCAAGGATCTCATGGTACTTTGCTACCACAGGGGCCACTGGAGGGGTCACTGCGTTTAGCGCTCTGAAATCCACTGTCATTCTCCAGGTCACTCCGTCTGCTTTAAGGACGGGCCAGAGAGGAGCATTGCAGATGGACTGCATTGGGAGGATGACATCCCATTGGAGGAGCCCTTCAATTGTTTTGGCTATTCCTGCTTCAGCTTCGGCGGGATATTTGTATTGTTTTTGTGGAGGTGGATCCTTCCCTTCTATTAACACACAGGCATCACGGATGGTGCCGCACTCTGCCTTGTCTTGGATCCAGACTTCAGGGAAATCTTGGATCCAAGGGTCACTAGGTTCCAATGGGGCCAGGGGAAGAGGAGCCTTTAGGGCGGCACACCGATGGACTGCATTGATTTTGCTAGGACCTCCTGGAATCTGCCAGAGGAAGCCATTAGCCAAATCGATTGTGAGCCCATGGTCTCGGAAAAATGAAGCCCCGAGAATGCCATCGTCTTCGCCTTGGTTGTCGCAGGCAGACACACATGTGGAAAGCTTTCCCACTGTTAAGGGAATCGAATTCCAGATGGTGGCAGTGTGCTTGCCTCCGGCAAAGCCTGAGAGAGAGAGGGTAGCTGAAGAGGGCTGGCCTGTTTGGGCCAATTGGGGTTTAAGGACATTTGTGGATGCTCCCGTATCTACAAGGAGTGTAGCAGGTTTCATGTTCCCTGGAGTCCCGACCCCTGCTTTCACAGTCGGTCTCCCCCATGTGTCGGGCTTCAAAGGAGCCACTATGCCATTGGGGAGATTGTGGGACTCCGGGCAGCCCTAGCTTTGGTTCCCTTTCTCCTCTTCAATGCGAGTGAGGGTGGTCTTTACCGGGTTGAGAGGCCGTTCCTGTTGCTTGGCCGAGTCTGTCAGTGCCTGGAGGAGAACCGAGTCGGGTTGCAGATGGAAGCGCTCCATCTCAAATCCCCGTTCCTTGAGCTCCATCCAAAGGTGCCATCTGAATGGACTTACCCCATTTGGAGGTGCATCCCTATTGACCTTTTGGTGAAATGGTTGTGGGCCGGGCATCAGCAGTTGGGCAGCCGGGTGTGAATTGCCTGGGCTAGGGGCAGGACTATACCGATCGTCAGGGCCGTTGTTATAGTCAGCCGGAAGTGGTGGAGCAGATGGATGCATGTATGCCTGCGCGGGGTTGGGTCTGTTGTTATTGTAGTCTCTTTTCCCTCTATAATTATTGTTACCGCCTCTCTGCCAAGATTTATTACGGTCATAGCGGTCATTCTTATAGTTCCGATCGTAGTTCCGATCGTTGTTCCTATCATTCCTGTTATCATATCGACCTGAGGGTTGGTACTGGGAGTGTGGGCCGTGATTGGCGTATGTTATGGCTTGGATGGGTTCTTCCTCTTCCTTATCTTTATGTTTCTTAGATCCTTATCCCGCCTTTGTGACTCCTGTGCTCCTGAGTAAGGTAGCCACCCGTCTTATTTTGAGTTCCATATTGGGCCAGGTTCCCCTAGTGGGGACTGGAATATTGAGAGCCAATTGTGTTTGGGCATTGAAGCCATGCATGAGTGCGCGTCTAAACGCATCATCATCGAATTCGGGTTCATTAGTTGCAGGGTCAATATATAATGTGTCTGCCAATTGAGCTAATAGCTGTTTCCTGGCCATATAAGCCTCTGGGTCTTCTCCTTGCCCTTGCTTTTCTAGGATGAACAGTGCAGATAAACTGCGGTTCAGGTGGAGATACTCCAAAACCTTCTGCATCCATTGGATCCGAGTACCGGCTGCGATACCGTTGGTAGCTATGGCTGAATTAATGGCTGTTAGATCTGTGCCTGAAGCACAGCGCCTGGCGAGCTGGCATAGATCCTCCCCATTGACACCGCCATACATGGTATGGATGTGCGTCATCCATTGTATAGCAGTATCCTTGGAGAGGGAGCCTACCTGCTCGGCGATGGCTTTAACCTCATCGGGCTTCCATAGCTGAGTTTCTGTTACGGTTTGGGGGGTGGTTCTATTGCCGGTCCTAGTGACCATTTGTTTGGTGCTAACTGGGTGGACGGGGGCATGGTTCTCCGTAAGCTCTTCTATGGGGGCTTCAGGGTTTTCTTCGGTGTGGGAGAGGTCAATTAAACTCTCCGGGTGGATTGCTGATACCACCGCTCTTTGGGCGTCCAATCGTCGCTTCAGGAGTTCTATTTCCCTACGACAGGCGTCATGGTTCGCCTGCTCTCTTTTAATGAGGTTTTCCTGCGCCAAATACTTAGCTCCTTGCTGCGCCGATATCAGGGCTGTATTGGCTTTTTCTAATGCTTTCTCAGCCTCTTCTGCCCTGGCTGTAGCCTTTGCGGCTTTTTGTTCAGCCTTTTGAATGCTGAGGGCTAACCCTTGATTCTCTAGGGTCAAGGTCAATTTATCGGCTTGTGACTGCTGGCCCTCAGCCTCGACCTCTCTTAGTCTTTGTTCCATTAAATCCTCGTAATTTTCTCTCTGGTCTATGAGATCTTGCTCATGTTTGTTTTTTATTTCTCTTAATTCCTCCTTGGTGGCTTCGAACTTGGATTCTAATCTGTCGAATCTGGCCACCTCTCTATCCACTGCTGCCTTACTTTGAACATTTAGTTCTTCCAACCTTTGCTGATATTCTTTGACTAGGGTCTCTTGCTTCTGGTTACTCTCCTTATTGGTTTCTTCTAATTTCTGGTTAGTCTCTTGGACTAGTGACTCGAGTCTTTGGTTGCTTTCCCGTACAAGTTCTTCTAATTTTTGGTTGCTGTCCCTCACAAGTTCTTCCAATTGTTGGTCCCTATCTCTCACGAGTTCCTCCTGTCGGTCCACATCCGCTTGTAGGCGTTTAATGATGGCAGCAGCGTCCTGCAAAACCATGTATAAAGCCCAACTAGCGGCTATGTCCTTGGCAGTGGAACTAGGTTTTTGGGTTGTACAATAGTCCTGGAAAGCACTCCGGGCTATTTCTAATGGATTGGGGCCCTTGAAAGATCCTTCCTTCCAAGGAGACTTACCTTTTTTTACCAGCCATTTTTCTAGCTTAGGTTCGTCTTCCTTGGTACGAAACATCTTTGTAGGGGTTCTCCTGTTTTCACTTACAACAGGGGCGCGAGAAAAGAGAACTGAATTTCCCTTCCCTGCCTTAATCGGCTTCTTAAGTTACAGTTGTTGGCTCAAGGTGGCCAATGCACCACAGAACAGGCTATCCCAGCCTTTAATTAGTTTTTGGAGCCGGGGACTCACACCTCTCTCGACACTCAGGGATTACTTTTAACCCTAAACACGGCACTCTCGGCCTTAACTCGGTTTTTAGAGCCGGGGACTCACACCCACATGACACCCAGGGATCACTCGTAACCCACAAAGGAGACACCCAGTCTCGGAGACACCCAGTCTCTTTATATGAGGGTTTCAAGAACGGGTTGGCCAAACCTCTCGTCCTGAGGATAACCACACAACCAAATGAAGGTTTTGGGCTCGCAAGCTCTCACTGGATAACCTATTAACCAGCGGGGTTTCGGAACAATATGTTCCAGCAGGCTGACCCCTAACCAAAATCAATTGATTTCACTTCGTTGAGCGAAGTAAAGCAAGGAGGGGGAGCGAGGGTGCGCTCAAAGAAAAAGTTCTTTTTCGGACTCAGCAGGTGTATGTAGTGTATGTAGTGTTGGTGCAACTGGTCTAGCGCCGTACTCTGGTCTTCTTTGGATCCCTTCCCACAAGATAGACGCGCGGACGGTCACACAGTTTGACCTGGGATAAGAGAGAGAGAGGGGGGGGGAAGCCACCCACGATAGGTTGCTCGCTAGAGCCAGGCACACAGACAGAAACCAATCATACAGCCTCTCCAAGAGCTCCGGAAGTGGTTTTCCCCTTACGTCTGTGGGTTAAAGACACGCCTGTCGACTATGGCGCGAACCCTCAGGGCAATCCCGGACGAGCCCCCAATTCTGTTAGCCGAATTGCTTTAATTTATGTTTAGCAATCAGCAAAATACACGGGTTCTTGCCAACTATACCAGGGTCCCACCCCTCCCGGGAGATCTCAAGGAAGGAGGCACGTGAGGCGAGTTCCAAGTTCAATGTTGTTTACTGGATCATGTAATCAAGCATACAAAAATCGTAATCACACACACAATCTTACAGGTCTAATAAAATAAAGAGAGAAAATAGCACTTTTGCATGAGCAGGTTTCGTTGGTGGGGAAAGCACGTTACCTTAGATGCATTGTCCGATGTCAAGATGAATTGGATTTGGGAAGAAAGGTATAAAAGCTATGGGGCCACGAGGCTTGAACCGGCAAGACCACGTGGTTCTCCTGGATCACGAGTCCAGAGAGAGAAAAAGGGTTTAAAGATGGAGGCAAGGGTTGGGGACAGAAAGCTGGACTGAAGGGTCAATAGGTAAGATAGAGGGCGATGGCTCAAGAGGCCGAGTGACTCTCAGTTTGGGCTTTTATTGGGGGTCTTGGGGCGGGCTTTGCAGACCACAACCCCCCTAACACACCTACTAGGCGGTCCGTCCCTGTTGGACCTTGCTATAGGTTAAAGGTGAACAAAGGGAGGAGGTCCAGGGGTTTGGTCAGTGTTGCAAAAGTATGACCTCACCAGGAAACAGACACTGAGTCTGGGGTCCGATGACTCACCTGGCCATACCTATTGTCAGTTGATGGTTTTAGCCAAGTATCTGATGGCTGGCACATTAGTTGCTAGGCAGTCTAGTTAGCATAACTATCCAGATGTGTAGTGGGGGAGTGGGGGTCAGCCAGCGTATGTCTGACAGAAGGAGGCCTCATGGCAAGAGGAATCCTTTGTCTTTGCCTTGGGTGAACTGCTTGGGGTGTCAGCCTCCTGGCTTGGGCTGGAGCAGGCTTCTATGTGAAGAAGAAAGCGCAAGTCCCTACCACTGCTGGCGACACAAAGTTCAAACTTATGGATCAAAATCCATAAGAGCACAGAAAAGTGCCTTGCTGGCTAACACTGGCGCCATTTACTTTCCAGTATTGCCAGTCTTGTTGAAGTGGATTGTTCAGAAGTTTGTAATACTCTTACCTCCTCCTGTAAGTTCAGAGCTATCTGTGAGGTGTTTTCAGCCAGCTTAGATGCTTCTCTGATTTCTTTCCGGAGGTCTTCTAATGAGAGTTGTACCGGCTTAAGGAGATCCGCAACTAAAGTTGACATCGAGGTAAGGATTTCTTCTTTAAAGGCTCTAAAGTCCTGTCGTGTGATTTGGGCCTCATTGTTGTCTATTGGAGATGGTGAGGTAGCCATTTTGTCGGGTTCCACAGTCTCTGCAGGAGGCGATTTTGAGGCAATTACCGGCGAAAAATAGCTTTTTAAAGAGGATTTTCCTGGTCCACTATTTTCCAGTGTGGTTCCCAACTGCCTCCTCAAGCTTTTTCTCGGCATTAGTGATGAAATAAGCGTGTTCCAGACGACTTTTGAGAAGGGAAGAAGGGAGCTCAAAACTTATGCATCCACCATGTGTTGCTAGCTCCGCCCTCCTCAACAATCCATTTAGACAGTCTCTGAGACGACAGCTTCTGTCCCTGTCTGGGAAGGGCATGAGCGACAAAGAGAGCTGGAGACTTGCGAAAGGATTTAGTCCGATCCAAGTAAAATGACAGGGCCCTCTTAATGTCGAGGGAATGCAGGCAACGTTGTGTCTGGTCCTTGGGTTCAGGATAAAACACCGGTAGGGTGATGTCCGCTTTAATGTGGAAGTCCGAAACTATCTTCGGCAAAAAAGTAATATCAGGAGTCAGGGTCACTGCGTCCTGATGAAAGGTAAGGTATGGTGGGTCACATTGAAGAGCCGACAGCTCACTCACCCGTCGAACCGAAGTGAGAGCCACAAGAAACGCTACTTTCCACGAAAGAAGCTGCAGGCTACAAGAAGCCATAGGCTCAAATGGCTTGCCCATTAGCTTATGCAGCACTAGAGGCAGGTCCCATGCTGGAACAGGGGTTTTAACTGTTGGGAAGAGACAGCACATTCCCTTTAGGAATTGCTTCGTAGTGGGATGAGAGAAAACGGAATAGCCATCTATCGTTGGATGGTTAACCGAAACTGCTGAAAGGTAGACACGAAGGGATGCGTGGCACAATCCTCTTTCCTTACAAGACAAGAGGAACCCAAAGATGTCATTCAGTGTAGATGGAATGGAAGGTCGTCCTATTGAAGCAAGGAAAGACAGGAACTTATTCCATTTTGCCTCGTAGGAACGACGGGTAGACGGTTTACGGGCATTGAGGAGGACATTCGCTATGCGAGGGTCCACTTCGGAGGACGAATTCGCCAAGCTGTCAGCTTCAGTCTGGGTATGTCGTGATGCAGCACCAGACCCTTGTACATCCATAGGAGGTCTGGGTTCATCGGAAGGTGAGTGTACACCCGGTCGGAGAGACGAAGGAGGGTGGGTGTCAGAATCTGCTGATTCAGACATAGTAATCTTTATTGTACCTTCCCCTTCATCAACTGTTGTCTTGTTGTACGCTATTGCCAATTCTGTATTTCTTATTCTATGGTTGTAACTGACATGTTGTAGTGCTTACCCAGGCCTGGAGTTTGTAACAATTGAAGTGGGAGGGTGACACCTGCAATGTATGGGAACAAGAGGGCCTCTCACACCGCTGCCTCCGCATTCCATCTGCCCCGGCTGGGACTTCAAGGGAGGATGCGTCTCATCTCTTATCACATGCAAAAGCCTTGAGGCCATTGATTGTTATGTGAACTGGTAACATCTGAGGGGTCTGGTTTGGGAAGGGAATTTACAGCTTGACACCTCACTTTCTTTCCTGTGAGAACCAAACGGTCAGGATCCCTTTTTGCCCGCCAATTTTCCCCTATAGTGATTGGCTACCTATGGGTAATTCAAACTCCTTGGAATGGTATAATAGACCTGCCTGTATTATCTGTCTCATCTCTGACAATAATCCGAGAAGCTGTACTAATGTAGAGATTGGAAATAAAGAACTCTGGTTTACCAACCAAGATCTGATCCTTGACTACTTTGCACAGAACTCTCACAGTGGGGAACCAAGGTTGCCTCGGCCACCAGGGTGTGATCAGGATTGCTAGTGGTTATTCTGCAAGTAGCTTCTGTACTACCCTCAGTATCAGTGGAATTGGAGGGAACAGGTAAAGGTGTAATCCCGACCAGGAGAGGAGAAGGCCGTCCCCCAGGGACGTCGGGTCTGTACCTGCCCTGGAGCAGAAGAGGGGACACATCTTGTTGTCTCTGGAAGCAAAGACATCCACAGAAGGCTGACCCCAGAGGCTGAAGATTGGGGTCAAGTACCGCGGATTGAGCTCCCAATCGTGTAGGGATGCACCCCCTCTGCTCAAGAAGTCTGCTTGCGTATTGAGCTGACCGGGAAGATGATTCGCCACCAGATAGATATCCAGCGATTGGCATTCTGTCCAGAGTTCTATCGCTAACCGGCAAAGACTGCGGGAAACCGTACCACCCTGCCTGTTGATGTAGTACATTGTGGTCGTGTTGTCCGTGAGGACAACCACCGTCTTTCCCGACAGAAGGTGTTGGAAGGACCGGATTGCGTAACGGACCGCTAGTAGCTCCAGAAAGTTGATGTCATTGGGGGCTACTGATGGATCCCACTTGTCGCCTACGCACAGATCGCCGAGATGGGCTCCCCAGCCCCATAGGGATGCGTCCGTGGTAATAGTGACTGACGGGGGAGGGTGGCGAAAGGGGGCGCCTGTCTGGAGATTCTGTGGCACCTGCCACCACTCCAGGGCTTGAACCACCGAGTCCAAGAGGCGGAATCTCTTGGACAGAAGGTGTAGGCTTGGCCTGAACTGACGGAGGAACCACAGCTGCAAGGGTCTCATGTGTAGCCGTGCGAAGGGAATGACCATGGTGGTTGCCGCCATGAGTCCCAGGAGTCGCAGTATCTGACGAGCTGTCGCCTCCCGGTTCCTTCTCAGATTTTTGAGGAGAGAAACGATGTCCGAGGCTCTGCTGGGAGGTAGGAACGCCCTGCACTGTAGGGAGTCGAGAAGAGCTCCGATGAATTGCACCCGTCTGGAGGGGGTGAGCATGGACTTTTTTGTATTTATTGTCAACCCCAGAGTCTCCAGGGTGTGGAGCGTTAGGGAGACGTGGTCTTGCACGTCTGATGCTGAGGGTGCGATCAGAAGCCAGTCGTCCAGGTAGGGGTATAGGTGTATGCCCTGCAGGCGGAGGTGGGCCGCTACTGTTGCCATTAGTTTTGTGAAGACACGGGTGGAGATGTCGGAGCGGGGGTGGGAGTCAAAAGCTCTGCTTGCTCGGTTTGGGGGGTTTTGCCTTAGACGTCAGAGCGGTTGGGAAACGGGGCTTGTTATTGCAAGGTTTATGTTGATAGGTAGATGGTGGCGATCTCTGCCATTGGGGTTCAGAGGGAGGCCTTTGTGGCTGTTTCTTGGACCGTGATCTCTGCCATGTTCTCTGTTTCTGTTGCTTAGGCTGAGATACTCCCAGATTGCGGGAAGTCTTCATGCTCTTATCAAGCTCGTGAAGCACTGTGTCCGTTGTTGAACTGAAGAGCCCGTCTCCTTCAAACGGAAGATCTTCCACCAAGGTCTTGGTGTCCTGAGGAAGAGAAGTGGATCTCAACCAGGCATGTCGTCTGATGGACACTGCTGAAGTGAGCGTCTTGGAGGATACTTCTGCCGAATGCTTAGAGGCCGAGAGTTGAAGCTTGGCCAAAGACATGCCTTCTTTCTGGATCTTCCTGGCATTGCGTAGCTTGTCCTCTGGGAGATGGGCGATGAGGGCAGTCATCTGCTCCCAGAGTGAGTACTGGTATCTGCTCATGCAGGCGGTGTAATTTGCAATCTTTAGGCCCAATGCGCCCACTGAATAAATACGTCTGCCAAAGGAATCTATTTTGCGTCCTTCTTTGTCCAATGGGGAGGAGTGACCACTACGACCCTTGGTGGAGGGTGTCACGACCACCGAATTGGGTTTGGGGTGGACAAACAAAAATTCTGCCCCAGACTCCTGGATCGTATACATGTGGTCTGCCGCACTGCAGGCACCTCTTAAAGAACCCCCACCACTGGGCCATAGGCCGAGCGGTGAAGTTAGGGGGGGATTTCCAAAATCAAGTCCAGTTAAAAGTCCGAGTTCAAATAGAAGAGAAAAATCAGTCCGAAGGCTTTTTTCAGATAGGAAAGTAAACTACCGACCGGAGCAAGAGAGAAGGGATCCTCACGACGCGGCGGTCAGAAGAGAACTGGCGGAATCCTCGTGCCCCTCCCCGGTCATACGCAGTGGAGCCGGTGTGCGATCGGGAAGTTGGCGCGAAAATCCGTTGGCTTTGAAGTTACCGATCGGGATCGGCGCAGGCGCACATTATCCCAAAGGTGTGATACACAAAGACCACGAAGAAGATCTGACACTGTATTGATATCAGTTTGTAAAACGTAGAAATTTCACTGTTGTCTAACCAAGAGATCACAGAAGAGTAATCAATGAATACTATACAAGAAATACATTGGATTGTAAATTGTAATCGTTTTTTACACAAAATGACTTTCAGTGTTACTTCCGAGGAATCCCACTGAGTGGCAGTATGGAGCACCTTTTTCATCGAGCTGTATAGAAGCTGGCTTCATTTCATTGTATATGTAAACCATATAAAAGCATAATATATCAACTGTAAGAGCAATTACATTGAATGCAAGACATACATTCATCAGATATTGAAGTAGGTTGTACGAGGAGTGATAACTGACACTGTATTGATATCACTTTGTAAAACGTAGAAATTTCACTGTTGTCTAACCAAGAGATCACAGAAGAGTAATCAATGAATACTATACAAGAAATACATTGGATTGTAAATTGTAATAGTTTGTTACACAAAATGACTTTCTGTGTTACTCCCGAGGAATCCCACTGAGTGGCAGTATGGAGCACCTTTTTCCTCTAGCTTTATAGAAGGTGGCTTCATGTCATTGTATATGTACTCAATCATGTAAAAGCATGATATATCAACTGTAAGAGCAATTACATTGAATGCAAGAGATACATTCATCAGATTTTGAAGTTGGTTGTACAAGGAGGGATAACTGACACTGTATTGATATCACTTTGTAAAATGTAGAAATTTCACTGTTGTCTAACCAAGAGATCACAGAAGAGTAATCAATGAATACTATACAAGAAATCCATTGGATTGTAAATTGTAATAGTTTGTTACACAAAATGACTTTCTGCGTTACTCCCGAGGATTCCCACTGAGTGGCAGTATGGAGCACCTTTTTCCTCTAGCTGTATAGAAGGGGGCTTCATTTCATTGTATATGTACTCAACCATATAAAAGCATGATATAACAACTGTAAGAGCAGTTAGGTTGAATGCAAGAGATACATTCATCAGATTTTGAAGTTGGTTCTACAAGGAGTGATAACTGACACTCTACTGATATCACTTTGTACAATGTAGAAACATCACTATCCTGTAACCAACAGATCATTGAAAAGAGTAATCAATGAATACTATACAAGAAATTGCATATTGTAATAGTTTGTTACACAATATGACTTTCTGCGTTACTCCCGAGGAATCCCACTGAGTGGAAGTATGGAGCACCTTTTTCCTCTAGCAGTATAGAAGGTGGCTTCATTTCATTGTATATGTACTCAATCATGTAAGAGCATGATATATCAACTGTAAGAGCAATTACATTGAATGCAATCCTTACATTAATCAGATTTTGAAGTTGGTTGTACAAGGAGGGATAACTGACACTGTATTGATATCACTTTGTAAAACGTAGAAATTTCACTGTTGTCTAACCTAAAGATCACAGAAGAGTAATCAATGAATAGTATACAAGAAATACATTGGATTGTAAATTTTAATAGTTTATTATGCAAAATGACTTTCTGAGCTACTGCTGAGGAATCCCACTGAGTGGCAGTATGGAGCACCTTTTTCCTCTAGCTCTATAGACGGTGGCTTCATTTCATTGTATATGTACTCAATCATGTAACAGCATGTTATATCAACTGTAAGAGCAATTACATTGAATGCAAGAGATATATTCATCAGATTTTGAAGTGGGTTGTACAAGGAGTGATAACTGACACTGTACTAATATCACTTTGTAAAACCTAGAAATATCACTGTCCTGTAACCAACAGATCATTGAAAAGAGTAATCAATGAATACTATACAAGAAATTGTAAATTGTAATAGTTTGTTACAGAAAATGACTTTCTGCGTTACTCCCTAGGAATCCCACTGAGTGGCAGTATGGAGCACCTTTTTACTATACTTGTATAGAAAATGGCTTCATTTCATTGTATATTTACTCAACCATATAAAAGCATGATATAGCAACTGTAAGACCAGTTACATAAAATGCAAGAAATACATTCATCAGATTTTGAAGTTGGTTGTACAAGGAGTTATAACTGACACTGTATTGATATCTCTTTGTCAAACGTAGAAATTTCACTGTTGTCTAACCAAGAGATCACAGAAGAGTAATCAATGAATACTATACAAGAAATACATTGGATTGTAAATTGTAATAGTTTGTTACACAAAATTATTTTCTGTGTTACTCCAGAGGAATCCCACTGAGTGGCAGTATGGAGCACCTTTTTCCTCTAGCTGTATAGAAGGTGGCTTCATTTAATTGTATATGTACTCAACCATATAAAAACATGATATAGCAACTGTAAGAGCAGTTACATTAAATGCCAGACATACATTCATCAGATTTTGAAGTTGGTTCTACAAGGAGTGATAATTGATAGTGTATTGATATCACTTTGTAAAAGCTAAAATTTCACTGTTGTCTAACCAAGACATCGCAGAAGAGTATTCAATGAAATACATTGGATTGTAAATTGTAATAGTTTCTTACACAAAATGATTTTCTCTGTTACTCCCGAGGAATCCTACTGAGTGGCAGTATGGAGCACCTTTTTCCTCTAGCTGTATAGAAGGTGGCTTCATTTCATTGTATATGTACTCAATCTTGCAATAGCATGTTATATCGACTGTAAGAGCAATTACATTGAATGCAAGACATACATTCATCAGATTTTGAATTTGGTTGTACAAGGAGTGATAACTGACACTGTACTGATATCACTTTGTAAAACCTAGAAATATCACTATCCTGTAACCAAGAGATCATTGAAAAGAGTAATCAATGAATTCTATACAACAAATTGTATATTGTAATAGTTTGTTACACAAAATGACTTTCTGCATTTCTCCCGAGGAATCCCACTGACTGGCAGTATGGAGGACGTTTTTACTATAGTTGTATAGAAGGTGGCTTCATTTAATTGTATATGTACTCAACAATATAAAATCAAGATATATCAACTGTAAGAGCAATTACATTGAATGCAAGAGATACATTCATCAGATTTTGAAGTTGGTTCTACAAGGAGTGATAACTGACACTGTACTGATATCACTTTGTAAAATGTAAAAATTTCACTGATGTCTAACCAAGAGTTCACAGAAGAGTAATCAATGAATACTATACAAGAAATACATTGGATTGTAAATTGTAATACTTTGTTACACAAAATGACTTTCTGCGTTACTCCCGAGGAATCCCACTGAGTGGCAGTATGGAGGACGTTTTTACTATAGATGTATAGAAGGTGGCTTCATTTCATTGTATATGTACTCAACCATATAAAAGCATGATATAGCAACGGTAAGAGCAATTACATGGAATGCAAGAGATACATTCATCAGATTTTGAAGTTGGTTGTACAAGGAGTGATAACTGACACTGTATTGATATCACTTTGTAAAACGTAGAAATTTCACTGTTGTCTAACCAAGAGATCACAGAAGAGTAATTAATGAATACTATACAAGAAATACATCGGATTGTAAATTGTAATAGTTTGTTACACAAAATTATTTTCTGTGTTACTCCCGAGGAATCCCACTGAGTGGCAGTATGGAGCACCTTTTTCCTCTAGCTGTATAGAAGGTGGCTTCATTTCATTGTATATGTACTCAATCTTGTAATAGCATGTTATATCAACTGTAAGAGCAACTACATTGAATGCAAGAGATACATTCATCAGATTTTGAAGTTGGTTGTACAAAAAGTGATAACTGACACTATACTGATATCACTTCGTAAAACCTTGAAATATCACTATCCTGTAACCAACAGATCATTGAAAAGAGTAATCAATGAATACTATACAAGAAATTGTATATTGTAATTGTTTGTTACACAAAATGACTTTCTGCGTTACTCCCGAGGAATCCCACTGAGTGGCAGTATGGAGGACGTTTTTACTATAGTTGTATAGAAGGTGGCTTCATTTCACTGTATATGTACTCAACCATATAAAAGCATGATATAGCAACGGTAAGAGCAATTACATGGAATGCAAGAGATACATTCATCAGATTTTGAAGTTGGTTGTACAAGGAGTGATCACTGACACTGTACTGATATCACTTTGTAAAACCTAGAAAAATCACTATCCTGGAACCAACAGATCATTGAAAAGAGTAATGAATGAATACTATACAAGAACGTATATATTTTAATAGTTTGTTATACAAAATGACGTTCTGCGTTATTCCCCAGGAATCCCAATGAGTGGCAGTATGGAGCACCTTTTTACTATAGAAGGTGGCTTCATTTCATTGTATATGTACTCAATAATGTAAAAGCATGAAATATCAAGTGTAAGAGCAATTACACTGAATGCAAAACATACATTCATCAGATTGTGAAGTTGGTTGTAGAAGGAGTGATAACTGACACTTTATTAATATCACTTTGTAAAACGTAGAAATTTCACTGTTGTCTAACCAAGTGATCACAGAAGCGTAATCAATGAATACTATACAAGAAATACATTGGATTGTAAATTGTAATAGTTTTTTACACAAAATGACTTTATGCGTTACTCCCGAGGAATCCCACTGAGTGGCAGTATGGAGCACCTTTTTCCTTAAGCTGTATAGAAGGTGGCTTCATTTCATTATATATGTACTCAATCATATAAAAACATGATATATCAACTTTTACAGCAATTACATTGAATGCAAGAGATACATTCATCAGATTTTGAAGTTGGTTGTACAAGGAGTGATAACTGACACTGTATTGATATCACTTTGTAAAACATAGAAATTTCACTTTTGTCTAACCAAGAGATCACAGAAGAGTAATCAATGAATACTATACAAGAAATACATTGGATTGTAAATTGTAATAGTTTGTTACACAAAATGACTTTCTGCGTTACTCCCGAGTAATCCCACTGAGTGGCAGTATGGAGCACCTTTTTCCTCTAGCTGTATAGAAGGGGGCTTCATTTCATTGCATATGTACTCAACCACATAAAAGCATGATATAGCAACTGTAAGAGCAGTTAGGTTGAATGCAAGAGATACATTCATCAGATTTTTAAGTTGGTTCTACAAGGAGTGATAACTGACACTGTACTGATATCACTTTGTACACCGTAGAAACATCACTATCCTGTAACCAACAGATCATTGAAAAGAGTAATCAATGAATACTATACAAGAAATTGCATATTGTAATAGTTTGTTACACAAAATGACTTTCTGCGTTTCTCCCGAGGAATCCCACTGAGTGGCAGTATGGAGCACCTTTTTACTATAGTTGTATAGAAGGTGGCTTCATTTCATTGTATATGTACTCAATCATGTAAAATTACTTTGAATGCCAGAGATACATTCATCAGTTTTTGAAGTTGGTTGTACAAGGAGTGATAACTGACACTGCACTGATATCACTTTGTAAAACCTAGAAATATCACTATGCTGTAACGAACAGATCATTGAAAAGTGTAATCAATGAATACTATACAAGAAATCGTAAATTGTAATAGTTTGTTACACAAAATGACTTTCTGTGTTACTCCCGAGGAATCCCACTGAGTGGCAGTATGGAGCACCATTTTCCTCTAGCAGTATAGAAGGTGGCTTCATTTCATTATATATGTACTCAATCATGTAAATGCATGATATATCAACTTTAGGAGCAATTACATTGAATGCAAGAGATACATTCATCAGATTTTGAAGTTGGTTGTACAAGGAGTGATAACTGACACTGTACTGATATCACTTTGTAAAACCTAGAAATATCACTATCCTGTAACCAACAGATCATTGAAAAGAGTAATCAATGAATACTATACAAGAAATTGTATATTGTAATAGTTTGTTACACAAAATGACTTTCTGCGTTACTCCCGAGGAATCCCACTGAGTGGCAGTATGGAGCACCTTTTTACTATAGTTGTATAGAAGGTGGCTGCATTTCATTGTATATGTACTCAATCATGTAAAATTACATTGAATGCCAGAGATACATTCATCAGATTTTGAAGTTGGTTGTACAAGGAGTGATAACTGACACTGCACTGATATCACTTTGTAAAACCTAGAAATATCACTATCCTGGAACCAACAGATCATTGAAAAGAGTAATCAATGAATACTATACAAGAACGTATATATTTTAATAGTTTGTTCCACAAAATGGCTTTCTGCGTTACTCCTGAGGAATCCCAGTGAGTGGCAGTATGGAGCACCTTTTTACTATAGTTGTATAGAAGGTGGCTGCATTTCATTGTATATGTACTCAATCATGTAAAATTACATTGAATGCCAGAGATACATTCATCAGATTTTGAAGTTGGTTGTACAAGGAGTGATAACTGACACTGCACTGATATCACTTTGTAAAACCTAGAAATATCACTATCCTGGAACCAACAGATCATTGAAAAGAGTAATCAATGAATACTATACAAGAACGTATATATTTTAATAGTTTGTTACACAAAATGACTTTCTGCGTAACTCCCGAGGAATCCCTGTGAGTGGCAGTATGGAGCACCTTTTTACTATAGTTGTATAGAAGGTGGCTTCATTTCATTGTATATCTACTCAACCATATAAAAGCATTATATAGCAACGGTAAGAGCAGTTACATTGAATGCAAGACATACATACATCAGATTTTGAAGTTGGTTGTACAAGGAGTGATAACTGACACTGTACTGATATCACTTTGCAAAACCTAGAAATATCACTATCCTGTAACCAACAGATAATTGAAAAGAGTAATCAATGAATACTATACAAGAAATTGTATATTGTAATAGTTTGTTACACAAAATGACTTTCTGCGTTACTCCCGAGGAATCCCACTGAGTGGCAGTATGGAGCACCTTTTTACTATAGTTGTATAGAAGGTGGCTTCATTTCATTGTATATGTACTCAATCATGTAAAATTACATTGAATGCCAGAGATACATTCATCAGATTTTGAAGTTGGTTGTACAAGGAGTGATAACTGACACTGCACTGATATCACTTTGTAAAACCTAGAAATATCACTATCCTGGAACCAACAGATCATTGAAAGGAGTAATCAATGAATACTATACAAGAACGTATATATTTTAATAGTTTGTTACACAAAATGGCTTTCTGCGTTACTCCCGAGGAATCCCAGTGAGTGGCAGTATGAAGCACCTTTTTACTATAGTTGTATAGAAGGTGGCTTCATTTCATTGTATATGTACTCAACCATATAAAAGCATGATATAGCAATGGTAAGAGCAGTTACATTGAATGCAAGACATACATACATCAGATTTTTAAGTTGGTTGTACAAGGAGTGATAACTGATACTGTACTGATATCACTTTGTAAAACCTAGAAATTTCACTTTTGTCTAACCAAGAGATCACAGAAGAGTAATCAATGAATACTATACAAGAAATACATTGGATTGTAAATTGTAATAGTTTGTTACACAAAATGGCTTTCTGCGTTACTCCCGAGGAATCCCACTGAGTGGCAGTATGGAGCACCTTTTTACTATAGTTGCATAGAAGGTGGCTTCATTTTATTGTATATGTACTCAATCATGTAAAAGCATGATATATCAACTGTAAGAGAAGTTACATTCAATGCAACACATACATTCATAAGATTGTGAAGTTGGTTGTAGAAGGAGTGATAACTGACACTGTACTGATATCACTTTGTAAAACCTAGAAATTGTCAGAATCTGTCAATTCAGTCAATGTGATCTTGCATGCATACTATGTAACCTTGTAGCCATTATGTATTGGACCCTGTATTAATCCTGTTTTGGTCGGGAGGGTGACAACCCTTAAGGGTGAGAACAAGGAGACCTCTCATCCCTGCCTCCGCATTCCAGCTGCCCCGGCAGTAACTTCAAGGGGAGGACGGCTCGCATCTCTTATCTCATGCTAAAGAACCTTGGAGCCATGAATTGTTATGTGAACCGAGGAGTCTGGTTTGAGAAGGGAAATTTACTGCTTAACACCTCACTTTTTTCCTGTGTGAACCAAACGGTCAAGACACCCTTTAGCCCGCCAATTTTCCCTTGAGGGGATTGGCTACCTATGGGTAATTCAAACTCCTTGGAATGGTATAATAGACCCGCTTGTATTATTTGTCTCATCTCTGACAATAACCCGAGATGCTGTACTAATGTAGGAATAGGTAATAAAGAACTGTGGTTAACCAACCAAGATCTGATCCTTGACTACTTTGAGCAGAACTCTCACAGATTGTCAGAGATGCCATTTCACCCCCTTCAAGCAATTGCCCACAGCCAAAGGGATGGCTAAAGCTTTCTTCAACCACGTGATCAAATTACATGCGTTTCCGAAGAGGGTGGTTTCTGACCGCGGAAGTCAGTTCGTTGCCACCTTCTGGCGGGAGCTTTTGAAATTAATGGACATAGAACCTGCCTTAAGCTCGGGTTACCACCCAGAGACCGACGGCCAATCCGAGCGAACTAATCAAATTCTCGAGCAATTCCTAAGATGTTACACAAATTACCACCAGGATAATTGGGTGGAATTGCTGCCCTTTGCAGAATATAGCTACAATAATGCAGTGCATTCCTCCACAGGGGTTTCACCTTTCATGGCAGTGGGAGGCTTTGAAGGGAAACCACTCCCTACCCTTAAGGAGGACCCCCAAACCCCCCCCTCGGATTTTAAGAGTTGGTGGTCCAGCCTCCAGGACTCCTGGCCATTAATAGGGAAAGCCCTGGACCATGCCAAAGAGGACTACAAGAAGTATGCAGACCGAGGGCGAGCACCGGGATGGGATCTTCAACCCGGGGACTCTGTTTATCTCTCTACTAAAAATATCCATGGGCTGCAGCCCAGCAGAAAATTGGGATGGAAATATGTTGGACCTTATAAAGTGCTACGTAAAATCTCTGATGTATCTTTTGAACTGGAACTGCCTAAATCACTGAGTTCTGTGCACCCTGTGTTTCATTTCAGCCTGCTGAAGAAAGATCCTGGGCCGAATGCATGGCATCCAGTTCCTCCAGCTCCTCCTCCATTGATGAAGGAGGGGAGTCCACACTACGAGATAACTGAAATCCTTAACTCCAAGATGAAAAGGGGCCACTTGTATTACTTAGTTAGATGGTTAGATTTCGGCCCGGAGCACAATGAATGGATTCGTTCTGAACATGTTCATGCCCCCAAGTTGACTAAACTGTTTCATCAAATGTTCCCTGATAAAGCTAGGTGAAGAGAATTATGGGGAGGGCAGGGTGTCAGAATCTGTCAATTCAGTCAATGTGATCTTGCATGCATACTATGTAACCTTGTAGCCATTATGTATTGGACCCTGTATTAATCCTGTTTTGGTCGGGAGGGTGACAACCCTTAAGGGTGAGAACAAGGAGGCCTCTCATCCCTGCCTCCGCATTCCAGCTGCCCCGGCAGTAACTTCAAGGGGAGGACGGCTCTCATCTCTTATCTCATGCTAAAGAACCTTGGAGCCATGAATTGTTATGTGAACTGAGGAGTCTGGTTTGAGAAGGGAAATTTACTGCTTAACACCTCACTTTTTTCCTGTGTGAACCAAACGGTCAAGACACCTTTTAGCCCGCCAATTTTCCCTTGAGGGGATTGGCTACCTATGGGTAATTCAAACTCCTTGGAATGGTATAATAGACCCGCTTGTATTATTTGTCTCATCTCTGACAATAACCCGAGATGCTGTACTAATGTAGGAATAGGTAATAAAGAACTGTGGTTAACCAACCAAGATCTGATCCTTGACTACTTTGAGCAGAACTCTCACAGAAATATCACTATGCTGTAACCAACAGATCATTGAAAAGAGTAATCAATGAATACTATACAAGAAATTGTATATTGTAATAGTTTTTTACACAAAATGACTTTCTGCGTTACTCCCGAGGAATCCCAGTGAGTGGCAGTATGGAGCACCTTTTTACTATAGTTGTATAGAAGGTGGCTGCATTTCATTGTATATGTACTCAAACATGTAAAAGCATGATATATACACTGTAAGAGCAATTACATTGAATGCCAGAGATACATTCATCAGATTTTGAAGTTGGTTCTACAAGGAGTGATAACTGACACTGCACTGATATCACTTTGTAAAACCTAGAAATATCACTATCCTGGAACCAACAGATCATTGAAAAGAGTAATCAAAGAATACTATGCAAGAAATTGTATATTGGAATAGTTTGTAAGACAAAATGACTTTCTGCGTTACTCCCGAGGAATCCCACTGAGTGGCAGTATGGAGCACCTTTTTACTATAGTTGTATAGAAGGTGGCTTCATTTCATTGTATATGTACTCAACCATATAAAAGCATGATATAGCAACTGTAAGAGCAGTTACATTGAATGCAAGACATACATTCATCAGATTTTGAAGTTGGTTGTACAAGGAGTGATAACTGACACTGTATTGATATCACTTTGTAAAACATAGAAATTTCACTTTTGTCTAACCAAGAGATCACAGAAGAGTAATCAATGAATACTATACAAGAAATACATTGGATTGTAAATTGTAATAGTTTGTTACACAAAATGACTTTCTGTGTTACTCCGAGGAATCCCACTGAGTGGCAGTATGGAGCACCTTTTTACTATAGTTGTATAGAAGGTGGTTTCATTTCATTGTAGATGTACTCAATCAGATAAAAGCATGATATATCAACTGTCTGAGCAATTACATTGAATGCAAGAGATACATTCATCAGATTTTGAAGTTGGTTGTACAAGGAGTGATAACTGACACTGCACTGATATCACTTTGTAAAACGTAGAAATATCACTATCCTGTAACGAACAGATCATTGAAAAGAGTAATCAATGAATAGTATACAAGAAATTATATATTGTAATAGTTTGTTACACAAAATGACTTTCTGCGTTTCTCCCGAGGAATCCCACTGAGTGGCAGTATGGAGCACCTTTTTCCTCTAGCTGTGTAGAAGGTGGCTTCATTTCATTGTATATGTACTCAATCTTGCAATAGCATGTTATATCAACTGTAAGAGCAGTTACATTGAATGCAAGACATACATTCATCAGATTTTGAAGTTGGTTGTACAAGGAGTGATAACTGACACTGTACTGATATCACTTTGTAAAACCTAGAAATATCACTATCCTGGAACCAACAGATCATTGAAAAGAGTAATCAATGAATACTATACAAGAAATTGTATATTGTAATAGTTTGTTACACAAAATGACTTTCTGCGTTACTCCCGAGGAATCCCACTGAGTGGCAGTATGGAGCACCTTTTTACAATAGTTGTATAGAAGGTGGCTTCATTTCATTGTATATGTACTCAACCATATAAAAGCATGATATAGCAACGGTAAGAGCAGTTACATTGAATGCAAGACATACATTCATCAGATTTTGAAGTTGGTTGTACAAGGAGTGATAACTGACACTGTATTGATATCACTTTGTAAAACGAAGAAATTTCAGTTTTCTCTAAAAAAGATATCACAGAAGAGTAATCAATGAAATACATTTGATTTAAATTGTAATAGTTTGTTACACAAAATTATTTTCTGTGTTACTCCCGAGGAATCCCACTGAGTGGCAGTATGGAGCACCATTTTCCTCTAGCAGTATAGAAGGTGGCTTCATTTCATTGTATATGTACTCAATCATGTAAGAGCATGTTATATCAACTGTAAGAGCAGTTACATTGAATCCAAGACATACATTCATCAGATTTTGAAATTGGTTGTACAAGGAGTGATAACTGACACTGCACTGATATCACTTTGTAAAACCTAGAAATATCACTATCCTGTAACCAACAGATCATTGAAAAGAGTAATCAATGAATAATATACAAGAAATTGTAGATTGTAATAGTTTGTTACACAAAATGACTTTCTGCGTTACTCCCGAGGAATCCCAGTGAGTGGCAGTATGGAGCACCTTTTTACTATAGTTGTATAGAAGGTGGCTGCATTTCATTGTATATGTACTCAATCATGTAAAAGCATGATATATACACTGTAAGAGCAATTACATTGAATGCCAGAGATACATTCATCAGATTTTGAAGTTCGTTGTACAAGGAGTGATAACTGACACTGCACTGATATCACTTTGTAAAACCTAGAAATATCACTATCCTGGAACCAACAGATCATTGAAAAGAGTAATCAATGAATACTATGCAAGAAATTGTATATTGGAATAGTTTGTAACACAAAATGACATTCTGCGTTACTCCCGAGGAATCCCACTGAGTGGCAGTATGGAGCACCTTTTTACTATAGTTCTATAGAAGGTGGCTTCATTTCATTGTATATGTACTTACCATATAAAAGCATGATATAGCAACTTTAAGAGCAGTTACATTGAATGCACGAGATACATTCATCAGATTTTGAAGTTGGTTGTACAAGGAGTGATAACTGACACTATATTGATATCACTTTGTAAAACATAGAAATTTCACTTTTGTCTAACCAAGAGATCACAGAAGAGTAATCAATGAATACTATACAAGAAATACATTGGATTGTAAATTGTAATAGTTTGTTACACAAAATGATTTTCTGTGTTACTCCCGAGGAATCCCACTGAGTGGCAGTATAGAGCACCTTTTTACTATAGTTGTAGAGAAGGTGGCTGCATTTCATTGTATATGTACTCAAACATGTAAAAGCATGATATATACACTGTAAGAGCAATTACATTGAATGCCAGAGATACATTCATCAGATTTTGAAGTTGGTTCTACAAGGAGTGATAACTGACACTGCACTGATATCACTTTGTAAAACCTAGAAATATCACTATCCTGGAACCAACAGATCATTGAAAAGAGTAATCAAAGAATACTATGCAAGAAATTGTGTATTGGAATAGTTTGTAACACAAAATTACTTTCTGCGTTACTCCCGAGGAATCCCACTGAGTGGCAGTATGGAGCACCTTTTTACTATAGTTGTATAGAAGGTGACTTCATTTCATTGTATATGTACTCAACCATATAAAAGCATGATATAGCAACTGTAAGAGCAGTTACATTGAATGCAAGACATACATTCATCAGATTTTGAAGTTGGTTGTACAAGGAGTGATAACTGACACTGTATTGATATCACTTTGTAAAACATAGAAATTTCACTTTTGTCTAACCAAGAGATCACAGAAGAGTAATCAATGAATACTATACAAGAAATACATTGGATTGTAAATTGTAATAGTTTGTTACACAAAATGACTTTCTGTGTTACTCCGAGGAATCCCACTGAGTGGCAGTATGGAGCACCTTTTTACTATAGTTGTATAGAAGGTGGCTGCATTTCATTGTATATGTACTCAATCATGTAAAAGCATGATATATACACTGTAAGAGCAATTACATTGAATGCCAGAGATACATTCATCAGATTTTGAAGTTGGTTGTACAAGGAGTGATAACTGACACTGCACTGATATCACTTTGTAAAACCTAGAAATATCACTATCCTGGAACCAACAGATCATTGAAAAGAGTAATCAATGAATACTATGCAAGAAATTGTATATTGGAATAGTTTGTAACACAAAATGACATTCTGCGTTACTCCCGAGGAATCCCACTGAGTGGCAGTATGGAGCACCTTTTTACTATAGTTGTATAGAAGGTGGCTGCATTTCATTGTATATGTACTCAATCATTTAAAATTACATTGAATGAATCCCACTGAGTGGCAGTATGGAGCACCTTTTTACTATAGTTGTATAGAAGGTGGCTGCATTTCATTGTATATGTACTCAAACATGTAAAAGCATGATATATACACTGTAAGAGCAATTACATTGAATGCCAGAGATACATTCATCAGATTTTGAAGTTGGTTCTACAAGGAGTGATAACTGACACTGCACTGATATCACTTTGTAAAACCTAGAAATATCACTATCCTGGAACCAACAGATCATTAAAAAGAGTAATCAATGAATACTATATAAGAACGTATATATTTTAATAGTTTGTTACACAAAATGGCTTTCTGCGTTACTCCCGAGGAATCCCACTGAGTGGCAGTATGGAGCACCTTTTTACTATAGTTGTATAGAAGGTGGCTTCATTTCATTGTATATGTACTCAACCATATAAAAGCATGATATAGCAACTGTAAGATCAGTTACATTGAATGCAAGACATACATTCATCAGATTTTGAAGTTGGTTGTACAAGGAGTGATAACTGACACTGTATTGATATCACTTTGTAAAACATAGAAATTTCACTTTTGTCTAACCAAGAGATCACAGAAGAGTAATCAATGAATACTATACAAGAAATAAATTGGATTGTAAATTGTAATAGTTTGTTACACAAAATGACTTTCTGTGTTACTCCGAGGAATCCCACTGAGTGGCAGTATGGAGCACCTTTTTACTATAGTTGTATAGAAGGTGGTTTCATTTCATTGTAGATGTACTCAATCAGATAAAAGCATGATATATCAACTGTCTGAGCAATTACATTGAATGCAAGAGATACATTCATCAGATTTTGAAGTTGGTTGTACAAGGAGTGATAACTGACACTGCACTGATATCACTTTGTAAAACGTAGAAATATCACTATCCTGTAACGAACAGATCATTGAAAAGAGTAATCAATGAATAGTATACAAGAAATTATATATTGTAATAGTTTGTTACACAAAATGACTTTCTGCGTTTCTCCCGAGGAATCCCACTGAGTGGCAGTATGGAGCACCTTTTTCCTCTAGCTGTGTAGAAGGTGGCTTCATTTCATTGTATATGTACTCAATCTTGCAATAGCATGTTATATCAACTGTAAGAGCAATTACATTGAATGCCAGAGATACATTCATCAGATTTTGAAGTTGGTTGTACAAGGAGTGATAACTGACACTGCACTGATATCACTTTGTAAAACCTAGAAATATCACTATCCTGGAACCAACAGATCATTGAAAAGAGTAATCAATGAATACTATACAAGAAATTGTATATTGTAATAGTTTGTTACACAAAATGACTTTCTGCGTTACTCCCGAGGAATCCCACTGAGTGGTAGTATGGAGCACCTTTTTACAATAGTTGTATAGAAGGTGGCTTCATTTCATTGTATATGTACTCAACCATATAAAAGCATGATATAGCAACGGTAAGAGCAGTTACATTGAATGCAAGACATACATTCATCAGATTTTGAAGTTGGTTGTACAAGGAGTGATAACTGACACTGTATTGATATCACTTTGTAAAACGAAGAAATTTCAGTTTTCTCTAAAAAAGATATCACAGAAGAGTAATCAATGAAATACATTTGATTTAAATTGTAATAGTTTGTTACACAAAATTATTTTCTGTGTTACTCCCGAGGAATCCCACTGAGTGGCAGTATGGAGCACCATTTTCCTCTAGCAGTATAGAAGGTGGCTTCATTTCATTGTATATGTTCTCAATCATGTAAGAGCATGTTATATCAACTGTAAGAGCAGTTACATTGAATGCCAGAGATACATTCATCAGATTTTGAAATTGGTTGTACAAGGAGTGATAACTGACACTGCACTGATATCACTTTGTAAAACCTAGAAATATCACTATCCTGTAACCAACAGATCATTGAAAAGAGTAATCAATGAATAATATACAAGAAATTGTAGATTGTAATAGTTTGTTACACAAAATGACTTTCTGCGTTACTCCCGAGGAATCCCACTGAGTGGTAGTATGGAGCACCTTTTTACTATAGTTGTATAGAAGGTGGCTGCATTTCATTGTATATGTACTCAATCATGTAAAAGCATGATATATACACTGTAAGAGCAATTACATTGAATGCCAGAGATACATTCATCAGATTTTGAAGTTCGTTGTACAAGGAGTGATAACTGACACTGCACTGATATCACTTTGTAAAACCTAGAAATATCACTATCCTGGAACCAACAGATCATTGAAAAGAGTAATCAATGAATACTATGCAAGAAATTGTATATTGGAATAGTTTGTAACACAAAATGACATTCTGCGTTACTCCCGAGGAATCCCACTGAGTGGCAGTATGGAGCACCTTTTTACTATAGTTCTATAGAAGGTGGCTTCATTTCATTGTATATGTACTCAACCATATAAAAGCATGATATAGCAACTTTAAGAGCAGTTACATTGAATGCAAGAGATACATTCATCAGATTTTGAAGTTGGTTGTACAAGGAGTGATAACTGACACTATATTGATATCACTTTGTAAAACATAGAAATTTCACTTTTGTCTAACCAAGAGATCACAGAAGAGTAATCAGTGAATACTATACAAGAAATACATTGGATTGTAAATTGTAATAGTTTGTTACACAAAATGATTTTCTGTGTTACTCCCGAGGAATCCCACTGAGTGGCAGTATAGAGCACCTTTTTACTATAGTTGTATAGAAGGTGGCTGCATTTCATTGTATATGTACTCAAACATGTAAAAGCATGATATATACACTGTAAGAGCAATTACATTGAATGCCAGAGATACATTCATCAGATTTTGAAGTTGGTTGTACAAGGAGTGATAACTGACACTGCACTGATATCACTTTGTAAAACCTAGAAATATCACTATCCTGGAACCAACAGATCATTGAAAAGAGTAATCAAAGAATACTATACAAGAACATATATATTTTAATAGTTTGTTACACAAAATGACTTTCTGCGTTACTCCCGAGGAATCCCAGTGAGTGGCAGTATGGAGCACCTTTTTACTATAGTTGTATAGAAGGTGGCTTCATTTCATTGTATATCTACTCAACCATATAAAAGCATGATATAGCAACGGTAAGAGCAGTTACATTGAATGCAAGACATACATTCATCAGATTTTGAAGTTGGTTGTACAAGGAGTGATAACTGACACTGTATTGATATCACTTTGTAAAACATAGAAATTTCACTTTTGTCTAACCAAGAGATCACAGAAGAGTAATCAATGAATACTATACAAGAAATACATTGGATTGTAAATTGTAATAGTTTGTTACACAAAATGACTTTCTGCGTTACTCCGAGGAATCCCACTGAGTGGCAGTATGGAGCACCTTTTTACTATAGTTGTATAGAAGGTGATTTCATTTCATTGTAGATGTACTCAATCAGATAAAAGCATGATATATCAACTGTCTGAGCAATTACATTGAATGCAAGAGATACATTCATCAGATTTTGAAGTTGGTTGTACAAGGAGTGATAACTGACACTGCACTGATATCACTTTGTAAAACCTTGAAATATCACTATCCTGTAACCAACAGATCATTGAAAAGAGTAATCAATGAATACTATACAAGAAATTGTATATTATAATAGTTTGTTACACAAAATGACTTTCTGCGTTACTCCCGAGGAATCCCACTGAGTGGCAGTGTGGAGCACCTTTTTACTATAGTTGTATAGAAGGTGGCTGCATTTCATTGTATATGTACTCAACCATATAAAAGCATGATATAGCAATGGTAAGAGCAGTTGCATTGAATGCAAGACATACATACATCAGATTTTGAAGTTGGTTGTACAAGGAGTGATAACTGATACTGTACTGATATCACTTTGTAAAACCTAGAAATTTCACTTTTGTCTAACCAAGAGATCACAGAAGAGTAATCAATGATTACTATAAAAGAAATACATTGGATTGTAAATTGTAATAGTTTTTTACACAAAATGACTTTCTGTGTTACTCCCGAGGAATCCCACTGAGTGGCAGTATGGAGCACCTTTTTACTATAGTTGTATAGAAGGTGGCTGCATTTCATTGTATATGTACTCAATCATTTAAAATTACATTGAATGCCAGAGATACATTCATCAGATTTTGAAGTTGGTTGTACAAGGAGTGATAAATGACACTGCACTGATATCACTTTGTAAAACCTAGAAATATCACTATCCTGAAACCAACAGATTATTGAAAAGAGTAATCAAAGAATACTATACAAGAACGTATATATTTTAATAGTTTGTTACACAAAATGACTTTCTGCGTTACTCCCGAGGAATCCCAGTGAGTGGCAGTATGGAGCACCTTTTTACTATAGTTGTATAGAAGGTGGCTTCATTTCATTGTATATCTACTCAACCATATAAAAGCATGATATAGCAACGGTAAGAGCAGTTACATTGAATGCAAGACATACATACATCAGATTTTGAAGTTGGTTGTACAAGGAGTGATAACTGATACTGTATTGATATCACTTTGTAAAACCTAGAAATTTCACTTTTGTCTAACCAAGAGATCACAGAAGAGTAATCAATGAATACTATACAAGAAATACATTGGATTGTAAATTGTAATAGTTTGTTACACAAAATGATTTTCTGTGTTACTCCCGTGGTATCCCACTGAGTGGCAGAATGGAGCACCTTTTTCCTCCAGCTGTATAGAAGGTGGCTTCATTTAATTGTATATGTACTCAACCATATAAAATCAAGATATATCATCTGTAAGAGCAATTACATTGAATGCAAGACATACATTCATCAGATTTTGAAGTTGGTTGTACAAGGAGTGATAACTGACACTGTACTGATATCACTTTGTAAAACCTAGAAATATCACTATCCTGTAACCAACAGATCATTGAAAAGAGTAATCAATGAATAGTATACAAGAAATTATATATTGTAATAGTTTGTTACACAAAATGACTTTCTGCGTTTCTCCCGAGGAATCCCACTGAGTGGCAGTATGGAGCACCTTTTTCCTCTAGCTGTGTAGAAGGTGGCTTCATTTCATTGTATATGTACTCAATCTTGCAATAGCATGTTATATCAACTGTAAGAGCAATTACATTGAATGCCAGAGATACATTCATCAGATTTTGAAGTTGGTTGTACAAGGAGTGATAACTGACACTGCACTGATATCACTTTGTAAAACCTAGAAATATCACTATCCTGGACCAACAGATCATTGAAAGGGTAATCAATGAATACTATACAAGAAATTGTATATTGTAATAGTTTGTTACACAAAATGACTTTCTGCGTTACTCCCGAGGAATCCCAGTGAGTGGCAGTATGGAGCACCTTTTTACAATAGTTGTATAGAAGGTGGCTTCATTTCATTGTATATGTACTCAACCATATAAAAGCATGATATAGCAACGGTAAGAGCAGTTACATTGAATGCAAGACATACATTCATTAGATTTTGAAGTTGGTTGTACAAGGAGTGATAACTGACACTATATTGATATCACTTTGTAAAACGAAGAAATTTCAGTTTTCTCTAAAAAAGATATCACAGAAGAGTAATCAATGAAATACATTTGATTTATATTGTAATAGTTTGTTACACAAAATGATTTTCTGTGTTACTCCCGAGGAATCCCACTGAGTGGCAGTATGGAGCACCTTTTTCCTCTAGCAGTATAGAAGGTGGCTTCATTTCATTGTATATGTACTCAATCATGTAAGAGCATGTTATATCAACTGTAAGAGCAGTTACATTGAATGCAAGACATACATTCATCAGATTTTGAAATTGGTTGTACAAGGAGTGATAACTGACACTGCACTGATATCATTGAAATACATTGGATTGTAAATTGTAATAGTTTGTTACACAAAATGACTTTCTGCGTTACTCCCGAGTAATCCCACTGAGAGGCAGTATGGAGCACCTTTTTCCTCTAGCTGTATAGAAGGGGGCTTCATTTCATTGTATATGTACTCAACCATATAAAAGCATGATATAGCAACTGTAAGAGCAGTTAGGTTGAATGCAAGAGATACATTCATCAGATTTTGAAGTTGGTTCTACAAGGAGTGATAACTGACACTGTACTGATATCACTTTGTACAACGTAGAAACATCACTATCCTGTAACCAACAGAAAAGAGTAATCAATGAATACTATACAGGAAATTGCATATTGTAATAGTTTGTTACACAAAATGACTTTCTGCGTTACTCCCGAGGAATCCCACTGAGTGGCAGTATGGAGCACCTTTTTCCTCTAGCAGTATAGAAGATGGCTTCATTTCATTGTATATGTACTCAACCATATAAAAGCATGATATATCAACTGTAAGAGAACTTACATTGAATGCAACACATACATTCATCAGATTGTGAAGTTGGTTGTAGAAGGAGTGATAACTGACACTGTACTGATATCGCTTTGTAAAACCTAGAAATATCACTATGCTGTAACGAACAGATCATTGAAAAGAGTAATCAATGAATACTATACAAGAAATTGTAAATTGTAATAGTTTGTTACACAAAAAGACTTTCTGTGTTACTCCCGAGGAATCCCACTGAGTGGCAGTATGGAGCACCTTTTTCCTCCAGCTGTATAGAAGGTGGCTTCATTTCATTATATATGTTCTCAATCATGTAAATGCATGATATATCAACTTTAGGAGCAATTACATTGAATGCAAGAGATACATTCATCAGATTTTGAAGTTGGTTGTACAAGGAGTGATAACTGACACTGTACTGATATCACTTTGTAAAACCTAGAAATTTCACATTTGTCTAACCAAGAGATCACAGAAGAGTAATCAATGAATAGTATTGTGAGAGTCCTGCTCAAAGTAGTCAAGGATCAGATCTCGGTTGGTTAACCACAGTTCTTTATTGCCTATTTCTACATTGGTACAGCGTCTCGGGTTATTGTCAGAGATGAGACAAATAATACAAGCGGGTCTATTATACCATTCCAAGGAGTTTGAATTACCCATAGGTAGCCAATCCCCAGTAGGGAAAATTGGCGGGCTAAAAGGTGTCTTGACCGTTTGGTTCACACAGGAAAAAAGTGAGGTGTTAAGCAGTAAATTTCCCTTCTCAAACCAGACCCCTCCGTTCACATAACAATTCATGGCTCCAAGGTTCTTTAGCATAGATAAGAGATGAGAGCCTTCCTCCCCTTGAAGTTACTGCCGGAGCAGCTGGAATGCGGAGGCAGGGATGAGAGGCCTCCTTGTTCTCACCCTTAGGGGTTGTCACCCTCCCGGCCCAAACAGGTTAAATACAGGTCCAATACATAAGGATTATACTGGTACATAGTATGCATGCAATAATACATTGACTGAATTGACAGATTCTGACACCCTGCCCTCCCCATAATTCCCTTCACCTAGCTTTCTCAGGGAACATTTTATGAAACAGTTTGGTTAACTTGGGGGCATGAACATGTTCAGAACGAATCCATTCATTGTGCTCCGGGCCGAAATCTAACCATCTAACTAAGTAATACAAGTGGCCCCTTTTCATCTTGGAGTCAAGGATTTCAGTTATCTCGTAGTGTGGACTCCCCTCCTTCATCAGTGGAGGAGGAACTGGAGGAACTGGATGCCATGCATTCGGCCCAGGATCTTTCTTCAGCAGGCTGAAATGAAACACAGGGTGCACAGAACTTAGTGATTTAGGAAGTTCCAGTTCAAAGGAGACATCAGAGATTTTACGTAGCACTTTATAAGGTCCAACATATTTCCATCCCAATTTTCTGCTGGGCTGCAGCCCATGGATATTTTTTGTCGAGAGATACACAGAGTCCCCAGGTTGAAGGTCCCATTCCGGTGCTCGCCCTCGGTCGGCATATTTCTTGTAGTCCTCTTTGGCATGGTCTAAGGCTTTCCCAATTAATGGCCAGGAGTCCTGGAGGCTGGACCACCAACTTTTAAAGTCCGAGGGGGGGGTCTGGGGGTCTTCCTTGAGGGTAGGGAGTGGTTTACCTTCAAAGCCCCCCACCGCCATGAAAGGTGAAACCCCAGTGGAGGAGTGCACTGCATTATTGTAGCTATATTCTGCAAAGGGTAGTAATTCCACCCAATTATCTTGGTGGTAATTTGTGTAGCATCTTAAGAACTGCTCCAGAATTTGATTAGTTCGCTCGGATTGGCCATCGGTTTCTGGATGGTAACCCGAGCTTAAGGCAGGTTCTATGTCCATTAGTTTCAAAAGCTCCCGCCAGAAGGTGGCAACGAACTGACTTCCGCGATCGGATACCACCCTTTTCGGAAAAGCGTGTAATTTAATCACGTGGTTGAAGAAAGCTTTAGCCATCCCTTTGGCGGTGGGTAATTGCTTGAAGGGAGTGAAATGGGCTTGCTTGGAGAAAGTGTCCACTACTACCCAGATCACTGTTTTCCCCTTAGATGGAGGCAAATTGGTAATAAAATCCATGGCTATGTCTTCCCATGGTCTGGAGGCAGTGGGTAGGGGGTGCAACAATCCAGGGACTTTACCCCCCCGTTTTTTACACATTAAGCAGGTTTGACATGCTGAGACAAAGTCCGAGACATCTCGGCGCATGCGCGGCCACCAGAACTGACGTTGGATCAGGTTAAGTGTCTTTAGGAACCCAAAGTGGCCGGCGAGCTTGGAGGAGTGGCAATTTAGTAAAATTTCCTTGCGTTTGGTCTTAGGGACCACTAATTTGTCCCCATGTAGCCAACATTGGTCCTCTCTTTTTGAACACTCTCCCACCGCCTCCAATTCCTCTATTTCTTCAGGAGCATACTCCCCCCCCCACTGGCAGTTCCCGGTGGTCAGCTCGGCTTTTTTTGTTTTGCTCCGGGTGACAACCGCCCCTCCCAGCTGCTGGGGGGAGAACATGGAATCGAACACCTCTTCTTTCACGCTTTCATGTTGGGGCAATCTGGACAATGCGTCTGCCAGGGAGTTAGCCTTCCCAGGGAAATGTTTTAACACAAAGTTAAACTTTGAAAAGAAATCAGCCCAGCGCAGCTGCTTTGCATTGAGGGACCGCTGCGTGCGCAAAGCTTCTAGGTTCTTGTGATCCGTCCATATTTCGAACGGAGTTTGCGCTCCTTCCAACCAATGGCGCCACGTAGTGAGCGCCAATCTAATGGCCGCGGCTTCTTTGTCCCACACTGACCAATTTCTTTCTGTTTCGTTAAACTTTTTTGAGATGTAAGCTAAGGGGTGCAATTTCCCCTCCGAGTCCCTTTGTAGGATGGCCCCCCCCATGGCTACATCCGAGGCATCGACATGGATTATAAAGTCTTTCGTCTCATCCGGGTGGGCCAGAATGGGCTCAGAGGTAAAAAGAGTTTTTAAAGTCTCAAACGCCTTCTGACACTCCCCATTCCATGCCAGTTTCTCTCCCGGCTTTCCCGCCTCGGGCCCCCTCCCCTTGGTTTTTAACAAGTCCGTTAAGGGGAGGGTGACTTTAGCAAAGTCCTTGATGAAGGTCCGGTAGAAGTTACAAAATCCTAAGAGGCTCTGTAACTGCTTTCTCGTTCGCGGAGCCTCCCATTGCACCACCGCCTCCACTTTTCCCGGGTCCATTTCCAACCCCTTCTGAGAAATACGGTAGCCCAGGAAGTCCACAGACTCACGGTGAAACTCGCACTTAGACAGTTTCACAAAAAGCTGATTTTTTAGTAACGTTGAGAGAACATCTCTGACCAGAGTCACATGCTCGTTCTTATCAGTAGAATAGATCAAGATATCATCTATGTAACATAACACGCCCTTAAACAGGTGCTTGTGCAACACTTCATTGATTAAACTCATAAAGACCCCGGGCGCGCCACTTAAGCCGAACGGCATCACTAGGTATTCAAACTGCCCCAAGGGGGTGTTAAAGGCAGTCTTAGATTCATCCCCCTCCCTTATGCGCACCCTGAAGTAGGCATCTCGCAGATCCAACTTGGTGAAAATCTTCCCCTTGGCCGCCTCCGCCAAGAGGTCCTTTATCAACGGGAGGGGGTAGGCATTAGAGGTGGAGACTGCGTTTAGCCCCCTATAGTCCGTGCACAATCGTAAGCCTCCATCCTTTTTCTTTCGGAACAGCACGGGCGCCGCAAAAGGGGACTTGGCGGGGCGGATAAACCCCCTTGCTAGATTTTTGTCCAAGAACTTCCGCAGTTCTTCCCGTTCCGCCGGGCTCATGGAATACAATTTACCCTTCGGGAGTTTCTCGCCTGGGAGGAGCTCTATGGCACAGTCCGACAGTCGATGGGGGGGCAACTCGTCCGCCTCGGTTTCACTGAACACTTCTAGCAAGTCTCTATATTCTTTAGGCACCATGGCCGGGGCAAGGGCGAGCGCGGGCGCGGGAGAAGGCGGGCTGGGAGGTCCAGGGCCCCATCCTGGGTCCCATCGGTGGCTCTGGCAGCGTTCGTCTACCCACGAAATCTTCCCCTCGCTCCATTTTATGTACGGGTCGTGTGCGCCGAGCCAAGGGCTGCCCAACACCATGGGGAACTGGGCATTCGGGGTGATGACAAAAGCTCGCTTCTCCCAGTGCTCTCCCGTTCCCAAAATCAAGCTCTCCGTCTCTGCTATACACTCCTCCTTCATTTCGGACCCATCCATCTGGGTAAACTTCAGGGGTTCTGCTAACGGGGTGACTTTGGGTCCCAACCCCTCCACTACCAGGGGGCTGATTAGGTCTCGCGCGCACCCAGAGTCAATTAAAGCGCGGACCCTCATGTGTGTACCTGATCCCGGGGTCACCACCGTCACTACCATATATAACAGGGGCCCAGGGATGCTCACCGGAGATGGCGCTTCTTGGCGGGGGACCTGCAGCTCTGCGCCGCTCACTGCAGGCCGTTGGAGTTTCCCGACATCTGCGCTTCCATCAGCTCCAGCTCTCCCTGATCGCTCGCCACCCCTTCCAGCTGTAAAGCCCGGGGCTTCATTGGAGTTTTCCCCCGGGTCGGGGTGCTCGCCTGTCCGGGGGTTGAGGTCTTCGGGCCTTTCCCCTGTCCTCTGGGACATGCTGAGGCGAAGTGGCCACTCTCCCCACACTTCATACACAACCCCTGTCGAAACCTCGCATCACGAACGTCTTGCACATTGGATCGGGGCTTCGCTCGAGGGCCCGCTCTGCTGGCTGCCGTTGCGGACGCTCCCATCTTAATTAGGGCGAAGCGCTCTTCCATGTCGGTAGCGGCTCTCATCCAGGTGTTCAGTGTGCCCGGACGACCCCCTAGCAGCACTGTCTCGTAAATTTCCGGGTTCAGGCCCTCCCAATACTTCTCCATGAAGAGTTCCTCCGGCCATCCATGGATCTTGGCAGCGATACGCCGGAACTTGTCAGTGTATTCCCTCACTGACGACCTTCCTTGAAACAGCTTCCTCAGTTGGTTTCGGGCTTTTTCTTCGCCCAGCGGGTCCTCGAACTGATGCCGGAGGGCCCACATAAAATTGTTCAGTGAGCGCAACTCAGGGCCAGGGTTGTCGTGCAGACTCACATACCAATCGCTGGCGGTGTCTTTCAGCTTGGACCCGATGTAGCCGATGCGATCCTTCTCGGTAGGGTATAGGTGACCCCAACTGTCCAGGAATCTCCCGATCTCCAGCGTGAAGAAACGCAGCTTCTCGGGGTCCCCATTGAAAGTAGTCGTCAACGGGTCGGAAGGGGGTGGGCGAGCGGCCGGCGCGGCCGGGGCTGGGGCCGGCGCGGGAACGGGCCCCGGAACTGGAGCGGGGACGGCCGGCGGGGCTGGTTGCGCCGGTAGAGCGGGCGCCTGCGGCTGAGCCGGAACCCCTCCGGGTGCCTGCGGCTGCTGTGGGGCTCCGACTCCTTGACCGAGGAGGGCGCCTTGCATCGCCACCATAGCGTCGCGAAATTGGTGCTGGAGATCGAGGGCCAACTCGCGGAGCTCGGCGGTGAGTTGAAGCCGTAGGTCTCCCATCATCTGATCCAGCGGGACCGTCTGCTCCTCGCGATACGGATCGGGCCCATACAGATCCAATCCCTCCTCTTCGGGAGGCGGGCGACGCGGCCCTCCACGGTAGATCGGCTCGCGGTCGTCTCCTAGGTAGCTCGGTCTCCCTCGATCGGGCTGGTCTCCGGTGAGCGGAACTCTCACCCCTTTCCTGTCGTGCACCCATGAAGTCACGGGTCGGCCTCCGAAGTGGCTCCAGGTGTACTGGGGGGTCGCGCTCTGATGGATAGTCGGGCGGCGCGGAATGTAGTAAGCCCCCTGGCTCGTGGTCACCGGCACCTCGGGACCTCCTCCGCCGCCACCACCCCCGTTCCCCGGATCCGCCGGGGTAACGGGAGTCTCCTCTGGAGTAGTAGGTTTGAGGGGGACAAGGTCGTCTTCTGACATGGTCAGGAACGATTGAGTCCCAGTCACGGATCTCTGACAATCTGTGAGAGTCCTGCTCAAAGTAGTCAAGGATCAGATCTCGGTTGGTTAACCACAGTTCTTTATTGCCTATTTCTACATTGGTACAGCGTCTCGGGTTATTGTCAGAGATGAGACAAATAATACAAGCGGGTCTATTATACCATTCCAAGGAGTTTGAATAACCCATAGGTAGCCAATCCCCAGTAGGGAAAATTGGCGGGCTAAAAGGTGTCTTGACCGTTTGGTTCACACAGGAAAAAAGTGAGGTGTTAAGCAGTAAATTTCCCTTCTCAAACCAGACCCCTCCGTTCACATAACAATTCATGGCTCCAAGGTTCTTTAGCATAGATAAGAGATGAGAGCCTTCCTCCCCTTGAAGTTACTGCCGGAGCAGCTGGAATGCGGAGGCAGGGATGAGAGGCCTCCTTGTTCTCACCCTTAGGGGTTGTCACCCTCCCGGCCCAAACAGGTTAAATACAGGTCCAATACATAAGGATTATACTGGTACATAGTATGCATGCAATAATACATTGACTGAATTGACAGATTCTGACAAGTATACAAGAAATACATTGGATTGTAAATTGTAATAGTTTGTTACACAAAATGACTTTCTGTGTTACTCCGAGGAATCCCACTGAGTGGCAGTATGGAGCACCTTTTTACTATAGTTGTATAGAAGGTGGTTTCATTTCATTGTAGATGTACTCAATCAGATAAAAGCATGATATATCAACTGTCTGAGCAATTACATTGAATGCAAGAGATACATTCATCAGATTTTGAAGTTGGTTGTACAAGGAGTGATAACTGACACTGCACTGATATCACTTTGTAAAACCTTGAAATATCACTATCCTGTAACCAACAGATCATTGAAAAGAGTAATCAATGAATACTATACAAGAAATTGTATATTGTAATAGTTTGTTACACAAAATGACTTTCTGCGTTACTCCCGAGGAATCCCACTGAGTGGCAGTGTGGAGCACCTTTTTACTATAGTTGTATAGAAGGTGGCTGCATTTCATTGTATATGTACTCAATCATGTAAAATTACATTGAATGCCAGAGATACATTCAGCAGATTTTGAAGTTGGTTGTACAAGGAGTGATAACTGACACTGCACTGATATCACTTTGTAAAACCTAGAAATATCACTATCCTGGAACCAACAGATCATTGAAAAGAGTAATCAATGAATACTATACAAGAAAATATATATTTTAATACTTTGTTACACAAACTGACTTTCTGCGTTACTCCCGAGGAATCCCAGTGAGTGGCAGTATGGAGCACCTTTTTACTATAGTTGTATAGAAGGTGGCTCCATTTCATTGTATATGTACTCAACCATATAAAAGCATGATATAGCAACGGTAAGAGCAGTTACATTGAATGCAAGACATACATACATCAGATTTTGAAGTTGGTTGTACAAGGAGTGATAACTGATACTGTACTGATATCACTTTGTAAAAACTAGAAATTTCACTTTTGTCTAACCAAGAGATCACAGAAGAGTAATCAATGAATACTATAAAAGAAATACATTGGATTGTAAATTGTAATAGTTTTTTACACAAAATGACTTTCTGCGTTACTCCCGAGGAATCCCACTGAGTGGCAGTATGGAGCACCTTTTTACTATAGTTGCATAGAAAGTGGCTTCATTTCATTGTATATGTACTCAATCATGTAAAAGCATGATATATCAACTGTAAGAGAAGTTACATTGAATGCAACACATACATTCATCAGATTGTGAAGTTGGTTGTAGAAGGAGTGATAACTGACACTGTACTGATATCACTTTGTAAAACGTGGAAATATCACTATGCTGTAACCAACAGATCATTGAAAAGAGTAATCAATGAATACTATACAAGAAATTGTATATTGTAATAGTTTGTTACACAAAATGACTTTCTGCGTTACTCCCGAGGAATCCCACTGAGTGGCAGTATGGAGCACCTTTTTACTATAGTTGTATAGAAGGTGGCTTCATTTCATTGTATATGTACTCAATCATGTAAAATTACATTGAATGCCAGAGATACATTCATCAGATTTTGAAGTTGGTTGTACAAGGAGTGATAACTGACACTGCACTGATATCACTTTGTAAAACCTAGAAATATCACTATCCTGGAACCAACAGATCATTGAAAAGAGTAATCAATGAATACTATACAAGAACGTATATATTTTAATAGTTTGTTACACAAAATGACTTTCTGCGTTACTCCCGAGGAATCCCAGTGAGTGGCAGTATGGAGCACCTTTTTACTATAGTTGTATAGAAGGTGGCTTCATTTCATTGTATATCTACTCAACCATATAAAAGCATGATATAGCAACGGTAAGAGCAGTTACATTGAATGCAAGACATACATACATCAGATTTTGAATTTGGTTGTACAAGGAGTGATAACTGATACTGTATTGATATCACTTTGTAAAACCTAGAAATTTCACTTTTGTCTAACCAAGAGATCACAGAAGAGTAATCAATGAATACTATACAAGAAATACATTGGATTGTAAATTGTAATAGTTTGTTACACAAAATGACTTTCTGCGTTACTCCCGTGGTATCCCACTGAGTGGCAGAATGGAGCACCTTTTTCCTCCAGCTGTATAGAAGGTGGCTTCATTTAATTGTATATGTACTCAACCATATAAAATCAAGATATATCAACTGTAAGAGCAGTTACATTGAATGCAAGACATACATTCATCAGATTTTGAAATTGGTTGTACAAGGAGTGATAACTGACACTGCACTGATATCACTTTCTAAAACCTAGAAATATCACTATCCTGTAACCAACAGATCATTGAAAAGAGTAATCAATGAATACTATACAAGAAATTGTAGATTGTAATAGTTTGTTACACAAAATGACTTTCTGCGTTACTCCCGAGGAATCCCACTGAGTGGCAGTATGGAGCACCTTTTTACTATAGTTGTATAGAAGGTGGCTGCATTTCATTGTATATGTACTCAATCATGTAAAAGCATGATATATACACTGTAAGAGCAATTACATTGAATGCCAGAGATACATTCATCAGATTTTGAAGTTGGTTGTACAAGGAGTGATAACTGACACTGCACTGATATCACTTTGTAAAACCTAGAAATATCACTATCCTGGAACCAACAGATCATTGAAAAGAGTAATCAATGAATACTATGCAAGAAATTGTATATTGGAATAGTTTGTAACACAAAATGACATTCTGCGTTACTCCCGAGGAATCCCACTGAGTGGCAGTATGGAGCACCTTTTTACTATAGTTGTATAGAAGGTGGCTTCATTTCATTGTATATGTACTCAACCATATAAAAGCATGATATAGCAACTGTAAGAGCAGTTACATTGAATGCAAGAGATACATTCATCAGATTTTGAAGTTGGTTGTACAAGGAGTGATAACTGACACTATATTGATATCACTTTGTAAAACATAGAAATTTCACTTTTGTCTAACCAAGAGATCACAGAAGAGTAATCAATGAATACTATACAAGAAATAAATTGGATTGTAAATTGTAATAGTTTGTTACACAAAATGATTTTCTGTGTTACTCCCGAGGAATCCCACTGAGTGGCAGTATGGAGCACCTTTTTACTATAGTTGTATAGAAGGTGGCTGCATTTCATTGTATATGTACTCAAACATGTAAAAGCATGATATATACACTGTAAGAGCAATTACATTGAATGCCAGAGATACATTCATCAGATTTTGAAGTTGGTTCTACAAGGAGTGATAACTGACACTGCACTGATATCACTTTGTAAAACCTAGAAATATCACTATCCTGGAACCAACAGATCATTGAAAAGAGTAATCAATGAATACTATGCAAGAAATTGTATATTGGAATAGTTTGTAACACAAAATGACTTTCTGCGTTACTCCCGAGGAATCCCACTGAGTGGCAGTATGGAGCACCTTTTTACTATAGTTGTATAGAAGGTGGCTTCATTTCATTGTATAAGTACTCAACCAAATAAAAGCATGATATAGCAACTGTAAGAGCAGTTACATTGAATGCAAGACATACATTCATCAGATTTTGAAGTTGGTTGTACAAGGAGTGATAACTGACACTGTATTGATATCACTTTGTAAAACATAGAAATTTCACTTTTGTCTAACCAAGAGATCACAGAAGAGTAATCAATGAATACTATACAAGAAATACATTGGATTGTAAATTGTAATAGTTTGTTACACAAAATGACTTTCTGCGTTACTCCGAGGAATCCCACTGAGTGGCAATATGGAGCACCTTTTTACTATAGTTGTATAGAAGGTGGCTGCATTTCATTATATATGTACTCAATCATGTAAAAGCATGAGATTTCAAATGTAAGAGCAATTACATTGAATGCAAGACATACATTCATCAGATTGTGAAGTTGGTTGTACAGGGAGTGATAACTGACACTGCACTGATATCACTTTGTACAACGTAGAAACATCACTATCCTGTAACGAACAGAAAAGAGTAATCAATGAATACTATACAGGAAATTGCATATTGTAATAGTTTGTTACACAAAATGACTTTCTGCGTTACTCCCGAGGAATCCCACTGAGTGGCAGTATGGAGCACCTTTTTCCTCTAGCAGTATAGAAGGTGGCTTCATTTCATTGTATATGTACTCAACCATATAAAAGCATGATATATCAACTGTAAGAGAACTTACATTGAATGCAACACATACATTCATCAGATTGTGAAGTTGGTTGTAGAAGGAGTGATAACTGACACTGTACTGATATCACTTTGTAAAACCTAGAAATATCACTATGCTGTAACGAACAGATCATTGAAAAGAGTAATCAATGAATACTATACAAGAAATTGTAAATTGTAATAGTTTGTTACACAAAAAGACTTTCTGTGTTACTCCCGAGGAATCCCACTGAGTGGCAGTATGGAGCACCTTTTTCCTCCAGCTGTATAGAAGGTGGCTTCATTTCATTATATATGTACTCAATCATGTAAATGCATGATATATCAACTTTAGGAGCAATTACATTGAATGCAAGAGATACATTCATCAGATTTTGAAGTTGGTTGTACAAGGAGTGATAACTGACACTGTACTGATATCACTTTGTAAAACCTAGAAATTTCACATTTGTCTAACCAAGAGATCACAGAAGAGTAATCAATGAATAGTATACAAGAAATACATTGGATTGTAAATTGTAATAGTTTGTTACACAAAATGACTTTCTGTGTTACTCCGAGGAATCCCACTGAGTGGCAGTATGGAGCACCTTTTTACTATAGTTGTATAGAAGGTGGTTTCATTTCATTGTAGATGTACTCAATCAGATAAAAGCATGATATATCAACTGTCTGAGCAATTACATTGAATGCAAGAGATACATTCATCAGATTTTGAAGTTGGTTGTACAAGGAGTGATAACTGACACTGCACTGATATCACTTTGTAAAACCTTGAAATATCACTATCCTGAAACCAACAGATCATTGAAAAGAGTAATCAATGAATACTATACAAGAAATTGTATATTGTAATAGTTTGTTACACAAAATGACTTTCTGCGTTACTCCCGAGGAATCCCACTGAGTGGCAGTGTGGAGCACCTTTTTACTATAGTTGTATAGAAGGTGGCTGCATTTCATTGTATATGTACTCAATCATGTAAAATTACATTGAATGCCAGAGATACATTCATCAGATTTTGAAGTTGGTTGTACAAGGAGTGATAACTGACACTGCACTGATATCACTTTGTAAAACCTAGAAATATCACTATCATGGAACCAACAGATCATTGAAAAGAGTAATCAATGAATACTATACAAGAACGTATATATTTTAATAGTTTGTTACACAAAATGACTTTCTGCGTTACTCCCGAGGAATCCCAGTGAGTGGCAGTATGGAGCACCTTTTTACTATAGTTGTATAGAAGGTGGCTTCATTTCATTGTATATCTACTCAACCATATAAAAGCATGATATAGCAACGGTAAGAGCAGTTACATTGAATGCAAGACATACATACATCAGATTTTGAAGTTGGTTGTACAAGGAGTGATAACTGATACTGTATTGATATCACTTTGTAAAACCTAGAAATTTCACTTTTGTCTAACCAAGAGATCACAGAAGAGTAATCAATGAATACTATACAAGAAATACATTGGATTGTAAATTGTAATAGTTTGTTACACAAAATGACTTTCTGCGTTACTCCCGTGGTATCCCACTGAGTGGCAGAATGGAGCACCTTTTTCCTCCAGCTGTATAGAAGGTGGCTTCATTTAATTGTATATGTACTCAACCATATAAAATCAAGATATATCAACTGTAAGAGCAGTTACATTGAATGCAAGACATACATTCATCAGATTTTGAAATTGGTTGTACAAGGAGTGATAACTGACACTGCACTGATATCACTTTCTAAAACCTAGAAATATCACTATCCTGTAACCAACAGATCATTGAAAAGAGTAATCAATGAATACTATACAAGAAATTGTAGATTGTAATAGTTTGTTACACAAAATGACTTTCTGCGTTACTCCCGAGGAATCCCACTGAGTGGCAGTATGGAGCACCTTTTTACTATAGTTGTATAGAAGGTGGCTGCATTTCATTGTATATGTACTCAATGATGTAAAAGCATGATATATACACTGTAAGAGCAATTACATTGAATGCAAGAGATACATTCATCAGATTTTGAAGTTGGTTGTACAAGGAGTGATAACTGACACTGCACTGATATCACTTTGTAAAACCTAGAAATATCACTATCCTGGAACCAACAGATCATTGAAAAGAGTAATCAATGAATACTATGCAAGAAATTGTATATTGGAATAGTTTGTAACACAAAATGACATTCTGCGTTACTCCCGAGGAATCCCACTGAGTGGCAGTATGGAGCACCTTTTTACTATAGTTGTATAGAAGGTGGCTTCATTTCATTGTATATGTACTCAACCATATAAAAGCATGATATAGCAACTGTAAGAGCAGTTACATTGAATGCAAGAGATACATTCATCAGATTTTGAAGTTGGTTGTACAAGGAGTGATAACTGACACTATATTGATATCACTTTGTAAAAAATAGAAATTTCACTTTTGTCTAACCAAGAGATCACAGAAGAGTAATCAATGAATACTGTACAAGAAATAAATTGGATTGTAAATTGTAATAGTTTGTTACACAAAATGATTTTCTGTGTTACTCCCGAGGAATCCCACTGAGTGGCAGTATGGAGCACCTTTTTACTATAGTTGTATAGAAGGTGGCTGCATTTCATTGTATATGTACTCAAACATGTAAAAGGATGATATATACACTGTAAGAGCAATTACATTGAATGCCAGAGATACATTCATCAGATTTTGAAGTTGGTTCTACAAGGAGTGATAACTGACACTGCACTGATATCACTTTGTAAAACCTAGAAATATCACTATCCTGGAACCAACAGATCATTGAAAAGAGTAATCAAAGAATACTATGCAAGAAATTGTATATTGGAATAGTTTGTAACACAAAATGACTTTCTGCGTTACTCCTGAGGAATCCCACTGAGTGGCAGTATGGAGCACCTTTTTACTATAGTTGTATAGAAGGTGGCTTCATTTCATTGTATAAGTACTCAACCAAATAAAAGCATGATATAGCAACTGTAAGAGCAGTTACATTGAATGCAAGACATACATTCATCAGATTTTGAAGTTGGTTGTACAAGGAGTGATAACTGACACTGTATTGATATCACTTTGTAAAACATAGAAATTTCACTTTTGTCTAACCAAGAGATCACAGAAGAGTAATCAATGAATACTATACAAGAAATACATTGGATTGTAAATTGTAATAGTTTGTTACACAAAATGACTTTCTGCGTTACTCCGAGGAATCCCACTGAGTGGCAATATGGAGCACCTTTTTACTATAGTTGTATAGAAGGTGGCTGCATTTCATTATATATGTACTCAATCATGTAAAAGCATGAGATTTCAAATGTAAGAGCAATTACATTGAATGCAAGACATACATTCATCAGATTGTGAAGTTGGTTGTACAGGGAGTGATAACTGACACTGCACTGATATCACTTTGTAAAACTTAGAAATATCACTATCCTGTAACCAACAGAATCATTGAAAAGAGTAATCAATGAATACTATACAAGAAATTGTATATTGTAATAGTTTGTTACACAAAATGACTTTCTGCGTTACTCCCGAGGAATCCCAGTGAGTGGCAGTATGGAGCACCTTTTTACTATAGTTGTATAGAAGGTGGCTTCATTTCATTGTATATCTACTCAACCATATAAAAGCATGATATAGCAACGGTAAGAGCAGTTACATTGAATGCAAGACATACATACATCAGATTTTGAATTTGGTTGTACAAGGAGTGATAACTGATACTGTATTGATATCACTTTGTAAAACCTAGAAATTTCACTTTTGTCTAACCAAGAGATCACAGAAGAGTAATCAATGAATACTATACAAGAAATACATTGGATTGTAAATTGTAATAGTTTGTTACACAAAATGACTTTCTGCGTTACTCCCGTGGTATCCCACTGAGTGGCAGAATGGAGCACCTTTTTCCTCCAGCTGTATAGAAGGTGGCTTCATTTAATTGTATATGTACTCAACCATATAAAATCAAGATATATCAACTGTAAGAGCAGTTACATTGAATGCAAGACATACATTCATCAGATTTTGAAATGGGTTGTACAAGGAGTGATAACTGACACTGCACTGATATCACTTTGTAAAACCTAGAAATATCACTATCCTGTAACCAACAGATCATTGAAAAGAGTAATCAATGAATACTATACAAGAAATTGTATATTGTAATAGTTTGTTACACAAAATGACTTTCTGCGTTACTCCCGAGGAATCCCACTGAGTGGCAGTATGGAGCACCTTTTTACTATAGTTGTATAGAAGGTGGCTGCATTTCATTGTATATGTACTCAATCATGTAAAAGCATGATATATACACTGTAAGAGCAATTACATTGAATGCCAGAGATACATTCATTAGATTTTCAAATTGGTTGTACAAGGAGTGATAACTGACACTGCACTGATATCACTTTGTAAAACCTAGAAATTTCACTGTTGTCTAACCGAGAGATCGCAGAAGAGTAATCAATGAATACTATACAAGAAATACATTGGATTGTAAATTGTAATAGTTTGTTACACAAAATGATTTTCTGCGTTACTCCCGAGGAATCCTACTGAGTGGCAGTATAGAGCACCTTCTTCCTCTAGCTGTATAGACGGTGGGTTCATTTAATTGTATATGTACTCAACCATATAAAAGCAAGATATATCAAATGTAAGAGCAATTACATTGAATGCAAAACATACATTCATCAGATTTTGAAGTTCGTTGTACAAGGAGTGATAACTGACAGTGTATTGATATCACTTTGTAAAACCTAGAAATTTCACTGTTGTCTAACCAAGAGATCGCAGAAGAGTAATCAATGAATACTATACAAGAAATACATTGGATTATAAATTGTAATAGTTTGTTACACAAAATGACTTTCTGCGTTACTCCGAGGAATCCCACTGAGTGGCAGTATGGAGCACCTTTTTACTATAGTTGTATAGAAGGTGGCTTCATTTAATTGTATATGTACTCAACCATATAAAATCAAGATATATCAACTGTAAGAGCAGTTACATTGAATGCAAGACATACATTCATCAGATTTTGAAATTGGTTGTACAAGGAGTGATAACTGACACTGCACTGATATCACTTTCTAAAACCTAGAAATATCACTATCCTGTAACCAACAGATCATTGAAAAGAGTAATCAATGAATACTATACAAGAAATTGTAGATTGTAATAGTTTGTTACACAAAATGACTTTCTGCGTTACTCCCGAGGAATCCCACTGAGTGGCAGTATGGAGCACCTTTTTACTATAGTTGTATAGAAGGCGGCTGCATTTCATTGTATATGTACTCAATCATGTAAAAGCATGATATATACACTGTAAGAGCAATTACATTGAATGCAAGAGATACATTCATCAGATTTTGAAGTTGGTTGTACAAGGAGTGATAACTGACACTGCACTGATATCACTTTGTAAAACCTAGAAATATCACTATCCTGGAACCAACAGATCATTGAAAAGAGTAATCAATGAATACTATGCAAGAAATTGTATATTGGAATAGTTTGTAACACAAAATGAAATTCTGCGTTACTCCCGAGGAATCCCACTGAGTGGCAGTATGGAGCACCTTTTTACTATAGTTGTATAGAACGTGGCTTCATTTCATTGTATATGTACTCAACCATATAAAAGCATGATATAGCAACTGTAAGAGCAGTTACATTGAATACAAGAGATACATTCATCAGATTTTGAAGTTGGTTGTACAAGGAGTGATAACTGACACTATATTGATATCACTTTGTAAAAAATAGAAATTTCACTTTTGTCTAACCAAGAGATCACAGAAGAGTAATCAATTAATACTATACAAGAAATAAATTGGATTGTAAATTGTAATAGTTTGTTACACAAAATGATTTTCTGTGTTACTCCCGAGGAATCCCACTGAGTGGCAGTATGGAGCACCTTTTTACTATAGTTGTATAGAAGGTGGCTGCATTTCATTGTATATGTACTCAAACATGTAAAAGCATGATATATACACTGTAAGAGCAATTACATTGAATGCCAGAGATACATTCATCAGATTTTGAAGTTGGTTCTACAAGGAGTGATAACTGACACTGCACTGATATCACTTTGTAAAACCTAGAAATATCACTATCCTGGAACCAACAGATCATTGAAAAGAGTAATCAAAGAATACTATGCAAGAAATTGTATATTGGAATAGTTTGTAACACAAAATGACTTTCTGCGTTACTCCCGAGGAATCCCACTGAGTGGCAGTATGGAGCACCTTTTTACTATAGTTGTATAGAAGGTGGCTTCATTTCATTGTATAAGTACTCAACCAAATAAAAGCATGATATAGCAACTGTAAGAGCAGTTACATTGAATGCAAGACATACATTCATCAGATTTTGAAGTTGGTTGTACAAGGAGTGATAACTGACACTGTATTGATATCACTTTGTAAAACATAGAAATTTCACTTTTGTCTAACCAAGAGATCACAGAAGAGTAATCAATGAATACTATACAAGAAATACATTGGATTGTAAATTGTAATAGTTTGTTACACAAAATGACTTTCTGCGTTACTCCGAGGAATCCCACTGAGTGGCAATATGGAGCACCTTTTTACTATAGTTGTATAGAAGGTGGCTGCATTTCATTATATATGTACTCAATCATGTAAAAGCATGAGATTTCAAATGTAAGAGCAATTACATTGAATGCAAGACATACATTCATCAGATTGTGAAGTTGGTTGTACAGGGAGTGATAACTGACACTGCACTGATATCACTTTGTAAAACTTAGAAATATCACTATCCTGTAACCAACAGAATCATTGAAAAGAGTAATCAATGAATACTATACAAGAAATTGTATATTGTAATAGTTTGTTACACAAAATGACATTCTGCGTTACTCCCGAGGAATCCCACTGAGTGGCAGTATGGAGCACCTTTTTACTATAGTTGTATAGAAGGTGGCTTCATTTCATTGTATATCTACTCAACCATATAAAAGCATGATATAGCAACGGTAAGAGCAGTTACATTGAATGCAAGACATACATACATCAGATTTTGAATTCGGTTGTACAAGGAGTGATAACTGATACTGTATTGATATCACTTTGTAAAACCTAGAAATTTCACTTTTGTCTAACCAAGAGATCACAGAAGAGTAATCAATGAATACTATACAAGAAATACATTGGATTGTAAATTGTAATAGTTTGTTACACAAAATGACTTTCTGCGTTACTCCCGTGGTATCCCACTGAGTGGCAGAATGGAGCACCTTTTTCCTCCAGCTGTATAGAAGGTGGCTTCATTTAATTGTATATGTACTCAACCATATAAAATCAAGATATATCAACTGTAAGAGCAGTTACATTGAATGCAAGACATACATTCATCAGATTTTGAAATGGGTTGTACAAGGAGTGATAACTGACACTGCACTGATATCACTTTGTAAAACCTAGAAATATCACTATCCTGTAACCAACAGATCATTGAAAAGAGTAATCAATGAATACTATACAAGAAATTGTATATTGTAATAGTTTGTTACACAAAATGACTTTCTGCGTTACTCCCGAGGAATCCCACTGAGTGGCAGTATGGAGCACCTTTTTACTATAGTTGTATAGAAGGTGGCTGCATTTCATTGTATATGTACTCAATCATGTAAAAGCATGATATATACACTGTAAGAGCAATTACATTGAATGCCAGAGATACATTCATCAGATTTTCAAATTGGTTGTACAAGGAGTGATAACTGACACTGCACTGATATCACTTTGTAAAACCTAGAAATTTCACTGTTGTCTAACCGAGAGATCGCAGAAGAGTAATCAATGAATACTATACAAGAAATACATTGGATTGTAAATTGTAATAGTTTGTTACACAAAATGATTTTCTGCGTTACTCCCGAGGAATCCTACTGAGTGGCAGTATAGAGCACCTTCTTCCTCTAGCTGTATAGACGGTGGGTTCATTTAATTGTATATGTACTCAACCATATAAAAGCAAGATATATCAAATGTAAGAGCAATTACATTGAATGCAAAACATACATTCATCAGATTTTGAAGTTCGTTGTACAAGGAGTGATAACTGACAGTGTATTGATATCACTTTGTAAAACCTAGAAATTTCACTGTTGTCTAACCAAGAGATCGCAGAAGAGTAATCAATGAATACTATACAAGAAATACATTGGATTATAAATTGTAATAGTTTGTTACACAAAATGACTTTCTGCGTTACTCCGAGGAATCCCACTGAGTGGCAGTATGGAGCACCTTTTTACTATAGTTGTATAGAAGGTGGCTTCATTTAATTGTATATGTACTCAACCATATAAAATCAAGATATATCAACTGTAAGAGCAGTTACATTGAATGCAAGACATACATTCATCAGATTTTGAAATTGGTTGTACAAGGAGTGATAACTGACACTGCACTGATATCACTTTCTAAAACCTAGAAATATCACTATCCTGTAACCAACAGATCATTGAAAAGAGTAATCAATGAATACTATACAAGAAATTGTAGATTGTAATAGTTTGTTACACAAAATGACTTTCTGCGTTACTCCCGAGGAATCCCACTGAGTGGCAGTATGGAGCACCTTTTTACTATAGTTGTATAGAAGGTGGCTGCATTTCATTGTATATGTACTCAATCATGTAAAAGCATGATATATACACTGTAAGAGCAATTACATTGAATGCAAGAGATACATTCATCAGATTTTGAAGTTGGTTGTACAAGGAGTGATAACTGACACTGCACTGATATCACTTTGTAAAACCTAGAAATATCACTATCCTGGAACCAACAGATCATTGAAAAGAGTAATCAATGAATACTATGCAAGAAATTGTATATTGGAATAGTTTGTAACACAAAATGAAATTCTGCGTTACTCCCGAGGAATCCCACTGAGTGGCAGTATGGAGCACCTTTTTACTATAGTTGTATAGAAGGTGGCTTCATTTCATTGTATATGTACTCAACCATATAAAAGCATGATATAGCAACTGTAAGAGCAGTTACATTGAATGCAAGAGATACATTCATCAGATTTTGAAGTTGGTTGTACAAGGAGTGATAACTGACACTATATTGATATCACTTTGTAAAAAATAGAAATTTCACTTTTGTCTAACCAAGAGATCACAGAAGAGTAATCAATTAATACTATACAAGAAATAAATTGGATTGTAAATTGTAATAGTTTGTTACACAAAATGATTTTCTGTGTTACTCCCGAGGAATCCCACTGAGTGGCAGTATGGAGCACCTTTTTACTATAGTTGTATAGAAGGTGGCTGCATTTCATTGTATATGTACTCAAACATGTAAAAGCATGATATATACACTGTAAGAGCAATTACATTGAATGCCAGAGATACATTCATCAGATTTTGAAGTTGGTTCTACAAGGAGTGATAACTGACACTGCACTGATATCACTTTGTAAAACCTAGAAATATCACTATCCTGGAACCAACAGATCATTGAAAAGAGTAATCAAAGAATACTATGCAAGAAATTGTATATTGGAATAGTTTGTAACACAAAATGACTTTCTGCGTTACTCCCGAGGAATCCCACTGAGTGGCAGTATGGAGCACCTTTTTACTATAGTTGTATAGAAGGTGGCTTCATTTCATTGTATAAGTACTCAACCAAATAAAAGCATGATATAGCAACTGTAAGAGCAGTTACATTGAATGCAAGACATACATTCATCAGATTTTGAAGTTGGTTGTACAAGGAGTGATAACTGACACTGTATTGATATCACTTTGTAAAACATAGAAATTTCACTTTTGTCTAACCAAGAGATCACAGAAGAGTAATCAATGAATACTATACAAGAAATACATTGGATTGTAAATTGTAATAGTTTGTTACACAAAATGACTTTCTGCGTTACTCCGAGGAATCCCACTGAGTGGCAATATGGAGCACCTTTTTACTATAGTTGTATAGAAGGTGGCTGCATTTCATTATATATGTACTCAATCATGTAAAAGCATGAGATTTCAAATGTAAGAGCAATTACATTGAATGCAAGACATACATTCATCAGATTGTGAAGTTGGTTGTACAGGGAGTGATAACTGACACTGCACTGATATCACTTTGTAAAACTTAGAAATATCACTATCCTGTAACCAACAGAATCATTGAAAAGAGTAATCAATGAATACTATACAAGAAATTGTATATTGTAATAGTTTGTTACACAAAATGACTTTCTGCGTTACTCCCGAGGAATCCCAGTGAGTGGCAGTATGGAGCACCTTTTTACTATAGTTGTATAGAAGGTGGCTTCATTTCATTGTATATCTACTCAACCATATAAAAGCATGATATAGCAACGGTAAGAGCAGTTACATTGAATGCAAGACATACATACATCAGATTTTGAATTTGGTTGTACAAGGAGTGATAACTGATACTGTATTGATATCACTTTGTAAAACCTAGAAATTTCACTTTTGTCTAACCAAGAGATCACAGAAGAGTAATCAATGAATACTATACAAGAAATACATTGGATTGTAAATTGTAATAGTTTGTTACACAAAATGACTTTCTGCGTTACTCCCGTGGTATCCCACTGAGTGGCAGAATGGAGCACCTTTTTCCTCCAGCTGTATAGAAGGTGGCTTCATTTAATTGTATATGTACTCAACCATATAAAATCAAGATATATCAACTGTAAGAGCAGTGACATTGAATGCAAGACATACATTCATCAGATTTTGAAATGGGTTGTACAAGGAGTGATAACTGACACTGCACTGATATCACTTTGTAAAACCTAGAAATATCACTATCCTGTAACCAACAGATCATTGAAAAGAGTAATCAATGAATACTATACAAGAAATTGTATATTGTAATAGTTTGTTACACAAAATGACTTTCTGCGTTACTCCCGAGGAATCCCACTGAGTGGCAGTATGGAGCACCTTTTTACTATAGTTGTATAGAAGGTGGCTGCATTTCATTGTATATGTACTCAATCATGTAAAAGCATGATATATACACTGTAAGAGCAATTACATTGAATGCCAGAGATACATTCATCAGATTTTCAAGTTGGTTGTACAAGGAGTGATAACTGACACTGCACGGATATCACTTTGTAAAACCTAGAAATTTCACTGTTGTCTAACCGAGAGATCGCAGAAGAGTAATCAATGAATACTATACAAGAAATACATTGGATTGTAAATTGTAATAGTTTGTTACACAAAATGATTTTCTGCGTTACTCCCGAGGAATCCTACTGAGTGGCAGTATAGAGCACCTTCTTCCTCTAGCTGTATAGACGGTGGGTTCATTTAATTGTATATGTACTCAACCATATAAAAGCAAGATATATCAAATGTAAGAGCAATTACATTGAATGCAAAACATACATTCATCAGATTTTGAAGTTCGTTGTACAAGGAGTGATAACTGACAGTGTATTGATATCACTTTGTAAAACCTAGAAATTTCACTGTTGTCTAACCAAGAGATCGCAGAAGAGTAATCAATGAATACTATACAAGAAATACATTGGATTATAAATTGTAATAGTTTGTTACACAAAATGACTTTCTGCGTTACTCCGAGGAATCCCACTGAGTGGCAGTATGGAGCACCTTTTTACTATAGTTGTATAGAAGGTGGCTGCATTTCATTGTATATGTACTCAATCATGTAAAAGCATGAGATTTCAAATGTAAGAGCAATTACATTGAATGCAAGACATACATTCATCAGATTGTGAAGTTGGTTGTACAGGGAGTGATAACTGACACTGCACTGATATCACTTTGTAAAACTTAGAAATATCACTATCCTGTAACCAACAGAATCATTGAAAAGAGTAATCAATGAATACTATACAAGAAATTGTATATTGTAATAGTTTGTTACACAAAATGACTTTCTGCGTTCCTCCCGAGGAATCCCACTGAGTGGCAGTATGGAGCACCTTTTTACTATAGTTGTATAGAAGGTGGCTTCATTTCATTGTACATGTACTCAACCGTATAAAAGCATGATATAGCAACGGCAAGAGCAGTTACATTGAATGCAAGACATACATTCTTCAGATTTTGAAGTTGGTTGTACAAGGAATGATAACTGACACTGTATTGATATCACTTTGTAAAACGTAGAAATTTCAGTTTTGTCTAAAAAAGAGATCACAGAAGAGTAATCAATGAAATACATTGGATTGTAAATTGTAATAGTTTGTTACACAAAATGACTTTCTGCGTTACTCCCGAGGAATCCCACTGAGTGGCAGTATGGAGCATCTTTTTACTATAGTTGTATAGAAGGTGGCTGCATTTCATTGTATATGTACTCAAACATGTAAAAGCATGATATATACACTGTAAGAGCAATTACATTGAATGCCAGAGATACATTCATCAGATTTTGAAGTTGGTTGTACAAGGAGTGATAACTGACACTGCACTGATATCACTTTGTAAAACCTAGAAATATCACTATCCTGGAACCAACAGATCATTGAAAAGAGTAATCAATGAATACTATGCAAGAAATTGTATATTGGAATAGTTTGTTACACAAAATGACTTTCTGCGTTCCTCCCGAGGAATCCCACTGAGTGGCAGTATGGAGCACCATTTTACTATAGTTGTATAGAAGGTGGCTTCATTTCATTGTATATCTACTCAACCGTATAAAAGCATGATATAGCGACGGCAAGAGCAGTTACATTGAATGCAAGACATACATTCATCAGATTTTGAAGTTGGTTGTACAAGGAATGATAACTGACACTGTATTGATATCACTTTGTAAAACGTAGAAATTTCAGTTTTGTCTAAAAAAGAGATCACAGAAGAGTAATCAATGAAATACATTGGATTGTAAATTGTAATAGTTTGTTACACAAAATGACTTTCTGCGTTACTCCCGAGGAATCCCACTGAGTGGCAGTATGGAGCATCTTTTTACTATAGTTGTATAGAAGGTGGCTGCATTTCATTGTATATGTACTCAAACATGTAAAAGCATGATATATACACTGTAAGAGCAATTACATTGAATGCCAGAGATACATTCATCAGATTTTGAAGTTGGTTGTACAAGGAGTGATAACTGACACTGCACTGATATCACTTTGTAAAACCTAGAAATATCACTATCCTGGAACCAACAGATCATTGAAAAGAGTAATCAATGAATACTATGCAAGAAATTGTATATTGGAATAGTTTGTAACACAAAATGACATTCTGCGTTACTCCCGAGGAATCCCACTGAGTGGCAGTATGGAGCACCTTTTTCCACTAGCTGTATAGAAGGTGGCTTCATTTCATTGTATATGAACTCAACCATATAAAAGAATGATATAGCAATGGTAAGAGCAGTTACATTGAATCCAAGACATACATTCATCAGATTTTGAAGTTGGTTGTACAAGGAGTGATAACTGAGACTGTACTGATATCACTTTGTAAAACCTAGAAATATCACTATCCTGTAACCAACAGATCATTGAAAAGAGTAATCAATGAATACTATACAAGAAATTGTAGATTGTAATAGTTTGTTACACAAAATGACTTTCTGCGTTACTCCCGAGGAATCCCACTGAGTGGCAGTATGGAGCACCTTTTTACTATAGTTGTATAGAAGGTGGCTGCATTTCATTGTATATGTACTCAATCATGTAAAAGCATGATATATACACTGTAAGAGCAATTACATTGAATGCCAGAGATACATTCATCAGATTTTGAAGTTGGTTGTACAAGGAGTGATAACTGACACTGCACTGATATCACTTTGTAAAACCTAGAAATATCACTATCCTGGAACCAACAGATCATTGAAAAGAGTAATCAATGAATACTATGCAAGAAATTGTATATTGGAATAGTTTGTAACACAAAATGACATTCTGCGTTACTCCCGAGGAATCCCACTGAGTGGCAGTATGGAGCACCTTTTTATTATAGTTGTATAGAAGGTGGCTTCATTTCATTGTATATGTACTCAACCATATAAAAGCATGATATAGCAACTGTAAGAGCAGTTACATTGAATGCAAGAGATACATTCATCAGATTTTGAAGTTGGTTGTACAAGGAGTGATAACTGACACTATATTGATATCACTTTGTAAAACATAGAAATTTCACTTTTGTCTAACCAAGAGATCACAGAAGAGTAATCAATGAATACTATACAAGAAATAAATTGGATTGTAAATTGTAATAGTTTGTTACACAAAATGATTTTCTGTGTTACTCCCGAGGAATCCCACTGAGTGGCAGTATGGAGCACCTTTTTACTATAGTTGTATAGAAGGTGGCTGCATTTCATTGTATATGTACTCAAACATGTAAAAGCATGATATATACACTGTAAGAGCAATTACATTGAATCCCAGAGATACATTCATCAGATTTTGAAGTTGGTTCTACAAGGAGTGATAACTGACACTGCACTGATATCACTTTGTAAAACCTAGAAATATCACTATCCTGGAACCAACAGATCATTGAAAAGAGTAATCAAGGAATATTATGCAAGAAATTGTATATTGGAATAGTTTGTAACACAAAATGACTTTCTGCGTTACTCCCGAGGAATCCCACTGAGTGGCAGTATGGAGCACCTTTTTACTATAGTTGTATAGAAGGTGGCTTCATCTCATTGTATAAGTACTCAACCAAATAAAAGCATGATATAGCAACTGTAAGAGCAGTTACACTGAATGCAAGACATACATTCATCAGATTTTGAAGTTGGTTGTACAAGGAGTCATAACTGACACTGTATTGATATCACTTTGTAAAACATAGAAATTTCACTTTTGTCTAACCAAGAGATCACAGAAGAGTAATCAATGAATAGTATACAAGAAATACATTGGATTGTAAATTGTAATAGTTTGTTACACAAAATGACTTTCTGCGTTACTCCGAGGAATCCCACTGAGTGGCAATATGGAGCACCTTTTTACTATAGTTGTATAGAAGGTGGCTGCATTTCATTGTATATGTACTGAATCATGTAAAAGCATGAGATTTCAAATGTAAGAGCAATTACATTGAATGCAAGACATACATTCATCAGATTGTGAAGTTGGTTGTACAGGGAGTGATAACTGACACTGCACTGATATCACTTTGTAAAACTTAGAAATATCACTATCCTGTAACCAACAGAATCATTGAAAAGAGTAATCAATGAATACTATACAAGAAATTGTATATTGTAATAGTTTGTTACACAAAATGACTTTCTGCGTTACTCCCGAGGAATCCCAGTGAGTGGCAGTATGGAGCACCTTTTTACTATAGTTGTATAGAAGGTGGCTTCATTTCATTGTATATCTACTCAACCATATAAAAGCATGATATAGCAACGGTAAGAGCAGTTACATTGAATGCAAGACATACATACATCAGATTTTGAATTCGGTTGTACAAGGAGTGATAACTGATACTGTATTGATATCACTTTGTAAAACCTAGAAATTTCACTTTTGTCTAACCAAGAGATCACAGAAGAGTAATCAATGAATACTATACAAGAAATACATTGGATTGTAAATTGTAATAGTTTGTTACACAAAATGACTTTCTGCGTTACTCCCGTGGTATCCCACTGAGTGGCAGAATGGAGCACCTTTTTCCTCCAGCTGTATAGAAGGTGGCTTCATTTAATTGTATATGTACTCAACCATATAAAATCAAGATATATCAACTGTAAGAGCAGTTACATTGAATGCAAGACATACATTCATCAGATTTTGAAATTGGTTGTACAAGGAGTGATAACTGACACTGCACTGATATCACTTTGTAAAACCTAGAAATATCACTATCCTGTAACCAACAGATCATTGAAAAGAGTAATCAATGAATACTATACAAGAAATTGTATATTGTAATAGTTTGTTACACAAAATGACTTTCTGCGTTACTCCCGAGGAATCCCACTGAGTGGCAGTATGGAGCACCTTTTTACTATAGTTGTATAGAAGGTGGCTGCATTTCATTGTATATGTACTCAATCATGTAAAAGCATGATATATACACTGTAAGAGCAATTACATTGAATGCCAGAGATACATTCATCAGATTTTCAAGTTGGTTGTACAAGGAGTGATAACTGACACTGCACTGATATCACTTTGTAAAACCTAGAAATTTCACTGTTGTCTAACCGAGAGATCGCAGAAGAGTAATCAATGAATACTATACAAGAAATACATTGGATTGTAAATTGTAATAGTTTGTTACACAAAATGATTTTCTGCGTTACTCCCGAGGAATCCTACTGAGTGGCAGTATAGAGCACCTTCTTCCTCTAGCTGTATAGACGGTGGGTTCATTTAATTGTATATGTACTCAGCCATATAAAAGCAAGATATATCAAATGTAAGAGCAATTACATTGAATGCAAAACATACATTCATCAGATTTTGAAGTTCGTTGTACAAGGAGTGATAACTGACAGTGTATTGATATCACTTTGTAAAACCTAGAAATTTCACTGTTGTCTAACCAAGAGATCACAGAAGAGTAATCAATGAATACTATACAAGAAATAAATTGGATTGTAAATTGTAATAGTTTGTTACACAAAATGATTTTCTGTGTTACTCCCGAGGAATCCCACTGAGTGGCAGTATGGAGCACCTTTTTACTATAGTTGTATAGAAGGTGGCTGCATTTCATTGTATATGTACTCAAACATGTAAAAGCATGATATATACACTGTAAGAGCAATTACATTGAATCCCAGAGATACATTCATCAGATTTTGAAGTTGGTTCTACAAGGAGTGATAACTGACACTGCACTGATATCACTTTGTAAAACCTAGAAATATCACTATCCTGGAACCAACAGATCATTGAAAAGAGTAATCAATGAATACTATGCAAGAAATTGTATATTGGAATAGTTTGTAACACAAAATGACTTTCTGCGTTACTCCCGAGGAATCCCACTGAGTGGCAGTATGGAGCACCTTTTTACTATAGTTGTATAGAAGGTGGCTTCATCTCATTGTATAAGTACTCAACCAAATAAAAGCATGATATAGCAACTGTAAGAGCAGTTACACTGAATGCAAGACATACATTCATCAGATTTTGAAGTTGGTTGTACAAGGAGTCATAACTGACACTGTATTGATATCACTTTGTAAAACATAGAAATTTCACTTTTGTCTAACCAAGAGATCACAGAAGAGTAATCAATGAATACTATACAAGAAATACATTGGATTGTAAATTGTAATAGTTTGTTACACAAAATGACTTTCTGCGTTACTCCGAGGAATCCCACTGAGTGGCAATATGGAGCACCTTTTTACTATAGTTGTATAGAAGGTGGCTGCATTTCATTGTATATGTACTGAATCATGTAAAAGCATGAGATTTCAAATGTAAGAGCAATTACATTGAATGCAAGACATACATTCATCAGATTGTGAAGTTGGTTGTACAGGGAGTGATAACTGACACTGCACTGATATCACTTTGTTAAACTTAGAAATATCACTATCCTGTAACCAACAGAATCATTGAAAAGAGTAATCAATGAATACTATACAAGAAATTGTATATTGTAATAGTTTGTTACACAAAATGACTTTCTGCGTTACTCCCGAGGAATCCCAGTGAGTGGCAGTATGGAGCACCTTTTTACTATAGTTGTATAGAAGGTGGCTTCATTTCATTGTATATCTACTCAACCATATAAAAGCATGATATAGCAACGGTAAGAGCAGTTACATTGAATGCAAGACATACATACATCCGATTTTGAATTCGGTTGTACAAGGAGTGATAACTGATACTGTATTGATATCACTTTGTAAAACCTAGAAATTTCACTTTTGTCTAACCAAGAGATCACAGAAGAGTAATCAATGAATACTATACAAGAAATACATTGGATTGTAAATTGTAATAGTTTGTTACACAAAATGACTTTCTGCGTTACTCCCGTGGTATCCCACTGAGTGGCAGAATGGAGCACCTTTTTCCTCCAGCTGTATAGAAGGTGGCTTCATTTAATTGTATATGTACTCAACCATATAAAATCAAGATATATCAACTGTAAGAGCAGTTACATTGAATGCAAGACATACATTCATCAGATTTTGAAATGGGTTGTACAAGGAGTGATAACTGACACTGCACTGATATCACTTTATAAAACCTAGAAATATCACTATCCTGTAACCAACAGATCATTGAAAAGAGTAATCAATGAATACTATACAAGAAATTGTATATTGTAATAGTTTGTTACACAAAATGACTTTCTGCGTTACTCCCGAGGAATCCCACTGAGTGGCAGTATGGAGCACCTTTTTACTATAGTTGTATAGAAGGTGGCTGCATTTCATTGTATATGTACTCAATCATGTAAAAGCATGATATATACACTGTAAGAGCAATTACATTGAATGCCAGAGATACATTCATCAGATTTTCAAGTTGGTTGTACAAGGAGTGATAACTGACACTGCACTGATATCACTTTGTAAAACCTAGAAATTTCACTGTTGTCTAACCGAGAGATCGCAGAAGAGTAATCAATGAATACTATACAAGAAATACATTGGATTGTAAATTGTAATAGTTTGTTACACAAAATGATTTTCTGCGTTACTCCCGAGGAATCCTACTGAGTGGCAGTATAGAGCACCTTCTTCCTCTAGCTGTATAGACGGTGGGTTCATTTAATTGTATATGTACTCAACCATATAAAAGCAAGATATATCAAATGTAAGAGCAATTACATTGAATGCAAAACATACATTCATCAGATTTTGAAGTTCGTTGTACAAGGAGTGATAACTGACAGTGTATTGATATCACTTTGTAAAACCTAGAAATTTCACTGTTGTCTAACCAAGAGATCGCAGAAGAGTAATCAATGAATACTATACAAGAAATACATTGGATTATAAATTGTAATAGTTTGTTACACAAAATGACTTTCTGCGTTACTCCGAGGAATCCCACTGAGTGGCAGTATGGAGCACCTTTTTACTATAGTTGTATAGAAGGTGGCTGCATTTCATTGTATATGTACTCAATCATGTAAAAGCATGAGATTTCAAATGTAAGAGCAATTACATTGAATGCAAGACATACATTCATCAGATTGTGAAGTTGGTTGTACAGGGAGTGATAACTGACACTGCACTGATATCACTTTGTAAAACTTAGAAATATCACTATCCTGTAACCAACAGAATCATTGAAAAGAGTAATCAATGAATACTATACAAGAAATTGTATATTGTAATAGTTTGTTACACAAAATGACTTTCTGCGTTCCTCCCGAGGAATCCCACTGAGTGGCAGTATGGAGCACCTTTTTACTATAGTTGTATAGAAGGTGGCTTCATTTCATTGTATATGTACTCAACCGTATAAAAGCATGATATAGCAACGGCAAGAGCAGTTACATTGAATGCAAGACATACATTCTTCAGATTTTGAAGTTGGTTGTACAAGGAATGATAACTGACACTGTATTGATATCACTTTGTAAAACGTAGAAATTTCAGTTTTGTCTAAAAAAGAGATCACAGAAGAGTAATCAATGAAATACATTGGATTGTAAATTGTAATAGTTTGTTACACAAAATGACTTTCTGCGTTACTCCCGAGGAATCCCACTGAGTGGCAGTATGGAGCATCTTTTTACTATAGTTGTATAGAAGGTGGCTGCATTTCATTGTATATGTACTCAAACATGTAAAAGCATGATATATACACTGTAAGAGCAATTACATTGAATGCCAGAGATACATTCATCAGATTTTGAAGTTGGTTATACAAGGAGTGATAACTGACACTGCACTGATATCACTTTGTAAAACCTAGAAATATCACTATCCTGGAACCAACAGATCATTGAAAAGAGTAATCAATGAATACTATGCAAGAAATTGTATATTGGAATAGTTTGTAACACAAAATGACATTCTGCGTTACTCCCGAGGAATCCCACTGAGTGGCAGTATGGAGCACCTTTTTACTATAGTTGTATAGAAGGTGGCTATATTTCATTGTATATGTACTCAACCATATAAAAGCATGATATAGCAACTAAGAGCAGTTACATTGAATGCAAGAGATACATTCATCAGATTTTGAAGTTGGTTGTACAAGGAGTGATAACTGACACTATATTGATATCACTTTGTAAAACATAGAAATTTCACTTTTGTCTAACCAAGAGATCACAGAAGAGTAATCAATGAATACTATACAAGAAATACATTGGATTTTAAATTGTAATAGTTTGTTACACAAAATGACTTTCTGCGTTACTCCCGAGGAATTCCACTGAGTGGCAGTATGGAGCACCTTTTTCCACTAGCTGTATAGAAGGTGGTTTCATTTCATTGTATATGAACTCTACCATATAAAAGCATGATATAGCAATGGTAAGAGCAGTTACATTGAATCCAAGACATACATTCATCAGATTTTGAAGTTGGTTGTACAAGGAGTGATAACTGAGACTGTACTGATATCACTTTGTAAAACCTAGAAATATCACTATCCTGGAACCAACAGATCATTGAAAAGAGTAATCAATGAATACTATACAAGAACGTATATATTTTAATGCTTTGTTACACAAAATGACGTTCTGCGTTACTCCCAAGGAATCCCACTGAGTGGCAGTATGGAGCACCATTTTACTATACTTGTATAGAAGGTGGCTTCATTTCATTGTATATGTACTCAAACATATAAAAGCATGATATAGCAACTGTAAGAGCAGTTAGGTTGAATGCAAGAGATACATTCATCAGATTTTGAAGTTGGTTGTACAAGGAGTGATAACTGAGACTGTACTGATATCACTTTGTACAACGTAGAAACATCACTATCCTGTAACCAACAGATCATTGAAAAGAGTAATCAATGAATACTATACAGGAAATTGCATATTGTAATAGTTTGTTACACAAAATGACTTTCTGCGTTACTCCCGAGGAATCCCACTGAGTGGCAGTATGGAGCACCTTTTTCCTCTAGCAGTATAGAAGGTGGCTTCATTTCATTGTATATGTACTCAACCATATAAAAGCATGATATATCAACTGTAAGAGAACTTACATTGAATGCAACACATACATTCATCAGATTGTGAAGTTGGTTGTAGAAGGAGTGATAACTGACACTGTACTGATATCACTTTGTAAAACCTAGAAATATCACTATGCTGTAACGAACAGATCATTGAAAAGAGTAATCAATGAATACTATACAAGAAATTGTAAATTGTAATAGTTTGTTACACAAAATGACTTTCTGTGTTACTCCCGAGGAATCCCACTGAGTGGCAGTATGGAGCACCTTTTTCCTCCAGCTGTATAGAAGGTGGCTTCATTTCATTATATATGTACTCAATCATGTAAATGCATGATATATCAACTTTAGGAGCAATTACATTGAATGCAAGAGATACATTCATCAGATTTTGAAGTTGGTTGTACAAGGAGTGATAACTGACACTGTACTGATATCACTTTGTAAAACCTAGAAATTTCACATTTGTCTAACCAAGAGATCACAGAAGAGTAATCAATGAATAGTATACAAGAAATACATTGGATTGTAAATTGTAATAGTTTGTTACACAAAATGACTTTCTGTGTTACTCCGAGGAATCCCACTGAGTGGCAGTATGGAGCACCTTTTTACTATAGTTGTATAGAAGGTGGTTTCATTTCATTGTAGATGTACTCAATCAGATAAAAGCATGATATATCAACTGTCTGAGCAATTACATTGAATGCAAGAGATACATTCATCAGATTTTGAAGTTGGTTGTACAAGGAGTGATAACTGACACTGCACTGATATCACTTTGTAAAACCTTGAAATATCACTATCCTGTAACCAACAGATACATTGAAAAGAGTAATCAATGAATACTATACAAGAAATTGTATATTGTAATAGTTTGTTACACAAAATGACTTTCTGCGTTACTCCCGAGGAATCCCACTGAGTGGCAGTGTGGAGCACCTTTTTACTATAGTTGTATAGAAGGTGGCTGCATTTCATTGTATATGTACTCAATCATGTAAAATTACATTGAATGCCAGAGATACATTCATCAGATTTTGAAGTTGATTGTACAAGGAGTGATAACTGACACTGCACTGATATCACTTTGTAAAACCTAGAAATATCACTATCCTGGAACCAACAGATCATTGAAAAGAGTAATCAATGAATACTATACAAGAACGTATATATTTTAATACTTTGTTACACAAAATGACTTTCTGCGTTACTCCCGAGGAATCCCACTGAGTGGCAGTATGGAGCATCTTTTTACTATAGTTGTATAGAAGGTGGCTGCATTTCATTGTATATGTACTCAAACATGTAAAAGCATGATATATACACTGTAAGAGCAATTACATTGAATGCCAGAGATACATTCATCAGATTTTGAAGTTGGTTGTACAAGGAGTGATAACTGACACTGCACTGATATCACTTTGTAAAACCTAGAAATATCACTATCCTGGAACCAACAGATCATTGAAAAGAGTAATCAATGAATACTATGCAAGAAATTGTATATTGGAATAGTTTGTAACACAAAATGACATTCTGCGTTACTCCCGAGGAATCCCACTGAGTGGCAGTATGGAGCACCTTTTTACTATAGTTGTATAGAAGGTGGCTATATTTCATTGTATATGTACTCAACCATATAAAAGCATGATATAGCAACTAAGAGCAGTTACATTGAATGCAAGAGATACATTCATCAGATTTTGAAGTTGGTTGTACAAGGAGTGATAACTGACAGTATATTGATATCACTTTGTAAAACATAGAAATTTCACTTTTGTCTAACCAAGAGATCACAGAAGAGTAATCAATGAATACTATACAAGAAATACATTGGATTTTAAATTGTAATAGTTTGTTACACAAAATGACTTTCTGCGTTACTCCCGAGGAATTCCACTGAGTGGCAGTATGGAGCACCTTTTTCCACTAGCTGTATAGAAGGTGGTTTCATTTCATTGTATATGAACTCAACCATATAAAAGCATGATATAGCAATGGTAAGAGCAGTTACATTGAATCCAAGACATACATTCATCAGATTTTGAAGTTGGTTGTACAAGGAGTGATAACTGAGACTGTACTGATATCACTTTGTAAAACCTAGAAATATCACTATCCTGGAACCAACAGATCATTGAAAAGAGTAATCAATGAATACTATACAAGAACGTATATATTTTAATGCTTTGTTACACAAAATGACGTTCTGCGTTACTCCCAAGGAATCCCACTGAGTGGCAGTATGGAGCACCATTTTACTATACTTGTATAGAAGGTGGCTTCATTTCATTGTATATGTACTCAAACATATAAAAGCATGATATAGCAACTGTAAGAGCAGTTAGGTTGAATGCAAGAGATACATTCATCAGATTTTGAAGTTGGTTGTACAAGGAGTGATAACTGAGACTGTACTGATATCACTTTGTACAACGTAGAAACATCACTATCCTGTAACCAACAGATCATTGAAAAGAGTAATCAATGAATACTATACAGGAAATTGCATATTGTAATAGTTTGTTACACAAAATGACTTTCTGCGTTACTCCCGAGGAATCCCACTTGGTGGCAGTATGGAGCACCTTTTTCCTCTAGCAGTATAGAAGGTGGCTTCATTTCATTGTATATGTACTCAACCATATAAAAGCATGATATATCAACTGTAAGAGAACTTACATTGAATGCAACACATACATTCATCAGATTGTGAAGTTGGTTGTAGAAGGAGTGATAACTGACACTGTACTCATATCACTTTGTAAAACCTAGAAATATCACTATGCTGTAACGAACAGATCATTGAAAAGAGTAATCAATGAATACTATACAAGAAATTGTAAATTGTAATAGTTTGTTACACAAAATGACTTTCTGTGTTACTCCCGAGGAATCCCACTGAGTGGCAGTATGGAGCACCTTTTTCCTCCAGCTGTATAGAAGGTGGCTTCATTTCATTATATATGTACTCAATCATGTAAATGCATGATATATCAACTTTAGGAGCAATTACATTGAATGCAAGAGATACATTCATCAGATTTTGAAGTTGGTTGTACAAGGAGTGATAACTGACACTGTACTGATATCACTTTGTAAAACCTAGAAATTTCACATTTGTCTAACCAAGAGATCACAGAAGAGTAATCAATGAATAGTATACAAGAAATACATTGGATTGTAAATTGTAATAGTTTGTTACACAAAATGACTTTCTGTGTTACTCCGAGGAATCCCACTGAGTGGCAGTATGGAGCACCTTTTTACTATAGTTGTATAGAAGGTGGTTTCATTTCATTGTAGATGTACTCAATCAGATAAAAGCATGATATATCAACTGTCTGAGCAATTACATTGAATGCAAGAGATACATTCATCAGATTTTGAAGTTGGTTGTACAAGGAGTGATAACTGACACTGCACTGATATCACTTTGTAAAACCTTGAAATATCACTATCCTGTAACCAACAGATACATTGAAAAGAGTAATCAATGAATACTATACAAGAAATTGTATATTGTAATAGTTTGTTACACAAAATGACTTTCTGCGTTACTCCCGAGGAATCCCACTGAGTGGCAGTGTGGAGCACCTTTTTACTATAGTTGTATAGAAGGTGGCTGCATTTCATTGTATATGTACTCAATCATGTAAAATTACATTGAATGCCAGAGATACATTCATCAGATTTTGAAGTTGATTGTACAAGGAGTGATAACTGACACTGCACTGATATCACTTTGTAAAACCTAGAAATATCACTATCCTGGAACCAACAGATCATTGAAAAGAGTAATCAATGAATACTATACAAGAACGTATATATTTTAATACTTTGTTACACAAAATGACTTTCTGCGTTACTCCCGAGGAATCCCAGTGAGTGGCAGTATGGAGCATTTTTTTACTATAGTTGTATAGAAGGTGGCTCCATTTCATTGTATATGTACTCAACCATATAAAAGCATGATATAGCAACGGTAAGAGCAGTTACATTGAATGCAAGACATACATACATCAGATTTTGAAGTTGGTTGTACAAGGAGTGATAACTGATACTGTACTGATATCACTTTGTAAAAACTAGAAATTTCACTTTTGTCTAACCAAGAGATCACAGAAGAGTAATCAATGAATACTATAAAAGAAATACATTGGATTGTAAATTGTAATAGTTTTCTACACAAAATGACTTTCTGCGTTACTCCCGAGGAATCCCACTGAGTGGCAGTATGGAGCACCTTTTTACTATAGTTGCATAGAAAGTGGCTTCATTTCATTGTATATGTACTCAATCATGTAAAAGCATGATATATCAACTGTAAGAGAAGTTACATTGAATGCAACACATACATTCATCAGATTGTGAAGTTGGTTGTAGAAGGAGTGATAACTGACACTGTACTGATATCACTTTGTAAAACGTAGAAATATCACTATGCTGTAACCAACAGATCATTGAAAAGAGTAATCAATGAATACTATACAAGAAATTGTATATTGTAATAGTTTGTTACACAAAATGACTTTCTGCGTTACTCCCGAGGAATCCCACTGAGTGGCAGTATGGAGCACCTGTTTACTATAGTTGTATAGAAGGTGGCTGCATTTCATTGTATATGTACTCAATCATGTAAAATTACATTGAATGCCAGAGATACATTCATCAGATTTTGAAGTTGGTTGTACAAGGAGTGATAACTGACACTGCACTGATATCACTTTGTAAAACCTAGAAATATCACTATCCTGGAACCAACAGATCATTGAAAAGAGTAATCAATGAATACTATACAAGAACGTATATATTTTAATAGTTTGTTACACAAAATGACTTTCTGCGTTACTCCCGAGGAATCCCAGTGAGTGGCAGTATGGAGCACCTTTTTACTATAGTTGTATAGAAGGTGGCTTCATTTCATTGTATATCTACTCAACCATATAAAAGCATGATATAGCAACGGTAAGAGCAGTTACATTGAATGCAAGACATACATACATCAGATTTTGAATTTGGTTGTACAAGGAGTGATAACTGATACTGTATTGATATCACTTTGTAAAACCTAGAAATTTCACTTTTGTCTAACCAAGAGATCACAGAAGAGTAATCAATGAATACTATACAAGAAATAAATTGGATTGTAAATTGTAATCATTTGTTACACAAAATGACTTTCTGCGTTACTCCCGTGGTATCCCACTGAGTGGCAGAATGGAGCACCTTTTTCCTCCAGCTGTATAGAAGGTGGCTTCATTTAATTGTATATGTACTCAACCATATAAAATCAAGATATATCAACTGGAAGAACAGTTACATTGAATGCAAGACATACATTCATCAGATTTTGAAATTGGTTGTACAAGGAGTGATAACTGACACTGCACTGATATCACTTTGTAAAACCTAGAAATATCACTATCCTGTAACCAACAGATCATTGAAAAGAGTAATCAATGAATACTATACAAGAAATTGTATATTGTAATAGTTTGTTACACAAAATGACTTTCTGCGTTACTCCCGAGGAATCCCACTGAGTGGCAGTATGGAGCACCTTTTTACTATAGTTGTATAGAAGGTGGCTGCATTTCATTGTATATGTACTCAATCATGTAAAAGAATGATATATACACTGTAAGAGCAATTACATTGAATGCCAGAGATACATTCATCAGATTTTGAAGTTGGTTGTACAAGGAGTGATAACTGACACTGCACTGATATCACTTTGTAAAACCTAGAAATTTCACTGTTGTCTAACCGAGAGATCGCAGAAGAGTAATCAATGAATACTATACAAGAAATAGATTGGATTGTAAATTGTAATAGTTTGTTACACAAAATGATTTTCTGCGTTACTCCCGAGGAATCCTACTGAGTGGCAGTATAGAGCACCTTCTTCCTCTAGCTGTATAGACGGTGGGTTCATTTAATTGTATATGTACTCAACCATATAAAAGCAAGATATATCAAATGTAAGAGCAATTACATTGAATGCAAAACATACATTCATCAGATTTTGAAGTTCGTTGTACAAGGAGTGATAACTGACAGTGTATTGATATCACTTTGTAAAACCTAGAAATTTCACTGTTGTCTAACCAAGAGATCGCAGAAGAGTAATCAATGAATACTATACAAGAAATACATTGGATTGTAAATTTTAATAGTTTGTTACACAAAATGACTTTCTGCGTTACTCCGAGGAATCCCACTGAGTGGCAGTATGGAGCACCTTTTTACTATAGTTGTATAGAAGGTGGCTGCATTTCATTGTATATGTACTCAATCATGTAAAAGCATGAGATTTCCAATGTAAGAGCAATTACATTGAATGCAAGACATACATTCATCAGATTGTGAAGTTGGTTGTACAGGGAGTGATAACTGACACTGCACTGATATCACTTTGTAAAACTTAGAAATATCACTATCCTGTAACCAACAGAATCATTGAAAAGAGTAATCAATGAATACTATACAAGAAATTGTATATTGTAATAGTTTGTTACACAAAATGACTTTCTGCGTTCCTCCCGAGGAATCCCACTGAGTGGCAGTATGGAGCACCTTTTTACTATAGTTGTAGGTGGCTTCATTTCATTGTATATGTACTCAACCGTATAAAAGCATGATATAGCAACGGCAAGAGCAGTTACATTGAATGCAAGACATACATTCATCAGATTTTGAAGTTGGTTGTACAAGGAATGATAACTGACACTGTATTGATATCACTTTGTAAAACGTAGAAATTTCAGTTTTGTCTAAAAAAGAGATCACAGAAGAGTAATCAATGAAATACATTGGATTGTAAATTGTAATAGTTTGTTACACAAAATGATTTTCTGTGTTACTCCCGAGGAATCCCACTGAGTGGCAGTATGGAGCACCTTTTTCCTCTAGCAGTATAGAAGGTGGCTTCATTTCATTGTATATGTACTCAATCATGTAAGAGCATGTTATATCAAGTGTAAGAGCAGTTACATTGAATGCAAGAGATACATTCATCAGATTTTGAAGTTGGTTCTACAAGGAGTGATAACTGACACTGCACTGATATCACTTTGTAAAACCTAGAAATATCACTATCCTGGAACCAACAGATCATTGAAAAGAGTAATCAATGAATACTATACAAGAACGTATATATTTGAATAGTTTGTTACACAAAATGACTTTCTGCGTTACTCCCGAGGAATCCCAGTGAGTGGCAGTATGGAGCACCTTTTTACTATAGTTGTATAGAAGGTGGCTTCATTTCATTGTATATCTACTCAACCATATAAAAGCATGATATAGCAACGGTAAGAGCAGTTATATTGAATGCAAGACATACATACATCACGGGAAGTTGGTTGTACAAGGAGTGATAACTGACACTGTACTGATATCACTTTGTAAAACCTAGAAATTTCACTGTTGTCTAACCGAGAGATCGCAGAAGAGTAATCAATGAATACTATACAAGAAATACATTGGATTGTAAATTGTAATAGTTTGTTACAAAAAATGATTTTCTGCGTTACTCCCGAGGAATCCCACTGAGTGGCAGTATGGAGCACCTTCTTCCTCTAGCTGTATAGAAGGTGGGTACATTTAATTGTATATGTACTCAACCATATAAAAGCAAGATATATCAAATGTAAGAGCAATTACATTGAATGCAAAACATACATTCATCAGATTTTGATGTTTGTTGTACAAGGAGTGATAACTGACAGTGTATTGATATCAGTATGTAAAACCTAGAAATTTCACTGTTGTCTAACCAAGAGATCGCAGAAGAGTAATCAATGAATACTATACAAGAAATACATTGGATTATAAATTGTAATACTTTATTACACAAAATGACTTTCTGCGTTACTCCGAGGAATCCCACTGAGTGGCAGTATGGAGCACCGTTTTACTATAGTTGTATAGCAGGTGGCTGCATTTCATTGTATATGTACTCAATCTTGTAAAAGCATGATATATCAAATGTAAGAGCAATTACATTGAATGGAAGACATACATTCATCAGATTGTGAAGTTGGTTGTACAAGGAGTGATAACTGACACTGTACTGATATCACTTTGTAAAACCTAGAAATATCACTATCCTGTAACCAACAGAATCATTGAAAAGAGTAATCAATGAATACTATAGAAGAAATTGTATATTGTAATAGTTTGTTACACAAAATGACTTTCTGCGTTCCTCCCGAGGAATCCCATTGAGTGGCAGTATGGAGCACCTTTTTACTATAGTTGTATAGAAGGTGGCTTCATTTCATTGTATATGTACTCAATCATGTAAAAGCATGATATATCAACTGTAAGAGCAATTACATTGAATGCCAGAGATACATTCATCAGATTTTGACGTTGGTTGTACAAGGAGTGATAACTGACACTGTACTGATATCACTGTGTAAAACCTAGAAATATCACTATCCTGTAACCAACAGATCACTGAAAACAGTAATCAATGAATACTATACAAGAAATTGTATATTGTAATACTCTGTTACACAAAATGACTTTCTGCGTTACTCCCGAGGAATCCCACTGAGTGGCAGAATGGAGTACCTTTTTACTATAGTTGTATAGAAGGTGGCTTCATTTCATTGTATATGTACTCAATCATGCAAAAGCATGATATATCAACTGTAAGAGCAATTAAATTGAATGCAAGAGATACATTCATCAGATTTTGAAGTTGGTTGTACAAGGAGTGATAACTGAAACTGCACTGATATCACTTTGTAAAACGCAGAATTATCACTATCCTGTAACCAACAGATCATTGAAAAGAGTAATCAATGAATACTATAGAAGAAATTGTTTATTGCAATAGTTTGTTACAAAAAATGACTTTTTGCGTTACTCCCGAGGAATCCCACTGAGTGGCAGTATGGAGCACCTTTTTACTATAGTTGTATAGAAGGTGGCTTCATTTCATTGTATATGTACTCAACCATATAAAAGCATGATATAGCAACGGTAAGAGCAGTTACATTGAATGCAAGAAAAACATTCATCAGATTTTGAAGTTGGTTGTACAAGGAGTGATAACTGACACTGTATTGATATCACTTTGTAAAACGTAGAAATTTCACTTTTTTCTAAACAAGAGATCACAGAAGAGTAATCAATGAATAATATAAAAGAAATACATTGGATTGTAAATTGTAATAGTTTGTTACACAAAATGATTTTCTGTGTTACTCCCGAGGAATCCCACTGAGTGGCAGTATGGAGCACCTTTTTCCTCTAGCTGTATAGAGGGTGGCTTCATTTCATTGTATATGTACTCAACCATATAAAAGCATGATATAGCAACGGTAAGAGCAGTTACATTGAATGCAAGACATACATTCATCAGATTTTGAAGTTGGTTGTACAAGGAGTGATAACTGACACTGTATTGATATCACTTTGTAAAACCTAGAAATTACACTGTTGTCTAACCAAGAGATCGCAGAAGAGTAATCAATGAATACTATACAAGAAATACATTGGATTGTAAATTGTAATAGTTCGTTAAACAAAATGATTTTCTGTGTTACTCCCGAGTAATCCCACTGAGTGGCAGTATGGAGCACCTTTTTCCTCTAGCTATATAGAAGGTGTCTTCATTTCATTGTATATGTACTCAATCATGTAAAAGCATGATATATCAACTGTAAGAGCAATTACATTGAATGCAAGACATAGATTCATTAGATTGTGAAGTTGGTTGTACAAGGAGTGATAACTGACACTGTACTGATATCACTTTGTAAAAACTAGAAATATCACTATCCTGTAACCAACAGATGATTGAAAAGAGTAATCAATGAATAGTATACAAGAAATTGTATATTGTAATAGTTTGTTACACAAAATGACTTTCTGCGTTACTCCCGAGGAATCCCACTGAGTCGCAGTATGGAGCAACTTTTTATTATAGTTGTATAGAAGGTGGCTTCATTTCATTGTATATGTACTCAACCATATAAAAGCATGATATAGCAACTGTAAGAGCAGTTAAATTGAATGCAAGACATACTGTGAAGCTTCTGCTCAAAGTAGTCAACGATCAGATCTTTGTTGATGAAACACAGTTCTTTATTTCCGATTTCTACATTGGTACAGGTCCTCGGATTATTGTCAGAGATAACGCATACAATAGAAGCAGGTCTAATATACCCTTCAGTACAATTTGAATTGCCCATAGGTAACCAATCACCAAAGGGGAAAAACGGAGGGCAAAAGGGTTCTCTGGCCGTTTGCTTCCCATAGGAAAGAAAGCTGGGTGTTAAGCTGTATATTTCCCTTCCCAAACCAGACCCCTCAGATGTAACCATATTCACATAACAAATGCTTCCCTCAAGGCTTTCGCACGTTGATAAGAAATCGTCCCTGTCCTCCCCTTGTCTTCCCAGCCGGGATGAATGGAATACGGAGGCAGGAGTGTGAGAGGCCCATTGTTCCCATGCTTTGAAGTTGTCATTCTCCCGGGCAAACAGTTACATAGACCAGGCCTGGTCAAAGCCATAAACCTGGGGTCACATAGTATACATTCACAATGGTCTATCAGATGGCAAAAGGTATGGTTACATAGTGGGCAGAGGAACAACTGATAGCAATAGGCATGAGTACAAAATGGGTGCAGGCACAGGTTACAATACATAGCAACATAGCAACAGGTTATAATATAGCAGAAGACCCCAGAAAACCTTGTCTGAATCTGCAGATTCTGACACACTGCCACCCCGAAAATAAATCTACCCGGGTTTGTCTGGGAATCTCTTATGGAAAGCTTTAACTAACTTAGGAGCATGCACATTTTCAGAACGAACCCACTCATTTTGTTCCGGGCCAAAGTCTACCCATCTAACTAAGTATAGTAAGTGGCCCCTACGCATTTTTGAATCAAGGATTTCAGAAATTTCAAAATGGGGTGCCTCCCCCTTCATCAGTGGAGGAGGAGTCGGAGGAACTGGGTGCCATGCATTCGGCCCAGGATTCTTCTTCAGCAAGCTGAAATGAAAAACAGGGTGCACAGAACTCAGTGATTTGGGCAATTCCAGTTCAAAAGACACATCAGAGATTTTACGCAACACTTTGTAAGGCCCAACATATTTCCACCCTAATTTTCTACTGGGTTGCAATCCATGTATATTTTTTGTGGACAAGTAAACTGAATCCCCTGGCTGTAAGTCCCAGCCCTCTGCTCTGCCACGGTCCGCATATTTCTTGTAGTCCTCTTTAGCCTTGTCCAGTGTTTTAGCTATCAGTGGCCATGAGTCTTGCAGTGCTGCCCACCATCGCTTAAAGTCTTTGGGGGTGGTGTTTGGCGTGTCCTCTATGGTGGGCAGAGGTTTTCCTTCAAAGCCGCCCACCGCCATGAACGGGGATACGCCCGTAGACGAATGAATAGCATTGTTGTAGCTGTACTCTGCAAATGGCAGTAATTCAACCCAATTATCCTGATGGTAGTTAGTGTAACACCTTAGGAATTGTTCCAGGATTTGATTAGTTCGTTCGGACTGGCCATCGGTCTCTGGATGGTACCCCGAGCTTAAGGCTGGTTCAATGTCCATTAGCGTCAAAAGCTCCCGCCAGAAGTTGGCAACGAACTGACTGCCCCGATCGGATACTACGCGCTTGGGAAAAGCATGCAACTTTATCACGTGGTTGAAAAAAGCCTTGGCCATCCCCTTTGCAGTAGGTAGCTGTTTGAATGGGGTAAAGTGGGCTTGCTTTGAAAACATGTCTACCACCACCCAAATTATAGTTTTTCCTTTTGAGGGTAGCAGGTTGGTGATGAAGTCCATGGCTATCGCTTCCCATGGGCGAGAGGGGGTGGGCAGCGGGTGCAACAGTCCCGGGACCTTCCCTCCCCTCCTTTTGCACATCAAACAGGTCTGGCAGGCAGTTACAAAGTCCGAGACATCCTTGCGCATGCGCGGCCACCAGAACTGCCTCTGGACTAAATTAAGCGTCTTCAAGAACCCAAAATGCCCCGCCAATTTTGATGAATGACAAGTCAGCAATATGTCCTTTCTTCTGTTTCGAGGTACCACGAGTTTGTCCCCATGGTACCAGCACTTGTTTTCCCGGAGGGAACAGTCCTCTAGGTTCCCCAACTCTTCGACTTCTTCCGGGGAGTAATCCCCCCCCAGTCACTCCCCCACGACTCTACTGCCGCTTGCTTACTCTGGCTTCTGGTGGTTACCGCTCCCCCCAACTGCTGAGGGGAGAACATGGAGTCGAACACCTCTTTCTTTTGGCTCTTGTGCTGGGGCAATCGGGATAGCACGTCTGCTAACGAGTTGGCTCTCCCGGGGAAGTGTTTAAGCACAAAATTGAATTTTGAGAAAAAATCGGCCCATCGGAGCTGTTTTGCATTTAGGGATCTCTGGGTGCGCAAGGCTTCCAGATTTTTGTGATCCGTCCAAATTTCAAAAGGGGTCTGGGCTCTTTCTAGCCAATGCCGCCAAGTGTTGAGAGCCAGTCGGATGGCTGCTGCCTCTTTGTCCCACACTGACCAATTTCTCTCTGTCTCATTAAACTTTTTTGAGATATATGCAAGAGGGTGCAGCTTCTCATCCGGCCCCTTCTGTAGGATGGCCCCCCCCATGGCCACATCCGATGCGTCTACATGCACCACAAATTCCTTGGTTTCATCGGGGTGAGCCAGGATGGACTCCGAGGTGAAAAGGGTCTTAAGAGTATCAAACGCCCTTTGGCACTCTTCAGTCCAGGCTATTCTTTCCCCGGGCTTCCCTGCTTCCGGCCCCCTCCCCTTGGTTTTAAGGAGTTCAGTTAGCGGGAGGGTGACTGTGGCGAAGTCTTTTATGAAGGTGCGGTAGAAGTTACAAAATCCTAAAAGACTCTGGAGCTGTTTTCTCGTTCGGGGGGCTTCCCACTGCACTACGGCCTCTACCTTGGCAGGGTCCATTTCTAGCCCTTTCTGGGAAATGCGGTACCCTAAGAAGTCCACTGAATCCCTATGGAATTCGCATTTCGACAACTTTGCATACAACTGGTTTTTTAACAGGGTTGACAGCACTTCCCGGACCAACCGCACATGTTCTTTCTTATCAGCAGAGTAGATCAAGATATCATCTAAGTAACATAACACCCCCTTGAATAAATGCTTGTGCAACACTTCATTTATTAAGCTCATAAAGACCCCGGGCGCGCCACTTAAGCCGAACGGCATCACCAGGTACTCGAATTGCCCCAATGGTGTGTTAAACGCAGTCTTAAATTCGTCCCCCTCCCTGATGCGCACCCGGAAATATGCGTCTCAGAGATCCAACTTAGTAAACACTTTTCCTTTGGCCGCCTCCGTTAACAAGTCCTTAATAAGGGGAAGGGGGTATGCATTGGAGGCTGACATGGCATTTAATCCTCTGTAGTCCGTACACAGCCGTAGCCCCCCGTCCTTCTTCTTCCTGAACAGAACAGGGGCCGCGAATGGGGACTTAGCGGGGCGAATGAACCCTCGCTCCAAATTCTTGTCTAGGAATTTCCTTAGCTCCTCCCGCTCCGGAGGGCTCATGGAATAAAGCTTTCCCTTTGGTAGCTTCTCTCCCGGGATCAGCTCTATGGCACAATCCGACAGTCTGTGGGGGGGTAGTTCATCGGCCTTGGTTTCACTGAACACTCCCATTAAGTCCCGATATTCCCGGGGAACTGCAGAGGGCACCAGAGTGAGCGCCGCCGCTCGGAGAGGTGCCGGGGGCCCCGCTCCCCACCCCGCGTCCCACTTATGGTCTTGACACTTCTCATCCACCCAGGAGATTTTCCCTTCACTCCATTTGATATAGGGGTCATGGGAGCTTAACCAGGGACTCCCCAAAACCATGGGGAACTGGGTATTTGGAGTGATGATGAAAGCTCTCCTCTCCCAGTGATCCCCCGTCCCCACAATCAGTCTCTCGGTCTCTGCCACACACGCCTCTTTCATTTCTGATCCGTCCATTTGAGTGAAAGTGAGTGGCTCCCCCAACGGGGTGACCTTAGGTCCTAGTCCCTCCACCACTAGAGGGCTAATCAAGTCCCGGGCACACCCTGAGTCAATTAAAGCTCAGACACGGACATGGGTCCCAGTCCCGGGGGCTATCACAGTCACTACCATATACAGTAAGGGGCCAGGGATGCTCACCGGGGATGGCGTGTCACGGATGGGGACCTACAGTTCTGCACCACTCACTGCAGGCCATTGGAGTTTCCCGACATCTGTGCTTCCGTCAGCTCCAGCTCTCCTTGCTCGCTCGCGGCCCCTTCCAGCTGTAATGCCCGGAGCTTGAACGAGGTTTTCCCTTTACTAGGGGTGCTCCCGGCTACCAGGGTGGAGGTTTTGGGGACTTTCCCCCCCATGGGGGCACGCCGAAGCGAAGTGACCGCTCTCCCCGCATCTCATGCAGAGCCCCTGCTTGAAGCGGGCGTCCCGGATCTCTTGGAGGTTCGGCTTAGGCTTCACCTTCTGAGCCGCTTTGGCTTGGGCAGTTGCTGAAGTTCCCATCTTGATGAGGGTGAAGCGTTCTTCCACGTCCGCGGCCGCTCTCATCCAGGTGGCCAGCGAGCCCGGTCTTCCCCCTCGCAGCACCGTCTCGTACACCTCGGGACTCAGACCTTCCCGGTACTTTTCTATGAACAGGTCCAGCCGCGAATCTTGGCCGCTATGCGCCGGAACTTGTTGGTGTACTCCCTCACCGAGGACCGCCCCTGGGTCAGCTTCCGCAACTGGTTCTGAGCCTTTTCTTCTCCCAAGGGGTCCTCGTAGTGGTGTCGGAGGGCCCACATGAAGTTGTGCACGGAGCGTAACTCAGGCCCGGGGGCGTTGTGCAGGCTCATGTACCAGTCACTGGCAGTGTCCCTCAGCTTGGACCCGATGTAGCCAATCCGGTCCCTCTCGGTGGGGTAGAGGTGTCCCCAGGTGTCTAGGAACCGCTCGATCTCTATGAGAAAGAACCGCAGCTTCTCGGGGTCCCCATCGAAAGTAGCCGTCAACGGATTGGCGGGGGCCGGGCGAACCATCGGCCCTGCCGGCACTGGGGCCGGCGCAGGTACGGGTGCGGGAACCGGACGGGGAATGGGCTGTGGGACCTGCGGCGGCACTTGCGGCGGGACGACTCCCACGGGAACTCCTCTGGGGGGAACCGGCGGCTGCGGGACTCCCCCTCCTGGGGGTCCTACCCCTGCCGGAGCTGGGCGAGCTGCTTGCATAGCCGTCAGGGCGTCTCGAAACTGGTACTGCAGGTCGAGGGCTAGCTCGCGCAATTTTGTGGTGAGTTGGAACCATAAATCTCCCATCATACGGTCCAGGGCTTGGGTTTGGTCCTCCCCGTAGGGATCGAGCCCGTACGGTCCGCCTCTCTCCTCTTCCAGGGGCGGAGGACGCCACTCTCCTCCGTAGGTCATCTCTCTTTCGTCTCCCAGAAAGCTCGGCTTCCCGTGTTCGGTGCGATCTGCGTGGATCGACACCCGTGCCCCCTTCCGATCGTGCACCCAGGAGTCGACGGTCCCACGACCGAAATTGGTCCATGAGTACCTCGGGGTCACGCTCTGATGAGGAGGTGGGCGTGGGATGTAGTGAGCCCCCTGAACCGTAGTCACTAGCACTTCGGGCTCCCCGCCGCCTCCTCCACCACCGGCACCCTGGTCCCCCGGGGTCACTGGCTGATCTTTGGTAGTAGGGATGGGAAGAGTACCGTCGTCCGACATGGTCAGGAATGGCCAAGTCCCAGTCACAGATCTCTGACAATCTGTGAGGCTTCTGCTCAAAGTAGTCAAGGATCAGATCTTTGTTGATGAAACAGAGTTCTTTATTTCCGATTTCTACATTGGTACAGGTCCTCGGATTATTGTCAGAGACAACGCATACAATAGAAGCAGGTCTAATATACCCTTCAGTACAATTTGAATTACCCATAGGTAACCAATCACCAAAGGGGAAAAACGGCGGGCAAAAGGGGTCTCTGGCCGTTTGCTTACCACAGGAAAGAAAGCTAGGTGTTAAGCTGTAAATTTCCCTTCCCAAACCAGACCCCTCAGATGTAACCATATTCACATAACAAATGCTTCCCTCAAGGCTTTCGCACGTTGATAAGAAATAGTCCCTGTCCTCCCCTTGTCTTCCCAGCCGGGATGAATGGAATGCGGAGGCAGGAGTGTGAGAGGCCCATTGTTCCCATGCTTTGAAGTTGTCATTCTCCCGGGCAAACAGTTACATAGACCAGGCCTGGTCAAAGCCATAAACCTGGGGTCACATAGTATACATTTACAATGGTCTATCAGATGGCAAAAGGTATGGTTACATAGTGGACATAGGAACAACTGATGGCAATAGGCATAAGTACAAAATGGGTGCAGGCACAGGTTACAATACATAGCAACATAGCAACAGGTTATAATATAGCAGAAGACCCCAGAAAACCTTGTCTGAATCTGCAGATTCTGACACATACATTCATCAGATTTTGAAGTTGGTTGTACAAAGAGTGATAACTGACACTGTACTGATATCACTTTGTAAAACCTAGAAATATCACTATCCTGTAACGGACAGATCATTGAAAAGAGTAATCAATGAATACTATACAAGAAATTATATATTGTAATAGTTTGTTACACAAAATGACTTTCTGCGTTTCTCCCGAGGAATCCCACTGAGTGGCAGTATGGAGCACCTTTTCCTCCAGCTGTATAGAAGGTGGCTTCATTTAATTGTATATGTACTCAACCATATAAAATCAAGATATATCAACTGTAAGAGCAATTACATTGAATGCAAGAGATACATTCATCAGATTTGAAGTTGGTTGTACAAGGAGTGATAACTGACACTGTACTGATATCACTTTGTAAAACGTAGAAATTTCACTGTTGTCTAACCAAGAGTTCACAGAAGAGTAATCAATGAATACTATACAAGAAATACATTGGATTGTAAATTGTAATAGTTTGTTACACAAAATGACTTTCTGCGTTACTCCCGAGGAATCCCACTGAGTGGCAGTATGGAGCACCTTTTTACTGTAGTTGTATAGAAGGTGGCTTCATTTCATTGTATATGTACTCAACCATACAAAAGCATGATATAGCAACTGTAAGAGCAGTTACATTGAATGCAAGACATACATTCATCAGATTTTGAAGTTGGTTGTACAAGGAGTAATAACTGACACTGTATTGATATCACTTTGTAAAACCTAGAAATTTCACTGCTGTCTAACCAACAGATCGCAGAAGAGTAATCAATGAATACTATACAAGAATTACATTGGATTGTAAATTGTAATAGTTTGTTACACAAAATTATTTTCTGTGTTACTCCCGAGGAATCCCACTGAGTGGCAGTATGGAGCACCTTTTTCCTCTAGCTGTATAGAAGGTGGCTTCATTTCATTGTATATGTACTCAATCTTGCAATACCATGTTATATCAACTGTAAGAGCAATTACATTGAATGCAAGACATACATTCATCAGATTTTGAAGTTTTGAAGGAGTGATAACTGACACTGTACTGATATCACTTTGTAAAACCTAGAAATATCACTATCCTGTAACCAACAGATCATTGAAAAGAGTAATCAATGAATTCTATACAAGAAATTGTATATTGTAATAGTTTGTTACACAAAATGACTTTCTGCGTTACTCCCGAGGAATGCCACTGAGTGGCAGTATGGAGCACCTTTTTACTATAGTTGTATAGAAGGTGGCTTCATTTCATTGTATATGTACTCAATCTTGCAATAGCATGTTATATCAACTGTAAGAGCAGTTACATTGAATGCAAGAGATACATTCATCAGATTTTGAAGTTGGTTGTACAAAGAGTGATTACTGACACTGTATTGATATCACTTTGTAAAACCTAGAAATTTCACTGTTGTCTAACCAAGAGATCGCAGAAGAGTAATCAATGAATACTATACAAGAAATACATTGGATTGTAAATTGTAATAGTTTGTTACAAAAAATGACTTTCTGCGTTACTCCCGAGGAATCCCACTGAGTGCAAGTATGGAGCACCTTTTTACTGTAGTTGTATAGAAGGTGGCTTCATTTCATTGTATATGTACTCAACCATATAAAAGCATGATATAGCAACTGTAACAGCAGTTACATTGAATGCCAGAGATACATTCATCAGATTTTGAAGTTGTTTGTACAAGGAGTGATAACTGACAGTGTATTGATATCAGTATGTAAAACCTAGAAATTTCACTGCTGTCTAACCAAGAGATCGCAGAAGAGTAATCAATGAATACTATACAAGAAATACATTGGATTGTAAATTGTAATAGTTTGTTACACAAAATGACTTTCTGCGTTACTCCCGAGGAATCCCACTGAGTGGCAGAATGGAGCACCTTTTTCCTCCAGCTGTATAGAAGGTGGCTTCATTTCATTGTATATGTACTCAACCATATAAAATCAAGATATATCAACTGTAAGAGCAATTACATTGAATGCAAGAGATGCATTCATCAGATTTTGAAGTTGGTTGTACAAGGAGTGATAACTGACACTGTACTGATATCACTTTGTAAAACGTAGAAATGTCACTGTTGTCTAACCAAGAGTTCACAGAAGAGTAATCAATGAATACTATACAAGAAATACATTGGATTGTAAATTGTAATAGTTTGTTACACAAAATGACTTTCTGCGTTACTCCCGAGGAATCCCACTGAGAGGCAGTATGGAGCACCTTTTTACTGTAGTTGTATAGAAGGTGGCTTCATTTCATTGTATATGTACTCAACCATATAAAAGCATGATATAGCAACTGTAAGAGCAGTTACATTGAATGCAAGAGATACATTCATCAGATTTTGAAGTTGGTTATACAAGGAGTAATTACTGACACTGTATTGATATCACGTTGTAAAACCTAGAAAGTTCACTGTTGTCTAACCAAGAGATCGCAGAAGAGTAATCAATGAATACTATACAAGAAATACATTGGATTGTAAATTGTAATAGTTTGTTACACAAAATGACTTTCTGCGTTACTCCCGAGGAATCCCACTGAGAGGCAGTATGGAGCACCTTTTTACTGTAGTTGTATAGAAGGTGGCTTCATTTCATTGTATATGTACTCAACCATATAAAAGCATGATATAGCAACTGTAAGAGCAGTTACATTGAATGCAAGAGATACATTCATCAGATTTTGAAGTTGGTTATACAAGGAGTAATTACTGACACTGTATTGATATCACGTTGTAAAACCTAGAAAGTTCACTGTTGTCTAACCAAGAGATCGCAGAAGAGTAATCAATGAATACTATACAAGAAATGCATTGGATTGTAAATTGTAATAGTTTGTTACACAAAATGACTTTCTGCGTTACTCCCGAGGAATCCCACTGAGTGGCAGAATGGAGCACCTTTTTCCTCCAGCTGTACAGAAGGGGGCTTCATTTATTTTATATGTACTCAACCATATAAAATCAAGATATATCAACTGTAAGAGCAGTTACATTGAATGCAAGAGATACATTCATCAGATTTTGAAGTTGGTTGTTCAAGGAGTGATAACTGACACTATATTGATTTCACTTTGTAAAACCTAGAAATTTCACTGTTGTCTAACCAAGAGATCGCAGAAGAGTAATCAATGAATAGTATACAAGAATTACTTTGGATTGTAAATTGTAATAGTTTGTTACAAAAAATTATTTTCTCTGTTACTCCCGAGGAATCCCACTGAGTGGAAGTATGGAGCATCTTTTTCCTCTAGCTGTATAGAAGGTGGCTTCATTTCATTGTATATGTACTCAATCTTGCAATAGCATGTTATATCAATTGTAAGAGCAGTTACATTGAATGCAAGACATACATTCATCAGATTTTGAAGTTGGTTGTACAAGGAGTGATAACTGACACTGTACTGATATCACTTTGTAAAACATAGAAATATCACTATCCTGTAACCAACAGATCATTGAAAAGAGTAATCAATGAATACTATACAAGAAATTGTATATTGTAATAGTTTGTTACACAAAATGACTTTCTGCGTTACTCCCGAGGAATCCCACTGCGTTGTTGTATGGAGCACCTTTTTACTATAGTTGTATAGAAGGTGGCTTCATTTCATTGTATATGTACTCAACCATATAAAAGCATGATATAGCAACTGTAAGAGCAGTTACATTGAATGCAAGAGATACATTCATCAGATTTTGAAGTTGGTTGTACAAGGAGTGATTACTGACACTGTATTGATATCCCGTTGTAAAACCTAGAAATTTCACTGTTGTCTAACCAAGAGATCGCAGAAGAGTAATCAATGAATACTATACAAGAAATACATTGGATTGTAAATTGTAATAGTTTGTTACACAAAATGACTTTCTGCGTTACTCCCGAGGAATCCCACTGAGAGGCAGTATGGAGCACCTTTTTGCTATAGTTGTATAGAAGGTGGCTTCATTTCATTATATATGTACTCAACCATATAAAAGCATGATATAGCAACTGTAAGAGTAGTTACATTGAATGCCAGAGAAACATTCATCAGATTTTGAAGTTGTTTCTACAAGGAGTGATAACTGACACTGTACTGATATCACTTTGTAAAACCTAGAAATATCACTATCCTGTAACCAACAGATCATTGAAAAGAGTAATCAATGAATACTATACAAGAAATTGTTTATTGTAATAGTTTGTTACACAAAATGACTTTTTGCATTACTCCCGAGGAATCCCACTGAGTGGCAGTATGGAGCATTTTTTTACTATAGTTGTATAGAAAGTGGCTTCATTTCATTGTATATGTACCCAACCATATAAAACCATGATATAGCAATTGTAAGAGCAGTTACATTGAATGTAAGAGATACATTCATCAGATTTTGAAGTTGGTTGTACAAGGAGTGATTACTGACACTGTATTGATATCACGTTGTAAAACCTAGAAATTTCACTGTTGTCTAACCAAGAGATCGCAGAAGAGTAATCAATGAATACTATACAAGAAATACATTGGATTGTAAATTGTAATAGTTTGTTACACAAAATGACTTTCTGCGTTACTCCCGAGGAATCCCACTGAGTGGCAGAATGGAGCACCTTTATCCTCCAGCTGTACAGAAGGTGGCTTCATTTAATTCTATATGTACTCAACCATATAAAATCAAGGTATATCAACTGTAAGAGCAATTACATTGAATGCAAGAGATAAATTCATCAGATATTTAAGTTGGTTGTTCAAGGAGTGATAACTGACACTGTACTGATATCACTTTAAAAAACGTAGAAATTTCACTGTGGTCTAACCAAGAGTTCACAGAAGAGTAATCAATGAATACTATACAAGAAATACATTGGATTGTAAACTGTAATAGTTTGTTACACAAAATGACTTTCTGCGTTACTCCCGAGGAATCCCACTGAGTGGCAGTATGGAGCACCTTTTTTTTCTAGCTGTATAGAAGGTGGCTTCATTTCATTGTATATGTACTCAATCATGTAAAAGCATGATATATCAAGTGTAAGAGCAATTACATTGAATGCAAGAGATACATTCATCAGATTTTGCAGTTGGTTGTACAAGGAGTGATAACTGACATCACTTTGTAAAACCTAGAAATATCACTATCCTGTAACCAACAGATCATTGAAAACAGTGATCAATTAATACTATACAAGAAAATGTATATTGTAATAGTTTGTTACACAAATTGACTTTCTGCGTTACTCCCGAGGAATCCCACTGAGTGGCAGTATGGAGCACCTTTTTCCTCTAGCTGTATAGAAGGTGGATTCTTTTAATTGTATATGAACTGAACCATATAAAAGCAAGATATATCAAATGTAAGAGCAATTACGTTGAATGCAAGACATACATTCATCAGATTGTGAAGTTGGTTGTACAAGGAGTGATAACTGACACTGCACTGATATCGCTTTGTAAAACGTAGAAATATCACTATCCTGTAACCAACAGATCATTGAAAAGAGTAATCAATGAATAGTATACAAGAAATTGTATATTGTAATAGTTTGTTACATAAAATGACTTTCTGCGTTACTCCCGAGGAATCCCACTGAGTGGCAGTATGGAGCACCTTTTTACTATAGTTGTTTAGAAGATGGCTTCATTTCATTGTATATGTACTCAACCATATAAAAGCAAGATATATCAAATGTAAGAGCAATTACATTGAAAGGAAGACGTACATTCATAAGATTCGGAAGTTGGTTGTACAAGGAGTGATAACTGACACTGTACTGATATCACTTTGTAAAACCTAGAAATATCACTATCCTGTAACCAACAGATCATTGAAAAGAGTAATCAATGAATACTATACAAGAAATTGTATATTGTAATAGTTTGTTACACAAAATGACTTTCTGCATTACTCCCGAGGAATCCCACTGAGTGGCAGTATGGAGCACCTTTTTACTATAGTTGTATAGAAGGTGGCTTCATTTCATTGTATATGTACTCAACCATATAAAAGCATGATATAGCAACAGTAAGAGCAGTTACATTGAATGCAAGACATACATTCTTCAGGTTTTGAAATTGGTTGTACAAGGAGTGATAACTGACAGTGTATTGATATCACTTTGTAAAACCTAGAAATTTCACTGTTGTCTAACCAAGAGATCGCAGAAGAGTAATCAATGAATACTATACAAGAAATACATTGGACTTTAAATTGTAATAGTTTATTACACAAAATGACTTTCTGTGTTACTCCCGAGGAATCCCACTGAGTGGCAGTATGGAGCACCTTTTTCCTCTAGCTGTATAGAAGGTGGCTTCATTTCATTGTATATGTACTTAACCATATAAAAGCAAGATATATCAAATGTAAGAGCAATTACATTGAACGCAAAACATACATTCATCAGATTTTGAAGTTGGTTGTACAAGGAGTGATAACTTACACTGTACTGATATAACTTTCTAAAACCTTGAAATATCACTATCCTGTAACCAACAGATCATTGAAAAGAGTAATCAATGAATACTATACAAGAAATTGTATATTGTAATAGTTTGTTACACAAAATGACTTTCTGCGTTACTCCCGAGGAATCCCACTGAGTGGCAGTATGGAGCACCTTTTACTATAGTTGTTTAGAAGATGGCTTCATTTCATTGTATATGTACTCAACCATATAAAAGCAAGATATATCAAATGTAAGAGCAATTACATTGAAAGGAAGACGTACATTCATAAGATTCGGAAGTTGGTTGTACAAGGAGTGATAACTGACACTGTACTGATATCACTTTGTAAAACCTAGAAATATCACTATCCTGTAACCAACAGATCATTGAAAAGAGTAATCAATGAATACTATACAAGAAATTGTATATTGTAATAGTTTGTTACACAAAATGACTTTCTGCATTACTCCCGAGGAATCCCACTGAGTGGCAGTATGGAGCACCTTTTTACTATAGTTGTATAGAAGGTGGCTTCATTTCATTGTATATGTACCCAACCATATAAAACCATGATATAGCAATTGTAAGAGCAGTTACATTGAATGCAAGAGATACATTCATCAGATTTTGAAGTTGGTTGTACAAGGAGTGATAACTGACAGTGTATTGATATCACTTTGTAAAACCTAGAAATTTCACTGTTGTCTAACCAAGAGATCGCAGAAGAGTAATCAATGAATACTATACAAGAAATACATTGGATTGTAAATTGTAATAGTTTGTTACACAAAATGACTTTCTGCGTTACTCCCGAGGAATCCCACTGAGTGGCAGAATGGAGCACCTTTATCCTCCAGCTGTACAGAAGGTGGCTTCATTTAATTCTATATGTACTCAACCATATAAAATCAAGATATATCAACTGTAAGAGCAATTACATTGAATGCAAGAGATAAATTCATCAGATATTTAAGTTGGTTGTTCAAGGAGTGATAACTGACACTGTACTGATATCACTTTGAAAAACGTAGAAATTTCACTGTGGTCTAACCAAGAGTTCACAGAAGAGTAATCAATGAATACTATACAAGAAATACATTGGATTGTAAACTGTAATAGTTTGTTACACAAAATGACTTTCTGCGTTACTCCCGAGGAATCCCACTGAGTGGCAGTATGGAGCACCTTTTTTTTCTAGCTGTATAGAAGGTGGCTTCATTTCATTGTATATGTACTCAATCATGTAAAAGCATGATATATCAAGTGTAAGAGCAATTACATTGAATGCAAGAGATACATTCATCAGATTTTGAAGTTGGTTGTACAAGGAGTGATAACTGACATCACTTTGTAAAACCTAGAAATATCACTATCCTGTAACCAACAGATCATTGAAAACAGTGATCAATTAATACTATACAAGAAAATGTATATTGTAATAGTTTGTTACACAAATTGACTTTCTGCGTTACTCCCGAGGAATCCCACTGAGTGGCAGTATGGAGCACCTTTTTCCTCTAGCTGTATAGAAGGTGGATTCTTTTAATTGTATATGAACTGAACCATATAAAAGCAAGATATATCAAATGTAAGAGCAATTACGTTGAATGCAAGACATACATTCATCAGATTGTGAAGTTGGTTGTACAAGGAGTGATAACTGACACTGCACTGATATCGCTTTGTAAAACGTAGAAATATCACTATCCTGTAACCAACAGATCATTGAAAAGAGTAATCAATGAATAGTATACAAGAAATTGTATATTGTAATAGTTTGTTACATAAAATGACTTTCTGCGTTACTCCCGAGGAATCCCACTGAGTGGCAGTATGGAGCACCTTTTTACTATAGTTGTTTAGAAGATGGCTTCATTTCATTGTATATGTACTCAACCATATAAAAGCAAGATATATCAAATGTAAGAGCAATTACATTGAAAGGAAGACGTACATTCATAAGATTCGGAAGTTGGTTGTACAAGGAGTGATAACTGACACTGTACTGATATCACTTTGTAAAACCTAGAAATATCACTATCCTGTAACCAACAGATCATTGAAAAGAGTAATCAATGAATACTATACAAGAAATTGTATATTGTAATAGTTTGTTACACAAAATGACTTTCTGCATTACTCCCGAGGAATCCCACTGAGTGGCAGTATGGAGCACCTTTTTACTATAGTTGTATAGAAGGTGGCTTCATTTCATTGTATATGTACTCAACCATATAAAAGCATGATATAGCAACAGTAAGAGCAGTTACATTGAATGCAAGACATACATTCTTCAGGTTTTGAAATTGGTTGTACAAGGAGTGATAACTGACAGTGTATTGATATCACTTTGTAAAACCTAGAAATTTCACTGTTGTCTAACCAAGAGATCGCAGAAGAGTAATCAATGAATACTATACAAGAAATACATTGGACTTTAAATTGTAATAGTTTATTACACAAAATGACTTTCTGTGTTACTCCCGAGGAATCCCACTGAGTGGCAGTATGGAGCACCTTTTTCCTCTAGCTGTATAGAAGGTGGCTTCATTTCATTGTATATGTACTTAACCATATAAAAGCAAGATATATCAAATGTAAGAGCAATTACATTGAACGCAAAACATACATTCATCAGATTTTGAAGTTGGTTGTACAAGGAGTGATAACTTACACTGTACTGATATAACTTTCTAAAACCTTGAAATATCACTATCCTGTAACCAACAGATCATTGAAAAGAGTAATCAATGAATACTATACAAGAAATTGTATATTGTAATAGTTTGTTACACAAAATGACTTTCTGCGTTACTCCCGAGGAATCCCACTGAGTGGCAGTATGGAGCACCTTTTACTATAGTTGTTTAGAAGATGGCTTCATTTCATTGTATATGTACTCAACCATATAAAAGCAAGATATATCAAATGTAAGAGCAATTACATTGAAAGGAAGACGTACATTCATACGATTCGGAAGTTGGTTGTACAAGGAGTGATAACTGACACTGTACTGATATCACTTTGTAAAACCTAGAAATATCACTATCCTGTAACCAACAGATCATTGAAAAGAGTAATCAATGAATACTATACAAGAAATTGTTTATTGTAATAGTTTGTTACACAAAATGACTTTTTGCATTACTCCCGAGGAATCCCACTGAGTGGCAGTATGGAGCATTTTTTTACTATAGTTGTATAGAAAGTGGCTTCATTTCATTGTATATGTACCCAACCATATAAAACCATGATATAGCAATTGTAAGAGCAGTTACATTGAATGTAAGAGATACATTCATCAGATTTTGAAGTTGGTTGTACAAGGAGTGATTACTGACACTGTATTGATATCACGTTGTAAAACCTAGAAATTTCACTGTTGTCTAACCAAGAGATCGCAGAAGAGTAATCAATGAATACTATACAAGAAATACATTGGATTGTAAATTGTAATAGTTTGTTACACAAAATGACTTTCTGCGTTACTCCCGAGGAATCCCACTGAGTGGCAGAATGGAGCACCTTTATCCTCCAGCTGTACAGAAGGTGGCTTCATTTAATTCTATATGTACTCAACCATATAAAATCAAGATATATCAACTGTAAGAGCAATTACATTGAATGCAAGAGATAAATTCATCAGATATTTAAGTTGGTTGTTCAAGGAGTGATAACTGACACTGTACTGATATCACTTTAAAAAACGTAGAAATATCACTATCCTGTAACCAACAGATCACTGAAAAGAGTAATCAATGAATACTATAGAAGAAATTGTATATTGTAATAGTTTGTTACACAAAATGACTTTCTGCGTTACTCCCGAGGAATCCCACTGAGTGGCAGTATGGAGCACCTTTTACTATAGTTGTTTAGAAGATGGCTTCATTTCATTGTATATGTACTCAACCATATAAAAGCAAGATATATCAAATGTAAGAGCAATTACATTGAAAGGAAGACGTACATTCATACGATTCGGAAGTTGGTTGTACAAGGAGTGATAACTGACACTGTACTGATATCACTTTGTAAAACCTAGAAATATCACTATCCTGTAACCAACAGATCATTGAAAAGAGTAATCAATGAATACTATACAAGAAATTGTATATTGTAATAGTTTGTTACACAAAATGACTTTCTGCATTACTCCCGAGGAATCCCACTGAGTGGCAGTATGGAGCACCTTTTTACTATAGTTGTATAGAAGGTGGCTTCATTTCATTGTATATGTACCCAACCATATAAAACCATGATATAGCAATTGTAAGAGCAGTTACATTGAATGCAAGAGATACATTCATCAGATTTTGAAGTTGGTTGTACAAGGAGTGATAACTGACAGTGTATTGATATCACTTTGTAAAACCTAGAAATTTCACTGTTGTCTAACCAAGAGATCGCAGAAGAGTAATCAATGAATACTATACAAGAAATACATTGGATTGTAAATTGTAATAGTTTGTTACACAAAATGACTTTCTGCGTTACTCCCGAGGAATCCCACTGAGTGGCAGAATGGAGCACCTTTATCCTCCAGCTGTACAGAAGGTGGCTTCATTTAATTCTATATGTACTCAACCATATAAAATCAAGATATATCAACTAAGAGCAATTACATTGAATGCAAGAGATAAATTCATCAGATATTTAAGTTGGTTGTTCAAGGAGTGATAACTGACACTGTACTGATATCACTTTGAAAAACGTAGAAATTTCACTGTGGTCTAACCAAGAGTTCACAGAAGAGTAATCAATGAATACTATACAAGAAATACATTGGATTGTAAACTGTAATAGTTTGTTACACAAAATGACTTTCTGCGTTACTCCCGAGGAATCCCACTGAGTGGCAGTATGGAGCACCTTTTTTTTCTAGCTGTATAGAAGGTGGCTTCATTTCATTGTATATGTACTCAATCATGTAAAAGCATGATATATCAAGTGTAAGAGCAATTACATTGAATGCAAGAGATACATTCATCAGATTTTGAAGTTGGTTGTACAAGGAGTGATAACTGACATCACTTTGTAAAACCTAGAAATATCACTATCCTGTAACCAACAGATCATTGAAAACAGTGATCAATTAATACTATACAAGAAAATGTATATTGTAATAGTTTGTTACACAAATTGACTTTCTGCGTTACTCCCGAGGAATCCCACTGAGTGGCAGTATGGAGCACCTTTTTCCTCTAACAGTATAGAAGGTGGATTCTTTTAATTGTATATGAACTGAACCATATAAAAGCAAGATATATCAAATGTAAGAGCAATTACATTGAATGCAAGACATACATTCATCAGATTGTGAAGTTGGTTGTACAAGGAGTGATAACTGACACTGCACTGATATCGCTTTGTAAAATGTAGAAATATCACTATCCTGTAACCAACAGATCATTGAAAAGAGTAATCAATGAATAGTATACAAGAAATTGTATATTGTAATAGTTTGTTACATAAAATGACTTTCTGCGTTACTCCCGAGGAATCCCACTGAGTGGCAGTATGGAGCACCTTTTTACTATAGTTGTTTAGAAGATGGCTTCATTTCATTGTATATGTACTCAACCATATAAAAGCAAGATATATCAAATGTAAGAGCAATTACATTGAAAGGAAGACGTACATTCATAAGATTCGGAAGTTGGTTGTACAAGGAGTGATAACTGACACTGTACTGATATCACTTTGTAAAACCTAGAAATATCACTATCCTGTAACCAACAGATCATTGAAAAGAGTAATCAATGAATACTATACAAGAAATTGTATATTGTAATAGTTTGTTACACAAAATGACTTTCTGCATTACTCCCGAGGAATCCCACTGAGTGGCAGTATGGAGCACCTTTTTACTATAGTTGTATAGAAGGTGGCTTCATTTCATTGTATATGTACTCAACCATATAAAAGCATGATATAGCAACAGTAAGAGCAGTTACATTGAATGCAAGACATACATTCATCAGATTTTGAAGTTGGTTTTACAAGGAGTGATAACTGACACTGTATTGATATCACTTTGTAAAACGTAGAAATTTCAGTTTTGTCTAACGAAGAGATCACAGAAGAGTATTCAATGAATACTATACAAGAAATACATTGGATTGTAAATTGTAATAGTTTGATACACAAAATGATTTTCTGTGTTACTCCCGAGGAATCCCACTGCGTGGCAGTATGGAGCACCTTTTTCTTCTAGCTGCATAGAAGGTGGCTTCATTACATTGTATATGTACTCAATCATGTAAAAGCATGATATATCAAGTGTAAGAGCAATTACATTGAATGCAAGAGATACATTCATCAGATTTTGAAGTTGGTTGTACAAGGAGTGATAACTGACATCACTTTGTAAAACCTAGAAATATCACTATCCTGTAACCAACAGATCATTGAAAACAGTGATCAATTAATACTATACAAGAAAATGTATATTGTAATAGTTTGTTACACAAATTGACTTTCTGCGTTACTCCCGAGGAATCCCACTGAGTGGCAGTATGGAGCACCTTTTTCCTCTAGCTGTATAGAAGGTGGATTCTTTTAATTGTATATGAACTGAACCATATAAAAGCAAGATATATCAAATGTAAGAGCAATTACATTGAATGCAAGACATACATTCATCAGATTGTGAAGTTGGTTGTACAAGGAGTGATAACTGACACTGCACTGATATCGCTTTGTAAAACGTAGAAATATCACTATCCTGTAACCAACAGATCATTGAAAAGAGTAATCAATGAATAGTATACAAGAAATTGTATATTGTAATAGTTTGTTACATAAAATGACTTTCTGCGTTACTCCCGAGGAATCCCACTGAGTGGCAGTATGGAGCACCTTTTTACTATAGTTGTTTAGAAGATGGCTTCATTTCATTGTATATGTACTCAACCATATAAAAGCAAGATATATCAAATGTAAGAGCAATTACATTGAAAGGAAGACGTACATTCATAAGATTCGGAAGTTGGTTGTACAAGGAGTGATAACTGACACTGTACTGATATCACTTTGTAAAACCTAGAAATATCACTATCCTGTAACCAACAGATCACTGAAAAGAGTAATCAATGAATACTATACAAGAAATTGTATATTGTAATAGTTTGTTACACAAAATGACTTTCTGCATTACTCCCGAGGAATCCCACTGAGTGGCAGTATGGAGCACCTTTTTACTATAGTTGTATAGAAGGTGGCTTCATTTCATTGTATATGTACTCAACCATATAAAAGCATGATATAGCAACAGTAAGAGCAGTTACATTGAATGCAAGACATACATTCATCAGATTTTGAAGTTGGTTTTACAAGGAGTGATAACTGACACTGTATTGATATCACTTTGTAAAACGTAGAAATTTCAGTTTTGTCTAACGAAGAGATCACAGAAGAGTATTCAATGAATACTATACAAGAAATACATTGGATTGTAAATTGTAATAGTTTGATACACAAAATGATTTTCTGTGTTACTCCCGAGGAATCCCACTGCGTGGCAGTATGGAGCACCTTTTTCTTCTAGCTGCATAGAAGGTGGCTTCATTACATTGTATATGTACTCAATCATGTAAAAGCATGATATATCAAGTGTAAGAGCAATTACATTGAATGCAAGAGATACATTCATCAGATTTTGAAGTTGGTTGTACAAGGAGTGATAACTGACATCACTTTGTAAAACCTAGAAATATCACTATCCTGTAACCAACAGATCATTGAAAACAGTGATCAATTAATACTATACAAGAAAATGTATATTGTAATAGTTTGTTACACAAATTGACTTTCTGCGTTACTCCCGAGGAATCCCACTGAGTGGCAGTATGGAGCACCTTTTTCCTCTAGCTGTATAGAAGGTGGATTCTTTTAATTGTATATGAACTGAACCATATAAAAGCAAGATATATCAAATGTAAGAGCAATTACATTGAATGCAAGACATACATTCATCAGATTGTGAAGTTGGTTGTACAAGGAGTGATAACTGACACTGCACTGATATCGCTTTGTAAAACGTAGAAATATCACTATCCTGTAACCAACAGATCATTGAAAAGAGTAATCAATGAATAGTATACAAGAAATTGTATATTGTAATAGTTTGTTACATAAAATGACTTTCTGCGTTACTCCCGAGGAATCCCACTGAGTGGCAGTATGGAGCACCTTTTTACTATAGTTGTTTTGAAGATGGCTTCATTTCATTGTATATGTACTCAACCATATAAAAGCAAGATATATCAAATGTAAGAGCAATTACATTGAAAGGAAGACGTACATTCATAAGATTCGGAAGTTGGTTGTACAAGGAGTGATACTGACACTGTACTGATATCACTTTGTAAAACCTAGAAATATCACTATCCTGTAACCAACAGATCATTGAAAAGAGTGATCAATTAATACTATACAAGAAAATGTATATTGTAATAGTTTGTTACACAAATTGACTTTCTGTGTTCCTCCCGAGGAATCCCACTGAGTGGCAATATGGAGCACCTTTTTCCTCTAGCTGTATAGAAGGTGGCTTCTTTTAATTGTATATGTACTGAACCATATAAAAGCAAGATATATCAAATGTAAGAGCAATTACATTGAATGCAAGACATACATTCATCAGATTGTGAAGTTCGTTGTACAAGGAGTGATAACTGACACTGCACTGATATCGCTTTCTAAAACCTAGAGATATCACTATCCTGTAACCAACAGATATTTGAAAAGAGTAAACAATGAATACTATACAAGAAATTGTATATTGTAATAGTTTCTTACACAAAATGACTTTCTCCGTTACTCCCGAGGAATCCCACTGAGTGGCAGTATGGAGCACCTTTTTACTTTAGTTGTACAGATGGTGGCTTCATTTCATTGTATTTTTACTCAACCATATAAAAGGATGATATATCAACTGTAAGAGCAATTACATTGAATACAAAAGATACATTCTCAGATTTTTAAGTTGGTTGTACACGGAGTGATAACTGACACTGTACTGATATCACTTTGTAAAACCTAGAAATTTCACCTTTGTCTAACCAAGAGGTCGCTGAAGAGTAATCAATGAATACTATACACGAAATACATTGGATTGTAAATTGTAATGGTTTGTTACACAAAATGACTTTCTGCGTTACTCCCGAAGAATACCACTGAGTGGCAGTATGGAGCACCTTTTTCCTCTAGCTGTATAGAAGGTGGTTTCTTTTTATTATATATGTACTCAAACAAGTAACAGCATGTTATATCAACTGAAGGAACATTTACATTGAATGCAAGAGATGCATTCATCAGATTTTGAAATTGGTTGTACAAGGAGTGATAACTGACAGTGTATTGATATCACATTGTAAAACCTAGAAATTTCACTTTTGTCTAACCAAGAGATCGCAGAAGAGTAATAAATGAATACTATAAATGAAATACATTGGATTGTAAATTGTAATGGTTTGTTACAGAAAATGACTTTCTGCGTGAGTCCCGAGGAATCCCACTGAGTGGCAGTATGGAGCACCTTTTTCCTCCAGCTGTATAGAAGGTGGCTTCATTTCATTGTATATGTACTCAACCATATAAAACCATGATATAGCAACGGTAAGAGCAGTTACATTGAATGCAAGAGATACATTCATCAGATTTTGAAGTTGGTTGTACAAGGAGTGATAACTGACAGTGTATTGATATCACTTTGTAAAACCTAGAAATTTCACTGTTGCCAAGCAAGAGATCGCAGAAGAGTAATCAATGAATACTATAGAAGAAAAAAATTGGATTGTACATTGTAATTGATTATTACACAAAATGATTTTCTGCGTTACTCCCGAGGAATCCCACTGAGTGGCAGTATTGAGCACCTTTTTCCTCTACCTGTATAGAAGGTGGCTTCATTTATATTTTATTACACAAAATGACTTTCTGCGTTACTCCCGAGGAATCCCACTGAGTGGCAGTATGAAACACCTTTTTTCTCTAGCTCTATAAAAGGTGGCTTCATTTCATTGTATATGTACTAAATCATGTATCAGCATGTTATATCAACTGTAAGAGCAATTACATTGAATGCAAGACATGCATTCATCAGATTTTGAAGTTGGTTGTACAAGGAGTGATAACTGACACTGTACTGATATCACTTTGTAAAACCTAGAAATATCACTATCCTGTAACCAGTAGATCATTGAAAAGAGTAATCAATTAATACTATAAAGTAATTTGTATATTGTAATAGTTTGTTACACAAAATGACTTTCTGCGTTACTCCCGAGGAATCCCACTGAGTGGCAGTATGGAGCACCTTTTTACTATAGTTGTATAGAAGGTGGCTTCGTTTCATTGTATATGTACTCAACGATATAAAAGCATGATATAGCAACTGAAAGAGCAGTTACATTAAATGCAAGACATAAATTCATCAGATTTTGAGGTTGGTTCTACAAGGAGTGATAACTGACACCGTATTGATATCACTTAGTAAAACGTAGAAATTTCACTGTTGTCTAACCAACAGATCACAGAAGAGTAATCAATGAATACTATACAAGAAATACATTGGATTGTACATTGTAATAGTTTGTTACTGATATCACTTTGTAAAACCTAGAAATATCACTATCCTGTAACCAACAGATCATTGAAAAGAGTAATGAATGAATACTATACAAGAAATTATATATTGTAAAAATTTGTTACACAAAATGACGTTCTACGTTACTCCCGAGGAATCCCACTGAGTGGCAGTATGGAGCACCTTTTTCCTATAGTTGTATAGAACCTGGGTTCATTTCATTGTATATGTACTCAACCATATAAGAGCGTGATATAGCAACTATAAGAGCAGTTACATTGAATTCAAGACATACATTCATCAGATTTTGAAATTGGTTGTACAAGGAGTGATAACTGACAGTTTATTGATATCACTTTCTTAAACCTAGAAATTTCACTGTTGTCTAACCAAGAGATCGCAGAAGACTAATCAATGAATACTATACAAGAAATACATTGGAATTTAAATTGTAATAGTTTATTACACAAAAAAATTTTCTGTGTTACTCCCGAGGAATCCCAATGAGTGGCAGTATGGAGCACCTTTTCCTACTAGCTGTATAGAAGGTGGCTTCATTTCATTGTATATGTACTCAATCATGTAAAAGCATGATATATCAACTGTAAGAGCAATTACATTGAATGCAAGAGATACATTCATCAGATTTTGAAGTTGGTTGTACAATGAGTGATAACTGACACTGTACTGATATCACTTTGTAAAACCTAGAAATATCACTATCCTGTAACCAATAGATCATTGAAAAGAGTAATCAATGAATACTATACAAGAAATTGTATATTGTAATATTTGTTGACACAAAATGACTTTCTGCGTTACTCCCGAGGAATCCCACTGAGTGGCAGTATGGAGCACCTTTTTACTATAGTTGTATAGAAGGTGGCTTCATTTCATTGTATATGTACTCAATAATGTAAAAGCATGGTATATTACCTGTAAGAGCAATTAAATTGAATGCCAGAGATACATTCATCAGATTTTGAAGTTGGTTGTACAAGGAGTGATAACTGACACTGTATTGATATCACTTTGTAAAACGTAGAAATTTCAGTTTTGTCTAACCAAGAGATCGCAGAAGAGTAATCAATGAATAGTATACAAGAAATACATTGGAATGTAAATTGTAATACTTTGTTACACAAAATGACTTTCTGCATTACTCCCGTGAAATCCCACTGAGTGGCAGTATGGAGCACCTTTTTCCTATAGTTGTATAGAAGGTGGCTTCATTTCATTGTATATGTAATCAACCATATAAAAGCATGATATAGCAACGGTAAGAGCAGTTACATTGAATGCAAGACATACATTCATCAGATTTTAGTTGTACAAGGAGGGATAACTGACACTGTATTGATATCACTTTGTAAAACCCAGAAATTTCACTGTTGTCTAACCAAGAGATCGCAGAAGAGTAATCAATGAATACTATACAAGAAATACATTGGAGTTAAAATTGTAATAGTTTGTTACACAAAATGACTTTCTGCGTTACTCCCGAGGAATCCCACTGAGTGGCAGTATGAAACACCTTTTTCCTCTAGCTGTATAAAAGGTGGCTTCATTTCATTGTATATGTACTAAATCATGTATCAGCATGTTATATCAACTGTAAGAGCAATTACATTGAATGCAAGACATGCATTCATCAGATTTTGAAGTTGGTTATACAAGGAGTGATAACTGACACTGTACTGATATCACTTTGTAATACCTAGAAATATCACTATCCTGTAACCAATAGATCATTGAAAAGAGTAATCAATTAATACTATAAAAGAATTTGTATATTGTAATAGTTTGTTACACAAAATGACTTTCTGCGTTACTCCCGAGGAATCCCACTGAGTGGCAGTATGGAGAACCTTTTTACTATAGTTGTATAGAAGGTGGCTTCATTTCATTGTATATGTACTCAACGATATAAAAGCATGATATAGCAACTGAAAGAGCAGTTACATTAAATGCAAGACATAAATTCATCAGATTTTGAGGTTGGTTCTACAAGGAGTGATAACTGACACCGTATTGATATCACTTTGTAAAATGTAGAAATTTCACTGTTGTCTAACCAACAGATCACAGAAGAGTAATCAATGAATACTATACAAGAAATACATTGGATTGTACATTGTAATAGTTTTTTACTGATATCACTTTGTAAAACCTAGAAATATCACTATCCTGTAACCAACAGATCATTGAAAAGAGTAATGAATGAATACTATACAAGAAATTATATAATGTAATAATTTGTTACACAAAATGACGTTCTACGTTACTCCCGAGGAATCCCACTGAGTGGCAGTATGGAGCACCTTTTTCCTATAGTTGTATAGAACCTGGGTTTATTTCATTGTATATGTACTCAACCATATAAAAGCAAGATATATCAAATGTAAGAGCAATTACATTGAATGCAAGACATACATTCATCAGATTGTGAAGTTCGTTGTACAAGGAGTGATAACTGACACTGCACTGATATCGCTTTGTAAAACCTAGAGATATCACTATCCTGTAACCAACAGATATTTGAAAAGAGTAAACAATGAATACTATACAAGAAATTGTATATTCTAATAGTTTCTTACACAAAATGACTTTCTGCGTTACTCCCGAGGAATCCCACTGAGTGGCAGTATGGAGCACCTTTTTACTTTAGTTGTACAGATGGTAGCTTCATTTCATTGTATTTTTACTCAACCATATAAAAGGATGATATATCAACTGTAAGAGCAATTACATTGAATACAAAAGATACATTCTCAGATTTTTAAGTTGGTTGTACACGGAGTGATAACTGACACTGTACTGATATCACTTTGTAAAACCTAGAAATTTCACCTTTGTCTAACCAAGAGGTCGCTGAAGAGTAATCAATGAATACTATACACGAAATACATTGGATAGTAAATTGTATTGGTTTGTTACACAAAATGACTTTCTGCGTTACTCCCGAGGAATACCACTGAGTGGCAGTATTGAGCACCTTTTTCCTCTAGCTGTATAGAAGGTGGTTTCTTTTCATTGTATATGTACTCAAACATGTAACAGCATGTTATATCAACTGTAGGAGCATTTACATTGAATGCAAAAGATCCATTCATCAGATTTTGAAGTTGGTTGTACAAGGAGTGATAACTGACAGTGTATTGATATCACTTTGTAAAACTTAGAAATTTAACTTTTGTCTAACCAAGAGATCGCAGAAGAGTAATAAATGAATACTATAAACGAAATACATTGGATTGTAAATTGTAATGGTTTGTTACACAAAATGACTTTCTGCGTGACTCCCGAGGAATCCCACTGAGTGGCAGTATGGAGCACCTTTTTCCTCCAGCTGTATAGAAGGTGGCTTCATTTCATTGTATATGTACTCAACCATATAAAAGTATGATATAGCAACGGTAAGAGCAGTTACATTGAATGCAAGAGATACATTCATCAGATTTTGAGGTTGGTTGTACAAGGAGTGATAACTGACACTGTATGGATATCACTTTGTAAAACCTAGAAATTTCACTTTTGTCTAACCAAGAGATCGCAGAATAGTAATCAATGAATACTATACATGAAATACATTGGACTTTAAATTGTAATGGTTTGTTACACAAAATGACTTTCTGCGTTACTCCCGAGGAATCCCACTGAGTGGCAGTATGAAACACCTTTTTCCTCTAGCTGTATAAAAGGTGGCTTCATTTCATTGTATATGTACTAAATCATGTATCAGCATGTTATATCAACTGTAAGAGCAATTACATTGAATGCAAGACATGCATTCATCAGATTTTGAAGTTGGTTGTACAAGGAGTGATAACTGACACTGTACTGATATCACTTTGTAAAACCTAGAAATATCACTATCCTGTAACCAGTAGATCATTGAAAAGAGTAATCAATTAATACTATAAAATAATTTGTATATTGTAATAGTTTGTTACACAAAATGACTTTCTGCGTTACTCCCGAGGAATCCCACTGAATGGCAGTATGGAGCACCTTTTTACTATAGTTGTATAGAAGGTGGCTTCATTTCATTGTATATGTACTCAACGATATAAAAGCATGATATAGCAACTGAAAGAGCAGTTACATTAAATGCAAGACATAAATTCATCAGATTTTGAGGTTGGTTCTACAAGGAGTGATAACTGACACCGTATTGATATCACTTAGTAAAACGTAGAAATTTCACTGTTGTCTAACCAACAGATCACAGAAGAGTAATCAATGAATACTATACAAGAAATACATTGGATTGTACATTGTAATAGTTTGTTACTGATATCACTTTGTAAAACCTAGAAATATCACTGTCCTGTAACCAACAGATCATTGAAAAGAGTAATGAATGAATAGTATACAAGAAATTGTATATTGTAATATTTTTTTTACACAAAATGACTGTCTGCGTTACTCCCGAGGAATCCCACTGAGTGGCAGTATGGAGCACCTTTTTACTATAGATGTATAGAACCTGGGTTCATTTCATTGTATATGTACTCAACCATATAAAAGCGTGATATAGCAACTGTAACAGCAGTTACATTGAATTCAAGACATACATTCATCAGATTTTGAAATTGGTTGTACAAGGAGTGATAACTGACAGTTTATTGATATCACTTTCTTAAACCTAGAAATTTCACTGTTGTCTAACCAAGAGATCGCAGAAGACTAATCAATGAATACTATACAAGAAATACATTGGAATTTAAATTGTAATAGTTTATTACACAAAATTATTTTCTGTGTTACTCCCGAGGAATCCCACTGAGTGGCAGTATGGAGCACCTTTTCCTACTAGCTGTATAGAAGGTGGCTTCATTTCATTGTATATGTACTCAATCATGTAAAAGCATGATATATCAACTGTAAGAGCAATTACATTGAATGCAAGAGATACATTCATCAGATTTTGAAGTTGGTTGTACAATGTGTGATAACTGACACTGTACTGATATCACTTTGTAAAACCTAGAAATATCACTATCCTGTAACCAATAGATCATTGAAAAGAGTAATCAATGAATACTATACAAGAAATTGTATATTGTAATATTTGTTGACACAAAATGACTTTCTGCGTTACTCCCGAGGAATCCCACTGAGTGGCAGTATGGAGCACCTTTTTACTATAGTTGTATAGAAGGTGGCTTCATTTCATTGTATATGTACTCAATAATGTAAAAGCATGGTATATTAACTGTAACAGCAATTAAATTGAATGCCAGAGATACATTCATCAGATTTTGAAGTTGGTTGTACAAGGAGTGATAACTGACACTGTATTGATATCACTTTGTAAAACGTAGAAATTTCAGTTTTGTCTAACCAAGAGATCGCAGAAGAGTAATCAATGAATAGTATACAAGAAATACATTGGAATGTAAATTGTAATACTTTGTTACACAAAATGACTTTCTGCATTACTCCCGTGAAATCCCACTGAGTGGCAGTATGGAGCACCTTTTTCCTATAGTTGTATAGAAGGTGGCTTCATTTCATTGTATATGTACTCAACCATATAAAAGCATGATATAGCAACGGTAAGAGCAGTTACATTGAATGCAAGACATACATTCATCAGATTTTAGTTGTACAAGGAGGGATAACTGACACTGTATTGATATCACTTTGTAAAACCTAGAAATTTCACTGTTGTCTAACCAAGAGATCGAAGAAGAGTAATCAATGAATACTATACAAGAAATACATTGGATTGTAAATTGTAATACTTTGTTACACAAAATGACTTTCTGCGTTACTCCCGAGGAATCCCACTGAGAGGCAGTATGGAGCACCTTTTTGCTATAGTTGTATAGAAGGTGGCTTCATTTCATTATATATGTACTCAACCATATAAAAGCATGATATAGCAACTGTAAGAGTAGTTACATTGAATGCCAGAGAAACATTCATCAGATTTTGAAGTTGTTTCTACAAGGAGTGATAACTGACACTGTACTGATATCACTTTGTAAAACCTAGAAATATCACTATCCTGTAACCAACAGATCATTGAAAAGAGTAATCAATGAATACTATACAAGAAATTGTTTATTGTAATAGTTTGTTACACAAAATGACTTTTTGCATTACTCCCGAGGAATCCCACGGAGTGGCAGTATGGAGCATTTTTTTACTATAGTTGTATAGAAAGTGGCTTCATTTCATTGTATATGTACCCAACCATATAAAACCATGATATAGCAACTGTAAGAGCAGTTACATTGAATGCAAGAGATACATTCATCAGATTTTGAAGTTGGTTGTACAAGGAGTGATTACTGACACTGTATTGATATCACGTTGTAAAACCTAGAAATTTCACTGTTGTCTAACCAAGAGATCGCAGAAGAGTAATCAATGAATACTATACCAGAAATACATTGGATTGTAAATTGTAATAGTTTGTTACACAAAATGACTTTCTGCGTTACTCCCGAGGAATCCCACTGAGTGGCAGAATGGAGCACCTTTATCCTCCAGCTGTACAGAAGGTGGCTTCATTTAATTCTATATGTACTCAACCATATAAAATCAAGATATATCAACTGTAAGAGCAATTACATTGAATGCAAGAGATAAATTCATCAGATATTTAAGTTGGTTGTTCAAGGAGTGATAACTGACACTGTACTGATATCACTTTAAAAAACGTAGAAATTTCACTGTGGTCTAACCAAGAGTTCACAGAAGAGTAATCAATGAATACTATACAAGAAATACATTGGATTGTAAACTGTAATAGTTTGTTACACAAAATGACTTTCTGCGTTACTCCCGAGGAATCCCACTGAGTGGCAGTATGGAGCACCTTTTTTTTCTAGCTGTATAGAAGGTGGCTTCATTTCATTGTATATGTACTCAATCATGTAAAAGCATGATATATCAAGTGTAAGAGCAATTACATTGAATGCAAGAGATACATTCATCAGATTTTGCAGTTGGTTGTACAAGGAGTGATAACTGACATCACTTTGTAAAACCTAGAAATATCACTATCCTGTAACCAACAGATCATTGAAAACAGTGATCAATTAATACTATACAAGAAAATGTATATTGTAATAGTTTGTTACACAAATTGACTTTCTGCGTTACTCCCGAGGAATCCCACTGAGTGGCAGTATGGAGCACCTTTTTCCTCTAGCTGTATAGAAGGTGGATTCTTTTAATTGTATATGAACTGAACCATATAAAAGCAAGATATATCAAATGTAAGAGCAATTACGTTGAATGCAAGACATACATTCATCAGATTGTGAAGTTGGTTGTACAAGGAGTGATAACTGACACTGCACTGATATCGCTTTGTAAAACGTAGAAATATCACTATCCTGTAACCAACAGATCATTGAAAAGAGTAATCAATGAATAGTATACAAGAAATTGTATATTGTAATAGTTTGTTACATAAAATGACTTTCTGCGTTACTCCCGAGGAATCCCACTGAGTGGCAGTATGGAGCACCTTTTTACTATAGTTGTTTAGAAGATGGCTTCATTTCATTGTATATGTACTCAACCATATAAAAGCAAGATATATCAAATGTAAGAGCAATTACATTGAAAGGAAGACGTACATTCATAAGATTCGGAAGTTGGTTGTACAAGGAGTGATAACTGACACTGTACTGATATCACTTTGTAAAACCTAGAAATATCACTATCCTGTAACCAACAGATCATTGAAAAGAGTAATCAATGAATACTATACAAGAAATTGTATATTGTAATAGTTTGTTACACAAAATGACTTTCTGCATTACTCCCGAGGAATCCCACTGAGTGGCAGTATGGAGCACCTTTTTACTATAGTTGTATAGAAGGTGGCTTCATTTCATTGTATATGTACTCAACCATATAAAAGCATGATATAGCAACAGTAAGAGCAGTTACATTGAATGCAAGACATACATTCTTCAGGTTTTGAAATTGGTTGTACAAGGAGTGATAACTGACAGTGTATTGATATCACTTTGTAAAACCTAGAAATTTCACTGTTGTCTAACCAAGAGATCGCAGAAGAGTAATCAATGAATACTATACAAGAAATACATTGGACTTTAAATTGTAATAGTTTATTACACAAAATGACTTTCTGTGTTACTCCCGAGGAATCCCACTGAGTGGCAGTATGGAGCACCTTTTTCCTCTAGCTGTATAGAAGGTGGCTTCATTTCATTGTATATGTACTTAACCATATAAAAGCAAGATATATCAAATGTAAGAGCAATTACATTGAACGCAAAACATACATTCATCAGATTTTGAAGTTGGTTGTACAAGGAGTGATAACTTACACTGTACTGATATAACTTTCTAAAACCTTGAAATATCACTATCCTGTAACCAACAGATCATTGAAAAGAGTAATCAATGAATACTATACAAGAAATTGTATATTGTAATAGTTTGTTACACAAAATGACTTTCTGCGTTACTCCCGAGGAATCCCACTGAGTGGCAGTATGGAGCACCTTTTACTATAGTTGTTTAGAAGATGGCTTCATTTCATTGTATATGTACTCAACCATATAAAAGCAAGATATATCAAATGTAAGAGCAATTACATTGAAAGGAAGACGTACATTCATAAGATTCGGAAGTTGGTTGTACAAGGAGTGATAACTGACACTGTACTGATATCACTTTGTAAAACCTAGAAATATCACTATCCTGTAACCAACAGATCATTGAAAAGAGTAATCAATGAATACTATACAAGAAATTGTATATTGTAATAGTTTGTTACACAAAATGACTTTCTGCATTACTCCCGAGGAATCCCACTGAGTGGCAGTATGGAGCACCTTTTTACTATAGTTGTATAGAAGGTGGCTTCATTTCATTGTATATGTACCCAACCATATAAAACCATGATATAGCAATTGTAAGAGCAGTTACATTGAATGCAAGAGATACATTCATCAGATTTTGAAGTTGGTTGTACAAGGAGTGATAACTGACAGTGTATTGATATCACTTTGTAAAACCTAGAAATTTCACTGTTGTCTAACCAAGAGATCGCAGAAGAGTAATCAATGAATACTATACAAGAAATACATTGGATTGTAAATTGTAATAGTTTGTTACACAAAATGACTTTCTGCGTTACTCCCGAGGAATCCCACTGAGTGGCAGAATGGAGCACCTTTATCCTCCAGCTGTACAGAAGGTGGCTTCATTTAATTCTATATGTACTCAACCATATAAAATCAAGATATATCAACTGTAAGAGCAATTACATTGAATGCAAGAGATAAATTCATCAGATATTTAAGTTGGTTGTTCAAGGAGTGATAACTGACACTGTACTGATATCACTTTGAAAAACGTAGAAATTTCACTGTGGTCTAACCAAGAGTTCACAGAAGAGTAATCAATGAATACTATACAAGAAATACATTGGATTGTAAACTGTAATAGTTTGTTACACAAAATGACTTTCTGCGTTACTCCCGAGGAATCCCACTGAGTGGCAGTATGGAGCACCTTTTTTTTCTAGCTGTATAGAAGGTGGCTTCATTTCATTGTATATGTACTCAATCATGTAAAAGCATGATATATCAAGTGTAAGAGCAATTACATTGAATGCAAGAGATACATTCATCAGATTTTGCAGTTGGTTGTACAAGGAGTGATAACTGACATCACTTTGTAAAACCTAGAAATATCACTATCCTGTAACCAACAGATCATTGAAAACAGTGATCAATTAATACTATACAAGAAAATGTATATTGTAATAGTTTGTTACACAAATTGACTTTCTGCGTTACTCCCGAGGAATCCCACTGAGTGGCAGTATGGAGCACCTTTTTCCTCTAGCAGTATAGAAGGTGGATTCTTTTAATTGTATATGAACTGAACCATATAAAAGCAAGATATATCAAATGTAAGAGCAATTACATTGAATGCAAGACATACATTCATCAGATTGTGAAGTTGGTTGTACAAGGAGTGATAACTGACACTGCACTGATATCGCTTTGTAAAACGTAGAAATATCACTATCCTGTAACCAACAGATCATTGAAAAGAGTAATCAATGAATAGTATACAAGAAATTGTATATTGTAATAGTTTGTTACATAAAATGACTTTCTGCGTTACTCCCGAGGAATCCCACTGAGTGGCAGTATGGAGCACCTTTTTACTATAGTTGTTTAGAAGATGGCTTCATTTCATTGTATATGTACTCAACCATATAAAAGCAAGATATATCAAATGTAAGAGCAATTACATTGAAAGGAAGACGTACATTCATAAGATTCGGAAGTTGGTTGTACAAGGAGTGATAACTGACACTGTACTGATATCACTTTGTAAAACCTAGAAATATCACTATCCTGTAACCAACAGATCATTGAAAAGAGTAATCAATGAATACTATACAAGAAATTGTATATTGTAATAGTTTGTTACACAAAATGACTTTCTGCATTACTCCCGAGGAATCCCACTGAGTGGCAGTATGGAGCACCTTTTTACTATAGTTGTATAGAAGGTGGCTTCATTTCATTGTATATGTACTCAACCATATAAAAGCATGATATAGCAACAGTAAGAGCAGTTACATTGAATGCAAGACATACATTCATCAGATTTTGAAGTTGGTTTTACAAGGAGTGATAACTGACACTGTATTGATATCACTTTGTAAAACGTAGAAATTTCAGTTTTGTCTAACGAAGAGATCACAGAAGAGTATTCAATGAATACTATACAAGAAATACATTGGATTGTAAATTGTAATAGTTTGATACACAAAATGATTTTCTGTGTTACTCCCGAGGAATCCCACTGCGTGGCAGTATGGAGCACCTTTTTCTTCTAGCTGCATAGAAGGTGGCTTCATTACATTGTATATGTACTCAATCATGTAAAAGCATGATATATCAAGTGTAAGAGCAATTACATTGAATGCAAGAGATACATTCATCAGATTTTGAAGTTGGTTGTACAAGGAGTGATAACTGACATCACTTTGTAAAACCTAGAAATATCACTATCCTGTAACCAACAGATCATTGAAAACAGTGATCAATTAATACTATACAAGAAAATGTATATTGTAATAGTTTGTTACACAAATTGACTTTCTGCGTTACTCCCGAGGAATCCCACTGAGTGGCAGTATGGAGCACCTTTTTCCTCTAGCTGTATAGAAGGTGGATTCTTTTAATTGTATATGAACTGAACCATATAAAAGCAAGATATATCAAATGTAAGAGCAATTACATTGAATGCAAGACATACATTCATCAGATTGTGAAGTTGGTTGTACAAGGAGTGATAACTGACACTGCACTGATATCGCTTTGTAAAACGTAGAAATATCACTATCCTGTAACCAACAGATCATTGAAAAGAGTAATCAATGAATAGTATACAAGAAATTGTATATTGTAATAGTTTGTTACATAAAATGACTTTCTGCGTTACTCCCGAGGAATCCCACTGAGTGGCAGTATGGAGCACCTTTTTACTATAGTTGTTTTGAAGATGGCTTCATTTCATTGTATATGTACTCAACCATATAAAAGCAAGATATATCAAATGTAAGAGCAATTACATTGAAAGGAAGACGTACATTCATAAGATTCGGAAGTTGGTTGTACAAGGAGTGATACTGACACTGTACTGATATCACTTTGTAAAACCTAGAAATATCACTATCCTGTAACCAACAGATCATTGAAAAGAGTGATCAATTAATACTATACAAGAAAATGTATATTGTAATAGTTTGTTACACAAATTGACTTTCTGTGTTCCTCCCGAGGAATCCCACTGAGTGGCAATATGGAGCACCTTTTTCCTCTAGCTGTATAGAAGGTGGCTTCTTTTAATTGTATATGTACTGAACCATATAAAAGCAAGATATATCAAATGTAAGAGCAATTACATTGAATGCAAGACATACATTCATCAGATTGTGAAGTTCGTTGTACAAGGAGTGATAACTGACACTGCACTGATATCGCTTTCTAAAACCTAGAGATATCACTATCCTGTAACCAACAGATATTTGAAAAGAGTAAACAATGAATACTATACAAGAAATTGTATATTGTAATAGTTTCTTACACAAAATGACTTTCTCCGTTACTCCCGAGGAATCCCACTGAGTGGCAGTATGGAGCACCTTTTTACTTTAGTTGTACAGATGGTGGCTTCATTTCATTGTATTTTTACTCAACCATATAAAAGGATGATATATCAACTGTAAGAGCAATTACATTGAATACAAAAGATACATTCTCAGATTTTTAAGTCGGTTGTACACGGAGTGATAACTGACACTGTACTGATATCACTTTGTAAAACCTAGAAATTTCACCTTTGTCTAACCAAGAGGTCGCTGAAGAGTAATCAATGAATACTATACACGAAATACATTGGATTGTAAATTGTAATGGTTTGTTACACAAAATGACTTTCTGCGTTACTCCCGAAGAATACCACTGAGTGGCAGTATGGAGCACCTTTTTCCTCTAGCTGTATAGAAGGTGGTTTCTTTTTATTATATATGTACTCAAACAAGTAACAGCATGTTATATCAACTGTAGGAACATTTACATTGAATGCAAGAGATGCATTCATCAGATTTTGAAATTGGTTGTACAAGGAGTGATAACTGACAGTGTATTGATATCACATTGTAAAACCTAGAAATTTCACTTTTGTCTAACCAAGAGATCGCAGAAGAGTAATAAATGAATACTATAAATGAAATACATTGGATTGTAAATTGTAATGGTTTGTTACAGAAAATGACTTTCTGCGTGAGTCCCGAGGAATCCCACTGAGTGGCAGTATGGAGCACCTTTTTCCTCCAGCTGTATAGAAGGTGGCTTCATTTCATTGTATATGTACTCAACCATATAAAACCATGATATAGCAACGGTAAGAGCAGTTACATTGAATGCAAGAGATACATTCATCAGATTTTGAAGTTGGTTGTACAAGGAGTGATAACTGACAGTGTATTGATATCACTTTGTAAAACCTAGAAATTTCACTGTTGCCAAGCAAGAGATCGCAGAAGAGTAATCAATGAATACTATAGAAGAAAAAAATTGGATTGTACATTGTAATTGATTATTACACAAAATGATTTTCTGTGTTACTCCCGAGGAATCCCACTGAGTGGCAGTATTGAGCACCTTTTTCCTCTACCTGTATAGAAGGTGGCTTCATTTATATTTTATTACACAAAATGACTTTCTGCGTTACTCCCGAGGAATCCCACTGAGTGGCAGTATGAAACACCTTTTTCCTCTAGCTCTATAAAAGGTGGCTTCATTTCATTGTATATGTACTAAATCATGTATCAGCATGTTATATCAACTGTAAGAGCAATTACATTGAATGCAAGACATGCATTCATCAGATTTTGAAGTTGGTTGTACAAGGAGTGATAACTGACACTGTACTGATATCACTTTGTAAAACCTAGAAATATCACTATCCTGTAACCAGTAGATCATTGAAAAGAGTAATCAATTAATACTATAAAGTAATTTGTATATTGTAATAGTTTGTTACACAAAATGACTTTCTGCGTTACTCCCGAGGAATCCCACTGAGTGGCAGTATGGAGCACCTTTTTACTATAGTTGTATAGAAGGTGGCTTCGTTTCATTGTATATGTACTCAACGATATAAAAGCATGATATAGCAACTGAAAGAGCAGTTACATTAAATGCAAGACATAAATTCATCAGATTTTGAGGTTGGTTCTACAAGGAGTGATAACTGACACCGTATTGATATCACTTAGTAAAACGTAGAAATTTCACTGTTGTCTAACCAACAGATCACAGAAGAGTAATCAATGAATACTATACAAGAAATACATTGGATTGTACATTGTAATAGTTTGTTACTGATATCACTTTGTAAAACCTAGAAATATCACTATCCTGTAACCAACAGATCATTGAAAAGAGTAATGAATGAATACTATACAAGAAATTATATATTGTAAAAATTTGTTACACAAAATGACGTTCTACGTTACTCCCGAGGAATCCCACTGAGTGGCAGTATGGAGCACCTTTTTCCTATAGTTGTATAGAACCTGGGTTCATTTCATTGTATATGTACTCAACCATATAAGAGCGTGATATAGCAACTATAAGAGCAGTTACATTGAATTCAAGACATACATTCATCAGATTTTGAAATTGGTTGTACAAGGAGTGATAACTGACAGTTTATTGATATCACTTTCTTAAACCTAGAAATTTCACTGTTGTCTAACCAAGAGATCGCAGAAGACTAATCAATGAATACTATACAAGAAATACATTGGAATTTAAATTGTAATAGTTTATTACACAAAAAATTTTTCTGTGTTACTCCCGAGGAATCCCACTGAGTGGCAGTATGGAGCACCTTTTCCTACTAGCTGTATAGAAGGTGGCTTCATTTCATTGTATATGTACTCAATCATGTAAAAGCATGATATATCAACTGTAAGAGCAATTACATTGAATGCAAGAGATACATTCATCAGATTTTGAAGTTGGTTGTACAATGAGTGATAACTGACACTGTACTGATATCACTTTGTAAAACCTAGAAATATCACTATCCTGTAACCAATAGATCATTGAAAAGAGTAATCAATGAATACTATACAAGAAATTGTATATTGTAATATTTGTTGACACAAAATGACTTTCTGCGTTACTCCCGAGGAATCCCACTGAGTGGCAGTATGGAGCACCTTTTTACTATAGTTGTATAGAAGGTGGCTTCATTTCATTGTATATGTACTCAATAATGTAAAAGCATGGTATATTACCTGTAAGAGCAATTAAATTGAATGCCAGAGATACATTCATCAGATTTTGAAGTTGGTTGTACAAGGAGTGATAACTGACACTGTATTGATATCACTTTGTAAAACGTAGAAATTTCAGTTTTGTCTAACCAAGAGATCGCAGAAGAGTAATCAATGAATAGTATACAAGAAATACATTGGAATGTAAATTGTAATACTTTGTTACACAAAATGACTTTCTGCATTACTCCCGTGAAATCCCACTGAGTGGCAGTATGGAGCACCTTTTTCCTATAGTTGTATAGAAGGTGGCTTCATTTCATTGTATATGTAATCAACCATATAAAAGCATGATATAGCAACGGTAAGAGCAGTTACATTGAATGCAAGACATACATTCATCAGATTTTAGTTGTACAAGGAGGGATAACTGACACTGTATTGATATCACTTTGTAAAACCCAGAAATTTCACTGTTGTCTAACCAAGAGATCGCAGAAGAGTAATCAATGAATACTATACAAGAAATACATTGGAGTTAAAATTGTAATAGTTTGTTACACAAAATGACTTTCTGCGTTACTCCCGAGGAATCCCACTGAGTGGCAGTATGAAACACCTTTTTCCTCTAGCTGTATAAAAGGTGGCTTCATTTCATTGTATATGTACTAAATCATGTATCAGCATGTTATATCAACTGTAAGAGCAATTACATTGAATGCAAGACATGCATTCATCAGATTTTGAAGTTGGTTATACAAGGAGTGATAACTGACACTGTACTGATATCACTTTGTAATACCTAGAAATATCACTATCCTGTAACCAATAGATCATTGAAAAGAGTAATCAATTAATACTATAAAAGAATTTGTATATTGTAATAGTTTGTTACACAAAATGACTTTCTGCGTTACTCCCGAGGAATCCCACTGAGTGGCAGTATGGAGAACCTTTTTACTATAGTTGTATAGAAGGTGGCTTCATTTCATTGTATATGTACTCAACGATATAAAAGCATGATATAGCAACTGAAAGAGCAGTTACATTAAATGCAAGACATAAATTCATCAGATTTTGAGGTTGGTTCTACAAGGAGTGATAACTGACACCGTATTGATATCACTTTGTAAAATGTAGAAATTTCACTGTTGTCTAACCAACAGATCACAGAAGAGTAATCAATGAATACTATACAAGAAATACATTGGATTGTACATTGTAATAGTTTTTTACTGATATCACTTTGTAAAACCTAGAAATATCACTATCCTGTAACCAACAGATCATTGAAAAGAGTAATGAATGAATACTATACAAGAAATTATATAATGTAATAATTTGTTACACAAAATGACGTTCTACGTTACTCCCGAGGAATCCCACTGAGTGGCAGTATGGAGCACCTTTTTCCTATAGTTGTATAGAACCTGGGTTCATTTCATTGTATATGTACTCAACCATATAAAAGCAAGATATATCAAATGTAAGAGCAATTACATTGAATGCAAGACATACATTCATCAGATTGTGAAGTTCGTTGTACAAGGAGTGATAACTGACACTGCACTGATATCGCTTTGTAAAACCTAGAGATATCACTATCCTGTAACCAACAGATATTTGAAAAGAGTAAACAATGAATACTATACAAGAAATTGTATATTCTAATAGTTTCTTACACAAAATGACTTTCTGCGTTACTCCCGAGGAATCCCACTGAGTGGCAGTATGGAGCACCTTTTTACTTTAGTTGTACAGATGGTAGCTTCATTTCATTGTATTTTTACTCAACCATATAAAAGGATGATATATCAACTGTAAGAGCAATTACATTGAATACAAAAGATATATTCTCAGATTTTTAAGTTGGTTGTACACGGAGTGATAACTGACACTGTACTGATATCACTTTGTAAAACCTAGAAATTTCACCTTTGTCTAACCAAGAGGTCGCTGAAGAGTAATCAATGAATACTATACACGAAATACATTGGATAGTAAATTGTATTGGTTTGTTACACAAAATGACTTTCTGCGTTACTCCCGAGGAATACCACTGAGTGGCAGTATTGAGCACCTTTTTCCTCTAGCTGTATAGAAGGTGGTTTCTTTTCATTGTATATGTACTCAAACATGTAACAGCATGTTATATCAACTGTAGGAGCATTTACATTGAATGCAAAAGATCCATTCATCAGATTTTGAAGTTGGTTGTACAAGGAGTGATAACTGACAGTGTATTGACATCACTTTGTAAAACTTAGAAATTTAACTTTTGTCTAACCAAGAGATCGCAGAAGAGTAATAAATGAATACTATAAACGAAATACATTGGATTGTAAATTGTAATGGTTTGTTACAGAAAATGACTTTCTGCGTGACTCCCGAGGAATCCCACTGAGTGGCAGTATGGAGCACCTTTTTCCTCCAGCTGTATAGAAGGTGGCTTCATTTCATTGTATATGTACTCAACCATATAAAAGTATGATATAGCAACGGTAAGAGCAGTTACATTGAATGCAAGAGATACATTCATCAGATTTTGAGGTTGGTTGTACAAGGAGTGATAACTGACACTGTATGGATATCACTTTGTAAAACCTAGAAATTTCACTTTTGTCTAACCAAGAGATCGCAGAATAGTAATCAATGAATACTATACATGAAATACATTGGACTTTAAATTGTAATGGTTTGTTACACAAAATGACTTTCTGCGTTACTCCCGAGGAATCCCACTGAGTGGCAGTATGAAACACCTTTTTCCTCTAGCTGTATAAAAGGTGGCTTCATTTCATTGTATATGTACTAAATCATGTATCAGCATGTTATATCAACTGTAAGAGCAATTACATTGAATGCAAGACATGCATTCATCAGATTTTGAAGTTGGTTGTACAAGGAGTGATAACTGACACTGTACTGATATCACTTTGTAAAACCTAGAAATATCACTATCCTGTAACCAGTAGATCATTGAAAAGAGTAATCAATTAATACTATAAAATAATTTGTATATTGTAATAGTTTGTTACACAAAATGACTTTCTGCGTTACTCCCGAGGAATCCCACTGAATGGCAGTATGGAGCACCTTTTTACTATAGTTGTATAGAAGGTGGCTTCATTTCATTGTATATGTACTCAACGATATAAAAGCATGATATAGCAACTGAAAGAGCAGTTACATTAAATGCAAGACATAAATTCATCAGATTTTGAGGTTGGTTCTACAAGGAGTGATAACTGACACCGTATTGATATCACTTAGTAAAACGTAGAAATTTCACTGTTGTCTAACCAACAGATCACAGAAGAGTAATCAATGAATACTATACAAGAAATACATTGGATTGTACATTGTAATAGTTTGTTACTGATATCACTTTGTAAAACCTAGAAATATCACTGTCCTGTAACCAACAGATCATTGAAAAGAGTAATGAATGAATAGTATACAAGAAATTGTATATTGTAATATTTTTTTTACACAAAATGACTGTCTGCGTTACTCCCGAGGAATCCCACTGAGTGGCAGTATGGAGCACCTTTTTACTATAGATGTATAGAACCTGGGTTCATTTCATTGTATATGTACTCAACCATATAAAAGCGTGATATAGCAACTGTAACAGCAGTTACATTGAATTCAAGACATACATTCATCAGATTTTGAAATTGGTTGTACAAGGAGTGATAACTGACAGTTTATTGATATCACTTTCTTAAACCTAGAAATTTCACTGTTGTCTAACCAAGAGATCGCAGAAGACTAATCAATGAATACTATACAAGAAATACATTGGAATTTAAATTGTAATAGTTTATTACACAAAATTATTTTCTGTGTTACTCCCGAGGAATCCCACTGAGTGGCAGTATGGAGCACCTTTTTACTATAGTTGTATAGAAGGTGGCTTCATTTCATTGTATATGTACTCAACGATATAAAAGCATGATATAGCAACTGAAAGAGCAGTTACATTAAATGCAAGACATAAATTCATCAGATTTTGAGGTTGGTTCTACAAGGAGTGATAACTGACACCGTATTGATATCACTTAGTAAAACGTAGAAATTTCACTGTTGTCTAACCAACAGATCACAGAAGAGTAATCAATGAATACTATACAAGAAATACATTGGATTGTACATTGTAATAGTTTGTTACTGATATCACTTTGTAAAACCTAGAAATATCACTGTCCTGTAACCAACAGATCATTGAAAAGAGTAATGAATGAATAGTATACAAGAAATTGTATATTGTAATATTTTTTTTACACAAAATGACTGTCTGCGTTACTCCCGAGGAATCCCACTGAGTGGCAGTATGGAGCACCTTTTTACTATAGATGTATAGAACCTGGGTTCATTTCATTGTATATGTACTCAACCATATAAAAGCGTGATATAGCAACTGTAACAGCAGTTACATTGAATTCAAGACATACATTCATCAGATTTTGAAATTGGTTGTACAAGGAGTGATAACTGACAGTTTATTGATATCACTTTCTTAAACCTAGAAATTTCACTGTTGTCTAACCAAGAGATCGCAGAAGACTAATCAATGAATACTATACAAGAAATACATTGGAATTTAAATTGTAATAGTTTATTACACAAAATTATTTTCTGTGTTACTCCCGAGGAATCCCACTGAGTGGCAGTATGGAGCACCTTTTCCTACTAGCTGTATAGAAGGTGGCTTCATTTCATTGTATATGTACTCAATCATGTAAAAGCATGATATATCAACTGTAAGAGCAATTACATTGAATGCAAGAGATACATTCATCAGATTTTGAATTTGGTTGTACAATGTGTGATAACTGACACTGTACTGATATCACTTTGTAAAACCTAGAAATATCACTATCCTGTAACCAATAGATCATTGAAAAGAGTAATCAATGAATACTATACAAGAAATTGTATATTGTAATATTTGTTGACACAAAATGACTTTCTGCGTTACTCCCGAGGAATCCCACTGAGTGGCAGTATGGAGCACCTTTTTACTATAGTTGTATAGAAGGTGGCTTCATTTCATTGTATATGTACTCAATAATGTAAAAGCATGGTATATTAACTGTAACAGCAATTAAATTGAATGCCAGAGATACATTCATCAGATTTTGAAGTTGGTTGTACAAGGAGTGATAACTGACACTGTATTGATATCACTTTGTAAAACGTAGAAATTTCAGTTTTGTCTAACCAAGAGATCGCAGAAGAGTAATCAATGAATAGTATACAAGAAATACATTGGAATGTAAATTGTAATACTTTGTTACACAAAATGACTTTCTGCATTACTCCCGTGAAATCCCACTGAGTGGCAGTATGGAGCACCTTTTTCCTATAGTTGTATAGAAGGTGGCTTCATTTCATTGTATATGTACTCAACCATATAAAAGCATGATATAGCAACGGTAAGAGCAGTTACATTGAATGCAAGACATACATTCATCAGATTTTAGTTGTACAAGGAGGGATAACTGACACTGTATTGATATCACTTTGTAAAACCTAGAAATTTCACTGTTGTCTAACCAAGAGATAGCAGAAGAGTAATCAATGAATACTATACAAGAAATACATTGGAGTTAAAATTGTAATAGTTTATTACACAAAATTATTTTCTGTGTTACTCCCGAGGAATCCCACTGAGTGGCAGTATGGAGCACCTTTTTCCTCTAACTGTATAGAAGGTGGCTTCATTTAATTGTATATGTAATCAACCATATAAAAGCAAGATATATCAAACGTAAGAGCAATTACATTTAATGCAAGACATACATTCATCAGATTTTGAAGTTGGTTGTACAAGGCGTGATAACTGACAGTATACTGATATCACTTTGTAAAACCTAGAAATATCACTATCCTGTAACCAACAGATCATTGAAAAGAGTAATCAATGAATAGTATACAAGAAATTGTATATTGTAATAGTTTGTTACACAAAATGACTTTCTGCGTTACTCCCGAGGAATCCCACTGAGTGGCAGTATGGAGCACCTTTTTCCTATAGTTGTATAGAAGGTGGCTTCATTTCATTGTATATGTTCTCAACAATATAAAAGCATGATATATCAACTGTAAGAGCAGTTACCTTGAATGAAACATATACATTCATTAGATTTTGAAATTGGTTGTACAAAGAGTGATAACTGACAGTGTATTGATATCACTTTGTAAAACCTAGAAATTTCACTGTTGTCTAACAAAGAGATCGCAGAAGAGTAATCAATGAATACTGTACAAGAAATACATTGGATTGTAAATTGTAATAGTTTATTATACAAAATGACTTTCTGTGTTACTCCCGAGGAATCCCACTGAGTGCCAGTATGGAGCACCTTTTTCCTCTAGCTGTATAGAAGGTGGCTTCATTTCATTGTATATGTACTCAAGCATGTAACAGCATGTTATATCAACTGTAAGAGTAATTACATTCAATGCAAGACATACATTCATCAGATTTTGAAGTTGGTTATACAAGGAGTGATAACTGACACTGGACTGATATCAGTTTGTAAAACCTAGAAATATCACTATCCTGTAACCAACAGATCATTGAAAAGAGTAATCAATGAATACTATACAAGAAATTGTATATTGTACTAGTTTGTTACACAAAATGACTTTCTGCGTTACTCCCGAGGAATCCCACTGTGGCAGTATGGAGCACCTTTTTACTATACTTGTATAGAAGGTGGCTTGTTTTCATTGTATAGGTCATGTAGAAGTATGATATATCATGTAAAAATCATGTAAAAGTATGATGTATCAATTGTAAGAGCAATTACATTGAATGCAAGAGATACATTCATCAGATTTTGAAGTTGGTTGTACAAGGAGTGATAACAAACACTGTACTGATATCACTTTGTAAAACCTAGAAATATCACTATCCTGTAACCAACAGATCATTGAAAAGAGTAATTAATGAATACTATACAAGAAATTGTATATTGTACTAGTTTGTTACACAAAATGACTTTCTGCGTTACTCCCGAGGAATCCCACTGAGTGGCAGTATGGAGCACTTTTTTACTATAGTTGTATAGAAGGTGGCTTCATTTCATTGTATATGTACTCAACCATATAAAAGCATGATATAGCAACTGTAAGACCAGTTACATTGAATGCAAGACAGAAAATCATTAGATTTTGAGGTTGGTTCTACAAGGAGTGATAACTGACACCGTATTGATATCACTTTGTAAAACGTAGAAATTTCACTGTTCTCTAACCAACAGATCACAGAAGAGTAATCAATGAATACTATACAAGAAATACATTGGATTGTACATTGTAATATTTTGTTACACAAAATGACTTTCTGCGTTACTCCCGAGGAATCCGACTGAGTGGCAGCATGGAGCACTTTATGATAGTTGTATAGAAGGTGGCTTCATTTCATTGTATATGTACTCAACCATATAAAAGCATGATATAGCAACGGTAAGAGCAGTTACATTGAATGCAAGACATACATTCATCAGATCTTGAAGTTGGTTATACAAGGAGTGATAACTTACACTGGACTGATATCACGTTGTAAAACCTAGAAATATCACTATCCTGTAACCAACAGATCATTGAAAAGAGTAATCAATGAATACTATACAAGAAATTGTATATTGTAATAGTTTGTTACACAAAATGACTTTCTCCGTTACTCCCGAGGAATCCCAATGAGTGGCAGTATGGAGCACCTTTTTACTATACTTATATAGAAGGTGACTTGTTTTCATTGTATAGGTCATGTAAAAGTATGATATATCATGTAAAAATCATGTAAAAGTATGATATATCAATTGTAAGAGCAATTACATTGAATGCAAGAGATACATTCATCAGATTTTGAAGTTGGTTGTACAAGGAGTGATAATTGACACTGTACTGATATCACTTTGTAAAACCTAGAAATATCACTATCCTGTAACCAAAAGATCATTGAAAACAGTAATCAATGAATACTATCACGAAATTGTATATTGTACTAGTTTGTTACACAAAATGACTTTCTGCGTTACTCCCGAGGAATCCCACTGAGTGGCAGTATGGAGCACCTTTTTACTATAGTTGTATAGAAGGTGGCTTCATTTCATTGTATATATACTCAACCATATAAAAGCATGATATAGCAACTGTAGGAGCAGTTACATTGAATGCAAGACATAAATTCATCAGATTTTGAGGTTGGTTCTACAAGGAGTGATAACTGACAGTTTATTGATATCACTTTCTTAAACCTAGAAATTTCACTTTTGTCTAACCAAGAGATCGCAGAAGAATAATCAATGAATACTATACAAGAAATACATTGGAATTTAAATTGTAATAGTTTATTACACAAAATTATTTTCTGTGTTACTCCCGAGGAATCCCACTGAGTGGCAGTATGGAGCACCTTTTTACTATAGTTGTATAGAAGGTGGCTTCATTTCATTGTATATGTACTCAATAATGTAAAAGCATGGTATATTAACTGTAAGAGCAATTAAATTGAATGCCAGAGATACATTCATCAGATTTTGAAGTTGGTTGTACAAGGAGTGATAACTGACACTGTATTGATATCACTTTGTAAAACGTAGAAATTTCAGTTTTGTCTAACCAAGAGATCGCAGAAGAGTAATCAATGAATAGTACACAAGAAATATATAGGAATGTAAATTGTAATACTTTGTTACACAAAATGACTTTCTGCATTACTCCCGTGAAATCCCACTGAGTGGCAGTATGGAGCACCTTTTTACTATAGTTGTATAGAAGGTGGCTTCATTTCATTGTATATGTACTCAACCATATAAAAGCATGATATAGCAACGGTAAGAGCAGTTACATTGAATGCAAGACATACATTCATCAGATTTTAGTTGTACAAGGAGGGATAACTGACACTGTATTGATATCACTTTGTAAAACCTAGAAATTTCACTGTTGTCTAACCAAGAGATCGCAGAACAGTAATCAATGAATACTATACAAGAAATACATTGGAGTTAAAATTGTAATTGTTTATTACAGAAAATTATTTTCTGTGTTACTCCCGAGGAATCCCACTGAGTAGCAGTATGGAGCACCTTTTTCCTCTAACTCTATAGAAGGTGGCTTCATTTAATTGTATATGTAATCAACCATATAAAAGCAAGATATATCAAACGTAAGAGCAATTACATTTAATGCAAGACATACATTCATCAGATTGTGAAGTTGGTTGTACAAGGCGTGATAACTGACAGTGTACTGATATCACTTTGTAAAACCTAGAAATATCACTATCCTGTAACCAACAGATCATTGAAAAGAGTAATCAATGAATAGTATACAAGAAATTGTATATTGTACAAGTTTGTTACACAAAATGACTTTCTGCGTTACTCCCGAAGAATCCCACTGAGTGGCAGTATGGAGCACCTTTTTCCTATAGTTGTATAGAAGGTGGCTTCATTTCATTGTATATGTTCTCAACCATATAAAAGCATGATATATCAACTGTAAGAGCAATTACATTGAATGCAAGAGATACATTCATCAGATTTTGAAGTTGGTTGTACAAGGAGTAATAACTGACACTGTACTGATATCACTTTGTATAACCTAGAAATATTACTATCCTGTAACCAACAGATCATTGAAAAGAGTAATCAATGAATACTACAGAAGAAATTGTATATTGTAATAGTTTGTTACACAAAATACTTTCGGCGTTACTCCCGAGGAATCCCACTGAGTGGCAGTATGGAGCACCTTTTTCCTACAGTTGTTTAGAAGGTGGCTTCATTTCATTGTATTTCTACTCAACCATATAAAAGCATGATATATCAACTGTAAGAGCACTTACCTTGAATGAAACACATACATTCATTAGATTTTGAAATTGGTTGTACAAAGAGTGATAACTGACAGTGTATTGATATCACTTTGTAAAACCTAGAAATTTCACTGTTGTCTAACCAAGAGATCGCAGAAGAGTAATCAATGAATACTATACAAGAAATACATGGATTCTAAATTGTAATAGTTTATTATACAAAATGACTTTCTGTGTTACTCCCGAGGAATCCCACTGAGTGCCAGTATGGAGCACCTTTTTCCTCTAGCTGTATAGAAGGTGGCTTCATTTCATTGTATATGTACTCAAGCATGTAACAGCATGTTATATCAACTGTAAGAGCAATTACATTCAATGCAAGACATACATTCATCAGATTTTGAAGTTGGTTATACAAGGAGTGATAACTGACACTGGACTGATATCAGTTTGTAAAACCTAGAAATATCACTATCCTGTAACCAACAGATCATTGAAAAGAGTAATCAATGAATACTATACAAGAAATTGTATATTGCACTAGTTTGTTACACAAAATGACTTTCTGCGTTACTCCCGAGGAATCCTACTGTGGCAGTATGGAGCACCTTTTTACTATACTTGTATAGAAGGTGGCTTGTTTTCATTGTATAGGTCATGTAGAAGTATGATATATCATGTAAAAATCATGTAAAAGTATGATGTATCAATTGTAAGAGCAATTACATTGAATGCAAGAGATACATTCATCAGATTTTGAAGTTGGTTGTACAAGGAGTGATAACTAACACTGTACTGATATCACTTTGTAAAACCTAGAAATATCACTATCCTGTAACCAACAGATCATTGAAAAGAGTAATTAATGAATACTATACAAGAAATTGTATATTGTACTAGTTTGTTACACAAAATGACTTTCTGCGTTACTCCCGAGGAATCCCACTGAGTGGCAGTATGGAGCACCTTTTTCCTACAGTTGTATAGAAGGTGGCTTCATTTCATTGTATTTCTACTCAACCATATAAAAGCATGATATATCAACTGTAAGAGCACTTACCTTGAATGAAACACATACATTCATTAGATTTTGAAATTGGTTGTACAAAGAGTGATAACTGACAGTGTATTGATATCACTTTGTAAAACCTAGAAATTTCACTGTTGTCTAACCAAGAGATCGCAGAAGAGTAATCAATGAATACTATACAAGAAATACATTGGATTCTAAATTGTAATAGTTTATTATACAAAATGACTTTCTGTGTTACTCCCGAGGAATCCCACTGAGTGCCAGTATGGAGCACCTTTTTCCTCTAGCTGTATAGAAGGTGGCTTCATTTCATTGTATATGTACTCAAGCATGTGTGAGAGTTCTGCTCAATGTAGTCAAGGATCAGATCTTGGTTGGTTAACCACAGTTCTTTATTACCTATTCCTACATTAGTACAGCATCTCGGATTATTGTCAGAGATGAGACAAATAATACAAGCGGGTCTATTATACCATTCCAAGGAGTTTGAATTACCCATAGGGAGCCAATCTCCTGAAGGGAAAATTGGCGGGCTAAAAGGTGTCTTGACCGTTTGGTTCTCACAGGAAAAACGTGAGGTGTTAAGCAGTAAATTTCCTTTCCCAAACCAGACCTCTCAGATGTCTTGAGTTCACATAACAATCAATGGCTCCAAGGTTCTTTTGCATTTGATAAGAGATGAGAAGCATCCTCCCCTTGAAGTTACTGCCGGAGCAGCTGGAATGCGGAGGCAGGGATGTGAGGCCTCCTTGTTCTCGCAAATCATGGTTGTCACCTCCCGGCCAAGACAGAAACAATGCATTATGGTTACATAGGTTCAAATACACTTTAGATACACAAGATAGTTAAAGACATGCAGGCAAGAAGTTAACTCTATAGCTGGCTAATACATTGGCTGAATTTGCAGATTCTGACACCCTGCCCTCCTCATAATTCACTTCACCTAGCTTTGTCAGGAAACATTTTATGAAACAGTTTAGTCAGTTTAGGAGCATGAACATGTTCTGAACGAATCCACTCGTTGTGTTCCGGGCCGAAATCTAACCATCTAACTAAGTAATATAAACGGCCTCTTCGCATCTTGGAATCGAGGATTTCAGTTATCTCGAAGTGAGGGGCCCCCTCCTTCATCAGTGGAGGAGGAACTGGAGGAGCTGGATGCCAAGCATTCGGCCCAGGATCTTTCTTCAGTAGGCTGAAATGAAACACAGGGTGCACAGAACTCAGTGATTTAGGTAATTCCAGTTCAAAAGACACATCCGATATTTTGCGCAGCACTTTATAAGGTCCAACAAATTTCCATCCTAGTTTCCTGCTGGGCTGCAACCCATGAATGTTTTTGGTGGAGAGATAGACAGAGTCCCCGGGTTGGAGATCCCATCCTGGTGCTCGCCCTCGATCAGCATATTTTTTGTAATCCTCTTTGGCATGATCCAATGCCTTGCCTATTAATGGCCATGAGTCCTGGAGATTAGACCACCAACTTTTAAAATCCGATGGGGAAGCATTGGGGGCATTTTCAATGGTAGGCAACGGCTTCCCCTCAAATCCCCCTACTGCCATGAAGGGAGAGACTCCCGTGGAGGAGTGTACTGCATTGTTGTAACTATATTCTGCAAACGGCAACAATTCCACCCAATTGTCTTGGTGGTAATTAGTGTAACATCTCAAAAACTGCTCCAATATTTGATTAGTTCGTTCGGATTGGCCATCGGTCTCTGGGTGGTAACCCGAACTCAGGGCTGGTTCTATGTCCATCATTTTTAGGAGCTCCCGCCAGAAGCTGGCAACGAACTGACTTCCCCTGTCGGATACCACTCTCTTCGGAAAAGCGTGTAATTTAATCACGTGATTGAAAAAAGCTTTGGCCATCCCTTTAGCGGTGGGCAATTGCTTAAAAGGGGTGAAATGCGCTTGCTTCGAGAAGGTGTCCACCACCACCCAAATAACCGTTTTTCCCTTAGAGGGGGGCAGATTGGTAATAAAGTCCATGGCGATGGCCTCCCAGGGTCTTGAGGGGGTGGGTAGGGGGTGCAACAAGCCCGGGACTTTTCCCCCCCGTTTTTTGCACATTAAACAGGTCTGGCAAGCCGAGACGAAGTCGGAAACGTCTCGGCGCATGCGCGGCCACCAGAATTGACGCTGGATCAAATTAAGTGTTTTCAGAAAGCCAAAGTGCACGGCGAGCTTAGACGAATGGCAGGTTAACAATATCTCTTTACGTTTAACTTTCGGCACCACCAGTTTATCTCCATGTAGCCAACATTGATCCTCCCTCTTGGAGCATTCCTCCAGAGCTTCCAACTCCTCTACCTCTTCAGGAGCATAATCCCCCCCCCAATCACACTTCCCAATGTCTAACTGAGTCTTTTTTGCTTGGCTCCGGGTGATCACCGCCCCTCCTAACTGCTGGGGGGAGAACATTGAGTCAAATACTTCTTCCTTGACACTTTCATGTTGGGGTAATCTGGACAATGCGTCTGCCAAGGAGTTAGCTTTCCCAGGAAAATGCTTGAGCACGAAATTGAACTTAGAGAAGAAATCGGCCCATCGCAGCTGTTTGGCGTTGAGGGATCTCTGAGTGCGCAGCGCCTCCAGATTCTTATGATCAGTCCATATTTCAAACGGAGTCTGCGCGCCCTCCAACCAATGCCGCCACGTAGTGAGCGCCAATCTAATGGCCGCGGCTTCTTTGTCCCAGACCGACCAATTTCTTTCCGTTTCGTTAAATTTTTTCGAAATATAAGCCAGCGGGTGTAATTTCCCTTCCGGACCACTTTGTAATATGGCCCCCCCCATGGCTACATCTGATGCGTCTACATGGATTACGAATTCTTTGGTTTCGTCAGGGTGCGCTAGAATGGGCTCCGAGGTAAAGAGAGTCTTTAAAGTCTCAAACGCCCTCTGACACTCCCCGTTCCAAGCTATTTTTTCTCCCGGCTTCCCTGCCTCGGGCCCTCTCCCCTTGGTTTTTAGTAAGTCTGTTAAGGGGAGAGTAACCTTAGCAAAGTCCTTGATGAAGGTTCGGTAAAAGTTACAAAATCCTAAGAGGCTCTGCAATTGTTTTCTCGTTCGCGGAGCCTCCCATTGCACTACCGCCTCCACCTTCCCCGGGTCCATTTCCAAACCCTTCTGAGAGATGCGATAGCCCAGGAAGTCCACAGACTCACGGTGGAATTCACACTTGGATAGCTTCACAAATAGCTGGTTTTTTAGCAAGGTAGCGAGGACTTCCCTGACTAATTGCACATGTGCTTTCTTATCAGTAGAATAGATCAAGATATCATCTATGTAACACTTCCAGCAAATCTCTGTACTCCTTGGGCACCATGGTGGGGGTGAGCGCGAGCGCTGGGGCCGGGGAAGGAGGGGTCGGGGGCCCGGGTCCCCACGCCGGATCCCATTTATGGGTGAGGCAGCGTTCGTCCACCCACGAGATCTTCCCTTCACTCCATTTAATATAAGGGTCGTGCGCCCCCAGCCACGGGCTGCCCAACACCATAGGGAACTGGGCGTTTGGGGTGATGACAAAAGCACGCTTCTCCCAGTGTTCCCCCGTCCCCAAAATCAGGCTCTCAGTCTCTGCTATACATTCCTCTTTCATCTCCGACCCATCCATTTGAGTGAACTTTAGGGGTTCTACTAATGGGGTGACTTTTGGACCTAGCCCTTCCACTACCAGGGGGCTGATCAGGTCTCGCGCACACCCAGAGTCAATTAACGCGCGTACCCTCATGTGGGTACCTGATCCAGGGGTCACCACCGTCACTACCATATATAACAAGGGGCCGGGGATGCTCACCGGAGATGGCGCTTCTTGGCGGGGGACCTGCAGCTCTGCGCCGCTCACTGCAGGCCGTTGGAGTTTCCCGACATCTGTGTCTCCATCAGCTCCAGCTCCCCCTGGTCGCTGGCAGTTCCCTCCAGCTGCAGCGCCCGGGGTTTCATTGGCGTTTTTCCCCGGCTAGGGGTGCTTCCCCCTACGGGTGTTGAGGTCTTCGGGCCTTTTCCCCCCCCTCTTGGGCAAGCGGAGGCGAAATGGCCACTCTCCCCGCATTTCATGCACAGCCCTTGCCGAAACCTAGCATCCCGGACGTCTTGCACGCTGGATCGGGGCTTCGCTCGGGGGGCTGCTTTGCTGGAGGCCGTCACCGAAGCTCCCATCTTGATCAAGGCGAATCGCTCTTCCATGTCGATGGCAGCTCTCATCCAGGTGGCCAAGGTGCCCGGGCGTCCCCCCAACAACACGGTTTCGTAGATCTCCGGATTCAGGCCCTCCCAATACTTCTCCATGAATAACTCCTCCGGCCATCCGTGGATCTTGGCCGCGATGCGACGGAACTTGTCGGTGTAATCCCTCACCGTCGACCTCCCCTGGAACAGCTTTCTTAGTTGGTTACGGGCCTTTTCTTCCCCCAGGGGGTCTTCGAACTGGTGGTGGAGGGCCCACATGAAGTTATTCAGGGAACGCAACTCAGGTCCTGGGGTGTCGTGCAGGCTCACATACCAATCGCTGGCGGTGTCTTTCAGCTTGGACCCGATGTAACCAATCCGTTTTCTCTCGGTGGGATATAGGTGGCCCCAGCTGTCCAGGAATCTCTCGATCTCCAGCATGAAGAAACGCAGCTTCTCCGGGTCCCCATCGAAAGTGGTCGTCAAAGGGTCGGAGGGGGCTGGGCGGGCGGCCGGAGCGGCCGGGGCCGGGGCGGGTGCTGGAATGGGCCCTGGCACCGGAACCGGAACGACCGGCTGGACTGGTTGTGCCGGCTGAGCGGGCACCTGCGGCTGAACCGGAACCCCTCCGGGCGCCGCCGGCTGTTGTGGGGCTCCTACCCCTTGACCAGGGAGAGCTCCTTGCACTGCCCTCATGGCGTCTCGAAATTGGTGCTGGAGATCGAGGGCCAACTCGCGGAGCTCGGCGGTGAGTTGAAGCCGCAACTCTCCCATCATCTGATCCAAGGGGACCGTCTGCTCCTCGCGGTACGGATCGGGCCCATACGGACCCGTCCCCTCTCCTTCGAAAGGCGGGCGACGCGGCTCTCCACGATAGATCGGCTCGCGGTCGTCTCCGAGGTAACTCGGTCTCCCTCGATCGAGCTGGTCTCCGGTGAGCGAAACCCGCACCCCTTTCCGGTCGTGCACCCACGAATCCACGGTCCAATGACCGAAATGGCTCCAGGCGTACTTGGGGGTCGCGCTCTGATGAGGAATCCGGCGCGGGATGTAGTGAGCCCCTTGGCTCGTGGTCACCGGCACTTCGGGACCTCCGCCGCCGCCACCGCCCCCGTTCCCCGGATCCGCCGGGGTAACGGGAGTCTCTTCGGGAGTAGTAGGTTTGAGGGGGACCGCGTCGTCGTCTGACATGGTCAGGAACGGCTGAGTCCCAATCACAGATCTCTGACAATCTGTGAGAGTTCTGCTCAAAGTAGTCAAGGATCAGATCTTGGTTGGTTAACCACAGTTCTTTATTACCTATTCCTACATTAGTACAGCATCTCGGATTATTGTCAGAGATGAGACAAATAATACAAGCGGGTCTATTATACCATTCCAAGGAGTTTGAATTACCCATAGGGAGCCAATCCCCTGAAGGGAAAATTGGCGGGCTAAAAGGTGTCTTGACCGTTTGGTTCTCACAGGAAAAACGTGAGGTATTAAGCAGTAAATTTCCTTTCCCAAACCAGACCTCTCAGATGTCTTGAGTTCACATAACAATCAATGGCTCCAAGGTTCTTTTGCATTTGATAAGAGATGAGAAGCATCCTCCCCTTGAAGTTACTGCCGGAGCAGCTGGAATGCGGAGGCAGGGATGTGAGGCCTCCTTGTTCTCGCAAATCATGGTTGTCACCTCCCGGCCAAGACAGAAACAATGCATTATGGTTACATAGGTTCAAATACACTTTAGATACACAAGATAGTTAAAGACATGCAGGCAAGAAGTTAACTCTATAGCTGGCTAATACATTGGCTGAATTTGCAGATTCTGACACCATGTAACAGCATGTTATATCAACTGTAAGAGCAATTACATTCAATGCAAGACATACATTCATCAGATTTTGAAGTTGGTTATACAAGGAGTGATAACTGACACTGGACTGATATCAGTTTGTAAAACCTAGAAATATCACTATCCTGTAACCAACAGATCATTGAAAAGAGTAATCAATGAATACTATACAAGAAATTGTATATTGTACTAGTTTGTTACACAAAATGACTTTCTGCGTTACTCCCGAGGAATCCCACTGTGGCAGTATGGAGCACCATTTTACTACACTTGTATAGAAGGTGGCTTGTTTTCATTGTATAGGTCATGTAGAAGTATGATATATCATGTAAAAATCATGTAAAAGTATGATGTATCAATTGTAAGAGCAATTACATTGAATGCAAGAGATACATTCATCAGATTTTGAAGTTGGTTGTACAAGGAGTGATAACTAACACTGTACTGATATCACTTTGTAAAACCTAGAAATATCACTATCCTGTAACCAACAGATCATTGAAAAGAGTAATTAATGAATACTATACAAGAAATTGTATATTGTACTAGTTTGTTACACAAAATGACTTTCTGCGTTACTCCCGAGGAATCCCACTGAGTGGCAGTATGGAGCACCTTTTTACTATAGTTGTATAGAAGGTGGCTTCATTTCATTGTATATGTACTCAACCATATAAAAGCATGATATAGCAACTGTAAGACCAGTTACATTGAATGCAAGACATAAATTCATTAGATTTTGAGGTTGGTTCTACAAGGAGTGATAACTGACACCGTATTGATATCACTTTGTAAAACGTAGAAATTTCACTGTTGTCTAACCAACAGATCACAGAAGAATAATCAATGAATACTATACAAGAAATACATTGGATTGTACATTGTAATATTTTATTACACAAAATGACTTTCTGCGTTACTCCCGAGGAATCCCACTGAGTGGCAGCATGGAGCACTTTATGATAGTTGTATAGAAGGTGGTTTCATTTCATTGTATATGTACTAAACCATATAAAAGCATGTTATATCAACTGTAAGAGCTATTACACTGAATGCAAGACATACATTCATCAGATCTTGAAGTTGGTTATACAAGGAGTGATAACTTACACTGGACTGATATCACGTTGTAAAACCTAGAAATATCACTATCCTGTAACCAACAGATCATTGAAAAGAGTAATCAATGAATACTATACAAGAAATTGTATATTGTACTAGTTTGTTACGCAAAATGACTTTCTGCGTTACTCCCGAGGAATCCCACTGAGTGGCAGCATGGAGCACTTAATGATAGTTATATAGAAGGTGGTTTCATTTCATTGTATATGTACTAAACCATATAAAAGCATGTTATATCAACTGTAAGAGCTATTACACTGAATGCAAGACATACATTCATCAGATCTTGAAGTTGGTTGTACAAGGAGTGATAACTAACACTGTACTGATATCACGTTGTAAAACCTAGAAATATCACTATCCTGTAACCAACAGATCATTGAAAAGAGTAATCAATGAATACTATACAAGAAATTGTATATTGTACTAGTTTGTTACACAAAATGACTTTCTGCGTTACTCCCGAGGAATCCCACTGAGTGGCAGTATGGAGCACCTTTTTCCTCTAACTGTATAGAAGGTGGCTTCATTTGATAGTATATGTAATCAACCATATAAAAGCCAGATATATCAAACGTAAGAGCAATTACATTGAATGCAAGACATACATTCATCAGATTGTGAAGTTGGTTGTACAAGGCGTGATAACTGATAGTGTACTGATATCACTTTGTAAAACCTAGAAATATCACTATCCTGTAACCAACAGATCACTGAAAAGAGTAATCAATAAATACTATACAAGAAATTGTATATTGTAATAGTTTGTTACACAAAATGACTTTCTGCGTTACTCCCGAGGAATCCCACTGAGTGGCAGTATGGAGCACCTTTTTACTATAGTTGTATAGAACCTGGGTTCATTTCATTGTATATGTACTCAACCATATAAAAGCGTGATATAGCAACTGTAAGAGCAGTTACATTGAATGAAAGACATACATTCATCAGATTTTGAAATTGGTTGTACAAGGAGTGATAATTGACAGTTTATTGATATCACTTTCTTAAACCTAGAAATTTCACTGATGTCTAACCAAGAGATCGCAGAAGAGTAACCAATGAATACTATACAAGAAATACATTGGAATTTAAATTGTAATAGTTTATTACACAAAATTATTTTTTGTGTTACTCCCGAGGAATCCCACTGAGTGGCAGTATTGAGCACCTTTTCCCACTATCTGAATAGAAGGTGGCTTCATTTCATTGTATATGTACTCAATCATGTAAAAGCATGATATATCAACTTTAAGAGCAATTACATTGAATGCAAGAGATACATTCATCAGATTTTGAAGTTGGTTGTACAAGGAGTGATAACTGACACTGTACTGATATCACTTTGTAAAACCTAGAAATTTCACATTTGTCTAACCAAGAGATCACAGAAGAGTAATCAATGAATAGTATACAAGAAATTGTATATTGTAATAGTTTGTTACACAAAATGACTTTCTGCGTTACTCCCGAGGAATCCCACAGAATGGCAGTATGGAGCACCTTTTTACTACAGTTGTATAGAAGGTGGCTTCATTTCATTGTATATGTACTCAACAATGTAAAAGCATGATATATTAACTGTAAGAGCAATTACATTGAATGTCAGAGATATATTCATTAGATTTTGAAGTTGGTTGTACAATGAGTGATAACTGACACTGTATTGATATCACTTTTTAAAACGTAGAAATTTCAGTTTTGTCTAACCAAGAGATCGCAGAACAGTAATCAATGAATAGTATACAAGAAATACATTGGAATGTAAATTGTAATACTTTGTTACACAAAATGACTTTCTGCTTTACTCCCGAGGAATCCCACTGAGTGGCAGTATGGAGCACCTTTTTCCTCTAACTGTATAGAAGGTGGCTTCATTTAATAGTATATGTAATCAACCATATAAAAGCCAGATATATCAAACATAAGAGCAATTACATTGAATGCAAGACATACATTCATCAGATTGTGAAGTTGGTTGTACAAGGCGTGATAACTGATAGTGTACTGATATCACTTTGTAAAACCTAGAAATATCACTATCCTGTAACCAACAGATCACTGAAAAGAGTAATCAATAAATACTATACAAGAAATTGTATATTGTAATAGTTTGTTACACAAAATGACTTTCTGCGTTACTCCCGAGGAATCCCACTGAGTGGCAGTATGGAGCACCTTTTTCCTATAGTTGTATAGAAGGTAGCTTCATTTCATTGTATATGTTCTCAACCATATAAAAGCATGATATATCAAGTGTAAGAGCAATTACATTGAATGCAAGAGATACATTCATCAGATTTTGAAGTTGGTTGTACAAGGAGTGATAACTGACACTGTACTGATATCACTTTGTAAAACCTAGAAATATCACTATCCTGTAACCAACAGATCATTGAAAAGAGTAATCAATGAATACTACAGAAGAAACTGTATATTGTAATAGTTTGTTACACAAAATGACTTTCTGCGTTACTCCCGAGGAATCCCACTGAGTGGCAGTATGGAGCACCTTTTTACTATAGTTGTATAGAAGGTGGCTTCATTTCATTGTATATGTTCTCAACCATATAAAAGCATGATATATCAACTGTAAGAGCAATTACATTGAATGCAAGAGATACATTCATCAGATTTTGAAGTTGGTTGTACAAGGAGTGATAACTGACACTGTACTGATATCACTTTGTAAAACCTAGAAATATCACTATCCTGTAACCAACAGATCATTGAAAAGAGTAATCAATGAATACTACAGAAGAAACTGTATATTGTAATAGTTTGTTACACAAAATGACTTTCTACGTTACTCCCGAGGAATCCCACTGAGTGGCAGTATGGAGCACCTTTTTACTATAGTTGTATAGAAGGTGGCTTCATTTCATTGTATATGTACTCAACAATATAAAAGCATGATATAGCAACTGAAAGAGCAGTTACATTGAATGCAAGACATAAATTCATCAGATTTTGAGGTTGGTTCTACAAGGAGTGATAACTGACACCGTATTGATATCACTTTGTAAAACGTAGAAATTTCACTGTTGTCTAACCAACAGATCACAGAAGAGTAATCAATGAATACTATACAAGAAATACATTGGATTGTACATTGTAATATTGTTACTGATATCACTTTGTAAAATCTAGAAATATCACTATCCTGTAACCAACAGATCATTGAAAAGAGTAATGAATGAATACTATACAAGAAATTATATATTGTAATAATTTGTTACACAAAATGACGTTCTACGTTACTCCCGAGGAATCCCACTGAGTGGCAGTATGGAGCACCTTTTTCTTATAGTTGTATAGAACCTGGGTTCATTTCATTGTATATGTACTCAACCATATAAAAGCGTGATATAGGAACTGTAAGAGCAGTTACATTGAATTCAAGACATACATTCATCAGATTTTGAAATTGGTTGTACAAGGAGTGATAACTGACAGTTTATTGATATCACTTTCTTAAACCTAGAAATTTCACTGTTGTCTAACCAAGAGATCGCAGAAGAGTAATCAATGAATACTATACAAGAAATACATTGGAATTTAAATTGTAATAGTTTGTTACACAAAATGACTTTCTGCGTTACTCCCAAGGAATCCCACTGAGTGGCCCATGGAGCACTTTATGATAGTTGTATAGAAGGTGGTTTCATTTCATTGTATATGTATTAAACCATATAAAAGCATGATATAGCAACTGTAAGAGCAGTTACATTGAATGCAAGAAATACATTCATCAGATTTTTAAGTTGGTTGTACAAGGAGTGATAACTGACCCTCTATTGATATCACTTTGTGAAACCTAGAAATTTCACTGTTGTCTAACCAAGAGATCGCAGAAAAGTAATCAATGAATACTATACAAAAAATACATTGGATTGTAAATTGTAATAGTTTGTTACACAAAATGATTTTCTTTGTTACTCGCGAGGAATCCCACTGAATGGCAGTATGGAGCAACTTTTTCCTCTAGCTGTATAGAAGGTGGCTTCATTGCATTGTATATGTACTCAATCATATAAAAGCATGATATATCAAGTGTAAGAGCAATTACATTGAATGCAAGACATACATTCATCAGATTGTGAAGTTGGTTCTACAAGGAGTGATAACTGACACTGTACTGATATCACTTTGTAAAACCTAGAAATATCACTCTCCTGGAACCAACAGATCATTGAAAACAGTAATCAATGAATATTATACAAGAAATTGTATATTGTAATATTTTTTTTACACAAAATGACTATCTGCGTTACTCCCGAGGAATCCCACTGAGTGGCAGTATGGAGTACCTTTTTACTATAGTTGTATAGAAGGTGGTTTCATTTTATTGTATATGTACTCAAACATGTAAAAGAATGATATATCAAATGTAAGAGCAATTACTTTGAATACAAGACATACATTCATCAGATTTTGAAGATGTTTATACAAGGAGTGATAACTGACACTGGACTGTTATCACTTTGTAAAACCTCGAAATATGACTATCCTGTAACCAACAGATCATTGAAAAGAGTAATCAATGAATACTACACAAGAAATTGTATATTGTACTAGTTTGTTACACAAAATGACTTTCTGCGTTACTCCCGAGGAATCCCACTGAGTGGAAGTATGGAGCACCTTTTTACTATAGTTGTATAGAACCTGGGTTCATTTCATTGTATATGTACTCAACCATATAAAAGCATGATATAGCAACTGTAAGAGCAGTTACATTGAATTCAAGACATACATTCATCAGATTTTGAAATTGGTTGTACAAGGAGTGATAACTGACAGTTTATTGATATCACTTTCTTAAACCTAGACATTTCACTGTTGTCTAACCAAGAGATCGCAGAAGAGTAATCAATGAATACTATAAAAGAAATACATTGGAATTTAAATTGGAATAGTTTATTACACAAAATTATTTTCTGTGTTACTCCCGAGGAATCCCACTGAGTGGCAGTATGGAGCACCTTTTTACTATAGTTGTATAGAAGGTGGTTTCATTTCATTGTATATGTACTCAATAATGTAAAAGCATGGTATATTAACTGTAAGAGCAATTAAATTGAATGCCAGAGATACATTCATCAGATTTTGAACTTGGTTGTACAAGGAGTGATAACTGACACTGTACTGATATCACTTTGTAAAACCTAGAAATATCACTCTCCTGGAACCAACAGATCATTGAAAACAGTAATCAATGAATATTATACAAGAAATTGTATATTGTAATATTTTTTTTACACAAAATGACTATCTGCGTTACTCCCGAGGAATCCCACTGAGTGGCAGTATGGAGCACCTTTTTACTATAGTTGTATAGAAGGTGGCTTCATTTCATTGTATATGTTCTCAACCATATAAAAGCATGATATATCAACTGTAAGAGCAATTACATTGAATGCAAGAGATACATTCATCAGATTTTGAAGTTGGTTGTACAAGGAGTGATAACTGACACTGTACTGATATCACTTTGTAAAACCTAGAAATATCACTATCCTGTAACCAACAGATCATTGAAAAGAGTAATCAATGAATACTACAGAAGAAACTGTATATTGTAATAGTTTGTTACACAAAATGACTTTCTACGTTACTCCCGAGGAATCCCACTGAGTGGCAGTATGGAGCACCTTTTTACTATAGTTGTATAGAAGGTGGCTTCATTTCATTGTATATGTACTCAACAATATAAAAGCATGATATAGCAACTGAAAGAGCAGTTACATTGAATGCAAGACATAAATTCATCAGATTTTGAGGTTGGTTCTACAAGGAGTGATAACTGACACCGTATTGATATCACTTTGTAAAACGTAGAAATTTCACTGTTGTCTAACCAACAGATCACAGAAGAGTAATCAATGAATACTATACAAGAAATACATTGGATTGTACATTGTAATATTGTTACTGATATCACTTTGTAAAATCTAGAAATATCACTATCCTGTAACCAACAGATCATTGAAAAGAGTAATGAATGAATACTATACAAGAAATTATATATTGTAATAATTTGTTACACAAAATGACGTTCTACGTTACTCCCGAGGAATCCCACTGAGTGGCAGTATGGAGCACCTTTTTCTTATAGTTGTATAGAACCTGGGTTCATTTCATTGTATATGTACTCAACCATATAAAAGCGTGATATAGGAACTGTAAGAGCAGTTACATTGAATTCAAGACATACATTCATCAGATTTTGAAATTGGTTGTACAAGGAGTGATAACTGACCGTTTATTGATATCACTTTCTTAAACCTAGAAATTTCACTGTTGTCTAACCAAGAGATCGCAGAAGAGTAATCAATGAATACTATACAAGAAATACATTGGAATTTAAATTGTAATAGTTTGTTACACAAAATGACTTTCTGCGTTACTCCCAAGGAATCCCACTGAGTGGCCCATGGAGCACTTTATGATAGTTGTATAGAAGGTGGTTTCATTTCATTGTATATGTATTAAACCATATAAAAGCATGATATAGCAACTGTAAGAGCAGTTACATTGAATGCAAGAAATACATTCATCAGATTTTTAAGTTGGTTGTACAAGGAGTGATAACTGACCCTCTATTGATATCACTTTGTGAAACCTAGAAATTTCACTGTTGTCTAACCAAGAGATCGCAGAAAAGTAATCAATGAATACTATACAAAAAATACATTGGATTGTAAATTGTAATAGTTTGTTACACAAAATGATTTTCTTTGTTACTCGCGAGGAATCCCACTGAATGGCAGTATGGAGCAACTTTTTCCTCTAGCTGTATAGAAGGTGGCTTCATTGCATTGTATATGTACTCAATCATATAAAAGCATGATATATCAAGTGTAAGAGCAATTACATTGAATGCAAGACATACATTCATCAGATTGTGAAGTTGGTTCTACAAGGAGTGATAACTGACACTGTACTGATATCACTTTGTAAAACCTAGAAATATCACTCTCCTGGAACCAACAGATCATTGAAAACAGTAATCAATGAATATTATACAAGAAATTGTATATTGTAATATTTTTTTTACACAAAATGACTATCTGCGTTACTCCCGAGGAATCCCACTGAGTGGCAGTATGGAGTACCTTTTTACTATAGTTGTATAGAAGGTGGTTTCATTTTATTGTATATGTACTCAAACATGTAAAAGAATGATATATCAAATGTAAGAGCAATTACTTTGAATACAAGACATACATTCATCAGATTTTGAAGATGTTTATACAAGGAGTGATAACTGACACTGGACTGTTATCACTTTGTAAAACCTCGAAATATGACTATCCTGTAACCAACAGATCATTGAAAAGAGTAATCAATGAATACTACACAAGAAATTGTATATTGTACTAGTTTGTTACACAAAATGACTTTCTGCGTTACTCCCGAGGAATCCCACTGAGTGGAAGTATGGAGCACCTTTTTACTATAGTTGTATAGAACCTGGGTTCATTTCATTGTATATGTACTCAACCATATAAAAGCATGATATAGCAACTGTAAGAGCAGTTACATTGAATTCAAGACATACATTCATCAGATTTTGAAATTGGTTGTACAAGGAGTGATAACTGACAGTTTATTGATATCACTTTCTTAAACCTAGACATTTCACTGTTGTCTAACCAAGAGATCGCAGAAGAGTAATCAATGAATACTATAAAAGAAATACATTGGAATTTAAATTGGAATAGTTTATTACACAAAATTATTTTCTGTGTTACTCCCGAGGAATCCCACTGAGTGGCAGTATGGAGCACCTTTTTACTATAGTTGTATAGAAGGTGGTTTCATTTCATTGTATATGTACTCAATAATGTAAAAGCATGGTATATTAACTGTAAGAGCAATTACATTGAATGCAAGAGATACATTCATCAGATTTTGAAGTTGGTTGTACAAGGAGTGATAACTGACACTGTACTGATATCACTTTGTATAACCTAGAAATATCACTATCCTGTAACCAACAGATCATTGAAAAGAGTAATCAATGAATACTACAGAAGAAATTGTAAATTGTAATACTTTGTTACACAAAATGACTTTCTGTGTTACTCCCGAGGAATCCCACTGAGTGGCAGTATGGAGCACCTTTTTACTCTAGCTGTATAGAAGGTGGCTTCATTTCATTGTATATGTACTCAAGCATGTAACAGCATGTTATATCAACTGTAGGACCAGTTACATTGAATGCAAGACATAAATTCATTAGATTTTGAGGATGGTTCTACAAGGAGTGATAACTGACACCGTATTGATATCACTTTGTAAAACATAGAAATTTCACTGTTGTCTAACCAACAGATCACAGAAGAGTAATCAATGAATACTATACAAGAAATACATTGGATTGTACATTGTAATATTTTGTTACACAAAATGTCTTTCTGCGTTACTCCCGAGGAATCCCACTGAGTGGCAGCATGGAGCACTTTATGATAGTTGTATAGAAGGTGGTTTCATTTCATTGTTTATGTACTCAATCATGTAACAGCATGTTATATCAACTGTAAGAGCAATTACATTCAATGCAAGACATACATTCATCAGATTTTGAAGTTGGTTATACAAGGAGTGATAACTGACACTGCACTGATATCACTTTGTAAAACCTAGAAATATCACTATCCTGTAACCAACAGATCATTGAAAAGAGTAATCAATGAATACTATACAAGAATTTGTATATTTTACTAGTTTGTTACACAAAATGACTTTCTCCATTACTCCCGAGGAATCCCAATGAGTGGCAGTATGGAGCACCTTTTTACTATACTTGTATAGAAGGTGGCTTGTTTTCATTGTATAGGTCATGTAAAAGTATGATATATCATGTAAAAATCATGTAAAAGTATGATGTATCAATTGTAAGAGCAATAACATTGAATGCAAGAGATACATTCATCAGATTTTGAAGTTGGTTGTACAAGGAGTGATAACTGACACTGTACTGATATCACTTTGTAAAACCTAGAAATATCACTACCCTGTAACCAACAGATCATTGAAAAGAGTAATAAATGAATACTATACAAGAAATTGTATATTGTACTAGTTTGTTACACAAAATGACTTTCTGCGTTACTCCCGAGGAATCCCACTGAGTGGCAGTATGGAGAACCTTTTTACTATCGTTGTATAGAAGGTGGCTTCATTTCATTGTATATGTACTCAACCATATAAAAGCATGATATAGCAACTGTAAGAGCAGTTACATTGAATGCAAAACATAAATTCATCAGATTTTGAGGCTGGTTCTACAAGGAGTGATAACTGACACCGTATTGATATCACTTTGTAAAACGTAGAAATTTCACTGTTGTCTAACCAACAGATCACAGAAGAGTAATCAATGAATACTATACAAGAAATACATTGCATTATACATTGTAATATTTTGTTACACAAAATGACTTTCTGCGTTACTCCCGAGGAATCCCACTGAGTGGCAGCATGGAGCACTTTATGATAGTTGTATAGAAGGTGGTTTCATTTCATTGTATATGTACTAAACCATATAAAAGCATGTTATATCAACTGTAAGAGCAATTACATTGAATGCAAGACATACATTCATCAGATTTTGAAGTTGGTTATACAAGGAGTGATAACTGACACTGCACTGATATCACGTTGTAAAACCTAGAAATATCACTATCCTGTAACCATCAGATCATTGAAAAGAGTAATCAATGAATACTATACAAGAAATTGTATATTGTGGTTTCCAGTTGGGAGAATGGAGGTCTGACACGCTTTGCAAATGCGCAAGGCGGACAGCGGCTCTTCCTGACAGCTTGGGTGGGTTAATCCACCCGACGCAACCTCACACAGGTAGTGTGAGGACCAGCAAGCAATATAATCCAGGTTTGAGCAACCTCGGTGAAGGGAAAGTCTCGGAGGAGACTTTTCCGACACCTTGAGCACTGCAGCCGAAGAGGATTCTTGCGAGTATCTCTAAGGAGCCGAGCTGAGCTGAAAAATTCAGCATAAAACCTCCAATTCCCCTGATTCCTTAACAAAGAAGACAAAGTTTAAATGTTGGGACCACATCTGAAGCGAAGTAACAACAAAAGGTAACGGAAAAAAGTTTTTTGCCTTACCATTGCCGCGTCTTGAAAGATGAAAAACAGATCGGGTGAAGCAATAGACTGATGTTCATTGGATGAGAGCAGTTTTGAAGTGCTAAAAAACCGAATTTGAACTTAAAAAGCCAAAAAAACAAGTTGTTTAACATTCCTGCGGTTAAAAGGAGTCGGGAGGGGAAGCCATGCATCGCGAGACAAAGAGGGAGAAGGGAACCAAGCATCGCGAGATTAAGACGTGAGGACTGAATCAGGAAGTGACGGCTAGAAGAGCAGACAAGAAGGAAAAAGGAGAAGAACCGGAAGAAGGTAAAGGGGACTCTAAATACTGCCGGACCAGAAAGGGGACTCTAAATACTGCCGGACCAGAAAGGGGACTCTAAATACTGCCGGACCAGAAAGACCATAACAGGAAGTGACGTGCAGAGAGCAGACAAGTAAAGAAAAGGAAGGGACAAAAGGAAACTACGGCAAGCCAGAAGCAAGGTAAAAAGACTATAACCTTTGACATTAACCATAGAGAAGTCGCGGCCGCCATTTTGGATTTATAAAATTTTTAAACTGCAATATCTCAAAGATTATATAACGTAGAAGGCTGAAACCAACATAATTTGACTTGGCAAGATTAGCTTCTTTGAATGCACTAATTGGTGTTTGATTTGGAAGACAAGATAAAATCGATCTTTTTAAAGAGGCAAAACGGACCGAGGACTAAGATCGAGAGCAGCCACATGGTCCTCTCCTACAATGGCAGCAAAAAAAGAAAAAGAGCTACTAGCTGTTATGGAAGCAATGGAAAAGAAAATGTTAGACGCTATAGGAGAGGTAAATGTTAAAATGAATAATATAGCGGCTCAAGCAGATAAAAATTGCATGGAATTAAAAGCAGAATTTCAAAAATTATCCACAAGAACACAAGATATAGAAACTAAAGTAAAAGAACTGGAAGAAAACACCCATAAGACAATGAGAGAGAACGAGAGGATGGAAAAGATGATGCATTATAAAGATATGCAAAACCACTTGAGATTTCGAGGGATTGAGGAAAAATTGAATGAGGATATTTTTACAAGAATGCAAGAAGCAATAGCAGATTTTTTACAAGAACAGGAAGAAGTTGTTAAAGAACACATGGATCTTGTTTATAGAGTTAATTCTACATATGCAAGAGACAAAAACATACCAAGAGACGTGGTTGTCCAATTTACAATGAAAAGAACAAAAGAACAAATCTACAGGAAGTGCTTTACTGACCCCTTTGTAATAGATGGAAAGAAAATCATAGTAATGAAAGAATTGCCTAGAGCAATACTGCAAGAAAGGAAAAAATTCAAGCGTCTGACGGATAAACTGAAGGAGAAAAAAATCAGATTTCGTTGGGAAATACCTCAAGGACTAAGTTTTTATTATGGCAGCTCCAGAGTGGTGATTAAAAGCACAGAAGAAATGTATGCATTCCTGGGAGAGAATAAAGACGATTTTGGAGATATTTAAGAATATATCAAAATGGATTACAAAATACTTACATGGAATGTAAATGGACTAAATTCACCCCAAAAACGTAGAATGGTAGGTCACTGGTTGGAAAAACAAAAATGTAATATAATTTGCTTGCAAGAAGCTCATCTTAAAAACCAAGACCATAAATATTTAATAAGGAAAAAATTGGGAGAAGAATTTTATTCTTTAGCAAGCAATAAAAAAAATGGTGTTGTAACATATGTCAAAAAAGATTTGGAACCCAAAGTAATATTCAAAGACAAAGATGGAAGATATTTAGCTATTGAAATTTTACTGCAAGGAGTGAAAACTTTGATTGTGAACATTTATGCTCCGAATGGAGCTAAAGAAATTTTTTTTAAAGAACTTCAAATGGAATTGGACAATGTAAACTATGATCAAATTATGATGTTAGGAGATTTCAACGGAACTGTAGATAATAAACTAGACAGGCGCTCTAAAAGAAAGGATGAGATGTTAGGGAAGCTTCCAAAAAACTTTTTTGAACTGATAAAACAAGAAAAGTTGGAAGATATTTGGAGGAAAGCTAACCCACAAGGAAAAGACTTTACCTTTTACTCTAACAGACATGACTCACATTCAAGAATTGACATGATTTGGATGACTACTAACCTAACCTTTAAAACAAGAAAAGTGGAAATTTTACCCAGAATAATCTCAGATCACAATCCGTGTTTATGGACAGCTGGGCAGATTAAAAAACAAAAGAGATGGAGAATAAACGAGGACTTATTAGATAATCAAGAAATAATGAAAAAATTACTTGAAGAAACAGACCTATACTTCCAAGTAAACATGCAGAAAGAAGTTAAAATTCAAACCGTATGGGATGCATATAAAGCAGTGATGAGAGGACTATTGATATCGTTAAATGCTAAAGATAATAAAAAGAAAAAAGAGCAATATGAAAATATTTTACAAGCCATTAAAACAAAGGAAGAAGAACTGAAGAAGAAACCAGGGAAAAAGAAACTGCAAAAGGAAATTTGGATGCTACAAGACCAAGCAAAAGCCATTTTGAACCAGGAGATGTACTGGAACTTAAAAAAACTTCAACAAAAAGCATTTGAAGGTGCAAATAAACCCGGAAAATACTTAGCATGGCAATTAAAGAAAAAACGTGAAAATAAATTTATCACTACAGTGATAAGAGATAATATTGAGATAATAGATAACAAAGGAATAAAAAGAGAATTTTTTAAATACTACGCAAAACTTTTTAAGAAGGAAAACAAAGACAGAAGAAAGATTAAAGAATACCTGCAAACATTAAAGCTACCAAAACCAACAGAGAAAATTAAAGAACTATTTAATAATCCAGTATCATTACAAGAGATCAAAAATGCAATAAATGACTCAAAATTAGGTAAAGCACCTGGACCGGATGGATTTACAGCGAAGTTCTACAAAACGTTACAGGAGTCAGTTTCACCGGTGTTACTGCTATTGATGAACGATATAAGAGTTACTGGAGAGGTACCAGAAACCTGGAAAGATGCATCCATCTCACTGATCCCGAAAGAAAATCAGGATTTGACCAATGTTAAGAACTATAGACCGATCTCTTTACTGAATAATGATTATAAGATTTTTGCTAAGATTATAGCGGATAGACTAAAAGAGCACCTTAAAGAGACTATACAAACAGAACAAGCAGGGTTCTTACCTAATCGACAAATAAGGGACAATCTAAGAGTAGTAGTGGACGCTATAGAATATTACGACAAACATCCTGAAAAGGAAGTGGGCTTTTTCTTTTTAGATGCGGAGAAAGCATTTGATAATTTAAACTGGGATTTTATGTTTGAAGTTTTAGAACATCTTGAGATCGGTGAATATATGCTTAACTTCATTAAAGCAATATATAAAGAACAGAAATCCTCAATAATAATTAATACTGAAAAGACAGACGATTTTAAAGTTGAAAAAGGAACAAGACAAGGATGCCCGCTTTCGCCGCTGCTATTTATTTGGATTTTAGAAGTTCTACTGTTAAATGTGAAGGAAGACAAAGATATTAAAGGCTTAACAACTAAAGGTTTTTCTTTCAAATATAGGGCCTTTGCAGATGATGTGATGTTTATAGTGGAAGACCCCTTATCCACATTACCACATTTGTTACAGAGAGTAAAAGAGTTTGGTGACTTAGCAGGATTTTATGTAAATAAAAACAAATCGAAAGTAATGTGCAAAAATATGTCAAATAAGAAACAAAACGAGTTACAAAAACTTACAGAATGTGAGGTGGTGAAAAAGACAAAATATCTGGGTGTAAACCTAACTATGAAAAATATTGATCTTTATAAAAATAATTATGAAAAATTATGGTTGCAAATTATGCAGGATATTAAAAAGTGGAATGTATTGAATTTGTCATTGCTGGGTAGAATTGCGGTGGTCAAGATGAATGTGTTACCACGATTAATGTTTTTGTTTCAAACTATTCCAATTGTGAAAGATGTAAAAACATTCAAATGTTGGCAGAAGGAGCTGTCTAAATTTGTGTGGGGAGGGAAAAAACCAAGAATTAAGATGAAAATAATGTGTGATGCCAAAGAAAGAGGAGGGTTTCAACTACCAAATCTAAGGTTATACCATGATGCAATATGTTTGACCTGGGTAGGGGCATGGACTATGTTACAAGATAGAATGTTATTGTCCCTGGAAGGTCATGATTGTAGATTTGGGTGGCATGCATATTTGTATTATGGCAAAACAAAAATGGACAATATGTTTAAACATCATTATTTGAGAAGAACACTAATGGATACGTGGACAAGATATAAAAACTTTTTTTCAGAAGAGATACCCATGTGGATTGTACCCGCAGAAGTCTTACATCCAACATCAAGATATAAAGGACAAGATTGGCTGAAGTATAGAGACTTATTAATAAGACATGGCAAGGATTTCAAACTGAAGGAGCAGCATCAGATTGATTTTGATTATGGTTGGTTAAGATATAGACAAATATATGACTTGTATAGAAGTGATAAAAAACACGGTTTCAGGGAAAAAAATAATGAAATAGAACAAGTTTGGGAGGAAGGTGGGGAAAAAATGATTTCTAAAATGTATAAAGTCTTGCTAAAATGGTTTAATGCTGATGAAATGGTAAAAGAGCAAATGGTAAAATGGGCGATAAACTTTAACAAAGACATTGAAATGGAATCTTGGGAATTTTTATGGAAAAATGCTATGAGTATATCTACGTGTTATAACTTAAAAGAAAATTGTTTTAAAATGATGTATAGATGGTATATGACACCAAAAAAAATTGCAAATATTGGTCAAAATATGTCTAACAAATGTTGGAAGTGTAAAAAGAAAGAAGGGTCTTTTTATCATATGTGGTGGACTTGTGATAAAGCAAAGACTTATTGGTCAAAAATACATGCAGAAATGGAAAAAATCTTGAAATGTACATTTAAGAAGTTGCCTGAAATGTTATTGCTAGGACTTAAACTAGAAGAGATAAATGTAAAGAAAAGGACAATAATATGGTATATGATTACAACAGCAAGAATGGTGTATGCACAAAACTGGAAAAATGAAAAAATACCAGAGGTGTGGGAATGGTTGAAAAAACTGTTATATATGGCTGAAATGGATAAGTGGACTAGAAAATTGAATAATCTCTACTCAGAGACCTTTATGGAAGACTGGAAAGATTTGAAAGAATATGTTGAAAAGTATTGGGATATGAAAAACTATATCTATACATGGTTATAATAGCATAAAGGAATAGAAATATATTATTTGAATGTTTTAGTTAAAATTAGACAATGAAACTGTTTTTATTTAGAAATACATAAGAGTATAGAAAATAAGAATTGGTATATAAGTATAAGTATTTTAAAGCTATATAACCGTTACCAGAAACGAAACATAGATATAAGTATTACTATTTTGAATAAAATGGAAAATGTGTTATGCTTCAGATGTGGTGGGAAACCACCAAAACAAAATAAAAATAGAATGTACAAATAGAACAAAATGTTATCTAATATGGAAAAAGGGATTTGTATAAGGTTAAATGTATTATTTTCGATGTTTTTTTTTTTGAAAAATAAAAATTTCTTTACAAAAAAAAAAGAAATTGTATATTGTACTAGTTTGTTACACAAAATGACTTTCTCCGTTACTCCCGAGGAATCCCAATGAGTGGCAGTATGGAGCACCTTTTTACTATACTTGTATAGAAGGTGGCTTGTTTTCATTGTATAGGTCATGTAAAAGTATGATATATCATGTAAAAATCATGTAAAAGTATGATGTATCAATTGTAAGAGCAATTACATTGAATGCAAGAGATACATTCATCAGATTTTGAAGTTGGTTGTACAAGGAGTGATAACTAACACTGTACTGATATCACTTTGTAAAACCAAGAAATATCACTATCCTGTAACCAACAGATCATTGAAAAGAGTAATCAATGAATACTATACAAGAAATTGTATATTGTACTAGTTTGTTACACAAAATGACTTTCTGCGTTACTCCCGAGGAATCCCACTGAGTGGCAGTATGGAGAACCTTTTTACTATAGTTGTATAGAAGGTGGCTTCATTTCATTGTATATGTACTCAACCATATAAAAGCATGATATAGCAACTGTAAGAGCAGTTACATTGAATGCAAGACATAAATTCATCAGATTCTGAGGTTGGTTCTACAAGGAGTGATAACTGACACCGTATTGATATCACTTTGTAAAACGTAGAAATTTCACTGTTATCTAACCAACAGATCACAGAAGAGTAATCAATGAATACTATACAAGAAATACATTGGATTGTACATTGTAATATTTTGTTACACAAAATGACTTTCTGCGTTACTCCCGAGGAATCCCACTGAGTGGCAGCATGGAGCACTTTATGATAGTTGTATAGAAGGTGGTTTCATTTCATTGTATATGTACTAAACCATATAAAAGCATCTTATATCAACTGTAAGAGCAATTACATTGAATGCAAGACATACATTCATCAGATTTTGAAGTTGGTTATACAAGGAGTGATAACTGACACTGGACTGATATCACGTTGTAAAACCTAGAAATATCACTATCCTGTAACCAACAGATCATTGAAAAGAGTAATCAATGAATACTATACAAGAAATTGTATATTGTACTAGTTTGTTACACAAAATGACTTTCTGCGTTACTCCCGAGGAATGCCAATGAGTGGCAGTATGGAGCACCTTTTTACTATACTTGTATAGAAGGTGGCTTGTTTTCATTGTATAGGTCATGTAAAAGTATGATATATCATGTAAAAATCATGTAAAAGTATGATATATCATTTGTAAGAGCAGTTACATTGAATGCAAGAGATACATTCATCAGATTTTGAAGTAGGTTGTACAAAAAGTGATAACTGACACTTTACTGATATCACTTTGTAAAACCTAGAAATATCACTATCCTGTAACCAACAGATCATTGAAAAGAGTAATCAATGAATACTATATAAGAAATTGTATATTGTACTAGTTTTTTACACAAAATGACTTTCTCCGTTACTCCCGAGGAATCCCACTGAGTGGCAGTATGGAGCACCTTTTTACTATACTTGTATAGAAGGTGGCTTGTTTTCATTGTATAGGTCATGTAAAAGTATGATATATCATGTAAAAATCATGTAAAAGTATGATGTATCAATTGTAAGAGCAATTACATTGAATGCAAGACATACATTCATCAGATTTTGAAGTAGGTTGTACAAGGAGTGATAACTGACACTTTACTGATATCACTTTGTAAAACCTAGAAATATCACTATCCTGTAACCAACAGATCATTGAAAAGAGTAATCAATGAATACTATATAAGAAATTGTATATTGTACTAGTTTTTTACACAAAATGACTTTCTCCGTTACTCCCGAGGAATCCCACTGAGTGGCAGTATGGAGCACCTTTTTACTATACTTGTATAGAAGGTGGCTTGTTGTCATTGTATAGGTCATGTAAAAGTATGATATATCATGTAAAAATCATGTAAAAGTATGATGTATCAATTGTAAGAGCAATTACATTGAATGCAAGAGATACATTCATCAGATTTTGAAGTTGGTTGTACAAGGAGTGATAACTAACACTGTACTGATATCACTTTGTAAAACCTAGAAATATCACTATCCTGTAACCAACAGATCATTGAAAAGAGTAATCAATGAATACTATACAAGAAATTGTATATTGTACTAGTTTGTTACACAAAATGACTTTCTGCGTTACTCCCAAGGAATCCCACTGAGTGGCAGTATGCAGCACCTTTTTACTATAGTTGTATAGAAGGTGGCTTCATTTCATTGTATATGTACTCAACCATATAAAAGCATGATATAGCAACTGTAAGAGCAGTTACATTGAATGCAAGACATAAATTCATCAGATTTTGAGGTTGGTTCTACAAGGAGTGATAACTGACACCGTATTGATATCACTTTGTAAAATGTAGAAATTTCACTGTTATCTAACCAACAGATCACAGAAGAGTAATCAATGAATACTATACAAGAAATACATTGGATTGTACATTGTAATATTTTGTTACACAAAATGACTTTCTGCGTTACTCCCGAGGAATCCCACTGAGTGGCAGCATGGAGCACTTTATGATAGTTGTATAGAAGGTGGTTTCATTTCATTGTATATGTACTAAACCATATAAAAGCATGTTATATCAACTGTAAGAGCAATTACATTGAATGCAAGACATAGATTCATCAGATTTTTAAGTTGGTTATACAAGGAGTGATAACTGACACTGGACTGATATCACGTTGTAAAACCTAGAAATATCACTATCCTGTAACCAACAGATCATTGAAAAGAGTAATCAATGAATACTATACAAGAAATTGTATATTGTAATAGTTTGTTACACAAAATGACTTTCTCCGTTACTACCGAGGAATCCCAATGAGTGGCAGTATGGAGCACCTTTTTACTATACTTGTATAGAAGGTGGCTTGTTTTCATTGTATAGGTCATGTAAAAGTATGATATATCATGTAAAAATCATGTAAAAGTATGATATATCATTTGTAAGAGCAGTTACATTGAATGCAAGAGATACATTCATCAGATTTTGAAGTAGGTTGTACAAGGAGTGATAACTGACACTGTACTGATATCACCTTGTAAAACCTAGAAATATCACTATCCTGTAACCAACAGATCATTGAAAAGAGTAATCAATGAATACTATATAAGAAATTGTATATTGTACTAGTTTTTTACACAAAATGACTTTCTGCGTTACTCCCGAGGAATCCCACTGAGTGGCAGCATCGAGCACTTTATGATAGTTGTATAGAAGATGGTTTCATTTCATTGTATATGTACTAAACCATATAAAAGCATGTTATATCAACTGTAAGAGCAATTACATTGAATGCAATACATACATTCATCAGTTTTTGAAGTTGGTTATACAAGGAGTGTTAACTGACACTGGACTGATATCACGTTGTAAAACCTAGAAATATCACTATCCTGTAACCAACAGATCATTGAAAAGAGTAATCAATGAATACTATACAAGAAATTGTATATTGTACTAGTTTGTTACCCAAAATGAATTTCTGCGTTACTCCCGAGGAATCCCACTGAGTGGCAGTATGGAGCACCTTTTTACTATACTTGTATAGAAGGTGGCTTGTTTTCATTGTATAGGTCATGTAAAAGTATGATATATCATGTAAAAATCATGTAAAAGTATGATGTATCAATTGTAAGAGCAATTACATTGAATGCAAGACATACATTCATCAGATTTTGAAGTTGGTTGTACAAGGAGTGATAACTGACAGTTTATTGATATCACTTTCTTAAACCTAGAAATTTCACTGTTGTCTAACCAAGAGATCGCAGAAGAGTAATCAATGAATACTATACAAGAAATACATTGGAATTTAAATTGTAATAGTTTATTACACAAAATTATTTCCTGTGTTACTCCCGAGGAATCCCACTAAGTGGCAGTATGGAGCACTTTTTCCCACTAGCTGTATAGAAGGTGGCTTCATTTCATTGTATATGTACACAATCATGTAAAAGCATGACATATCAACTTTAAGAGCAATTACATTGAATGCAAGAGATACATTCATCAGATTTTGAAGTTGATTGTACAAGGAGTGATAACTGACACTGTACTGATATCACTTCGTAAAACCTAGAAATATCACTATCCTGTAACCAATAGATCACTGAAAAGAGTAATCAATGAATACTATACAAGAAATTGTATATTGTAATAGTTTTTACACAAAATGACTTTCTGCGTTACTCCCGAGGAATCCCACAGAGTGGCAGTATGGAGCACCTTTTTACTATACCTGTATAGAAGGTGGCTTGTTTTCATTGTATAGGTCATGTAAAAGTATGATATATCATGTAAAAATAATGTAAAAGTATGATGTATCAATTGTAAGAGCAATTACATTGAATGCCAGAGATATATTCATCAGATTTTGAAGTTGGTTGTACAATGAGTGATAACTGACACTGTATTGATATCACTTTGTAAAACGTAGAAATTTCAGTTTTGTCTAACTAACAGATCGCAGAAGAGTAATCAATGAATAGTATACAAGAAATAAATTGGAATGTAAATTGTAATACTTTGTTGCACAAAATGACTTTCTGCGTTACTCCCGCTGAATCCCACTGAGTGGCAGTATTGAGCATCTTTTTCCTATAGTTGCATAGAAGGTAGCTTCATTTCATTGTATATGTTCTCAACCATATAAAAGCATGATATATCAACTGTAAGAGCAATTACATTGAATGCAAGAGATACATTCATCAGATTTTGAAGTTGGTTGTACAAGGAGTGATAACTGACAGTGTACTGATATCACTTTGTAAAACATAGAAATATCACTATCCTGTAACCAACAGATCATTGAAAAGAGTAATCAATGAATACTGCAGAAGAAACTGTATATTGTAATAGTTTGTTATACAAAATTACTTTCTGCGTTACTCCCGAGGAATCCCACTGAGTGGCAGTATGGAGCACCTTTTTACTATAGTTGTATAGAAGGTGGCTTCATTTCATTGTATATGTTCTCAACCATATAAAAGCATGAAATATCAACTGTAAGAGCAATTACATTGAATGCAAGAGATACATTCATCAGATTTTGAAGTTGGTTGTACAAGGAGTGATAACTGACACTGTACTGATATCACTTTGTAAAACCTAGAAATATCACTATCCTGTAACCAACAGATCATTGAAAAGAGTAATCAATGAATACTACAGAAGAAACTGTATATTGTAATAGTTTGTTACACAAAATGACTTTCTGCATTACTCCCGAGGAATCCCACTGAGTGGCAGTATAGAGCACCTTTTTACTATAGTTGTATAGAAGGTGGCTTCATTTCATTGTATATGTACTCAACCATATGAAAGCATGATATAGCAACTGTAAGAGCAGTTACATTGAATGCAAGACATACATTCATCAGATTTTGAAGTTGGTTGTACAAGGAGTGATAACTGACCCTCTATTGATATCACTTTGTAAAACCTAGAAATTTCACTGTTGTCTAACCAAGAGATCGCAGAAAAGTAATCAATGAATACTATACAAAAAATACATTGGATTGTAAATTGTAATAGTTTGTTACACAAAATGATTTTCTTTGTTACTCCCGAGGAATCCCACTGAGTGGCAGTATGGAGCACCTTTTTACTATAGTTGTATAGAACCTGGGTTCATTTCATTGTATATGTACTCAACCATATAAAAGCGTGATATAGCAACTATAAGAGCAGTTACATTGAATGAAAGACATACATTTATCAGATTTTGAAATTGGTTGTACAAGGAGTGATAATTGACAGTTTATTGATATCACTTTCTTAAACCTAGAAATTTCACTGTTGTCTAACCAAGAGATCGCAGAAGAGTAATCAATGAATACTATACAAGAAATACATTGGAATTTAAATTGTAATAGTTTATTACACAAAATTATTTTCTGTGTTACTCCCGAGGAATCCCACTGAGTGGCAGTATGGAGCACCTTTTTACTATAGTTGTATAGAAGGTGGCTTCATTTCATTGTATATGTACTCAATCATGTAAAAGCATGATATATCAACTTTAAGAGCAATTACATTGAATGCAAGAGATACATTCATCAGATTTTGAAGTTGGTTGTACAAGGAGTGATAACTGACACTGTACTGATATCACTTCGTAAAACCTAGAAATATCACTATCCTGTAACCAATAGATCACTGAAAAGAGTAATCAATGAATACTATACAAGAAATTGTATATTGTAATAGTTTGTTACACAAAATGACTTTCTGCGTTACTCCCGAGGAATCCCACAGAGTGGCAGTATGGAGCACCTTTTTACTACAGTTGTATAGAAGGTGGCTTCATTTCATTGTATATGTACTCATCAATGTAAAAGCATGATATATTAACTGTAAGAGCAATTACATTGAATGTCAGAGATATATTCATTAGATTTTGAAGTTAGTTGTACAATGAGTGATAACTGACACTGTATTGATATCACTTTGTAAAACGTAGAAATTTCAGTGTTGTCTAACCAAGAGATCGCAGAAGAGTAATCAATGAATAGTTTACAAGAAATAAATTGGAATGTAAATTGTAATACTTTGTTACACAAAATGACTTTCTGCGTTACTCCTGAGGAATCCCACTGAGTGGCAGTATGGAGCACCTTTTTACTATAGTTGTATAGAAGGTGGCTTCATTTAATAGTATATGTAATCAAACATATAAAAGCCAGATATATCAAAAGTAAGAGCAATTACATTGAATGCAAGAGATACATTCATCAGATTTTGAAGTTGATTGTACAAGGAGTGATAACTGACACTGTACTGATATCACTTCGTAAAACCTAGAAATATCACTATCCTGTAACCAATAGATCACTGAAAAGAGTAATCAATGAATACTATACAAGAAATTGTATATTGTAATAGTTTTTACACAAAATGACTTTCTGCGTTACTCCCGAGGAATCCCACAGAGTGGCAGTATGGAGCACCTTTTTACTATACCTGTATAGAAGGTGGCTTGTTTTCATTGTATAGGTCATGTAAAAGTATGATATATCATGTAAAAATAATGTAAAAGTATGATGTATCAATTGTAAGAGCAATTACATTGAATGCCAGAGATATATTCATCAGATTTTGAAGTTGGTTGTACAATGAGTGATAACTGACACTGTATTGATATCACTTTGTAAAACGTAGAAATTTCAGTTTTGTCTAACTAACAGATCGCAGAAGAGTAATCAATGAATAGTATACAAGAAATAAATTGGAATGTAAATTGTAATACTTTGTTGCACAAAATGACTTTCTGCGTTACTCCCGCTGAATCCCACTGAGTGGCAGTATTGAGCATCTTTTTCCTATAGTTGCATAGAAGGTAGCTTCATTTCATTGTATATGTTCTCAACCATATAAAAGCATGATATATCAACTGTAAGAGCAATTACATTGAATGCAAGAGATACATTCATCAGATTTTGAAGTTGGTTGTACAAGGAGTGATAACTGACAGTGTACTGATATCACTTTGTAAAACATAGAAATATCACTATCCTGTAACCAACAGATCATTGAAAAGAGTAATCAATGAATACTGCAGAAGAAACTGTATATTGTAATAGTTTGTTATACAAAATTACTTTCTGCGTTACTCCCGAGGAATCCCACTGAGTGGCAGTATGGAGCACCTTTTTACTATAGTTGTATAGAAGGTGGCTTCATTTCATTGTATATGTTCTCAACCATATAAAAGCATGAAATATCAACTGTAAGAGCAATTACATTGAATGCAAGAGATACATTCATCAGATTTTGAAGTTGGTTGTACAAGGAGTGATAACTGACACTGTACTGATATCACTTTGTAAAACCTAGAAATATCACTATCCTGTAACCAACAGATCATTGAAAAGAGTAATCAATGAATACTACAGAAGAAACTGTATATTGTAATAGTTTGTTACACAAAATGACTTTCTGCATTACTCCCGAGGAATCCCACTGAGTGGCAGTATAGAGCACCTTTTTACTATAGTTGTATAGAAGGTGGCTTCATTTCATTGTATATGTACTCAACCATATGAAAGCATGATATAGCAACTGTAAGAGCAGTTACATTGAATGCAAGACATACATTCATCAGATTTTGAAGTTGGTTGTACAAGGAGTGATAACTGACCCTCTATTGATATCACTTTGTAAAACCTAGAAATTTCACTGTTGTCTAACCAAGAGATCGCAGAAAAGTAATCAATGAATACTATACAAAAAATACATTGGATTGTAAATTGTAATAGTTTGTTACACAAAATGATTTTCTTTGTTACTCCCGAGGAATCCCACTGAGTGGCAGTATGGAGCACCTTTTTACTATAGTTGTATAGAACCTGGGTTCATTTCATTGTATATGTACTCAACCATATAAAAGCGTGATATAGCAACTATAAGAGCAGTTACATTGAATGAAAGACATACATTTATCAGATTTTGAAATTGGTTGTACAAGGAGTGATAATTGACAGTTTATTGATATCACTTTCTTAAACCTAGAAATTTCACTGTTGTCTAACCAAGAGATCGCAGAAGAGTAATCAATGAATACTATACAAGAAATACATTGGAATTTAAATTGTAATAGTTTATTACACAAAATTATTTTCTGTGTTACTCCCGAGGAATCCCACTGAGTGGCAGTATGGAGCACCTTTTTACTATAGTTGTATAGAAGGTGGCTTCATTTCATTGTATGTGTACTCAATCATGTAAAAGCATGATATATCAACTTTAAGAGCAATTACATTGAATGCAAGAGATACATTCATCAGATTTTGAAGTTGGTTGTACAAGGAGTGATAACTGACACTGTACTGATATCACTTCGTAAAACCTAGAAATATCACTATCCTGTAACCAATAGATCACTGAAAAGAGTAATCAATGAATACTATACAAGAAATTGTATATTGTAATAGTTTGTTACACAAAATGACTTTCTGCGTTACTCCCGAGGAATCCCACAGAGTGGCAGTATGGAGCACCTTTTTACTACAGTTGTATAGAAGGTGGCTTCATTTCATTGTATATGTACTCATCAATGTAAAAGCATGATATATTAACTGTAAGAGCAATTACATTGAATGTCAGAGATATATTCATTAGATTTTGAAGTTAGTTGTACAATGAGTGATAACTGACACTGTATTGATATCACTTTGTAAAACGTAGAAATTTCAGTGTTGTCTAACCAAGAGATCGCAGAAGAGTAATCAATGAATAGTTTACAAGAAATAAATTGGAATGTAAATTGTAATACTTTGTTACACAAAATGACTTTCTGCGTTACTCCTGAGGAATCCCACTGAGTGGCAGTATGGAGCACCTTTTTACTATAGTTGTATAGAAGGTGGCTTCATTTAATAGTATATGTAATCAAACATATAAAAGCCAGATATATCAAACGTAAGAGCAATTACATTGAATGCAAGACATACATTCATCAGATTGTGAAGTTGGTTGTACAAGGCGTGATAACTGATAGTGTACTGATATCACTTTGTAAAACCTAGAAATATCACTATCCTGTAACCAACAGATCACTGAAAAGAGTAATCAATAAATACTATACAAGATATTGTATATTGTAATAGTTTGTTACACAAAATGACTTTCTGCGTTACTCCCGAGGAATCCCACTGAGTGGCAGTATGGAGCACCTTTTTACTATAGCTGTATAGAAGGTAGCTTCATTTCATTGTATATGTTCTCAACCATATAAAAGCATGATATATCAACTGTAAGAGCAATTACATTGAATGCAAGAGATACATTCATCAGATTTTGAAGTTGGTTGTACAAGGAGTGATAACTGACACTGTACTGATATCACTTTGTAAAACCTAGAAATATCACTATCCTGTAACCAACAGATCATTGAAAAGAGTAATCAATTTATACTACAGAAGAAACTGTATATTGTAATAGTTTGTTACACAAAATGACTTTCTGCGTTACTCCCGAGGAATCCCACTGAGTGGCAGTATAGAGCACCTTTTTACTATAGTTTTACTATATACTACAGATGAAACTGTATATTGTAATAGTTTGTTGAAGTTGAAAAATAGATTTTGAAGTTGGTTGTACAAGGAGTGATAACAGACACTGTACTGATATCACTTTGTAAAATCAAACTTTGTATAGAAGGTGTACTGTACTGATATCACTTTGTAAAATCAAACTTTGTATAGAAGGTGTACACTGTACTGATATCACTTTGTAAAACCTAGAAATATCACTATCCTGTAACCAACAGATCATTGAAAAGAGTAATCAATGAATACTACAGAAGAAACTGTATATTGTAATAGTTTGTTACACAAAATGACTTTCTACGTTACTCCCGAGGAATCCCACTGAGTGGCAGTATAGAGCACCTTTTTACTATAGTTCTATAGAAGGTGGCTTCATTTCATTGTATATGTACTCAACCATATGAAAGCATGATATAGCAACTGTAAGAGCAGTTACATTGAATGCAAGACATACATTCATCAGATTTTGAAGCTGGTTGTACAAGGAGTGATAACTGACCCTCTATTGATATCACTTTGTCAAACCTAGAAATTTCACTGTTGTCTAACCAAGAGATCGCAGAAAAGTAATCAATGAATACTATACAAAAAATACATTGGATTGTAAGTTTTAATAGTTTGTTACACAAAATGATTTTCTTTGTTACTCCCGAGGAATCCCACTGAGTGGCAGTATGGAACACCTTTTTACTATAGTTGTATAGAACCTGGGTTCATTTCATTGTATATGTACTCAACCATATAAAAGCGTGATATAGCAACTGTAAGAGCAGTTACATTGAATGAAAGACATACATTCATCAGATTTTGAAATTGGTTGTACAAGGAGTGATAATTGACAGTTTATTGATATCACTTTCTTAAACCTAGAAATTTCACTGTTGTCTAACCAAGAGATCGCAGAAGAGTAATCAATGAATACTATACAAGAAATACATTGGAATTTAAATTGTAATAGTTTATTACACAAAATTATTTTCTGTGTTACTCCCGAGGAATCCCACTGAGTGGCAGTATGGAGCACCTTTTCCCACTATCTGTATAGAAGGTGGCTTCATTTCATTGTATATGTACTGAATCATGTAAAAGCATGATATATCAACTTTAAGAGCAATTACATTGAATGCAAGAGATACATTCATCAGATTTTGAAGTTGGTTGTACAAGGAGTGATAACTGACACTGTACTGATATCACTTCGTAAAACCTACAAAAATCACTATCCTGTAACCAATAGATCACTGAAAAGAGTAATCAATGAATACTATACAAGAAATTGTATATTGTAATAGTTTGTTACACAAAATGACTTTCTGCGTTACTCCCGAGGAATCCCACAGAGTGGCAGAGTGGCACCTTTTTACTACAGTTGTATAGAAGGTGGCTTCATTTCATTGTATATGTACTCATCAATGTAAAAGCATAATATATTAACTGTAAGAGCAATTACATTGAATGTCAGAGATATATTCATTAGATTTTGAAGTTGGTTGTACAATGAGTGATAACTGACACTGTATTGATATCACTTTGTAAAACGTAGAAATTTCAGTGTTGTCTAACCAAGAGATCGCAGAAGAGTAATCAATGAATAGTTTACAAGAAATAAATTGGAATGTAAATTGTAATACTTTGTTACACAAAATGACTTTCTGCGTTACTCCTGAGGAATCCCACTGAGTGGCAGTATGGAGCACCTTTTTACTATAGTTGTATAGAAGGTGGCTTCATTTAATAGTATATGTAATCAAACATATAAAAGCCAGATATATCAAACGTAAGAGCAATTACATTGAATGCAAGACATACATTCATCAGATTGTGAAGTTGGTTGTACAAGGCGTGATAACTGATAGTGTACTGATATCACTTTGTAAAACCTAGAAATATCACTATCCTGTAACCAACAGATCACTGAAAAGAGTAATCAATAAATACTATACAAGATATTGTATATTGTAATAGTTTGTTACACAAAATGACTTTCTGCGTTACTCCCGAGGAATCCCACTGAGTGGCAGTATGGAGCACCTTTTTACTATAGCTGTATAGAAGGTAGCTTCATTTCATTGTATATGTTCTCAACCATATAAAAGCATGATATATCAACTGTAAGAGCAATTACATTGAATGCAAGAGATACATTCATCAGATTTTGAAGTTGGTTGTACAAGGAGTGATAACTGACACTGTACTGATATCACTTTGTAAAACCTAGAAATATCACTATCCTGTAACCAACAGATCATTGAAAAGAGTAATCAATTTATACTACAGAAGAAACTGTATATTGTAATAGTTTGTTACACAAAATGACTTTCTGCGTTACTCCCGAGGAATCCCACTGAGTGGCAGTATAGAGCACCTTTTTACTATAGTTTTACTATATACTACAGAAGAAACTGTATATTGTAATAGTTTGTTGAAGTTGAAAAATAGATTTTGAAGTTGGTTGTACAAGGAGTGATAACAGACACTGTACTGATATCACTTTGTAAAATCAAACTTTGTATAGAAGGTGTACTGTACTGATATCACTTTGTAAAATCAAACTTTGTATAGAAGGTGTACACTCTACTGATATCACTTTGTAAAACCTAGAAATATCACTATCCTGTAACCAACAGATCATTGAAAAGAGTAATCAATGAATACTACAGAAGAAACTGTATATTGTAATAGTTTGTTACACAAAATGACTTTCTACTTTACTCCCGAGGAATCCCACTGAGTGGCAGTATAGAGCACCTTTTTACTATAGTTGTATAGAAGGTGGCTTCATTTCATTGTATATGTACTCAACCATATGAAAGCATGATATAGCAACTGTAAGAGCAGTTACATTGAATGCAAGACATACATTCATCAGATTTTGAAGCTGGTTGTACAAGGAGTGATAACTGACCCTCTATTGATATCACTTTGTCAAACCTAGAAATTTCACTGTTGTCTAACCAAGAGATCGCAGAAAAGTAATCAATGAATACTATACAAAAAATACATTGGATTGTAAGTTTTAATAGTTTGTTACACAAAATGATTTTCTTTGTTACTCCCGAGGAATCCCACTGAGTGGCAGTATGGAACACCTTTTTACTATAGTTGTATAGAACCTGGGTTCATTTCATTGTATATGTACTCAACCATATAAAAGCGTGATATAGCAACTGTAAGAGCAGTTACATTGAATGAAAGACATACATTCATCAGATTTTGAAATTGGTTGTACAAGGAGTGATAATTGACAGTTTATTGATATCACTTTCTTAAACCTAGAAATTTCACTGTTGTCTAACCAAGAGATCGCAGAAGAGTAATCAATGAATACTATACAAGAAATACATTGGAATTTAAATTGTAATAGTTTATTACACAAAATTATTTTCTGTGTTACTCCCGAGGAATCCCACTGAGTGGCAGTATGGAGCACCTTTTCCCACTATCTGTATAGAAGGTGGCTTCATTTCATTGTATATGTACTGAATCATGTAAAAGCATGATATATCAACTTTAAGAGCAATTACATTGAATGCAAGAGATACATTCATCAGATTTTGAAGTTGGTTGTACAAGGAGTGATAACTGACACTGTACTGATATCACTTCGTAAAACCTAGAAAAATCACTATCCTGTAACCAATAGATCACTGAAAAGAGTAATCAATGAATACTATACAAGAAATTGTATATTGTAATAGTTTGTTACACAAAATGACTTTCTGCGTTACTCCCGAGGAATCCCACAGAGTGGCAGTATGGAGCACCTTTTTACTACAGTTGTATAGAAGGTGGCTTCATTTCATTGTATATGTACTCATCAATGTAAAAGCATGATATATTAACTGTAAGAGCAATTACATTGAATGTCAGAGATATATTCATTAGATTTTGAAGTTGGTTGTACAATGAGTGATAACTGACACTGTATTGATATCACTTTGTAAAACGTAGAAATTTCAGTGTTGTCTAACCAAGAGATCGCAGAAGAGTAATCAATGAATAGTTTACAAGAAATAAATTGGAATGTAAATTGTAATACTTTGTTACACAAAATGACTTTCTGCGTTACTCCTGAGGAATCCCACTGAGTGGCAGTATGGAGCACCTTTTTACTATAGTTGTATAGAAGGAGGCTTCATTTAATAGTATATGTAATCAAACATATAAAAGCCAGATATATCAAACGTAAGAGCAATTACATTGAATGCAAGACATACATTCATCAGATTGTGAAGTTGGTTGTACAAGGCGTGATAAGTGATAGTGTACTGATATCACTTTGTAAAACCTAGAAATATCACTATCCTGTAACCAACAGATCACTGAAAAGAGTAATCAATAAATACTATACAAGATATTGTATATTGTAATAGTTTGTTACACAAAATGACTTTCTGCGTTACTCCCGAGGAATCCCACTGAGTGGCAGTATGGAGCACCTTTTTACTATAGCTGTATAGAAGGTAGCTTCATTTCATTGTATATGTTCTCAACCATATAAAAGCATGATATATCAACTGTAAGAGCAATTACATTGAATGCAAGAGATACATTCATCAGATTTTGAAGTTGGTTGTACAAGGAGTGATAACTGACACTGTACTGATATCACTTTGTAAAACCTAGAAATATCACTATCCTGTAACCAACAGATCATTGAAAAGAGTAATCAATTTATACTACAGAAGAAACTGTATATTGTAATAGTTTGTTACACAAAATGACTTTCTGCGTTACTCCCGAGGAATCCCACTGAGTGGCAGTATAGAGCACCTTTTTACTATAGTTTTACTATATACTACAGAAGAAACTGTATATTGTAATAGTTTGTTGAAGTTGAAAAATAGATTTTGAAGTTGGTTGTACAAGGAGTGATAACAGACACTGTACTGATATCACTTTGTAAAATCAAACTTTGTATAGAAGGTGTACTGTACTGATATCACTTTGTAAAATCAAACTTTGTATAGAAGGTGTACACTCTACTGATATCACTTTGTAAAACCTAGAAATATCACTATCCTGTAACCAACAGATCATTGAAAAGAGTAATCAATGAATACTACAGAAGAAACTGTATATTGTAATAGTTTGTTACACAAAATGACTTTCTACGTTACTCCCGAGGAATCCCACTGAGTGGCAGTATAGAGCACCTTTTTACTATAGTTGTATAGAAGGTGGCTTCATTTCATTGTATATGTACTCAACCATATGAAAGCATGATATAGCAACTGTAAGAGCAGTTACATTGAATGCAAGACATACATTCATCAGATTTTGAAGCTGGTTGTACAAGGAGTGATAACTGACCCTCTATTGATATCACTTTGTCAAACCTAGAAATTTCACTGTTGTCTAACCAAGAGATCGCAGAAAAGTAATCAATGAATACTATACAAAAAATACATTGGATTGTAAGTTTTAATAGTTTGTTACACAAAATGATTTTCTTTGTTACTCCCGAGGAATCCCACTGAGTGGCAGTATGGAACACCTTTTTACTATAGTTGTATAGAACCTGGGTTCATTTCATTGTATATGTACTCAACCATATAAAAGCGTGATATAGCAACTGTAAGAGCAGTTACATTGAATGAAAGACATACATTCATCAGATTTTGAAATTGGTTGTACAAGGAGTGATAATTGACAGTTTATTGATATCACTTTCTTAAACCTAGAAATTTCACTGTTGTCTAACCAAGAGATCGCAGAAGAGTAATCAATGAATACTATACAAGAAATACATTGGAATTTAAATTGTAATAGTTTATTACACAAAATTATTTTCTGTGTTACTCCCGAGGAATCCCACTGAGTGGCAGTATGGAGCACCTTTTCCCACTATCTGTATAGAAGGTGGCTTCATTTCATTGTATATGTACTGAATCATGTAAAAGCATGATATATCAACTTTAAGAGCAATTACATTGAATGCAAGAGATACATTCATCAGATTTTGAAGTTGGTTGTACAAGGAGTGATAACTGACACTGTACAGATATCACTTTGTAAAACCTAGAAATATCACTATCCTGTAACCAACAGATCATTGAAAAGAATAATCAATGAATATTATACAAGAAATTGTATATTGTACTAGATTCTTACACAAAATGACTTTCTGCGTTACTCCCGAGAAATACCACTGAGTGGCAGTATGGAGCACCTTTTTCCAATAGTTGTATAGAAGTTGGCTTCATTTCATTGTATATGTACTCAACCATATAAAAGCATGATATAGCAATGGTAAGAGCGGTTACATTGAATGCAAGACATACATTCATTAGATTTTGAAGTTGGTTCTACAAGGAGTGTTAACTGACACCGTATTGATATCACTTTGTAAAACGTAGAAATTTCACTGTTGTCTAACCAACAGATCACAGAAGAGTAATCAATGAATACTATACAAGAAATACATTGCAGTTAAAATTGTAATAGTTTGTTACACAAAATGACATTCTGCGCTACTCCCGAGGAATCCCAATGAGTGGCAGTATGGAGCACCTTTTTACTATACTTGTATAGAAGGTGGCTTGTTTTCATTGTATAGGTCATTTAAAAGTATGATATATCATGTAAAAATCATGTAAAAGTATGATGTATCAATTGTAAGAGCAATTACATTGAATGCAAGAGATACATTCATCAGATTTTGAAGTTGGTTGTACAAGGAGTGATAACTGACACTGTACTGATATCACTTTGTAAAACCTAGAAATATCACTATCCTGTAACCAACAGATCATTGAAAAGAGTAATCAATGAATACTATACAAGAAATTGTATATTGTACTAGTTTGTTACACAAAATGACTTTCTGCGTTACTCCCGAGGAATCCCACTGAGTGGCAGTATGGAGAACCTTTTTACTATAGTTGTATAGAAGGTGGCTTCATTTCATTGTATATGTACTCAACCATATAAAAGCATGATATAGCAACTGTAAGAGCAGTTACATTGAATGAAAGACATACATTCATCAGATTTTGAAATTGGTTGTACAAGGAGTGATAATTGACAGTTTATTGATATCACTTTCTTAAACCTAGAAATTTCACTGTTGTCTAACCAAGAGATCGCAGAAGAGTAATCAATGAATACTATACAAGTAATACATTGGAATTTAAATTGTAATAGTTTATTACACAAAATTATTTTCTGTGTTACTCCCGAGGAATCCCACTGAGTGGCAGTATGGAGCACCTTTTCCCACTATCTGTATAGAAGGTGGCTTCATTTCATTGTATATGTACTCAATCATGTAAAAGCATGATATATCAACTTTAAGAGCAATTACATTGAATGCAAGACATATATTCATCAGATTTTGAAGTTGGTTATACAAGGAGTGATAACTGACACTGCACTGATATCACGTTGTAAAACCTAGAAATATCACTATCCTGTAACCAACAGATCATTGAAAATAGTAATCAATGAATACTATACAAGAAACTGTATATTGTACTAGTTTGTTACACAAAATGACTTTCTCCGTTACTCCCGAGGAATCCCAATGAGTGGCAGTATGGAGCACCTTTTTACTATACTTGTATAGAAGGTGGCTTGTTTTCATTGTATAGGTCATGTAAAAGTATGATATATCATGTAAAAATCATGTGAAAGTATGATATATCAATTGTAAGAGCAATTACATTGAATGGAAGAGATACATTCATCAGATTTTGAAGTTGGTTGTACAAGGAGTGATAACAGACACTGTACTGATATCACTTTGTAAAACCTAGAAATATCACTATCCTGTAACCAACAGATCATTGAAAAGAGTAATCAATGAATACTATACAAGAAATTGTATATTGTACTAGTTTGTTACACAAAATGACTTTCTGCGTTACTCCCGAGGAATCCCACGGAGTGGCAGCATGGAGCACTTTATGATAGTTGTATAGAAGGTGGTTTCATTTCATTGTATATGTACTAAACCATATAAAAGCATGTTATATCAACTGTAAGAGCAATTACATTGAATGCAAGACATACATTCATCAGATTTTTAAGTTGGTTATACAAGGAGTGATAACTGACACTGGACTGATATCACGTTGTAAAACCTAGAAATGTCACTATCCTGTAACCAACAGATGATTGAAAAGAGTAATCAATGAATACTATACAAGAAATTGTATATTGTACTAGTTTGTTACACAAAATGACTTTCTGCGTTACTCCCGAGGAATGCCAATGAGTGGCAGTATGGAGCACCTTTTTACTATACTTGTATAGAAAGTGGCTTGTTTTCATTGTATAGGTCATGTAAAAGTATGATATATCATGTAAAAATCATGTAAAAGTATGATGTATCAATTGTAAGAGCAATTACATTGAATGCAAGAGATACATTCATCATATTTTGAAGTTGGTTGTACAAGGAGTGATAACTAACACTGTACTGATATCACTTTGTAAAACCTAGAAATATCACTATCCAGTAACCAACAGATCATTGAAAAGAGTAATCAATGAATACTACAGAAGAAACTGTATATTGTAATAGTTTGTTACACAAAATGACTTTCTACGTTACTCCCGAGGAATCCCACTGAGTGGCAGTATAGAGCACCTTTTTACTATAGTTGTATAGAAGGTGGCTTCATTTCATTGTATATGTACTCAACCATATGAAAGCATGATATAGCAACTGTAAGAGCAGTTACATTGAATGCAAGACATACATTCATCAGATTTTGAAGCTGGTTGTACAAGGAGTGATAACTGACCCTCTATTGATATCACTTTGTCAAACCTAGAAATTTCACTGTTGTCTAACCAAGAGATCGCAGAAAAGTAATCAATGAATACTATACAAAAAATACATTGGATTGTAAGTTTTAATAGTTTGTTACACAAAATGATTTTCTTTGTTACTCCCGAGGAATCCCACTGAGTGGCAGTATGGAACACCTTTTTACTATAGTTGTATAGAACCTGGGTTCATTTCATTGTATATGTACTCAACCATATAAAAGCATGATATAGCAACTGTAAGAGCAGTTACATTGAATGAAAGACATACATTCATCAGATTTTGAAATTGGTTGTACAAGGAGTGATAATTGACAGTTTATCGATATCACTTTCTTAAACCTAGAAATTTCACTGTTGTCTAACCAAGAGATCGCAGAAGAGTAATCAATGAATACTATACAAGAAATACATTGGAATTTAAATTGTAATAGTTTATTACACAAAATTATTTTCTGTGTTACTCCCGAGGAATCCCACGGAGTAGCAGTATGGAGCACCTTTTCCCACTATCTGTATAGAAGGTGGCTTCATTTCATTGTATATGTACTGAATCATGTAAAAGCATGATATATCAACTTTAAGAGCAATTACATTGAATGCAAGAGATACATTCATCAGATTTTGAAGTTGGTTGTACAAGGAGTGATAACTGACACTGTACTGATATCACTTCGTAAAACCTAGAAAAATCACTATCCTGTAACCAATAGATCACTGAAAAGAGTAATCAATGAATACTATACAAGAAATTGTATATTGTAATAGTTTGTTACACAAAATGACTTTCTGCGTTACTCCCGAGGAATCCCACAGAGTGGCAGTATGGAGCACCTTTTTACTACAGTTGTATAGAAGGTGGCTTCATTTCATTGTATATGTACTCATCAATGTAAAAGCATGATATATTAACTGTAAGAGCAATTACATTGAATGTCAGAGATATATTCATTAGATTTTGAAGTTGGTTGTACAATGAGTGATAACTGACACTGTATTGATATCACTTTGTAAAACGTAGAAATTTCAGTTTTTTCTAACCAAGAGATCGCAGAAGAGTAATCAATGAATAGTATACAAGAAATAAATTGGAATGTAAATTGTAATACTTTGTTACACAAAATGACTTTCTGCGTTACTCCCGAGGAATCCCACTGAGTGGCAGTATGGAGCACCTTTTTACTATTGTTGTATAGAAGGTGGGTTCATTTCATTGTATATGTACTCAATCATGTAAAAGCATGATATATCAACTTTAAGAGCAATTACATTGAATGCAAGAGATACATTCATCAGATTTTGAAGTTGGTTGTACAAGGAGTGATAACTGACACTGTACAGATATCACTTTGTAAAACCTAGAAATATCACTATCCTGTAACCAACAGATCATTGAAAAGAATAATCAATGAATATTATACAAGAAATTGTATATTGTACTAGTTTCTTACACAAAATGACTTTCTGCGTTACTCCCGAGGAATACCACTGAGTGGCAGTATGGAGCACCTTTTTCCAATAGTTGTATAGTAGTTGGCTTCATTTCATTGTATATGTACTCAACCATATAAAAGCATGATATAGCAATGGTAAGAGCGGTTACATTGAATGCAAGACATACATTCATTAGATTTTGAAGTTGGTTCTACAAGGAGTGTTAACTGACACCGTATTGATATCACTTTGTAAAACGTAGAAATTTCACTGTTGTCTAACCAACAGATCACAGAAGAGTAATCAATGAATACTATACAAGAAATACATTGCAGTTAAAATTGTAATAGTTTGTTACACAAAATGACTTTCTGCGCTACTCCCGAGGAATCCCAATGAGTGGCAGTATGGAGCACCTTTTTACTATACTTGTATAGAAGGTGGCTTGTTTTCATTGTATAGGTCATTTAAAAGTATGATATATCATGTAAAAATCATGTAAAAGTATGATGTATCAATTGTAAGAGCAATTACATTGAATGCAAGAGATACATTCATCAGATTTTGAAGTTGGTTGTACAAGGAGTGATAACTGACACTGTACTGATATCACTTTGTAAAACCTAGAAATATCACTATCCTGTAACCAACAGATCATTGAAAAGAGTAATCAATGAATACTATACAAGAAATTGTATATTCTACTAGTTTGTTACACAAAATGACTTTCTGCGTTACTCCCGAGGAATCCCACTGAGTGGCAGTATGGAGCACCATTTTACTATAGTTGTATAGAAGGTGGCTTCATTTCATTCTATATGTTCTCAACCATATAAAAATATGATATATCAACTGTAAGAGCAATTACATTGAATGCAAGAGATACATTCATCAGATTTTGAAGTTGGTTGTACAAGGAGTGATAACTGACACTGTACTGATATCACTTTGTATAACCTAGAAATATCACTATCCTGTAACCAACAGATCATTGAAAAGAGTAATCAATGAATACTACAGAAGAAATTGTAAATTGTAATACTTTGTTACACAAAATGACTTTCTGTGTTACTCCCGAGGAATCCCACTGAGTGGCAGTATGGAGCACCTTTTTACTCTAGCTGTATAGAAGGTGGCTTCGTTTCATTGTATATGTACTCAAGCATGTAACAGCATGTTATATCAACTGTAGGACCAGTTACATTGAATGCAAGACATAAATTCATTAGATTTTGAGGATGGTTCTACAAGGAGTGATAACTGACACCGTATTGATATCACTTTGTAAAACGTAGAAATTTCACTGTTGTCTAACCAACAGATCACAGAAGAGTAATCAATGAATACTATACAAGAAATACATTGGATTGTACATTGTAATATTTTGTTACACAAAATGTCTTTCTGAGTTACTCCCGAGGAATCCCACTGAGTGGCAGCATGGAGCACTTTATGATAGTTGTATACATGGTGGTTTCATTTCATTGTTTATGTACTCAATCATGTAACAGCATGTTATATCAACTGTAAGAGCAATTACATTCAATGCAAGACATACATTCATCAGATCTTGAAGTTGGTTATACAAGGAGTGATAACTGACACTGCACTGATATCACTTTGTAAAACCTAGAAATATCACTATCCTGTAACCAACAGATCATTGAAAAGAGTAATCAATGAATACTATACAAGAAATTGTATATTTTACTAGTTTGTTACACAAAATGACTTTCTCCGTTACTCCCGAGGAATCCCAATGAGTGGCAGTATGGAGCACCTTTTTACTATACTTGTATAGAAGGTGGCTTGTTTTCATTGTATAGGTCATGTAAAAGTATGATATATCATGTAAAAATCATGTAAAAGTATGATGTATCAATTGTAAGAGCAATAACATTGAATGCAAGAGATACATTCATCAGATTTTGAAGTAGGTTGTACAAGGAGTGATAACTGACACTGTACTGATATCACTTTGTATAACCTAGAAATATCACTATCCTGTAACCAACAGATCATTGAAAAGAGTAATCAATGAATACTACAGAAGAAATTGTAAATTGTAATACTTTGTTACACAAAATGACTTTCTGTGTTACTCCCGAGGAATCCCACTGAGTGGCAGTATGGAGCACCTTTTTACTCTAGCTGTATAGAAGGTGGCTTCATTTCATTGTATATGTACTCAAGCATGTAACAGCATGTTATATCAACTGTAGGACCAGTTACATTGAATGGAAGACATAAATTCATTAGATTTTGAGGCTGGTTCTACAAGGAGTGTTAACTGACACCGTATTGATATCACTTTGTAAAACGTAGAAATTTCACTGTTGTCTAACCAACAGATCACAGAAGAGTAATCAATGAATACTATACAAGAAATACATTGCATTGTACATTGTAATATTTTGTTACACAAAATGACTTTCTGCGTTACTCCCGAGGAATCCCACTGAGTGGCAGCATGGAGCACTTTATGATAGTTGTATAGAAGGTGGTTTCATTTCATTGTATATGTACTAAACCATATAAAAGCATGTTATATCAACTGTAAGAGCAATTACATTGAATGCAAGACATACATTCATCAGATTTTGAAGTTGGTTATACAAGGAGTGATAACTGACACTGCACTGATATCACGTTGTAAAACCTAGAAATATCACTATCCTTTAACCATCAGATCATTGAAAAGAGTAATCAATGAATACTATACAAGAAACTGTATATTGTACTAGTTTGTTACACAAAATGACTTTCTCCGTTACTCCCGAGGAATCCCAATGAGTGGCAGTATGGAGCACCTTTTTACTATACTTGTATAGAAGGTGGCTTGTTTTCATTGTATAGGTCATGTAAAAGTATGATTTATCATGTAAAAATCATGTAAAAGTATGATGTATCAATTGTAAGAGCAATTACATTGAATGCAAGAGATACATTCATCAGATTTTGAAGTTGGTTGTACAAGGAGTGATAACTAACACTGTACTGAGAGCACTTTGTAAAACCTAGAAATATCACTATCCTGTAACCAACAGATCATTGAAAAGAGTAATCAATGAATACTATACAAGAAATTGTATATTGTACTAGTTTGTTACACAAAATGCCTTTCTGCGTTACTCCCGAGGAATCCCACTGAGTGGCAGTATGGAGCACCTTTTTACTATAGTTGCATAGAAGGTGGCTTCATTTCATTGTATATGTACTCAACCATATAAAAGCATGATATAGCAACTGTAAGAGCAGTTACATTGAATGCAAGACATAAATTCATCAGATTTTGAGGTTGGTTCTACAAGGAGTGATAACTGACACCGTATTGATATCACTTTGTAAAACATAGAAATTTCACTGTTATCTAACCAACAGATCACAGAAGAGTAATCAATGAATACTATACAAGAAATACATTTGTTTGTACATTGTAATATTTTGTTACACAAAATGACTTTCAGCGTTACTCCCGAGGAATCCCACTGAGTGGCAGCATGGAGCACTTTATGATAGTTGTATAGAAGGTGGTTTCATTTCATTGTATATGTACTAAACCATATAAAAGCATGTTATATCAACTGTAAGAGCAATTATATTGAATGCAAGATATACATTCATCAGATTTTGAAGTTGGTTATACAAGGAGTGATAACTGACACTGGACTGATATCACGTTGTAAAACCTAGAAATATCACTATCCTGTAACCAACAGATCATTGAAAAGAGTAATCAATGAATACTATACAAGAAATTGTATATTGTAATAGTTTGTTACACAAAATGACTTTCTCCGTTACTACCGAGGAATCCCAATGAGTGGCAGTATGGAGCACCTTTTTACTATACTTGTATAGAAGGTGGCTTGTTTTCATTGTATAGGTCATGTAAAAGTATGATATATCATGTAAAAATCATGTAAAAGTATGATATATCATTTGTAAGAGCAGTTACATTGAATGCAAGAGATACATTCATCAGATTTTGAAGTAGGTTGTACAAGGAGTGATAACTGACACTGTACTGATATCACTTTGTAAAACCTAGAAATATCACTATCCTGTAACCAACAGATCATTGAAAAGAGTAATCAATGAATACTATATAAGAAATTGTATATTGTACTTGTTTTTTACACAAAATGACTTTCTCCGTTACTCCCGAGGAATCCCACTGAGTGGCAGTATGGAGCACCTTTTTACTATACTTGTATAGAAGTTGGCTTGTTTTCATTGTATAGGTCATGTAAAAGTATAATATATCATGTAAAAATCATTTAAAAGTATGATGTATCAATTGTAAGAGCAATTACATTGAATGCAAGAGATACATTCATCAGATTTTGAAGTTGGTTGTACAAGGAGTGATAACTAACACTGTACTGATATCACTTTGTAAAACCTAGAAATATCACTATCCTGTAACCAACAGATCATTGAAAAGAGTAATCAATGAATACTATACAAGAAATTGTATATTGTACTAGTTTGTTACACAAAATGACTTTCTGCGTTACTCCCAAGGAATCCCACTGAGTGGCAGTATGCAGCACCTTTTTACTATAGTTGTATAGAAGGTGGCTTCATTTCATTGTATATGTACTCAACCATATAAAAGCATGATATAGCAACTGTAAGAGCAGTTACATTGAATGCCAGAGATACATTCATCAGATTTTGAGGTTGGTTCTACAAGGAGTGATAACTGACACCGTATTGATATCACTTTGTAAAACGTAGAAATTTCACTGTTATCTAACCAACAGATCACAGAAGAGTAATCAATGAATACTATACAAGAAATACATTGGATTGTACATTGTAATATTTTGTTACACAAAATGACTTTCTGCGTTACTCCCGAGGAATCCCACTGAGTGGCAGCATGGAGCACTTTATGATTGTTGTATAGAAGGTGGTTTCATTTCATTGTATATGTACTAAACCATATAAAAGCATGTTATATCAACTGTAACAGCAATTACATTGAATGCAAGACATACATTCATCAGATTTTGAAGCTGGTTATACAAGGAGTGATAACAGACACTGTACTGATATCACTTTGTAAAACCTAGAAATATCACTATCCTGTAACCAACAGATCATTGAAAACAGTAATCAATGAATACTATACAAGAAATTGTATATTGTACTAGTTTGTTACACAAAATGACTTTCTGCGTTACTCCCGAGGAATCCCACTGAGTGGCAGCATCGAGCACTTTATGATAGTTGTATAGAAGATGGTTTCATTTCATTGTATATGTACTAAACCATATAAAAGCATGTTATATCAACTGTAAGAGCAATTACATTGAATGCAATACATACATTCATCAGTTTTTGAAGTTGGTTATACAAGGAGTGTTAACTGACACAGGACTGATATCACGTTGTAAAACCTAGAAATATCACTATCCTGTAACCAACAGATCATTGAAAAGAGTAATCAATGAATACTATACAAGAAATTGTATATTGTACTAGTTTGTTACACAAAATGACTTTCTGCGTTACTCCCGAGGAATCCCACTGAGTGGCAGCATCGAGCACTTTATGATAGTTGTATAGAAGATGGTTTCATTTCATTGTATATGTACTAAACCATTTAAAAGCATGTTATATCAACTGTAAGAGCAATTACATTGAATGCAATACATACATTCATCAGTTTTTGAAGTTGGTTATACAAGGAGTGTTAACTGACACTGGACTGATATAACGTTGTAAAACCTAGAAATATCACTATCCTGTAACCAACAGATCATTGAAAAGAGTAATCAATGAATACTATACAAGAAATTGTATATTGTACTTGTTTGTTACACAAAATGACTTTCTGCGTTACTCCCGAGGAATCCCACTGAGTGGCAGTATGGAGCAACTTTTTACTATACTTGTATAGAAGGTGGCTTGTTTTCATTGTATAGGTCATGTAAAAGTATGATATATCATGTAAAAATCATGTAAAAGTATGATGTATCAATTGTAAGAGCAATTACATTGAATGCAAGAGATACATTCATCAGATTTTGAAGTTGGTTGTACAAGGAGTGATAACTGACAGTTTATTGATATCACTTTCTTAAACCTAGAAATTTCACTGTTGTCTAACCAAGAGATCGCAGAAGAGTAATCAATGAATACTATACAAGAAATACATTGGAATTTAAATTGTAATAGTTTATTACACAAAATTATTTCCTGTGTTACTCCCGAGGAATCCCACTAAATGGCAGTATGGAGCACTTTTTCCCACTAGCTGTATAGAAGGTGGCTTCATTTCATTGTATATGTACACAATCATGTAAAAGCATGATATATCAACTTTAAGAGCAATTACATTGAATGCAAGAGATACATTCATCAGATTTTGAAGTTGATTGTACAAGGAGTGATAACTGACACTGTACTGATATCACTTCGTAAAACCTAGAAATATCACTATCCTGTAACCAACAGATCACTGAAAAGAGTAATCAATAAATACTATACAAGATATTGTATATTGTAATAGTTTGTTACACAAAATGACTTTCTGCGTTACTCCCGAGGAATCCCACTGAGTGGCAGTATGGAGCACCTTTTTACTATAGCTGTATAGAAGGTAGCTTCATTTCATTGTATATGTTCTCAACCATATAAAAGCATGAAATATCAACTGTAAGAGCAATTACATTGAATGCAAGAGATACATTCATCAGATTTTGAAGTTGGTTGTACAAGGAGTGATAACTGACACTGTACTGATATCACTTTGTAAAACCTAGAAATATCACTATCCTGTAACCAACAGATCATTGAAAAGAGTAATCAATGAATACTACAGAAGAAACTGTATATTGTAATAGTTTGTTACACAAAATGACTTTCTGCGTTACTCCCGAGGAATCCCACTGAGTGGCAGTATGGAGCACCTTTTTACTATAGTTGTATAGAAGGTGGCTTCATTTCATTGTATATGTTCTCAACCATATAAAAGCATGATATATCAACTGTAAGAGCAATTACATTGAATGCAAGAGATACATTCATCAGATTTTGAATTTGGTTGTACAAGGAGTGATAACTGACACTGTACTGATATCACTTTGTAAAACCTAGAAATATCACTATCCTGTAACCAACAGATCATTGAAAAGAGTAATCAATGAATACTACAGAAGAAACTGTATATTGTAATAGTTTGTTACACAAAATGACTTTCTGCGTTACTCCCGAGGAATCCCACTGAGTGGCAGTATGGAGCACCTTTTTACCATAGTTGTATAGAAGGTGGCTTCATTTCATTGTATATGTACTCAACCATATGAAAGCATGATATAGCAACTGTAAGAGCAGTTACATTGAATGCAAGACATATATTCATCAGATTTTGAGGTTCGTTCTACAAGGAGTGATAACTGACACCGTATTGATATCACTTTGTAAAACGTAGAAATTTCACTGTTGTCTAACGAACAGATCACAGAAGAGTAATCAATGATTACTATACAAGAAATACATTGGATTGTACATTGTAATATTTTGTTACACATAATGACTTTCTGCGTTACTCCCGAGGAATCCCACTGAGTGGCAGCATGGAGCACGTTATGATAGTTGTATAGAAGGTGGTTTCATTTCATTGTATATGTACTAAACCATATAAAAGCATGTTATATCAACTGTACGAGCAATTACATTGAATGCAAGACATACATTCATCAGATTTTGAAGTTGGTTGTACAAGGAGTGACAACTGACACTGGACTGATATCACGTTGTAAAACATAGACATATCACTATCCTGTAACCAACAGATCATTGAAAAGAGTAATCAATGAATACTATACAAGAAATTGTATATTGTAATAGTTTGTTACACAAAATGACTTTCTCCGTTACTCCCGAGGAATCCCAATGAGTGGCAGTATGGAGGAACTTTTTACTATACTTGTATAGAAGGTGGCTTGTTTTCATTGTATAGGTCATGTAAAAGTATGATATATCATGTAAAAATCATGTAAAAGTATGATATATCATTTGTAAGAGCAGTTACATTGAATGCAAGAGATACATTCATCAGATTTTGAAGTTTGTTGTACAAGGAGTGATAACTGACACTGTACTGATATCACTTCGTAAAACCTAGAAATATCACTATCCTGTAACCAACAGATCATTGAAAAGAGTAATCAATGAATACTATACAAGAAATTGTATATTGTACTAGTTTTTTTACACAAAATGACTTTCTCCGTTACTCCCGAGGAATCCCACTGAATGGCAGTATGGAGCACCTTTTTACTATACTTGTATAGAAGGTGGCTTGTTTTCATTGTATAGGTCATGTAAAAGTATGATATATCATGTAAAAATCATGTAAAAGTATGATGTATCAATTGTAAGAGCAATTACATTGAATGCAAGAGATACATTCATCAGATTTTGAAGTTGGTTGTACAAGGAGTGATAACTAACACTGTACTGATATCACTTTGTAAAACCTAGAAATATCACTATCCTGTAACCAACAGATCATTGAAAAGAGTAATCAATGAATACTATACAAGAAATTGTATATTGTACTAGTTTGTTACACAAAATGACTTTCTGCGTTACTCCCGAGGAATCCCACTGAGTGGCAGTATGGAGCACCTTTTTACTATAGTTGTATAGAAGGTGGCTTCATTTCATTGTATATGTACTCAACCATATAAAAGCATGATATAGCAACTGTAAGAGCAGTTACATTGAATGCAAGACATAAATTCATCAGATTTTGAGGTTGGTTCTACAAGGAGTGATAACTGACACCGTATTGATATCACTTTGTAAAACGTTGAAATTTCACTGTTATCTAACCAACAGATCACAGAAGAGTAATCAATGAATACTATACAAGAAATACATTGGATTGTACATTGTAATATTTTGTTACACAAAATGACTTTCTGCGTTACTCCCGAGGAATCCCACTGAGTGGCAGCATGGAGCACTTTATTATAGTTGTATAGAAGGTGGTTTCATTTCATTGTATATGTACTAAACCATATAAAAGCATGTTATATCAACTGTAAGAGCAATTACATTGAATGCAAGACATACATTCATCAGATTTTGAAGCTGGTTATACAAGGAGTGATAACTGACACTGCACTGATATCACGTTGTAAAACCTAGAAATATCACTATCCAGTAACCAACAGATCATTGAAAAGAGTAATCAATGAATACTATACAAGAAATTGTATATTGTAATAGTTTGTTACACAAAATGACTTTCTCCGTTACTCCCGAGGAATCCCAATGAGTGGCAGTATGGAGCACCTTTTTACTATACTTGTATAGATGGTGGCTTGTTTTTATTGTATAGGTCATGTAAAAGTATGATATATCATGTAAAAATCATGTAAAAGTATGATATATCATTTGTAAGAGCAATTACATTGAATGCAAGAGATACATTCATCAGATTTTGAAGTTGGTTGTACAAGGAGTGATAACTGACACTGTACTGATATCACTTCGTAAAACCTAGAAATATCACTATCCTGTAACCAACAGATCATTGAAAAGAGTAATCAATGAATACTATACAAGAAATTGTATATTGTACTAGTTTGTTACACAAAATGACTTTCTGCGTTACTCCCGAGGAATCCCACTGAGTGGCAGTATGGAGCACCTTTTTACTATACTTGTATAGAAGGTGGCTTGTTTTCATTGTATAGGTCATGTAAAAGTATGATATATCATGTAAAAATCATGTAAAAGTATGATGTATCAATTGTAAGAGCAATTACATTGAATGCAAGAGATACATTCATCAGATTTTGAAGTTGGTTGTACAAGGAGTGATAACTGACAGTTTATTGATATCACTTTCTTAAACCTAGAAATTTCACTGTTGTCTAACCAAGAGATCGCAGAAGAGTAATCAATGAATACTATACAAGAAATACATTGGAATTTAAATTGTAATAGTTTATTACACAAAATTATTTTCTGTGTTACTCCCGAGGAATCCCACTAAGTGGCAGTATGGAGCACTTTTTCCCACTAGCTGTATAGAAGGTGGCTTCATTTCATTGTATATGTACACAATCATGTAAAAGCATGATATATCAACTTTAAGAGCAATTACATTGAATGCAAGAGATACATTCATCAGATTTTGAAGTTGATTGTACAAGGAGTGATAACTGACACTGTACTGATATCACTTCGTAAAACCTAGAAATATCACTATCCTGTAACCAATAGATCACTGAAAAGAGTAATCAATGAATACTATACAAGAAATTGTATATTGGAATAGTTTTTACACAAAAAGACTTTCTGCGTTACTCCCGAGGAATCCCACAGAGTGGCAGTATGGAGCACCTTTTTACTACATTTGTATAGAAGGTGGCTTCATTTCATTGTATATGTACTCAACAATGTAAAAGCATGATATATTAACTGTAAGAGCAATTACATTGAATGCCAGAGATATATTCATCAGATTTTGAAGTTGGTTGTACAATGAGTGATAACTGACACTGTATTGATATCACTTTGTAAAACGTAAAAATTTCAGTTTTGTCTAACCAAGAGATCGCAGAAGAGTAATCAATGAATAGTATACAAGAAATAAATTGGAATGTAAATTGTAATACTTTGTTACACAAAATGACTTTCTGCGTTACTCCCGAGGAATCCCACTGAGTGGCAGTATGGAGCACCTTTTTCCTATAGTTGCATAGAAGGTAGCTTCAATTCATTGTATATGTTCTCAACCATATAAAAGCATGATATATCAACTGTAAGAGCAATTACATTGAATGCAAGAGATACATTCATCAGATTTTGAAGTTGGTTGTACAAGGAGTGATAACTGACACTGTACTGATATCACTTTGTAAAACATAGAAATATCACTATCCTGTAACCAACAGATCATTGAAAAGAGTAATCAATGAATACTGCAGAAGAAACTGTATATTGTAATAGTTTGTTACACAAAATGACTTTCTGCGTTACTCCCGAGGAATCCCACTGAGTGGCAGTATGGAGCACCTTTTTACTATAGTTGTATAGAAGGTGGCTTCATTTCATTGTATATGTTCTCAACCATATAAAAGCATGATATATCAACTGTAAGAGCAATTACATTGAATGCAAGAGATACATTCATCAGATTTTGAAGTTGGTTGTACAAGGAGTGATAACTGAGACTGTACTGATATCACTTTGTAAAACCTAGAAATATCACTATCCTGTAACCAACAGATCATTGAAAAGAGTAATCAATGAATACTATACAAGAAATTGTATATTGTACTAGTTTGTTACACAAAATGACTTTCTGCGTTACTCCCGAGGATTCCCACTGAGTGGCAGTATGGAGCACCTTTTTACTATAGTTGTATAGAAGGTGGCTTCATTTCATTGTATATGTACTCAATAATGTAAAAGCATGATATATTAACTGTTAGAGCAATTACACTGAATGCCAGAGATACATTCATCAGATTTTGAAGTTGGTTGTACAAGGAGTGATAACTGACACTGTATTGATATCACTTTGTAAAACATAGAAATTTCATTTTAGTCTAACCAAGAGATCGCAGAAGAGTAATCAATGAATACTATACAAGAAATACATTGGAGTTAAAATTGTAATAGTTTATTACACAAAATTACTTTCTGTGTTACTCCCGAGGAATCCCACTGAGTGGCAGTATGGAGCACTTTTTTCCTCTAACTGTATAGAAGGTGGCTTCATTTAATTGTATATGTAATCAACCATATAAAAGCAAGATATATCAAACGTAAGAGCAATTACATTGAATGCAAGACATATATTCATCAGATTGTGAAGTTGGTTGTACAAGGCGTGATAACTGACACTGTACTGATATCACTTTGTAAAACCTAGAAATATCACTATCCTGTAACCAACAGATCATTGAAAAGAGTAATCAATGAATACTACAGAAGAAACTGTATATTGTAATAATTTGTTACACAAAATGACTTTCTGCGTTACTCCCGAGGAATCCCACTGAGTGGCAGTATGGAGCACCTTTTTACCATAGTTGTATAGAAGGTGCCTTCATTTCATTGTATATGTACTCAACCATATGAAAGCATGATATAGCATCATCAGATTTTGAATGCCACTGAGGAATCCCACTGAGTGGCAGTATGGAGCACCTTTTCCCACTATCTGTATAGAAGGTGGCTTCATTTCATTGTATATGTACTCAATCATGTAAAAGCATGATATATCAACTTTAAGAGCAATTACATTGAATGCAAGAGATACATTCATCAGATTTTGAAGTTGGTTGTACAAGGAGTGATAACTGACACTGTACTGATATCACTTTGTAAAACCTAGAAATATCACTATCCTGTAACGAATAGATCACTGAAGAGTGTAATCAATGAATACTATACAAGAAATTGTATATTGTAATAGTTTTTTACACAAAATGACATTCTGCGTTACTCCCGAGGAATCCCACTGAGTGGCAGTATGGAGCACCTTTTTACTATAGTTGTATAGAAGGTGGCTTCATTTCATTGTATATGTACTCAACCATATAAAAGCATGAGATAGCAACGGTAAGAGCAGTTATATTGAATGCAAGACATACATTCACCAGATTTTGAAGTTGGTTGTACAAGGAGTGATAACTGACACCGTATTGATATCACTTTGTAAAACGTAGAAATTTCACTGTTGTCTAACGAACAGATCACAGAAGAGTAATCAATGAATACTATACAAGAAATACATTGGATTGTACATTGTAATATTTTGTTACACATAATGACTTTCTGCGTTACTCCCGAGGAATCCCACTGAGTGGCAGCATGGAGCACTTTATGATAGTTGTATAGAAGGTGGTTTCATTTAATTGTATATGTACTAAACCATATAAAAGCATGTTATATCAACTCTACGAGCAATTACATTGAATGCAAGACATACATTCATCAGATTTTGAAGTTGGTTATACAAGGAGTGATAACTGACACTGGACTGATATCACGATGTAAAACCTAGAAATATCACTATACTGTAACCAACAGATCATTGAAAAGAGTAATCAATGAATACTATACAAGAAATTGTATATTGTACTAGTTTGTTACACAAAATGACTTTCTGCGTTACTCCCGAGGAATGCCAATGAGTGGCAGTATGGAGCACCTTTTTACTATACTTGTATAGAAGGTGGCTTGTTTTCATTGTATAGGTCATGTAAAAGTATGATATATCATGTAAAAATCATGTAAAAGTATGATGTATCAATTGTAAGAGCAATTACATTGAATACAAGAGATACATTCATCAGATTTTGAAGTTGGTTGTACAAGGAGTGATAACTAACCCTGTACTGATATCACTTTGTAAAACCTAGAAATACCACTATCCTGTAACCAACAGATCATTGAAAAGAGTAATCAATGAATACTATACAAGAAATTGTATATTGTACTAGTTTGTTACACAAAATGACTTTCTGCGTTACTCCCGAGGAATCCCACTGAGTGGCAGTATGGAGCACCTTTTTACTATAGTTGTATAGAAGGTGGCTTCATTTCATTGTATAGGTCATGTAAAAGTATGATATATCATGTAAAAATTATGTAAAAGTATGATATATCAATTGTAAGAGCAATTACATTGAATGCAAGAGATACATTCATCAGATTATGAAATTGGTTGTACAAGGAGTGATAACTGATACTGTACTGATATCACTTTGTAAAACCTAGAAATATCACTATCCTGTAACCAACAGATCACTGAAAAGAGTAATCAATGAATACTATAGAAGAAATTGTATATTGTAATAGTTTGTTACACAAAATGACTTTCTGCGTTACTCCCGAGAAATCCCACTGAGTGGCAGTATGGAGCACCTTCTTACTATAGTTGTATAGAAGGTGGCTTCATTTCATTGTATATGTATTCAACCATATAAAAGCATGATATAGCAACGGTAAGAGCAGTTACATTGAATGCAAGACATACATTCATCAGATTTTGAAGTTGGTTGTACAAGAAGTGATAACTGACACTGTAGTGATATCACTTTGGAAAACCTAGAAATTTCACTGTTGTCTAACCAAGAGATCGCAGAAGAGTAATCAATGAATACTATACAAGAAATACATTGGAGTTAAAATTGTAATAGTTTATTACACAAAATGACTTTCTGTGTTACTCCCTAGGAATCCCACTGAGTGGCAGTATGGAGCACCTTTTTCCTCTAACTGTATAGAAGGTGGCTTCATTTAATTGTATATGTAATCAACCATATAAAAGCAAGATATATCAAATGTAAGAGCAATTACATTGAATGCAAGACATACATTCATCAGATTGTGAAGTTGGTTGTACAAGGAGTGATAACTGACACTGTACTGATATCACTTTGAAAAACCTAGAAATATCACTATCCTGTAACCAACAGATCATTGAAAAGAGTAATCAATGAATAGTTTACAAGAAATTGTATATTGTACTAGTTTGTTACACAAAATGACTTTCTGCGTTACTCCCGAGGAATCCCACTGAGTGGCAGTATGGAGCACCTTTTTACTATTGTTGTATAGAAGGTGGCTTCATTTCATTGTATATGTAATAAACCATATAAAAGCATGATATAGCAACTGTAAGAGCAGTTACATTGAATGCAAGACATACATTCATCAGATTTTGAAGTTGGTTGTACAAGGAGTGATAACTGACCCTCTATTGATATCACTTTGTAAAACCTAGAAATTTCACTGTTGTCTAACCAAGAGATCTCATTGAGTACCTTTTTACTATAGTAGTATAGAAGGTGGTTTCATTTCATTGTATATGTACTCAACCATATAAAAGCATGATATAGCAACGGTAAGAGCTAGACATACATACATCAGATTTTGAAATTGGTTGTACAAGGAGTGATAAGAGACAGTGTATTGATATCACTTAGTAAAACCTAGAAATTTCACTGTTGTCTAACCAAGAGATCGCAGAAGAGTAATCAATGAATACTATACAAGAAATACATTGGAATTTAAATTGTAATAGTTTATTACACAAAATGACTTTCTGCGTTACTCCCGAGGAATCCCACTGAGTGGCAGTATGGAGCACCTTTTTCCCCTAGCTGTATAGAAGGTGGCTTCATTTCATTGTATATGTACTCAAACACGTAAAAGAATGATATATCAACTTTAAGAGCAATTACATTGAATGCAAGACATACATTCATCAGATTTTGAAGTTGGTTGTACAAGAAGTGATAACTGACACTGTAGTGATATCACTTTGGAAAACCTAGAAATTTCACTGTTGTCTAACCAAGAGATCGCAGAAGAGTAATCAATGAATACTATACAAGAAATACATTGGAGTTAAAATTGTAATAGTTTATTACACAAAATGACTTTCTGTGTTACTCCCTAGGAATCCCACTGAGTGGCAGTATGGAGCACCTTTTTCCTCTAACTGTGTAGAAGGTGGCTTCATTTAATTGTATATGTAATCAACCATATAAAAGCAAGATATATCAAATGTGAGAGCAATTACATTGAATGCAAGACATACATTCATCAGATTGTGAAGTTGGTTGTACAAGGAGTGATAACTGACACTGTACTGATATCACTTTGAAAAACCTAGAAATATCACTATCCTGTAACCAACAGATCATTGAAAAGAGTAATCAATGAATAGTATACAAGAAATTGTATATTGTACTAGTTTGTTACACAAAATGACTTTCTGCGTTACTCCCGAGGAATCCCACTGAGTGGCAGTATGGAGCACCTTTTTACTATAGTTGTATAGAAGGTGGCTTCATTTCATTGTATATGTACTAAACCATATAAAAGCATGATATAGCAACTGTAAGAGCAGTTACATTGAATGCAAGACATACATTCATCAGATTTTGAAGTTGGTTGTACAAGGAGTGATAACTGACCCTCTATTGATATCACTTTGTAAAACCTAGAAATTTCACTGTTGTCTAACCAAGAGATCTCATTGAGTACCTTTTTACTATAGTAGTATAGAAGGTGGTTTCATTTCATTGTACATGTACTCAACCATATAAAAGCATGATATAGCAACGGTAAGAGCTAGACATACATACATCAGATTTTGAAATTGGTTGTACAAGGAGTGATAAGAGACAGTGTATTGATATCACTTAGTAAAACCTAGAAATTTCACTGTTATCTAACCAAGAGATCGCAGAAGAGTAATCAATGAATACTATACAAGAAATACATTGGACTTTAAATTGTAATAGTTTATTACACAAAATGACTTTCTGCGTTACTCCCGAGGAATCCCACTGAGTGGCAGTATGGAGCACCTTTTTCCCCTAGCTGTATAGAAGGTGGCTTCATTTCATTGTATATGTACTCAAACACGTAAAAGAATGATATATCAACTTTAAGAGCAATTACATTGAATGCAAGACATACATTCATCAGATTTTGAAGTTGGTTGTACAAGGAGTGATAACTGACACTGTACTGATATCACTTTGTAAAACCTTGAAATATCACTATCCTGGAACCAACAGATCACTGAAAAGAGTAATCAATGAATACTATAGAAGAAATTGTATATTGTACTAGTTTTTTACACAAAATGAATTTCTGCGTTACTCCCGAGGAATCCCACTGAGTGGCAGTATGGAGCACCTATTTTCTCAAGCTGTAAAGAAAGTGGCTTCATTTTATTGTACATGTACTCAACCATATAAAAGCAAGATATATCAAATGTAAGAGCAATTATTTTGAATACAAGACATACATTCATCAGATTTTGAAGTTGGTTATACAAGGAGTGATAACTCACACTGGACTGATATCACTTTGTAAAACCTAGAAATATCACTATCCTGTAACCAACAGATCATTGAAAAGAGTAATCAATGAATACTACACAAGATATTGTATATTGTACTAGTTTGTTACACAAAATGACTTTCTGCGTTACTCCAGAGGAATCCCACTGACTGGCAGTATGGAGCACCTTTTTACTATACTTGTATATAAGGTGGCTTGTTTTTATTGTATAGGTCATGTAAAAGTATGATATATCATGTAAAAATCATGTAAAAGTATGATATATCATGTAAAAATCATGTAAAAGAATGATATATCAATTGTAAGAGCAATTACATTGAATGCAAGACATACATTCATCAGATTTTGAAATTGGTTGTAGAAGGAGTGATAACTGACAGTTTATTGATATCACTTTCTTAAACCTAGAAATTTCACTGTTGTCTAACCAAGAGATCGCAGAAGAGTAATCAATGAATACTATACAAGAAATACATTGGAATTTAAATTGTAATAGTTTATTACACAAAATTATTTTCTGTGTTACTCCCGAGGAATCCCACTGAGTGGCAGTATGGAGCACTTTTTCCCACTAGCTGTATAGAAGGTGGCTTCATTTCATTGTATATGTACTCAATCATGTAAAATCATGATATATCAACTTTAAGAGCAATTGCATTCATCAGATTTTGAAGTTGGTTGTACAAGGAGTGATAACTGACACTGTACTGATGTCACTTTGTAAAACCTAGAAATATCACTATCCTGTAACCAATAGATCACTGAAAAGTGTAATCAATGAATACTATAGAAGAAATTGTATATTGTAATAGTTTGTTACACAAAATAACTTTCTGCATTACTCCTGAGGAATCCCACAGAGTGGCAGTATGGAGCACCTTTTTACTACAGTTGTATAGAAGGTGGCTTCATTTCATTGTATATGTACTCAACAATGTAAAAGCGTGATATATTAACTATAAGAGCAGTTACCTTGAATGCAAGACATACATTCATCAGATTTTGAAATTGGTTGTACAAGGAGTGATAACTGACCCTCCATTGATATCACTTTGTAAAACCTAGAAATATCACTGTTGTCTAACCAAGAGATCGCAGAAGAGTAATCAATGAATACTATACAAGAAATACATTGGATTGTAAATTGTAATAGTTTGTTACACAAAATGACTTTCTGCGTTACTCCCGAGGAATCCCACTGAGTCGCAGTATGGAGCACCGTTTTACTATACTTGTATAGAAGATGGCTTGTTTTCATTGTACAGGTCATGTAAAAGTATGATATATCATGTAAAAATTATGTAAAAGTATGATATATCAATTGTAAGAGCAATTACATTGAATGCAAGAGATACATTCATCAGATTATGAAGTTGGTTGTACAAGGAGTGATAACTGATACTGTACTGATATCACTTTGTAAAACGTAGAAATATCAATATCCTGTAACCAACAGATCACTGAAAAGAGTAATCAATGAATACTATAGAAGAAATTGTATATTGTAATAGTTTGTTACACAAAATGACTTTCTGCGTTACTCCCGAGGAATCCCACTGAGTGGCAGTATGGAGCACCTTTTTACTATTGTTGTATAGGAGGTGGCTTCATTTCATTGTATTTCTACTCAACCATATAAAAGCATGATATATCAACTGTAAGAGCAGTTACCTTGAATGAAAGACATACATTCATCAGATTTTGAGATTGGTTGTACAAAGAGTGATAACTGACAGTGTATGGATATCACTTTGTAAAACCTAGAAATTTCACTGTTGTCTAACCAAGAGATCGCAGAAGAGTAATCAATGAATACTATACAAGAAATAAATTGGATTGTAAATTGTAATAGTTTATTATACAAAATGACTTTCTGTGTTACTCCCGAGGAATCCCACTGAGTGGCAGTATGGAGCTCCACTAGCTGTATAGAAAGTGGCTTCATTACATTGTATATGTACTCAATCATGTAACAGCATGTTATATCAATTGTAAGAGCAATTACATTGAATGCAAGAGATACATTCATCAGATTATGAAGTTGGTTGTACAAGGAGTGATAACTGATACTGTACTGATATCACTTTGTAAAACCTAGAAATATCACTATCCTGTAACCAACAGATCATTGAAAAGAATAATCAATGAATACTATACAAGAAGTTGTATATTGTACTAGTTTGTTACTCAAAATGACTTTCTGCGTTACTCCCGAGGAATCCCACTCAGTGGCAGTATGGAGCACCTTTTTACTATTGTTGTATAGGAGGTGGCCTCATTTCATTGTATTTCTACTCAACCATATAAAAGCATGATATATCAACTGTAAGAGCAGTTACCTTGAATGAAAGACATACATTCATCAGATTTGGAAATTGGTTGTACAAAGAGTGATAACTGACAGTGTATGGATATCACTTTGTAAAACCTAGAAATTTCACTGTTGTCTAACCAAGAGATCGCAGAAGAGTAATCAATGAATACTATACAAGAAATACATTGGATTGTAAATTGTAACAGTTTATTATACAAAATGACTTTCTGTGTTACTCCCGAGGAATCCCACTGAGTGGCAGTATGGAGTACCTTTTTCCTCTAGATGTATAGAAGGTGGCTTCATTTCATTGTATATGTACTCAATCATGTAACAGCATGTTCTATCAACTGTAAGAGCAATTACATTGAATGCAAGACATACATTCATCAGATTTTGAAGTTGGTTATACAAGGAGTGATAACTGACACTGGACTGATATCACGTTGTAAAACCTAGAAATATCACTAATCTGTAACCAACAGATCACGGAAAAGAGTAATCAATGAATACTATACAAGAAATTGCATATTATACTAGTTTGTTACACAAAATGACTTTCTGCGTTACTCCCGAGGAATCCCACTGAGTGGCAGTATGGAGCACCGTTTTACTATACTTGTATAGAAGGTGGCTTGTTTTCATTGTATAGGTCATGTAAAAGTATGATATATCATGTAAAAATTATGTAAAAGTATGACATATCAATTGTAAGAGTAATTACATTGAATGCAAGAGATACATTCATCAGATTATGAAGTTGGTTGTACAAGGAGTGATAACTGATACTGTACTGATATCACTTTGTAAAACGTAGAAATATCAATATCCTGTAACCAACAGATCACTGAAAAGAGTAATCAATGAATACTATAGAAGAAATTGTATATTGTAATAGTTTGTTACACAAAATGACTTTCTGCGTTACTCCCGAGGAATCCCACTGAGTGGCAGTATGGAGCACCTTTTTACTATTGTTGTATAGGAGGTGGCTTCATTTCATTGTATTTCTACTCAACCATATAAAACCATGATATATCAACTGTAAGAGCAGTTACCTTGAATGCAAGACATACATTCATCAGATTTTGAAATTGGTTGTACAAGGAGTGATAACTGACCCTCTATTGATATCACTTTGTAAAACCTAGAGATTTCACTGTTGTCTAACCAAGAGATCGCAGAAGAGTAATCAATGAACACTATACAAGAAATAAATTGGATTGTAAATTGTAATAGTTTATTATACAAAATGCCTTTCTGTGTTACTCCCGAGGATTCCCACTGAGTGGCAGTATGGAGCTCCTCTAACTGTATAGAAAGTGGCTTCATTACATTGTATATGTACTCAATCATGTAACAGCATGTTATATCAATTGTAAGAGCAATTACATTGAATGCAAGAGATACATTCATCAGATTATGAAGTTGGTTGTACAAGGAGTGATAACTGACACTGTACTGATATCACTTTGTAAAACCTACAAATATCACTGTCCTGTAACCAACAGATCATTGAAAAGAATAATCAATGAATACTATACAAGAAATTGTATATTGTACTAGTTTGTTACACAAAATTACTTTCTGCGTTACTCCCGAGGAATCCCACTGAGTGGCAGTATGGAGCACCGTTTTACTGTACTTGTATAGAAGATGGCTTGTTTTCATTGTATAGGTCAAGTAAAAGTATGATATATCATGTAAAAATTATGTAAAAGTATGATATATCAATTGTAAGAGCAATTACATTGAATGCAAGAGATACATTCATCAGATTATGAAGTTGGTTGTACAAGGAGTGATAACTGATACTGTACTGATATCACTTTGTAAAACGTAGAAATATCAATATCCTGTAACCAACAGATCACTGAAAAGAGTAATCAATGAATACTATAGAAGAAATTGTATATTGTAATAGTTTGTTACACAAAATGACTTTCTGCGTTACTCCCGAGGAATCCCACTGAGTGGCAGTATGGAGCACCTTTTTACTAGTGTTGTATAGGAGGTGGCTTCATTTCATTGTATTTCTACTCAACCATATAAAAGCATGATATATCAACTGTAAGAGCAGTTACCTTGAATGAAAGACATACATTCATCAGATTTTGAGATTAGTTGTACAAAGAGTGATAACTGACAGTGTATGGATATCACTTTGTAAAACCTAGAAATTTCACTGTTGTCTAACCAAGAGATCGCAGAAGAGTAATCAATGAATACTATACAAGAAATACATTGGATTGTAAATTGTAATAGTTTATTATACAAAATGACTTTCTGTGTTACTCCCGAGGAATCCCACTGAGTGGCAGTATGGAGCTCCACTAGCTGTATAGAAAGTGGCTTCATTACATTGTATATGTACTCAATCATGTAACAGCGTGTTATATCAATTGTAAGAGCAATTACATTGAATGCAAGAGATACATTCATCAGATTATGAAGTTGGTTGTACAAGGAGTGATAACTGATACTGTACTGATATCACTTTGTAAAACCTAGAAATATCACTATCCTGTAACCAACAGATCATTGAAAAGAATAATCAATGAATACAATACAAGAAATTGTATATTGTACTAGTTTGTTACACAAAATGACTTTCTGCGTTACTCCCGAGGAATCCCACTCAGTGGCAGTATGGAGCACCTTTTTACTATTGTTGTATAGGAGGTGGCTTCATTTCATTGTATTTCTACTCAACCATATAAAAGCATGATATATCAACTGTAAGAGCAGTTACCTTGAATGAAAGACATACATTCATCAGATTTGGAAATTGGTTGTACAAAGAGTGATAACTGACAGTGTATGGATATCACTTTGTAAAACCTAGAAATTTCACTGTTGTCTAACCAAGAGATCGCAGAAGAGTAATCAATGAATACTATACAAGAAATACATTGGATTGTAAATTGTAACAGTTTATTATACAAAATGACTTTCTGTGTTACTCCCGAGGAATCCCACTGAGTGGCAGTATGGAGCACCTTTTTCCTCTAGATGTATAGAAGGTGGCTTCATTTCATTGTATATGTACTCAATCATGTAACAGCATGTTCTATCAACTGTAAGAGCAATTACATTGAATGCAAGACATACATTCATCAGATTTTGAAGTTGGTTATACAAGGAGTGATAACTGACACTGGACTGATATCACGTTGTAAAACCTAGAAATATCACTAATCTGTAACCAACAGATCACGGAAAAGAGTAATCAATGAATACTATACAAGAAATTGCATATTATACTAGTTTGTTACACAAAATGACTTTCTGCGTTACTCCCGAGGAATCCCACTGAGTGGCAGTATGGAGCACCGTTTTACTATACTTGTATAGAAGGTGGCTTGTTTTCATTGTATAGGTCATGTAAAAGTATGATATATCATGTAAAAATTATGTAAAAGTATGACATATCAATTGTAAGAGCAATTACATTGAATGCAAGAGATACATTCATCAGATTATGAAGTTGGTTGTACAAGGAGTGATAACTGATACTGTACTGATATCACTTTGTAAAACGTAGAAATATCAATATCCTGTAACCAACAGATCACTGAAAAGAGTAATCAATGAATACTATAGAAGAAATTGTATATTGTAATAGTTTGTTACACAAAATGACTTTCTGCGTTACTCCCGAGGAATCCCACTGAGTGGCAGTATGGAGCACCTTTTTACTATTGTTGTATAGGAGGTGGCTTCATTTCATTGTATTTCTACTCAACCATATAAAACCATGATATATCAACTGTAAGAGCAGTTACCTTGAATGCAAGACATACATTCATCAGATTTTGAAATTGGTTGTACAAGGAGTGATATCTGACCCTCTATTGATATCACTTTGTAAAACCTAGAGATTTCACTGTTGTCTAACCAAGAGATCGCAGAAGAGTAATCAATGAACACTATACAAGAAATAAATTGGATTGTAAATTGTAATAGTTTATTATACAAAATGCCTTTCTGTGTTACTCCCGAGGATTCCCACTGAGTGGCAGTATGGAGCTCCTCTAGCTGTATAGAAAGTGGATTCATTACATTGTATATGTACTCAATCATGTAACAGCATGTTATATCAATTGTAAGAGCAATTACATTGAATGCAAGAGATACATTCATCAGATTATGAAGTTGGTTGTACAAGGAGTGATAACTGACACTGTACTGATATCACTTTGTAAAACCTAGAAATATCACTGATCTGTAACCAACAGATCATTGAAAAGAATAATCAATGAATACTATACAAGAAATTGTATATTGTACTAGTTTGTTACACAAAATTACTTTCTGCGTTACTCCCGAGGAATCCCACTGAGTGGCAGTATGGAGCACCGTTTTACTGTACTTGTATAGAAGATGGCTTGTTTTCATTGTATAGGTCATGTAAAAGTATGATATATCATGTAAAAATTATGTAAAAGTATGATATATCAATTGTAAGAGCAATTACATTGAATGCAAGAGATACATTCATCAGATTATGAAGTTGGTTGTACAAGGAGTGATAACTGATACTGTACTGATATCACTTTGTAAAACGTAGAAATATCAATATCCTATAACCAACAGATCACTGAAAAGAGTAATCAATGAATACTATAGAAGAAATTGTATATTGTAATAGTTTGTTACACAAAATGACTTTCTGCGTTACTCCCGAGGAATCCCACTGAGTGGCAGTATGGAGCACCTTTTTACTAGTGTTGTATAGGAGGTGGCTTCATTTCATTGTATTTCTACTCAACCATATAAAAGCATGATATATCAACTGTAAGAGCAGTTACCTTGAATGAAAGACATACATTCATCAGATTTTGAGATTAGTTGTACAAAGAGTGATAACTGACAGTGTATGGATATCACTTTGTAAAACCTAGAAATTTCACTGTTGTCTAACCAAGAGATCGCAGAAGAGTAATCAATGAATACTATACAAGAAATACATTGGATTGTAAATTGTAATAGTTTATTATACAAAATGACTTTCTGTGTTACTCCCGAGGAATCCCACTGAGTGGCAGTATGGAGCTCCACTAGCTGTATAGAAAGTGGCTTCATTACATTGTATATGTACTCAATCATGTAACAGCGTGTTATATCAATTGTAAGAGCAATTACATTGAATGCAAGAGATACATTCATCAGATTATGAAGTTGGTTGTACAAGGAGTGATAACTGATACTGTACTGATATCACTTTGTAAAACCTAGAAATATCACTATCCTGTAACCAACAGATCATTGAAAAGAATAATCAATGAATACAATACAAGAAATTGTATATTGTACTAGTTTGTTACACAAAATGACTTTTTGCGTTACTCCCGAGGAATCCCACTGAGTGGCAGTATGGAGCACCGTTTTACTATACTTGTATAGAAGGTGGCTTGTTTTCATAGTATAGGTCATGTAAAAGTATGATATATCATGTAAAAATTATGTAAAAGTATGATATATCAATTGTAAGAGCAATTACATTGAATGCAAGAGATACATTCATCAGATTATGAAGTTGGTTGTACAAGGAGTGATAACTGATACTGTACTGATATCACTTTGTAAAACGTAGAAATATCACTATCCTGTAACCAACAGATCATTGAAAAGACTAATCAATGAATACTACGCAAGATATTGTATATTGTAATAGTTTGTTACACAAAATGACTTTCTGCGTTACTCCCGAGGAATCCCACTGAGTGGCAGTATGGAGCACCTTTTTACTATACTTGTATAGAAGGTGGCTTGATTTCATTGTATAGGTCATGTAAACGTATGTTAAATTATGTAAAAATCATGTAAAAGTATGATATATCATGTAAAAATCATGTAAAAGTATGATATATCAATTGTAAGAGCAATTACATTGAATGCAAGACATACATTCATCAGATTTTGAAATTGGTTGTACAAGGAGTGATAACTGACAGTTTATTGATATCACTTTCTTAAACCTAGAAATTTCACTGTTGTCTAACCAATAGATCGCAGAAGGGTAATCAATCAATACTATACAAGAAATACATTGGAATTTAAATTGTAATAGTTTATTACACAAAATTATTTTCTGTGTTACTCCCGAGGAATCCCACTGAGTGGCAGTATGGAGCTCCTCGAGCTGTATAGAAGGTGGCTTCATTTCATTGTATATGTACTCAATCATGTAACAGCATGTTATATCAATTGTAAGAGCAGTTACATTGAATGCAAGAGATACATTCATCAGATTATGATGTTGGTTGTACAAGGAGTGATAACTGACAGTGTATGGATATCACTTTGGAAAACCTAGAAATTTCACTGTTGTCTAACCAAGAGATCGCAGAAGAGTAATCAATGAATACTATACAAGAAATACATTGGATTGTAAATTGTAACAGTTTATTATACAAAATGACTTTCTGTGTTACTCCCGAGGAATCCCACTGAGTGGCAGTATGGAGTACCTTTTTCCTCTAGATGTATAGAAGGTGGCTTCATTTCATTGTATATGTACTCAATCATGTAAAAGCATGTTATATCAATTATAAGAGCAATTACATTGAATGCAAGACATACATTCATCAGATTTTGAAGTTGGTTATACAAGGAGTGATAACTGAAACTGGACTGATATCACTTTGTAAAACCTAGAAGTATCATTATTCTGTAACCAACAGATCATTGAAAAGAGTAATCAATGAATACTATACAAGAAATTGTATATTGTACTAGTTTGTTACACAAAATGACTTTCTGCGTTACTCCCGAGGAATCCCACTGAGTGGCAGTATGGAGCTCCTCGAGCTGTATAGAAGGTGGCTTCATTTCATTGTATATGTACTCAATCATGTAACAGCATGTTATATCAATTGTAAGAGCAGTTACATTGAATGCAAGAGATACATTCATCAGATTATGATGTTGGTTGTACAAGGAGTGATAACTGACAGTGTATGGATATCACTTTGGAAAACCTAGAAATTTCACTGTTGTCTAACCAAGAGATCGCAGAAGAGTAATCAATGAATACTATACAAGAAATACATTGGATTGTAAATTGTAACAGTTTATTATACAAAATGACTTTCTGTGTTACTCCCGAGGAATCCCACTGAGTGGCAGTATGGAGTACCTTTTTCCTCTAGATGTATAGAAGGTGGCTTCATTTCATTGTATATGTACTCAATCATGTAAAAGCATGTTATATCAATTATAAGAGCAATTGCATTGAATGCAAGACATACATTCATCAGATTTTGAAGTTGGTTATACAAGGAGTGATAACTGAAACTGGACTGATATCACTTTGTAAAACCTAGAAGTATCATTATTCTGTAACCAACAGATCATTGAAAAGAGTAATCAATGAATACTATACAAGAAATTGTATATTGTACTAGTTTGTTACACAAAATGACTTTCTGCGTTACTCCCGAGGAATCCCACTGAGTGGCAGTATGGAGCATCGTTTTACTATACTTGTATAGAAGGTGGCTTGTTTTCATTGTATAGGTCATGTAAAAGTATGATATATCATGTAAAAATTATGTAAAAGTATGACATATCAATTGTAAGAGCAATTACATTGAATGCAAGAGATACATTCATCAGATTATGAAGTTGGTTGTACAAGGAGTGATAACTGATACTGTACTGATATCACTTTGTAAAACGTAGAAATATCAATATCCTGTAACCAACAGATCACTGAAAAGAGTAATCAATGAATACTATAGAAGAAATTGTATATTGTAATAGTTTGTTACACAAAATGACTTTCTGCGTTACTCCCGAGGAATCCCACTGAGTGGCAGTATGGAGCACCTTTTTACTATTGTTGTATAGGAGGTGGCTTCATTTCATTGTATTTCTACTCAACCATATAAAAGCATGATATATCAACTGTAAGAGCAGTTACCTTGAATGAAAGACATACATTCATCAGATTTTGAAATTGGTTGTACAAAGAGTGATAACTGACAGTGTATGGATATCACTTTGTAAAACCTAGAAATTTCACTGTTCTCTAACCAAGAAATCGCAGAAGAGTAATCAATGAATACTATACAAGAAATACATTGGATTGTAAATTGTAACAGTTTATTATACAAAATGACTTTCTGTGTTATTCCCGAGGAATCCCACTGAGTGGCAGTATGGAGCACCTTTTTCCTCTAGCTGTATAGAAGGTGGCTTCATTTCATTTTATATGTACTCAATCATGTAACAGCATGTTATATCAACTGTAAGAGCAATTACATTGAATGCAAGACATACATTCATCTGATTTTGAAGTTGGTTATGCAAGGAGTGATAACTGACACTGGACTGATATCACTTTGTAAAACCTAGAAGTATCATTATTCTGTAACCAACAGATCATTGAAAAGAGTAATCAATGAATACTATACAAGAAATTGTATATTGTAATAGTTTTTTACACAAAATGACATTCTGCGTTACTCCCGAGGAATCCCACTGAGTGGCAGTATGGAGCACCTTTTTACTATAGTTGTATAGAAGGTGGCTTCATTTCATTGTATATGTACTCAACCATATAAAAGCATGAGATAGCAACGGTAAGAGCAGTTATATTGAATGCAAGACATACATTCACCAGATTTTGAAGTTGGTTGTACAAGGAGTGATAACTGACACCGTATTGATATCACTTTGTAAAACGTAGAAATTTCACTGTTGTCTAACGAACAGATCACAGAAGAGTAATCAATGAATACTATACAAGAAATACATTGGATTGTACATTGTAATATTTTGTTACACATAATGACTTTCTGCGTTACTCCCGAGGAATCCCACTGAGTGGCAGCATGGAGCACTTTATGATAGTTGTATAGAAGGTGGTTTCATTTAATTGTATATGTACTAAACCATATAAAAGCATGTTATATCAACTCTACGAGCAATTACATTGAATGCAAGACATACATTCATCAGATTTTGAAGTTGGTTATACAAGGAGTGATAACTGACACTGGACTGATATCACGATGTAAAACCTAGAAATATCACTATACTGTAACCAACAGATCATTGAAAAGAGTAATCAATGAATACTATACAAGAAATTGTATATTGTACTAGTTTGTTACACAAAATGACTTTCTGCGTTACTCCCGAGGAATGCCAATGAGTGGCAGTATGGAGCACCTTTTTACTATACTTGTATAGAAGGTGGCTTGTTTTCATTGTATAGGTCATGTAAAAGTATGATATATCATGTAAAAATCATGTAAAAGTATGATGTATCAATTGTAAGAGCAATTACATTGAATACAAGAGATACATTCATCAGATTTTGAAGTTGGTTGTACAAGGAGTGATAACTAACCCTGTACTGATATCACTTTGTAAAACCTAGAAATACCACTATCCTGTAACCAACAGATCATTGAAAAGAGTAATCAATTAATACTATACAAGAAATTGTATATTGTACTAGTTTGTTACACAAAATGACTTTCTGCGTTACTCCCGAGGAATCCCACTGAGTGGCAGTATGGAGCACCTTTTTACTATAGTTGTATAGAAGGTGGCTTCATTTCATTGTATAGGTCATGTAAAAGTATGATATATCATGTAAAAATTATGTAAAAGTATGATATATCAATTGTAAGAGCAATTACATTGAATGCAAGAGATACATTCATCAGATTATGAAATTGGTTGTACAAGGAGTGATAACTGATACTGTACTGATATCACTTTGTAAAACCTAGAAATATCACTATCCTGTAACCAACAGATCACTGAAAAGAGTAATCAATGAATACTATAGAAGAAATTGTATATTGTAATATTTTCTTACACAAAATGACTTTCTGCGTTACTCCCGAGAAATCCCACTGAGTGGCAGTATGGAGCACCTTCTTACTATAGTTGTATAGAAGGTGGCTTCATTTCATTGTATATGTATTCAACCATATAAAAGCATGATATAGCAACGGTAAGAGCAGTTACATTGAATGCAAGACATACATTCATCAGATTTTGAAGTTGGTTGTACAAGAAGTGATAACTGACACTGTAGTGATATCACTTTGGAAAACCTAGAAATTTCACTGTTGTCTAACCAAGAGATCGCAGAAGAGTAATCAATGAATACTATACAAGAAATACATTGGAGTTAAAATTGTAATAGTTTATTACACAAAATGACTTTCTGTGTTACTCCCTAGGAATCCCACTGAGTGGCAGTATGGAGCACCTTTTTCCTCTAACTGTATAGAAGGTGGCTTCATTTAATTGTATATGTAATCAACCATATAAAAGCAAGATATATCAAATGTAAGAGCAATTACATTGAATGCAAGACATACATTCATCAGATTGTGAAGTTGGTTGTACAAGGAGTGATAACTGACACTGTACTGATATCACTTTGAAAAACCTAGAAATATCACTATCCTGTAACCAACAGATCATTGAAAAGAGTAATCAATGAATAGTTTACAAGAAATTGTATATTGTACTAGTTTGTTACACAAAATGACTTTCTGCGTTACTCCCGAGGAATCCCACTGAGTGGCAGTATGGAGCACCTTTTTACTATTGTTGTATAGAAGGTGGCTTCATTTCATTGTATATGTAATAAACCATATAAAAGCATGATATAGCAACTGTAAGAGCAGTTACATTGAATGCAAGACATACATTCATCAGATTTTGAAGTTGGTTGTACAAGGAGTGATAACTGACCCTCTATTGATATCACTTTGTAAAACCTAGAAATTTCACTGTTGTCTAACCAAGAGATCTCATTGAGTACCTTTTTACTATAGTAGTATAGAAGGTGGTTTCATTTCATTGTATATGTACTCAACCATATAAAAGCATGATATAGCAACGGTAAGAGCTAGACATACATACATCAGATTTTGAAATTGGTTGTACAAGGAGTGATAAGAGACAGTGTATTGATATCACTTAGTAAAACCTAGAAATTTCACTGTTGTCTAACCAAGAGATCGCAGAAGAGTAATCAATGAATACTATACAAGAAATACATTGGAATTTAAATTGTAATAGTTTATTACACAAAATGACTTTCTGCGTTACTCCCGAGGAATCCCACTGAGTGGCAGTATGGAGCACCTTTTTCCCCTAGCTGTATAGAAGGTGGCTTCATTTCATTGTATATGTACTCAAACACGTAAAAGAATGATATATCAACTTTAAGAGCAATTACATTGAATGCAAGACATACATTCATCAGATTTTGAAGTTGGTTGTACAAGAAGTGATAACTGACACTGTAGTGATATCACTTTGGAAAACCTAGAAATTTCACTGTTGTCTAACCAAGAGATCGCAGAAGAGTAATCAATGAATACTATACAAGAAATACATTGGAGTTAAAATTGTAATAGTTTATTACACAAAATGACTTTCTGTGTTACTCCCTAGGAATCCCACTGAGTGGCAGTATGGAGCACCTTTTTCCTCTAACTGTGTAGAAGGTGGCTTCATTTAATTGTATATGTAATCAACCATATAAAAGCAAGATATATCAAATGTGAGAGCAATTACATTGAATGCAAGACATACATTCATCAGATTGTGAAGTTGGTTGTACAAGGAGTGATAACTGACACTGTACTGATATCACTTTGAAAAACCTAGAAATATCACTATCCTGTAACCAACAGATCATTGAAAAGAGTAATCAATGAATAGTATACAAGAAATTGTATATTGTACTAGTTTGTTACACAAAATGACTTTCTGCGTTACTCCCGAGGAATCCCACTGAGTGGCAGTATGGAGCACCTTTTTACTATAGTTGTATAGAAGGTGGCTTCATTTCATTGTATATGTACTAAACCATATAAAAGCATGATATAGCAACTGTAAGAGCAGTTACATTGAATGCAAGACATACATTCATCAGATTTTGAAGTTGGTTGTACAAGGAGTGATAACTGACCCTCTATTGATATCACTTTGTAAAACCTAGAAATTTCACTGTTGTCTAACCAAGAGATCTCATTGAGTACCTTTTTACTATAGTAGTATAGAAGGTGGTTTCATTTCATTGTACATGTACTCAACCATATAAAAGCATGATATAGCAACGGTAAGAGCTAGACATACATACATCAGATTTTGAAATTGGTTGTACAAGGAGTGATAAGAGACAGTGTATTGATATCACTTAGTAAAACCTAGAAATTTCACTGTTATCTAACCAAGAGATCGCAGAAGAGTAATCAATGAATACTATACAAGAAATACATTGGACTTTAAATTGTAATAGTTTATTACACAAAATGACTTTCTGCGTTACTCCCGAGGAATCCCACTGAGTGGCAGTATGGAGCACCTTTTTCCCCTAGCTGTATAGAAGGTGGCTTCATTTCATTGTATATGTACTCAAACACGTAAAAGAATGATATATCAACTTTAAGAGCAATTACATTGAATGCAAGACATACATTCATCAGATTTTGAAGTTGGTTGTACAAGGAGTGATAACTGACACTGTACTGATATCACTTTGTAAAACCTTGAAATATCACTATCCTGGAACCAACAGATCACTGAAAAGAGTAATCAATGAATACTATAGAAGAAATTGTATATTGTACTAGTTTTTTACACAAAATGAATTTCTGCGTTACTCCCGAGGAATCCCACTGAGTGGCAGTATGGAGCACCTATTTTCTCAAGCTGTAAAGAAAGTGGCTTCATTTTATTGTACATGTACTCAACCATATAAAAGCAAGATATATCAAATGTAAGAGCAATTATTTTGAATACAAGACATACATTCATCAGATTTTGAAGTTGGTTATACAAGGAGTGATAACTCACACTGGACTGATATCACTTTGTAAAACCTAGAAATATCACTATCCTGTAACCAACAGATCATTGAAAAGAGTAATCAATGAATACTACACAAGATATTGTATATTGTACTAGTTTGTTACACAAAATGACTTTCTGCGTTACTCCAGAGGAATCCCACTGACTGGCAGTATGGAGCACCTTTTTACTATACTTGTATAGAAGGTGGCTTGTTTTTATTGTATAGGTCATGTAAAAGTATGATATATCATGTAAAAATCATGTAAAAGTATGATATATCATGTAAAAATCATGTAAAAGAATGATATATCAATTGTAAGAGCAATTACATTGAATGCAAGACATACATTCATCAGATTTTGAAATTGGTTGTAGAAGGAGTGATAACTGACAGTTTATTGATATCACTTTCTTAAACCTAGAAATTTCACTGTTGTCTAACCAAGAGATCGCAGAAGAGTAATCAATGAATACTATACAAGAAATACATTGGAATTTAAATTGTAATAGTTTATTACACAAAATTATTTTCTGTGTTACTCCCGAGGAATCCCACTGAGTGGCAGTATGGAGCACTTTTTCCCACTAGCTGTATAGAAGGTGGCTTCATTTCATTGTATATGTACTCAATCATGTAAAATCATGATATATCAACTTTAAGAGCAATTGCATTCATCAGATTTTGAAGTTGGTTGTACAAGGAGTGATAACTGACACTGTACTGATGTCACTTTGTAAAACCTAGAAATATCACTATCCTGTAACCAATAGATCACTGAAAAGTGTAATCAATGAATACTATAGAAGAAATTGTATATTGTAATAGTTTGTTACACAAAATAACTTTCTGCATTACTCCTGAGGAATCCCACAGAGTGGCAGTATGGAGCACCTTTTTACTACAGTTGTATAGAAGGTGGCTTCATTTCATTGTATATGTACTCAACAATGTAAAAGCGTGATATATTAACTATAAGAGCAGTTACCTTGAATGCAAGACATACATTCATCAGATTTTGAAATTGGTTGTACAAGGAGTGATAACTGACCCTCCATTGATATCACTTTGTAAAACCTAGAAATATCACTGTTGTCTAACCAAGAGATCGCAGAAGAGTAATCAATGAATACTATACAAGAAATACATTGGATTGTAAATTGTAATAGTTTGTTACACAAAATGACTTTCTGCGTTACTCCCGAGGAATCCCACTGAGTCGCAGTATGGAGCACCGTTTTACTATACTTGTATAGAAGATGGCTTGTTTTCATTGTACAGGTCATGTAAAAGTATGATATATCATGTAAAAATTATGTAAAAGTATGATATATCAATTGTAAGAGCAATTACATTGAATGCAAGAGATACATTCATCAGATTATGAAGTTGGTTGTACAAGGAGTGATAACTGATACTGTACTGATATCACTTTGTAAAACGTAGAAATATCAATATCCTGTAACCAACAGATCACTGAAAAGAGTAATCAATGAATACTATAGAAGAAATTGTATATTGTAATAGTTTGTTACACAAAATGACTTTCTGCGTTACTCCCGAGGAATCCCACTGAGTGGCAGTATGGAGCACCTTTTTACTATTGTTGTATAGGAGGTGGCTTCATTTCATTGTATTTCTACTCAACCATATAAAAGCATGATATATCAACTGTAAGAGCAGTTACCTTGAATGAAAGACATACATTCATCAGATTTTGAGATTGGTTGTACAAAGAGTGATAACTGACAGTGTATGGATATCACTTTGTAAAACCTAGAAATTTCACTGTTGTCTAACCAAGAGATCGCAGAAGAGTAATCAATGAATACTATACAAGAAATAAATTGGATTGTAAATTGTAATAGTTTATTATACAAAATGACTTTCTGTGTTACTCCCGAGGAATCCCACTGAGTGGCAGTATGGAGCTCCACTAGCTGTATAGAAAGTGGCTTCATTACATTGTATATGTACTCAATCATGTAACAGCATGTTATATCAATTGTAAGAGCAATTACATTGAATGCAAGAGATACATTCATCAGATTATGAAGTTGGTTGTACAAGGAGTGATAACTGATACTGTACTGATATCACTTTGTAAAACCTAGAAATATCACTATCCTGTAACCAACAGATCATTGAAAAGAATAATCAATGAATACTATACAAGAAGTTGTATATTGTACTAGTTTGTTACTCAAAATGACTTTCTGCGTTACTCCCGAGGAATCCCACTCAGTGGCAGTATGGAGCACCTTTTTACTATTGTTGTATAGGAGGTGGCCTCATTTCATTGTATTTCTACTCAACCATATAAAAGCATGATATATCAACTGTAAGAGCAGTTACCTTGAATGAAAGACATACATTCATCAGATTTGGAAATTGGTTGTACAAAGAGTGATAACTGACAGTGTATGGATATCACTTTGTAAAACCTAGAAATTTCACTGTTGTCTAACCAAGAGATCGCAGAAGAGTAATCAATGAATACTATACAAGAAATACATTGGATTGTAAATTGTAACAGTTTATTATACAAAATGACTTTCTGTGTTACTCCCGAGGAATCCCACTGAGTGGCAGTATGGAGTACCTTTTTCCTCTAGATGTATAGAAGGTGGCTTCATTTCATTGTATATGTACTCAATCATGTAACAGCATGTTCTATCAACTGTAAGAGCAATTACATTGAATGCAAGACATACATTCATCAGATTTTGAAGTTGGTTATACAAGGAGTGATAACTGACACTGGACTGATATCACGTTGTAAAACCTAGAAATATCACTAATCTGTAACCAACAGATCACGGAAAAGAGTAATCAATGAATACTATACAAGAAATTGCATATTATACTAGTTTGTTACACAAAATGACTTTCTGCGTTACTCCCGAGGAATCCCACTGAGTGGCAGTATGGAGCACCGTTTTACTATACTTGTATAGAAGGTGGCTTGTTTTCATTGTATAGGTCATGTAAAAGTATGATATATCATGTAAAAATTATGTAAAAGTATGACATATCAATTGTAAGAGTAATTACATTGAATGCAAGAGATACATTCATCAGATTATGAAGTTGGTTGTACAAGGAGTGATAACTGATACTGTACTGATATCACTTTGTAAAACGTAGAAATATCAATATCCTGTAACCAACAGATCACTGAAAAGAGTAATCAATGAATACTATAGAAGAAATTGTATATTGTAATAGTTTGTTACACAAAATGACTTTCTGCGTTACTCCCGAGGAATCCCACTGAGTGGCAGTATGGAGCACCTTTTTACTATTGTTGTATAGGAGGTGGCTTCATTTCATTGTATTTCTACTCAACCATATAAAACCATGATATATCAACTGTAAGAGCAGTTACCTTGAATGCAAGACATACATTCATCAGATTTTGAAATTGGTTGTACAAGGAGTGATAACTGACCCTCTATTGATATCACTTTGTAAAACCTAGAGATTTCACTGTTGTCTAACCAAGAGATCGCAGAAGAGTAATCAATGAACACTATACAAGAAATAAATTGGATTGTAAATTGTAATAGTTTATTATACAAAATGCCTTTCTGTGTTACTCCCGAGGATTCCCACTGAGTGGCAGTATGGAGCTCCTCTAACTGTATAGAAAGTGGCTTCATTACATTGTATATGTACTCAATCATGTAACAGCATGTTATATCAATTGTAAGAGCAATTACATTGAATGCAAGAGATACATTCATCAGATTATGAAGTTGGTTGTACAAGGAGTGATAACTGACACTGTACTGATATCACTTTGTAAAACCTACAAATATCACTGTCCTGTAACCAACAGATCATTGAAAAGAATAATCAATGAATACTATACAAGAAATTGTATATTGTACTAGTTTGTTACACAAAATTACTTTCTGCGTTACTCCCGAGGAATCCCACTGAGTGGCAGTATGGAGCACCGTTTTACTGTACTTGTATAGAAGATGGCTTGTTTTCATTGTATAGGTCAAGTAAAAGTATGATATATCATGTAAAAATTATGTAAAAGTATGATATATCAATTGTAAGAGCAATTACATTGAATGCAAGAGATACATTCATCAGATTATGAAGTTGGTTGTACAAGGAGTGATAACTGATACTGTACTGATATCACTTTGTAAAACGTAGAAATATCAATATCCTGTAACCAACAGATCACTGAAAAGAGTAATCAATGAATACTATAGAAGAAATTGTATATTGTAATAGTTTGTTACACAAAATGACTTTCTGCGTTACTCCCGAGGAATCCCACTGAGTGGCAGTATGGAGCACCTTTTTACTAGTGTTGTATAGGAGGTGGCTTCATTTCATTGTATTTCTACTCAACCATATAAAAGCATGATATATCAACTGTAAGAGCAGTTACCTTGAATGAAAGACATACATTCATCAGATTTTGAGATTAGTTGTACAAAGAGTGATAACTGACAGTGTATGGATATCACTTTGTAAAACCTAGAAATTTCACTGTTGTCTAACCAAGAGATCGCAGAAGAGTAATCAATGAATACTATACAAGAAATACATTGGATTGTAAATTGTAATAGTTTATTATACAAAATGACTTTCTGTGTTACTCCCGAGGAATCCCACTGAGTGGCAGTATGGAGCTCCACTAGCTGTATAGAAAGTGGCTTCATTACATTGTATATGTACTCAATCATGTAACAGCGTGTTATATCAATTGTAAGAGCAATTACATTGAATGCAAGAGATACATTCATCAGATTATGAAGTTGGTTGTACAAGGAGTGATAACTGATACTGTACTGATATCACTTTGTAAAACCTAGAAATATCACTATCCTGTAACCAACAGATCATTGAAAAGAATAATCAATGAATACAATACAAGAAATTGTATATTGTACTAGTTTGTTACACAAAATGACTTTCTGCGTTACTCCCGAGGAATCCCACTCAGTGGCAGTATGGAGCACCTTTTTACTATTGTTGTATAGGAGGTGGCTTCATTTCATTGTATTTCTACTCAACCATATAAAAGCATGATATATCAACTGTAAGAGCAGTTACCTTGAATGAAAGACATACATTCATCAGATTTGGAAATTGGTTGTACAAAGAGTGATAACTGACAGTGTATGGATATCACTTTGTAAAACCTAGAAATTTCACTGTTGTCTAACCAAGAGATCGCAGAAGAGTAATCAATGAATACTATACAAGAAATACATTGGATTGTAAATTGTAACAGTTTATTATACAAAATGACTTTCTGTGTTACTCCCGAGGAATCCCACTGAGTGGCAGTATGGAGCACCTTTTTCCTCTAGATGTATAGAAGGTGGCTTCATTTCATTGTATATGTACTCAATCATGTAACAGCATGTTCTATCAACTGTAAGAGCAATTACATTGAATGCAAGACATACATTCATCAGATTTTGAAGTTGGTTATACAAGGAGTGATAACTGACACTGGACTGATATCACGTTGTAAAACCTAGAAATATCACTAATCTGTAACCAACAGATCACGGAAAAGAGTAATCAATGAATACTATACAAGAAATTGCATATTATACTAGTTTGTTACACAAAATGACTTTCTGCGTTACTCCCGAGGAATCCCACTGAGTGGCAGTATGGAGCACCGTTTTACTATACTTGTATAGAAGGTGGCTTGTTTTCATTGTATAGGTCATGTAAAAGTATGATATATCATGTAAAAATTATGTAAAAGTATGACATATCAATTGTAAGAGCAATTACATTGAATGCAAGAGATACATTCATCAGATTATGAAGTTGGTTGTACAAGGAGTGATAACTGATACTGTACTGATATCACTTTGTAAAACGTAGAAATATCAATATCCTGTAACCAACAGATCACTGAAAAGAGTAATCAATGAATACTATAGAAGAAATTGTATATTGTAATAGTTTGTTACACAAAATGACTTTCTGCGTTACTCCCTAGGAATCCCACTGAGTGGCAGTATGGAGCACCTTTTTACTATTGTTGTATAGGAGGTGGCTTCATTTCATTGTATTTCTACTCAACCATATAAAACCATGATATATCAACTGTAAGAGCAGTTACCTTGAATGCAAGACATACATTCATCAGATTTTGAAATTGGTTGTACAAGGAGTGATATCTGACCCTCTATTGATATCACTTTGTAAAACCTAGAGATTTCACTGTTGTCTAACCAAGAGATCGCAGAAGAGTAATCAATGAACACTATACAAGAAATAAATTGGATTGTAAATTGTAATAGTTTATTATACAAAATGCCTTTCTGTGTTACTCCCGAGGATTCCCACTGAGTGGCAGTATGGAGCTCCTCTAGCTGTATAGAAAGTGGATTCATTACATTGTATATGTACTCAATCATGTAACAGCATGTTATATCAATTGTAAGAGCAATTACATTGAATGCAAGAGATACATTCATCAGATTATGAAGTTGGTTGTACAAGGAGTGATAACTGACACTGTACTGATATCACTTTGTAAAACCTAGAAATATCACTGATCTGTAACCAACAGATCATTGAAAAGAATAATCAATGAATACTATACAAGAAATTGTATATTGTACTAGTTTGTTACACAAAATTACTTTCTGCGTTACTCCCGAGGAATCCCACTGAGTGGCAGTATGGAGCACCGTTTTACTGTACTTGTATAGAAGATGGCTTGTTTTCATTGTATAGGTCATGTAAAAGTATGATATATCATGTAAAAATTATGTAAAAGTATGATATATCAATTGTAAGAGCAATTACATTGAATGCAAGAGATACATTCATCAGATTATGAAGTTGGTTGTACAAGGAGTGATAACTGATACTGTACTGATATCACTTTGTAAAACGTAGAAATATCAATATCCTATAACCAACAGATCACTGAAAAGAGTAATCAATGAATACTATAGAAGAAATTGTATATTGTAATAGTTTGTTACACAAAATGACTTTCTGCGTTACTCCCGAGGAATCCCACTGAGTGGCAGTATGGAGCACCTTTTTACTAGTGTTGTATAGGAGGTGGCTTCATTTCATTGTATTTCTACTCAACCATATAAAAGCATGATATATCAACTGTAAGAGCAGTTACCTTGAATGAAAGACATACATTCATCAGATTTTGAGATTAGTTGTACAAAGAGTGATAACTGACAGTGTATGGATATCACTTTGTAAAACCTAGAAATTTCACTGTTGTCTAACCAAGAGATCGCAGAAGAGTAATCAATGAATACTATACAAGAAATACATTGGATTGTAAATTGTAATAGTTTATTATACAAAATGACTTTCTGTGTTACTCCCGAGGAATCCCACTGAGTGGCAGTATGGAGCTCCACTAGCTGTATAGAAAGTGGCTTCATTACATTGTATATGTACTCAATCATGTAACAGCGTGTTATATCAATTGTAAGAGCAATTACATTGAATGCAAGAGATACATTCATCAGATTATGAAGTTGGTTGTACAAGGAGTGATAACTGATACTGTACTGATATCACTTTGTAAAACCTAGAAATATCACTATCCTGTAACCAACAGATCATTGAAAAGAATAATCAATAAATACAATACAAGAAATTGTATATTGTACTAGTTTGTTACACAAAATGACTTTTTGCGTTACTCCCGAGGAATCCCACTGAGTGGCAGTATGGAGCACCGTTTTACTATACTTGTATAGAAGGTGGCTTGTTTTCATAGTATAGGTCATGTAAAAGTATGATATATCATGTAAAAATTATGTAAAAGTATGATATATCAATTGTAAGAGCAATTACATTGAATGCAAGAGATACATTCATCAGATTATGAAGTTGGTTGTACAAGGAGTGATAACTGATACTGTACTGATATCACTTTGTAAAACGTAGAAATATCACTATCCTGTAACCAACAGATCATTGAAAAGACTAATCAATGAATACTACGCAAGATATTGTATATTGTAATAGTTTGTTACACAAAATGACTTTCTGCGTTACTCCCGAGGAATCCCACTGAGTGGCAGTATGGAGCACCTTTTTACTATACTTGTATAGAAGGTGGCTTGATTTCATTGTATAGGTCATGTAAACGTATGTTAAATTATGTAAAAATCATGTAAAAGTATGATATATCATGTAAAAATCATGTAAAAGTATGATATATCAATTGTAAGAGCAATTACATTGAATGCAAGACATACATTCATCAGATTTTGAAATTGGTTGTACAAGGAGTGATAACTGACAGTTTATTGATATCACTTTCTTAAACCTAGAAATTTCACTGTTGTCTAACCAATAGATCGCAGAAGGGTAATCAATCAATACTATACAAGAAATACATTGGAATTTAAATTGTAATAGTTTATTACACAAAATTATTTTCTGTGTTACTCCCGAGGAATCCCACTGAGTGGCAGTATGGAGCTCCTCGAGCTGTATAGAAGGTGGCTTCATTTCATTGTATATGTACTCAATCATGTAACAGCATGTTATATCAATTGTAAGAGCAGTTACATTGAATGCAAGAGATACATTCATCAGATTATGATGTTGGTTGTACAAGGAGTGATAACTGACAGTGTATGGATATCACTTTGGAAAACCTAGAAATTTCACTGTTGTCTAACCAAGAGATCGCAGAAGAGTAATCAATGAATACTATACAAGAAATACATTGGATTGTAAATTGTAACAGTTTATTATACAAAATGACTTTCTGTGTTACTCCCGAGGAATCCCACTGAGTGGCAGTATGGAGTACCTTTTTCCTCTAGATGTATAGAAGGTGGCTTCATTTCATTGTATATGTACTCAATCATGTAAAAGCATGTTATATCAATTATAAGAGCAATTACATTGAATGCAAGACATACATTCATCAGATTTTGAAGTTGGTTATACAAGGAGTGATAACTGAAACTGGACTGATATCACTTTGTAAAACCTAGAAGTATCATTATTCTGTAACCAACAGATCATTGAAAAGAGTAATCAATGAATACTATACAAGAAATTGTATATTGTACTAGTTTGTTACACAAAATGACTTTCTGCGTTACTCCCGAGGAATCCCACTGAGTGGCAGTATGGAGCTCCTCGAGCTGTATAGAAGGTGGCTTCATTTCATTGTATATGTACTCAATCATGTAACAGCATGTTATATCAATTGTAAGAGCAGTTACATTGAATGCAAGAGATACATTCATCAGATTATGATGTTGGTTGTACAAGGAGTGATAACTGACAGTGTATGGATATCACTTTGGAAAACCTAGAAATTTCACTGTTGTCTAACCAAGAGATCGCAGAAGAGTAATCAATGAATACTATACAAGAAATACATTGGATTGTAAATTGTAACAGTTTATTATACAAAATGACTTTCTGTGTTACTCCCGAGGAATCCCACTGAGTGGCAGTATGGAGTACCTTTTTCCTCTAGATGTATAGAAGGTGGCTTCATTTCATTGTATATGTACTCAATCATGTAAAAGCATGTTATATCAATTATAAGAGCAATTGCATTGAATGCAAGACATACATTCATCAGATTTTGAAGTTGGTTATACAAGGAGTGATAACTGAAACTGGACTGATATCACTTTGTAAAACCTAGAAGTATCATTATTCTGTAACCAACAGATCATTGAAAAGAGTAATCAATGAATACTATACAAGAAATTCTATATTGTACTAGTTTGTTACACAAAATGACTTTCTGCGTTACTCCCGAGGAATCCCACTGAGTGGCAGTATGGAGCATCGTTTTACTATACTTGTATAGAAGGTGGCTTGTTTTCATTGTATAGGTCATGTAAAAGTATGATATATCATGTAAAAATTATGTAAAAGTATGACATATCAATTGTAAGAGCAATTACATTGAATGCAAGAGATACATTCATCAGATTATGAAGTTGGTTGTACAAGGAGTGATAACTGATACTGTACTGATATCACTTTGTAAAACGTAGAAATATCAATATCCTGTAACCAACAGATCACTGAAAAGAGTAATCAATGAATACTATAGAAGAAATTGTATATTGTAATAGTTTGTTACACAAAATGACTTTCTGCGTTACTCCCGAGGAATCCCACTGAGTGGCAGTATGGAGCACCTTTTTACTATTGTTGTATAGGAGGTGGCTTCATTTCATTGTATTTCTACTCAACCATATAAAAGCATGATATATCAACTGTAAGAGCAGTTACCTTGAATGAAAGACATACATTCATCAGATTTTGAAATTGGTTGTACAAAGAGTGATAACTGACAGTGTATGGATATCACTTTGTAAAACCTAGAAATTTCACTGTTCTCTAACCAAGAAATCGCAGAAGAGTAATCAATGAATACTATACAAGAAATACATTGGATTGTAAATTGTAACAGTTTATTATACAAAATGACTTTCTGTGTTATTCCCGAGGAATCCCACTGAGTGGCAGTATGGAGCACCTTTTTCCTCTAGCTGTATAGAAGGTGGCTTCATTTCATTTTATATGTACTCAATCATGTAACAGCATGTTATATCAACTGTAAGAGCAATTACATTGAATGCAAGACATACATTCATCTGATTTTGAAGTTGGTTATGCAAGGAGTGATAACTGACACTGGACTGATATCACTTTGTAAAACCTAGAAGTATCATTATTCTGTAACCAACAGATCATTGAAAAGAGTAATCAATGAATACTATACAAGAAATTGTATATTGTACTAGTTTGTTACACAAAATGACTTTCTGCGTTACTCCCGAGGAATCCCAATGAGTGGCAGTATGGAGCACCTTTTTACTATACTTGTATAGAAGGTGGCTTGTTTTCATTGTATAGGTCATGTAAAAGTATGATATATCATGTAAAAATCATGTAAAAGTATGATATATCAATTGTAAGAGCAATTACATTGAATGCCAGAGATACATTCATCAGATTTTGAAGTTGGTTGTACAAGGAGTGATAACTGACACTGTATTGATATCACTTTGTAAAACGTAGAAATTTCACTGTTGTCTAACCAAGAGATCGCAGAAGAGTAATCAATGAATAGTATACAAGAAATACATTGGAATGTAAATTGTAATACTTTGTTACACAAAATGACTTTCTGCGTTACTCCCGAGGAATCCCACTGAGTGGCAGTATGGAGCACCTTTTTACTATTGTTGTATAGAAGGTGGCTTCATTTCATTGTATATGTACTCAATCATGTAAAAGCATGATATATCAACTTTAAGAGCAATTACATTGAATGCAAGAGATACATTCATCAGATTTTGAAGTTGGTTGTACAAGGAGTGATAACTGACACTGTACTGATATCACTTTGTAAAACCTAGAAATATCACTATCCTGTAACCAACAGATCATTGAAAAGAATAATCAATGAATACTATACAAGAAATTGTATATTGTACTAGTTTATTACACAAAATGACTTTCTGCGTTACTCCCGAGGATTCCCACTGAGTGGCAGTATGGAGCACCTTTTTACTATAGTTGTATAGAAGGTGGCTTCATTTCATTGTATATGTACTCAATAATGTAAAAGCATGATATATTAACTGTTAGAGCAATTACACTGAATGCCAGAGATACATTCATCAGATTTTGAAGTTGGTTGTACAAGGAGTGATAACTGACACTGTATTGATATCACTTTGTAAAACGTAGAAATTTCATTTTAGTCTAACCAAGAGATCGCAGAAGAGTAATCAATGAATACTATACAAGAAATACATTGGAGTTAAAATTGTAATAGTTTATTACACAAAATGACTTTCTGTGTTACTCCCGAGGAATCCCACTGAGTGGCAGTATGGAGCACCTTTTTCCTCTAACTGTATAGAAGGTGGCTTCATTTAATTGTATATGTAATCAACCATATAAAAGCAAGATATATCAAACGTAAGAGCAATTACATTGAATGCAAGACATATATTCATCAGATTGTGAAGTTGGTTGTACAAGGCGTGATAACTGACACTGTACTGATATCACTTTGTAAAACCTAGAAATATCACTATTCTGTAACCAACATATCATTGAAAAGAGTAATCACTGAATAATACAGAAGAGATTGTATATTGTAATAGTTTGTTACACAAAATGACTTTCTGCGTTACTCCCGAGGAATCCCACTGAGTGGCAGTATGGAGCACCTTATTACTATAGTTGTATAGAAGGTGGCTTCATTTCACTGTATATGTATTCAACCATATGAAAGCATGATATAGCAAGTGTAAGAGCAGTTACATTGAATTGAAGACATACATTCATCAGATTTTGAAATTGGTTGTACAAGGACTGATAACTGACAGTTTATTGATATCACTTTCTTAAACCTAGAAATTTCACTGTTGTCTAACCAAGAGATCGCAGAAGAGTAATCAATGAATACTATACAAGAAATACATTGGGATTTAAATTGTACTAGTTTGTTAAAGAAAATGACTTTCTGCGTTACTCCCGTGGAATCCCACTGAGTGGCAGTATGGAGCACCTTTTTACTATTCTTGTATAGAAGGTGGCTTGTTTTCATTGTATAGGTCATGTAAACGTATGATATATTATGTAAAAATCATGTAAAATATGATATATCATGTAAAAATCATGTAAAAGTATGATATATCAATTGTAAGAGCAATTAAATTGAATGCAAGACATACATTCATCAGATTTTCAAATTGGTTGTACAAGGAGTGATAACTGACAGTTTATTGATATCACTTTCTTAAACCTAGAAATTTCACTGTTGTCTAACCAATAGATCGCAGAAGGGTAATCAATCAATACTATACAAGAAATACATTGGAATTTAAATTGTAATAGTTTATTACACAAAATTATTTTCTGTGTTACTCCCGAGGAATCCCACTGAGTGGCAGTATGGAGCTCCTCGAGCTGTATAGAAGGTGGCTTCATTTCATTGTATATGTACTCAATCATGTAACAGCATGTTATATCAATTGTAAGAGCAGTTACATTGAATGCAAGAGATACATTCATCAGATTATGATGTTGGTTGTACAAGGAGTGATAACTGACAGTGTATGGATATCACTTTGGAAAACCTAGAAATTTCACTGTTGTCTAACCAAGAGATCGCAGAAGAGTAATCAATGAATACTATACAAGAAATACATTGGATTGTAAATTGTAACAGTTTATTATACAAAATGACTTTCTGTGTTACTCCCGAGGAATCCCACTGAGTGGCAGTATGGAGTACCTTTTTCCTCTAGATGTATAGAAGGTGGCTTCATTTCATTGTATATGTACTCAATCATGTAAAAGCATGTTCTATCAATTATAAGAGCAATTACATTGAATGCAAGACATACATTCATCAGATTTTGAAGTTGGTTATACAAGGAGTGATAACTGAAACTGGACTGATATCACTTTGTAAAACCTAGAAGTATCATTATTCTGTAACCAACAGATCATTGAAAAGAGTAATCAATGAATACTATACAAGAAATTGTATATTGTACTAGTTTGTTACACAAAATGACTTTCTACGTTACTCCCGAGGAATCCCACTGAGTGGCAGTATGGAGCACCGTTTTACTGTACTTGTATAGATGGTGGCTTGTTTTCATTGTATAGGTCATGTAAAAGTATGATATATCATGTAAAAATCATGTAAAAGTATGATATATCATGTAAAAATCATGTAAAAGTATGATATATCAATTGTAAGAGCAATTTCATTGAATGCAAGAGATACATTCATCAGATTTTGAAGTTGGTTGTAGGAGTGATAACTAACACTGTACTGATATCACTTTGTAAAACCTAGAAATATCACTATCCTGTAACCAACAGATCATTGAAAAGAGTAATCAATGAATACTATACAAGAAATTGTATATAGTACTAGTTTGTTACACAAAATGACTTTCTGCGTTACTCCCGAGGAATCCCACTGAGTGGCAGTATGGAGCACGTTTTTACTATAGTTGTATAGAAGGTGGCTTCATTTCATTGTATATGTACTCAACCATATAAAAGCATGATATAGCAACTGTAAGAGCAGTTACATTGAATGCAAGACATTAATTCATCAGATTTTGAGGTTGGTTCTACAAGGAGTGATAACTGACACCGTATTGATATCACTTTGTAAAACGTAGAAATTTCACTGTTGTCTAACGAACAGATCACAGAAGAGTAATCAATGAATACTATACAAGAAATACATTGGATTGTACATTGTAATATTTTGTTACACAAAATGACTTTCTGCGTTACTCCCGAGGAATCCCACTGAGTGGCAGCATGGAGCTCCTCTAGCTGTATAGAAGGTGGCTTCATTTCATTGTATATGTACTCAATCATGTAACAGCATGTTATATCAATTGTAAGAGCAATTACATTGAATGCAAGAGATACATTCATCAGATTATGAAGTTGGTTGTACAAGGAGTGATAACTGATACTGTACTGATATCACTTTGTAAAACCTAGAAGTATCATTATTCTGTAACCAACAGATCATTGAAAAGAGTAATCAATGAATACTATACAAGAAATTGTATATTGTACTAGTTTGTTACACAAAATGACTTTCTGCGTTACTCCCGAGGAATCCCACTGAGTGGCCATATGGAGCACCGTTTTACTATACTTGTACAGAAGGTGGCTTGTTTTCATTGTATAGGTCATGTAAAAGTATGATATATCATGTAAAAATTATGTAAAAGTATGATATATCAATTGTAAGAGCAATTACATTGAATGCAAGAGATACATTCATCAGATTATGAAGTTGGTTGTACAAGGAGTGATAACTGATACTGTACTGATATCACTTTGTAAAACGTAGAAATATCAATATCCTGTAACCAACAGATCACTGAAAAGAGTAATCAATGAATACTATAGAAGAAATTGTATATTGTAATAGTTTGTTACACAAAATGACTTTCTGCGTTACTCCCGAGGAATCCCACTGAGTGGCAGTATGGAGCACCTTTTTACTATTGTTGTATTGGAGGTGACTTCATTTCATTGTATTTCTACTCAACCATATAAAAGCATGATATATCAACTGTAAGAGCAGTTACCTTGAATGAAAGACATACATTCATTAGATTTTGAAATTGGTTGTACAAAGAGTGATAACTGACAGTGTATGGATATCACTTTGTAAAACCTAGAAATTTCACTGTTGTCTAACCAAGATATCGCAGAAGAGTAATCAATGAATACTATACAAGAAATACATTGGATTGTAAATTTTAACAGTTTATTATACAAAATGACTTTCTGTGTTACTCCCAAGGAATCCCACTGAGTGGCAGTATGGAGCACCTTTTTCCTCTAGATGTATAGAAGGTGGCTTCATTTCATTGTATATGTACTCAATCATGTAACAGCATGTTATATCAAGTGTAAGAGCAATTATATTGAATGGAAGACATACATTCATCAGATTTTGAAGTTGGTTATACAACGAGTGATAACTGACACTGGACTGATATCACTTTGTAAAACCTAGAAATATCACTATTCTGTAACCAACAGATCATTGAAAAGAGTAATCAATGAATACAATACAAGAAATTGTATATTGTACTAGTTTGTTACACAAAATTATTTTCTGTGTTACTCTCGAGATATCCCACTAAGTGGCAGTATGGAGCTCCTCGAGCTGTATAGAAGGTGGCTTCATTTCATTGTATATGTACTCAATCATGTAACAGCATGTTATATCAATTGTAAGAGCAATTACATTGAATGCAAGAGATACATTCATCAGATTATGAAGTTGGTTGTACAAGGAGTGATAACTGATACTGTACTGATATCACTTTGTAAAACCTAGAAGTATCATTATTCTGTAACCAACAGATCATTGAAAAGAGTAATCAATGAATACTATACAAGAAATTGTATATTGTACTAGTTTGTTACACAAAATGACTTTCTGCGTTACTCCCGAGGAATCCCACTGAGTGGCCATATGGAGCACCGTTTTACTATACTTGTACAGAAGGTGGCTTGTTTTCATTGTATAGGTCATGTAAAAGTATGATATATCATGTAAAAATTATGTAAAAGTATGATATATCAATTGTAAGAGCAATTACATTGAATGCAAGAGATACATTCATCAGATTATGAAGTTGGTTGTACAAGGAGTGATAACTGATACTGTACTGATATCACTTTGTAAAACGTAGAAATATCAATATCCTGTAACCAACAGATCACTGAAAAGAGTAATCAATGAATACTATAGAAGAAATTGTATATTGTAATAGTTTGTTACACAAAATGACTTTCTGCGTTACTCCCGAGGAATCCCACTGAGTGGCAGTATGGAGCACCTTTTTACTATTGTTGTATTGGAGGTGGCTTCATTTCATTGTATTTCTACTCAACCATATAAAAGCATGATATATCAACTGTAAGAGCAGTTACCTTGAATGAAAGACATACATTCATTAGATTTTGAAATTGGTTGTACAAAGAGTGATAACTGACAGTGTATGGATATCACTTTGTAAAACCTAGAAATTTCACTGTTGTCTAACCAAGATATCGCAGAAGAGTAATCAATGAATACTATACAAGAAATACATTGGATTGTAAATTTTAACAGTTTATTATACAAAATGACTTTCTGTGTTACTCCCGAGGAATCCCACTGAGTGGCAGTATGGAGCACCTTTTTCCTCTAGATGTATAGAAGGTGGCTTCATTTCATTGTATATGTACTCAATCATGTAACAGCATGTTATATCAAGTGTAAGAGCAATTATATTGAATGGAAGACATACATTCATCAGATTTTGAAGTTGGTTATACAAGGAGTGATAACTGACACTGGACTGATATCACTTTGTAAAACCTAGAAATATCACTATTCTGTAACCAACAGATCATTGAAAAGAGTAATCAATGAATACAATACAAGAAATTGTATATTGTACTAGTTTGTTACACAAAATTATTTTCTGTGTTACTCCCGAGATATCCCACTGAGTGGCAGTATGGAGCTCCTCGAGCTGTATAGAAGGTGGCTTCATTTCATTGTATATGTACTCAATCATGTAACAGCATGTTATATCAATTGTAAGAGCAATTACATTGAATGCAAGAGATACATTCATCAGATTATGAAGTTGGTTGTACAAGGAGTGATAACTGATACTGTACTGATATCACTTTGTAAAACCTAGAAATATCACTATCCTGTAACCAACAGATCATTGAAAAGAATAATCAATGAATACTATACAAGAAATTGTATATTGTACTAGTTTGTTACACAAAATGACTTTCTGCGTTACTCCCGAGGAATCCCACTGAGTGGCAGTATGGAGCACCGTTTTACTATACTTGTATACAAAGTGGCTTGTTTTCATTCTATAGGTCATGTAAAAGTATGATATATCATGTAAAAATTATGTAAAAGTATGACATATCAATCGTAAGATCAATTACATTGAATGCAAGAGATACATTCATCAGATTATGAAGTTGGTTGTACAAGGAGTGATAACTGATACTGTACTGATATCACTTTGTAAAACGTAGAAATATCAATATCCTATAACCAACAGATCACTGAGAAGAGTAATCAATGAATACTATAGAAGAAATTGTATATTGTAATAGTTTGTTACACAAAATGACTTTCTGTGTTACTCCCGAGGAATCCCACTGAGTGGCAGTATGGAGCACCTTTTTCCTCTAGATGTATAGAAGGTGGCTTCATTTCATTGTATCTGTACTCAATCATGTAACAGCATGTTATATCAACTGTAAGAGCAATTACATTGAATGCAAGACATACATTCATCAGATTTTGAAGTTGGTTATACAAGGAGTGATAACTGACACTGGACTGATATCACTTTGTAAAACCTAGAAGTATCATTATGCTGTAACCAACAGATAATTGAAAAGAGTAATCAATGAATACTATACAAGAAATTGTATATTGTACTAGTTTGTTACACAAAATGACTTTCTGCGTTACTCCCGAGGAATCCCAATGAGTGGCAGTATGGAGCACCTTTTTACTATACTTGTATAGAAGGTGGCTTTTTTTCATTGTATAGATCATGTAAAAGTATGATATATCATGTAAAAATCATGTAAAAGTATGATATATCAATTGTAAGAGCAATTACATTGAATGCAAGAGATACATTCATCAGATTTTGAAGTTGGTTGTACAAGGAGTGATAACTGACACTGTACTGATATCACTTTGTAAAACCTAGAAATATCACTGTCCTGTAACCAACAGATCATTGAAAAGAGTAATCAATGAATACTATACAAGAATTGTATATTGTACTAGTTTGTTACACAAAATGACTTTCTGCATTACTCCCGAGGAATCCCACTGAGTGGCAGTATGGAGCACCTTTTTACTATAGTTGTATAGAAGGTGGCTTCATTTCATTGAATATGTACTAAACCATATAAAAGCATGATATAGCAACTGTAAGAGTAGTTACATTGAATGCAAAACATACATTCATCAGATTTTGAAGTTGGTTGTACAAGGAGTGATGACTGACCCTCTATTAATATCACTTTGTAAAACCTAGAAATTTCACCGCTGTCTAACCAAGAGATCGCAGAAAAGTAATCAATGAATACTATACAAAAAATACATTGGATTGTAAATTGTAATAGTTTGTTACACAAAATGATTTTTTTTGTTACTCTCGAGGAATTCCACTGAGTGGCAGTATGGAGCAACTTTTTCCTCTAGCTGTATAGAAAGTGGCTTCATTGCATTGTATATGTACTCAATCATGTAAAAGCATGATATACCAAGTGTAAGAGCAATTACATTGAATGCAAGACATACATTCATCAGATTGTGAAGTTGGTTGTAGAAGGAGTGATAACTGACACTGTATTGATATCACGTTGTAAAACCTAGAAATATCACTCTCCTGGAACCAACAGATCATTGAAAACAGTAATCAATGAACAAGAAATTGTATATTGTAATATTTGTTGACACAAAATGACTTTCTGCGTTACTCCCAAGGAATTCCACTGAGTGGCAGTATGGAGTACCTTTTTACTATACTGGTATAGAAGGTGGTTTCATTTCATTGTATATGTACTCAACCATATAAAAGCATGATATAGCAATGGTAAGAGCGGTTACATTGAATGCAAGACATACATACATCAGATTTTGAAATTGGTTGTACAAGGAGTGATAAGAGACAGTGTATTAATATCACTTAGTAAAACCTAGAGATTTCACTGTTCTCTAACCAAGAGATCGCAGAAGAGTAATCAATGAATACTATACAAGAAATACATTGGACTTTAAATTGTAATAGTTTATTACACAAAATGACTTTCTGCGTTACTCCTGAGGAATCCCACTGAGTGGCAGTATGGAGCACCTTTTTCCCCTAGCTGTATAGAAGGTGGCTTCATTTCATTGTATATGTACTCAAACATGTAAAAGAATGATCTATCAACTTTAAGAGCAATTACATTGAATGCAAGAGATACATTCATCAGATTTTGAAGTTGGTTGTACAAGGAGTGATAACTGACACTGTACTGATATCACTTTGTAAAACCTAGAAATATCACTATCCTGGAACCAACAGATCTCTGAAAACAGTAATCAATGAATACTATAGAAGAAATTATAGATTGTAATAGTTTGTTACACAAAATCACTTTCTGCGTTACTCCCGAGGAATCCCACTGGGTGGCAGTATGGAGCACCTATTTTCTCTAGCTGTAAAGAAGGTGGCTTCATTTTATTGTATATGTACTCAACCATATAAAAGCAAGATATATCAAATGTAAGAGCAATTACTTTGAATAAAAGACATAGATTCATCAGATTTTGAAGTTGGTTATACAAGGAGTGATAACTGACACTGGACTGATATCACTTTGTAAAACCTAGAAATATCACTATCCTGTAACCAACAGATCATTGAAAAGAGTAATCAATGAATACTACGCAAGATATTGTATATTGTACTAGTTTGTTACACAAAATGACTTTCTGCGTTACTCCCGAGGAATCCCACTGAGTGGCAGTATGGAGCACCTTTTTACTATACTTGTATAGAAGGTGGCTTGTTTTCATTCTATAGGTCATGTAAAAGTATGATATATCATGTAAAAATCATGTAAAAGTATGATATATCATGTAAAAATCATGTAAAAGTATGATATATCAATTCTAAGAGCAATTACATTGAATGCAAGATATACATTCATCAGATTTTGAAATTGGTTGTACAAGGAGTGACAACTGACAGTTTATTGATATCACTTTCTTAAACCTAGAAATTTCACTGTTGTCTAACCAAGAGATCGCAGAAGAGTAATCAATGAATACTATACAAGAAATACATTGGAATTTAAATTGTAATAGTTTATTACACAAAATTATTTTCTGTGTTACTCCCGAGGAATCCCACTGAGTGGCAGTATGGAGAACTTTTTCCCACTACCTGTATAGAAGGTGGCTTCATTTCATTGTATATGTACTCAATCTTGTAAAAGCATGACATATCAACTTTAAGAGCAATTACATTGAATGCAAGAGATACATTCATCAGATTTTGAAGTTGGTTATACAAGGAGTGATAACTGACACTGTACTGATATCACTTTGTAAAACCTAGAAATATCACTATCCTGTAACCAACAGATCATTGAAAAGAATAATCAATGAATACTATACAAGAAATTGTATATTGTACTAGTTTGTTACACAAAATGACTTTCTGCGTTACTCCCGAGAATTCCCACTGAGTGACAGTATGGAGCACCTTTTTACTATAGTTGTATAGAAGGTGGCTTCATTTCATTGTATATGTACTCAATAATGTAAAAGCATGATATATTAACTGTTAGAGCAATTACACTGAATGCCAGAGATACATTCATCAGATTTTGAAGTTGGTTGTACAAGGAGTGATAACTGACACTGTATTGATATCACTTTGTAAAACGTAGAAATTTCATTTTTGTCTAACCAAGAGATCGCAGAAGAGTAATCAATGAATACTATACAAGAAATACATTGGAGTTAAAATTGTAATAGTTTATTACACAAAATGACTTTCTGTGTTACTCCCGAGGAATCCCACTGAGTGGCAGTATGGAGCACCTTTTTCCTCTAACTGTATAGAAGGTGGCTTCATTTAATTGTATATGTAATCAACCATATAAAAGCAAGATATATCAAACGTAAGAGCAATTACATTGAATGCAAGACATACATTCATCAGATTGTGAAGTTGGTTTTACAAGGCGTGATAACTGACACTGTACTGATATCACTTTGTAAAACCTAGAAATATCACTATCCTGTAACCAACAGATCATTGAAAAGAGTAAACACTGAATACTACAGAAGAAATTGTATATTGTAATAGTTTGTTACACAAAATGATTTTCTGCGTTACTCCCGAGGAATCCCACTGAGTGGCAGTATGGAGCACCTTATTACTATAGTTGTATAGAAGGTGGCTTCATTTCACTATATATGTACTCAACCATATGAAAGCATGATATAGCAAGTGTAAGAGCAGTTACATTGAATTGAAGACATACATTCATCAGATTTTGAAATTGGTTGTACAAGGATTGATAACTGACAGTTTCTTGATATCACTTTCTTAAACCTAGAAATTTCACTGTTGTCTAACCAAGAGATCGCAGAAGAGTAATCAATGAATACTATACAAGAAATACATTGGGATTTAAATTGTACTAGTTTGTTACAGAAAATGACTTTCTGCGTTACTCCCGAGGAATCCCACTGAGTGGCAGTATGGAGCACCTTTTTACTATACTTGTATAGAAGGTGGCTTGTTTTCATTGTATAGGTCATGTAAACGTATGATATATTATGTAAAAATCATGTCAAAGGATGATATATCATGTAAAAATCAGGTAAAAGTATGATATATCAATTGTAAGAGCAATTACATTGAATGCAAGACATACATTCATCAGATTTTGAAATTGGTTGTACAAGGAGTGATAACTGACAGTTTATTGATATCACTTACTTAAACCTAGAAATTTCACTGTTGTCTAACCAAGAGATCGCAGAAGAGTAATCAATGAATACCATACAAGAAATACATTGGAAATTAAATTGTAATTGTTTTTTTACACAAAATTATTTTCTGTGTTACTCCCGTGGAATCCCACTGAGTGGCAGTATGGAGCTCCTCTAACTGTATTGAAGGTGGCTTCATTTAATTGTATATGTAATCAACCATATAAAAGCAAGATATATCAAATGTAAGAACAATTACATTGAATGCAAGAGATACATTCATCAGATTGTGAAGTTGGTTGTACAAGGCGTGATAACTGACAGTGTACTGATATCACTTTGTAAAACCTAGAAATATCACTATCCTGTAACCAACAGATCATTGAAAAGAATAAGCAATGAATACTACAGAAGAAATTGTATATTGTAATAGTTTGTTACACAAAATGACTTTCTGCGTTACTCCCGAGGAATCCCACTGAGTGGCAGTATGGAGCACCTTTTTACTATAGTTGTATAGAAGGTGGCTTCATTTCATTGTATATGTACTCAACCATATGAAAGCATGATATAGCAACTGTAAGAGCAGTTACATTGAATTGAAGACATACATTCATCGGATTTTGAAATTGGTTGTACAAGGATTGATAACTGACAGTTTATTGATATCACTTTCTTAAACCTAGAAATTTCACTGTTGTCTAACGAAGAGATCGCAGAAGAGTAATCAATGAATACTATACAAGAAATACATTGGGATTTAAATTGTAATAGTTTGTTACACAAAATGACTTTCTGCGTTATTCCCGAGGAATCCCACTGAGTGGCAGTATGGAGCACCTTTTTAGTATTGTTGTATAGAAGGTGGCTTCATTTCATTGTATTTCTACTCAACCACATAAAAGCATGATATATCAACTGTAAGAGCAGTTACCTTGAATGAAAGACATACATTCATCAGATTCTGAAATTGGTTGTAGAAAGAGTGATAAGTGACAGTGTATTGATATCACTTTGTAAAACCTAGAAATTTCACTGTTGTCTAACCAAGAGATCGCAGAAGTGTAATCAATGAATACTATACAAGAAATACATTGGATTGTAAATTGTAATAGTTTATTATACAAAATGACTTTCTGTGTTACTCCCGAGGAATCCCACTGAGTGGCAGTATGGAGCACATTTTTCCTCTAGCTGTATAGAAGGTGGCTTCATTTCATTGTATATGTACTCAATTATGTAACAGCATGTTATATCAACTGTAAGAGAAATAACATTGAATGCAAGACATACATTCATCAGATTTTGAAGTTGGTTATACAAGGAGTGATAACTGACACTGGACTGATATTACTTTGCCACCCCAGCATGAAATAACGAGACAGAGAACAGTTTTGGAATCAAACAAGGGCCACTTTATTAACTATTTAAACAGAACATGCAGCAACGGATAAACTAAGCAAGCACAGGAACAGGCAAGGCAGGCGTCATTCCCAGACGCAGCCTCCTTGCCCTTTTAATGGGCAGGTAACCTAGCCCCAGTCTTGACCCAGTGAGATTCTGGCTCGTAACCGGCGGCCCAGCATACTGGCATCCCCTCCCAGGGGCGCCTACCCCTGAGGCTGCACAGACCTTCAGGGAGGAGCCTAGTCTGAGAGGTTCCCAGAGGCGATCACCATTCACCTCCCCAGACCGCAAGGCCCTAAGGCCCTGATGACCTCCTGTTCCCAACAGGGATATGCCGTGAAGCACCCACCAGTTCCATTTTCTTGCTTGCATAAACCTACCACATGCAAATCCAAGCCTCTGCTTTGGCCTTTGCTACCCCACACGGCAACCGAGAGCCATCCGAATCCCGTGCTGCAAGTTCTCTAAAAATAACCCATTGCCCCTGTTTGAAAGGTGCACCCCATCAGGGCGATACAGGTCCGGGAACCTTACCTGTATGCCTGGGTGCGGCAAAAAGAGACCCAACCTGGACTCCATGGCCGTGCGAAGTTGGCTGTTAGCATTACGCCTAGCCCTGTCCATACACCTGGGGTCACCGGCATGCCTCCACACCAGACGGGGGAGCATGGCAGACCATACTATCTGCACACCAGGCCACCGTGACCTGATCAGTGCCAAATCAGCCCTGGCCTGCATCACAAGGGCCACGCCCTTGACCAAACCCAAATCGTTGCCCCCCAGGTGTATGACTAGCACATGAGGGGGGGCCCCCGCCTCTCCTCAAACAACAACGGGAGGAGCGCCGGCCATCTCATGCCCCTCCTCCCCAACCACTCAACTGTCGCCACTTCGCTGAGGCCAAGCTGGGAGCCGAAAGATGTTCTCCTCGCCCAAGGAGCCGCCCAAAAGACCATGCTGTGGCCGCAGACTATGACCCTTCGTCTTGTCTCACGGCCTGCAGCACCTGTAAAAAGAACTTTATTAACAAACGTCTGAATGAAACTACAACGAACTTACAAGGTACAACGCCTAACATAACTCTTATAGCATCCAGATTTCCAACACCCGATCCTCTGTATTTTCCTATCAGGGTACCCCATTGCGGCAGCAGTCGATGCTGCCCCAATTCGAAAAGAATGGGAGCAAAAACGAACTCCGCCCAGACCCAGCCGGATCAAGGCCTTCCGAGTCACGGTCCAAAACTGGAACTTCGTAAGAGGGGTGCTGTCGCTATGCCGAAACAAATAGCCCGGGCCATCACCCCGAAGTGTCAGGTACCGCCTCATGGCGGCGACTGGGCACAGTGCTGACTCCGAACTAGACCCTAGTTCCAGCACACTCCCCTTACCCCTCTGATCAGTTTTAGATCTACGCAGCCTAATCTGTAGCTGAAAATTAATGATTGATACGTCCCTAAGCTCCAAAGCTGCACCGGAAACATCAGCCCGAGAGCCTGCCACCAGTTCGCTAATCCTGAGTGCCCCAAAAAAGGCGGTCAGCGAAGCGGCATGAAACAGGCCCACCTCGTAGCTGTCACTACAACAAGAAGGCCACAGGCCCTCCAGCCCTCTCAGGACAGTGGGTGTCAAAGGTTCCCTGGTGTCAACTGCCCTAATGGATTCTCGAGACCACCCCTCGAGCATCTTCCGGAGATGGAAGTCGCCCGTGGTGACCCGAGGCCTTACTGGCAAAAGCCAGCGCAGACAGCTTGCCTCTGATTGTGTGAGCTGAAAGGCCACCCTTCCGTAATGCCACACAAAATTGCATCAGGTGTGACACAGGAATAGGCCAGACCTGCTGCAAACCCGCTCCCGCCCTGAAGGACAGAAACTGCTTACCGGCCTTCAGGTAAGCTCTCCTGGTAGAAGGGGCGAGTGCCAGGCTCATTGCCCTGTCGGCCTCAGCCCTCCAATCCCCCACACCTCTGTGGGCATCCGTGCCGGGAGCAGGTCGGCCTCTGGAGCCAGCTGACGAAACCTCTCCATCTGTTTGCGAGAGAGAGCGTCAGCGATCCCATTAGCGACCCCCGGGACGTGTCTGGCCCTAAACAAGATGTTAAATTTAAGGCACTGCAACGTAAAAGCCCGAACCAGGGCCATGACCCTAGGGGATTTAGATGTAAGGGAATTGATGACATGAACCGTGGACTGGTTGTCGCACCAGAAATGGACAGTCCTATTAGCCAAATCGGCTGGCCAAATCCACACCGCTGCGACAATTGGAAAAAACTCCAGGAAGGTGAGGTCCTTGACCCAACCTGCCCAAAACCAATCTTTAGGCCAGTCCCCGGCACACCAATGCCCCCTAAAATAAACTCCGTAACCGGAAGAGCCGGCCGCATCAGATGACATCTGAAGCTCAGCCTCCAACAAGAGCTCGTCCCGCCACAGAGAGACCCCATTGAACAAGTCCAGAAACTGTTCCCAAACAAAGAGGTCCTCCTTCATCCCTTTGGAGACCTTGGTCCTATGGTGTGGGAGCCGGAGGCCTCTCATTAAATCACATAACCTCCTCACAAATGCCCTACCCGGTGCCACAACTTTGCATGCAAAGTTGAGGTGACCTACCAACTGCTGCAACTCCAGGAGTGTGACTCTTTTAAGGGACCTAACAGAGCTAACCTGCGCCTTTAATGCGTCCAATTTTTCTCGTGGTAATCTGCAGCTCAAACTAACCGTATCAATCTCAATACCTAGAAACGTCAATGTGGGTGTCGGGCCCTCAGTTTTCTCCTGAGCAAGAGGGACACCTAGCTCATCAGCCAGGTAGACAAAACTGTCAAGCAGAAAACGACACTGACCAGAACCCCTCTTGCCCGCAAAAAAGACAATCGTCCAAATAATGGGCAGTACTACAGAGACCCATCCTGCTTCTCAAGGCCCATTCCAAAAACGAACTGAACCTCTCGAAAGCAGAACAGGACACCGAGCAGCCCATGGGTAGAGCCCTATCCATGTAAAATTTTTCTTCAAAGGCAAATCCGAGCAGCTCAAAATCCTCAGGGTGCACCAGAAGGAGCCGGAAAGCTGATTTAATGTCACATTTAGCCAACTCGGCTCCCACACCGCAAAGGCGAACCACCCGCATGGCCTGATCAAAGGAAGTGTATTTGACGGAGCATAAATCACCTGGTATGGCATCATTCACCGACCCCCCCCCCCGAGGGTAGGACAGGTGATGAATGAGGCGAAACTCACCAGGAGTCTTCTTTGGAACTACACCTAAAGGGGAAACTCTTAAATTGGCCACTGGTGGACTAACAAACGGGCCCAAAACCCTGCCCTCCTGACACTCCTTGGCAATCTTGGCCCTAACTATGTCCTCCATGCCCAAAACCGACTTTAAATTGCTAGCCAAATAGGGAACCCTGATCCCCTGAAACGGTATGCGAAAACCGACAGTGAACCCTTCCAATAGGTAGGCCCCGTCACCCATCCTTGGATAACTACGCAACCAGCGTCTCAGAACTCCCAATTTAATCGGACTAGGCCCCTTTATCAGAAGGGGGGTTGCCTGGCTTCCCCCCCCCCGAGTACTTGCCTCCTTTGCCCCCCCCACGGCCGTTGGGCCGTGGACAACTGGATAAGGGATGAGGTCCGGCACACAAGGGGCACTCATGCCTAAAAGTGCACGACTTACGACTGCAGGTTCCCTGGGAAGAAAACTCCCAGCAAAGCTGGCGTCGTTGAACCGCCTGCCCCGCCACAGGGTGGGAACCTGCCTGCACTGGCACCCTCCTAACAGAATGGCCACTTTGAGACCGCTCACCCCAAGCAGACCTTGCCGGAGACATGATTTGCAGCCACAAGTTAGAACATATCCGGTCCCATCGCATGGCCGGGTTAATGGCTGCCCTCATTCTAAATTGCTCGTCATATTGCGACCAAGCCGGGCTCGGGAAGTCTGTATAGGCCTTGTAGATGATGTCCAAATACTGGAGCATCGAAGAGGCCCTCCACGGCTGGTGTCGCACTATGACTGCTGCGTAGATTAGGAAACCCGGAAACCAGTTGGCCCATGTCCTATCTACTACCCGGCGCTTCAAGCGCTCCTTCTCCCTGTCATCCAAATTATCCTTGTCCTTTTTTTCTAACTCCCGGTAAAGTAGACTAAACACATCTACAAACTCCCCTTTCAGTATTTTATCTTTAGTTGCCATTGAAAGATGGTCACCTAAAGGTAGGTCTGTGTCGCCACTCGGAACCGCCCCCGCAGCCACTGAATCATATGCTGACCCGCCTACATAAGGGTAACCTGCATTGGGATGGGGAAAACCCCAGTATGGTCCAGCTCCCTGGTACCCAGAAGGAGAGCCATAAAATGAATGTGAAGGCCAAGGAGCCTGTGGCATCTGGGAAGAGGTGGCCCCCTGCTCAAAAGCCGGGCCCAGAGGCTGGCCAGGATGCCGCAGAGGCAAAGTGGCTGAACTCTCGCCGCCTGGGCCCCAAGGCCACGTTGATCCCTGCCTACCCAATGCCAACTCCTTACCTCCGGTAAATTGAGAAGGCGAGTAAAGCGCCATCTGCTGCTCCCTTACACCTGGACCCTGTTGGCTAGACTCTGCACCCACCAGGCCTGAAGCCGCCTCCTCCTGCCCGTCCTCCAGAAAGGCCAAACGTGCCAGCACCTGTGCTTGAAAAGACACCTTGTCAGATTTGTCAACCGGTAAACCACCTGCTGGCATACCCCGTCCCTTTTCAAGCGCCTCCAGCCACTGAAGAATGGCCACGTTGATCAAATCCTCCTCTTCCTCATCACTGGAAGGAACCACAGGATCAGGTCGTGCCGGAGGTCTTTTCGGCGCCGGGCACTTGCCCTTGCCCTTGCCCTTACCTTTTCCAGATGCCATACTACAAACTATTGTCAAACAAAAAGAAACGTAAGTGAATTGGTATACTCGAATCCACCACCTAATGCTCCCACAGGAATATAGAATAGTAAGACACCTAAAATGGCCGCCACAGCCTTCTCCCAAAATGGCCCCCAACCATGCAGCCCAAAAGACCTCACTAAAATGGCCGCCTATAACCCAAGTAAAGTATTTCTGTAAGGCCAGGCGACCTTACCAAAATGGCCACCAAAATGGCTCCTCAGCTAAGGCTTGCAACCAACTTAAGGTGACCCAGCCCTATAGGGTTTACAAGGCAAGGGACGTGCTAAGGTGGTTTGCCCCTGCCTGTCCCTTTGCAGCAACCCTTGACTTCTTCAGTGAACTACCCTCCAAGTACTAACCAGGGCCGACACTGCTTAGCCTCCACGATCTGATGAGATCAGGCTAGCCTGGGCCCTCCAGAACAGGCAGGCCAAGATAAGGCCGGAGTAAAATTGTCCCAGTCGGGGGGGGGGCCCTCAAACGCTCATCTACACAGCCCTGAAGGCTGCCCCTTTAAGAGCTCCTGAGTTGAAGGAAGGAGCCAACGCTGGAGCAGGCTAACTAACACCACAGCTGCCTCCCGGTATAGCCAGAGAGGCACCAAAGCTTGCTCACAACTCCAGTAAGGGGGGGGGCCGCAAGCCGCCGCAAAATTAAAGAGGGGGGGCGCCGCAGACAACCCGAAGCCCGGCCGTCGACTCTGCCTATCCCCTGCTTTAATCCCCTCCCCACTGTAGAAAAGGAAACCGGGGGGGGTACAGCGCCGCGGCAAAGCCGGAGCCTCGCCGTCGGCTCCCTCTTGTCCCCTGCACCAAGCCTCTAACGATAACACCGGGGGGGAAGCCCCAAAAACTTATGCCGAAGTTCCCCCAGACCGCAAAAATCCCGCGTCTCGCAGCCACTTCTCTACAGCCGCCCTAAGCACCTCTCCGCCCCGAAAAGGGAACCAGAGCTCCCTTGCAAGCTGCCTGCCGTCGCCGCGAGCAGGCCAAAGCCGGAGCAAAACACAGCGTGCTCTCCCGAGCGCGCAAACGAACTGCGAAAGAGAGAGCGGGGCAACGGCTCTAATCAAGCTAGCCCCGCCCCCAGCCAAGCCAATGAGCGCCGACGTGCTCTGTTGCTGCCTCGACTAATGCGAGGCGGCAAACTTGCTCCCCCGCGCCACGGCGATGCCGGGCGGTGGGGAGCCCATTGTAAAACCTAGAAATATCACTATCCTGTAACCAACAGATCATTGAAAAGAATAATCAATGAATACTATACAAGAAATTGTATATTGTACTAGTTTGTTACACAAAATGACTTTCTGCGTTACTCCCGAGGAATCCCACTGAGTAGCAGTATGGAGCATCTTTTTACTATACTTGTATAGAAGGTGGCTTGTTTTCATTGTATAGGTCATGTAAAAGTATGATATATCATGTAAAAATTATGTAAAAGTATGATATATCAATTGTAAGAGCAATTACATTGAATGCAAGAGATACATTCATCAGATTCTGAAGTTGGTTGTACAAGGAGTGATAACTGATACTGTACTGATATCACTTTGTAAAACCTAGAAATATCAATAATTTGTAACCAAAAGATCACTGAAAAGAGTAATCAATGAATACTATAGAAGAAATTGTATATTGTAATAGTTTGTTACACAAAATGACTTTCTGCGTTACTCCCGAGAAATCCCACTGAGTGGCAGTATGGAGCACCTTTTTACTATAGTTGTATAGAAGGTGGCTTCATTTCATTGTACATGTACTCAACCATATAAAAGCATGATATAGCAACGGTAAGAGAAGTTACATTGAATGCAAGACATACATTCATCAGATTTTGAAGTTGGTTGTACAAGGAGTGATAACTGACACTGTATTGATATGACTTTGTAAAACCTAGAAATTTCACTGTTGTCTAACCAAGAGATCGCAGAAGAGTAATCAATGAATACTATACAAGAAATACATTGGAGTTAAAATTGTAATAGTTTATTACACAAAATGACTTTCTGTGTTACTCCCGAGGAATCCCACTGAGTGGCAGTATGGAGCACCTTCTTCCTCTAACTGTATAGAAGGTGGCTTCATTTAATTGTATATGTAATCAACCATATAAAAGCAAGATATATCAAGTGTAAGAGCAATTACATTGAATGCAAGACATACATTCATCAGATTTTGAAGTTGGTTATACAAGGAGTGATAACTAACACTGTACTGATATCACTTTGTAAAACCTAGAAATATAACTCTCCTGGAACCAACAGATCATTGAAAACAGTAAACAATGAATAGTATACAAGAAATTGTATATTGTAATATTTTTTTTACACAAAATGACTGTCTGCGTTACTCCCGAGGAATCCCACTGAGTGGCAGTATGGAGCACCTTTTTACTATAGATGTATAGAACCTGGGTTCATTTCATTGTATATGTACTCAACCATATAAAAGCGTGATATAGCAACTGTAAGAGCAGTTACATTGAATTCAAGACATACATTCATCAGATTTTGAAATTGGTTGTACAAGGAGTGATAACTGACAGTTTATTGATATCACTTTCTTAAACCTAGAAATTTCACTGTTGTCTAACCAAGAGATCGCAGAAGAGTAATCAATGAATACTATACAAGAAATACATTGGAATTTAAATTGTAATAGTTTATTACACAAAATTATTTTCTGTGTTACTCCCGAGGAATCCCACTGAGTGGCAGTATGGAGCACCTTTTCCTACTAGCTGTATAGAAGGTGGCTTCATTTCATTGTATATGTACTCAATCATGTAAAAGCATGATATATGAACTTTAAGAGCAATTACATTGAATGCAAGAGATACATTCATCAGATTTTGAAGTTGGTTGTACAAGGAGTGATAACTGACACTGTACTGATATCACTTTGTAAAACCTAGAAATATCACTATCCTGTAACCAATAGATCATTGAAAAGAGTAATCAATGAATACTATACAAGAAATTGTATATTGTAATAGTTTGTTACTCAAAATGACTTTCTGCGTTACTCCCGAGGAATCCCACTGAGTGGCAGTATGGAGCACCTTTTTACTATAGTTGTATAGAAGGTGGCTTCATTTCATTGTATATGTACTCAATAATGTAAAAGCATGGTATATTAACTGTAAGAGCAATTAAATTGAATGCCAGAGATACATTCATCAGATTTTGTAGTTGGTTGTACAAGGAGTGATAACTGACACTGTATTGATATCACTTTGTAAAACGTAGAAATTTCAGTTTTGTCTAACCAAGAGATCGCAGAAGAGTAATCAATGAATAGTATACAAGAAATACATTGGAATGTAAATTGTAATACTTTGTTACACAAATTGACTTTCTGCATTACTCCCGTGAAATCCCACTGAGTGGCAGTATGGAGCACCTTTTTCCTATAGTTGTATAGAAGGTGGCTTCATTTCATTGTATATGTACTCAACCATATAAAAGCATGATATAGCAACGGTAAGAGCAGTTACATTGAATGCAAGACATACATTCATCAGATTTTAGTTGTACAAGGAGTGATAACTGACACTGTATTGATATCACTTTGTAAAACCTAGAAATTTCACTGTTGTCTAACCAAGAGATCGCAGAAGAGTAATCAATGAATACTATACAAGAAATACATTGGAGTTAAAATTGTAATAGTTTATTACACAAAATTATTTTCTGTGTTACTTCCGAGGAATCCCACTGAGTGGCAGTATGGAGCACCTTTTTCCTCTAACTGTATAGAAGGTGGCTTCATTTAATTGTATATGTAATCAACCATATAAAAGCAAGATATATCAAACGTAAGAGCAATTACATTTAATGCAAGACATACATTCATCAGATTGTGAAGTTGGTTGTACAAGGCGTGATAACTGACAGTGTACTGATATCACTTTGTAAAACCTAGAAATATCACTATCCTGTAACCAACAGATCATTGAAAAGAGTAATCAATGAATAGTATACAAGAAATTGTATATTGTAATAGTTTGTTACACAAAATGACTTTCTGCGTTACTCCCGAGGAATCCCACTGAGTGGCAGTATGGAGCACCTTTTTACTAGTGTTGTATAGAAGGTGGCTTCATTTCATTGTATATGTTCTCAACCATATAAAAGCATGATATATCAACTGTAAGAGCAGTTACCTTGAATGAAACACATACATTCATTAGATTTTGAAATTGGTTGTACAAAGAGTGATAACTGACAGTGTATTGATATCACTTTGTAAAACCTAGAAATTTCACTGTTGTCTAACCAAGAGATCGCAGAAGAGTAATCAATGAATACTATACAAGAAATACATTGGATTATAAATTGTAATAGTTTATTATACAAAATGACTTTCTGTGTTACTCCCGAGGAATCCCACTGAATGCCAGTATGGAGCACCTTTTTCCTCTCGCTGTATAGAAGATGGCTTCATTTCATTGTATATGTACTCAAGCATGTAACAGCATGTTATATCAACTGTAAGAGCAATTACATTCAATGCAAGACATACATTCATCAGATTTTGAAGTTGGTTATACAAGGAGTGATAAGTGAAACTGGATTGATATCAGTTTGTAAAACCTAGAAATATCACTATCCTATAACCAACAGATCATTGAAAAGAGTAATCAATGAATACTATAGAAGAAATTGTATATTGTACTAGTTTGTTACACAAAATGACTTTCTGCGTTACTCCCGAGGAATCCCACTGAGTGGCAGTATGGAGCACCTTTTTACTATACTTGTATAGAAGGTGGCTTGTTTTCATTGTATAGGTCATGTAAAAGAATGATATATCATGTAAAAATCATGTAAAACTATGATGTATCAATTCTAAGAGCAATTACATTGAATGCAAGAGATACATTCATCAGATTTTGAAGTTGGTTATACAAGGAGTGATAACTAACACTGTACTGATATCACTTTGTAAAACCTAGAAATATCACTATCCTGTAACCAACAGATCATTGAAAAGAGTAATTAATGAATACTATACAAGAAATTGTATATTGTACTAGTTTGTTACACAAAATGACTTTCTGCGTTACTCCCGAGGAATCCCACTGAGTGGCAGTATGGAGCACCTTTTTACTATAGTTGTATAGAAGGTGGCTTCATTTCATTGTATATATACTCAACCATATAAAAGCATGATATAGCAACTGTAGGAGCAGTTACATTGAATGCAAGACATATATTCATCAGATTTTGAGGTTGGTTCTACAAGGAGTGAAAACTGACACCGTATTGATATCACTTTGTAAAACGTAGAAATTTCACTGTTGTCTAACGAACAGATCACAGAAGAGTAATCAATGAATACTATACAAGAAATACATTAGATTGTACATTGTAATATTTTGTTACACAAAATGACTTTTTGCGTTACTCCCGAGGAATCCCACTGAGTGGCAGCATGGAGCACTTTATGATAGTTGTATAGAAGGTGGTTTCATTTCATTGTATATGTACTAAACCATATAAAACCATGTTATATCAACTGTAAGAGCAATTACATTGAATGCAAGACATACATTCATCAGATTTTGAAGTTGGTTATACAAGGAGTGATAACTGACACTGGACTGATATCACGTTGTAAAACCTAGAAATATCACTATCCTGTAACCAACAGATCATTAAAAAAAGTAATCAATGAATACTATACAAGAAATTGTATATTGTACTAGTTTGTTACACAAAATGACTTTCTGTGTTACTCCCGAGGAATCCCAATGAGTGGCAGTATGGAGCACCTTTTTACTATACTTGTATAGAAGGTGGCTTGTTTTCATTGTATAGGTCATGTAAAAGTATGATATATCATGTAAAAATCATGTAAAAGTATGATGTATCAATTGTAAGAGCAATTACATTGAATGCAAGAGATACATTCATCAGATTTTGAAGTTGGTTGTACAAGGAGTGATAACTAACACTGTACTGATATCACTTTGTAAAATCTAGAAATATCACTATCCTGTAACCAACAGATCATTGAAAAGAGTGATCAATGAATACTATACAAGAAATTGTATATTGTACTAGTTTGTTACACAAAATGACTTTCTGCGTTACTCCCGAGGAATCCCACTGAGTGGCAGTATGGAGCACCTTTTTACTATAGTTGTATAGAAGGTGGCTTCATTTCATTGTATATGTACTCAACCATATAAAAGCATGATATAGCAAGTTTAAGAGCAGTTACATTGAATGCAAGACATAAATTCATCAGATTTTGAGGTTGGTTCTACAAGGAGTAATAACTGACAGTTTATTGATATCACTTTCTTAAACCTAGAAATTTCACTGTTGTCTAACCAACAGATCACAGAAGAGTAATCAATGAATACTATACAAGAAATACATTGGATTGTACATTGTAATATTTTATTACACAAAATGACTTTCTGCGTTACTCCCGAGGAATCCCACTGAGTGGCAGCAGGGAGCACTTTATGATAGTTGTATAGAAGGTGGTTTCATTTCATTGTATATGTACGAAACCATATAAAAGCATGTTATATCAACTGTAAGAGCAATTACATTGAATGCAAGACATACATTCATCAGATTTTGAATTTGGTTATACAAGGAGTGATAACTCACACTGCACTGCTATCACTTTGTAAAAGCTAGAAATATCACTATCCTGTAACCAACAGATCATTGAAAAGAGTAATCAATGAATATTATACAAGAAATTGTATATTGTACTAGTTTGTTACACAAAATGACTTTCTGCGTTACTCCCGAGGAATCCCACTGAGTGGCAGTATGGAGCACCTTTTTACTATAGTTGTATAGAAGGTGGCTTCATTTCATTGTATATGTACTCAACCATATAAAAGCATGATATAGCAACTGTAAGAGCAGTTACATTGAATGCAAGACATAAATTCATTAGATTTTGAGGTTGGTTCTACAAGGAGTGATAACTGACACCGTATTGATATCACTTTGTAAAACGTAGAAATTTCACTGTTATCTAACCAACAGATCGCAGAAGAGTAATCAATGAATACTATACAAGAAATACATTGGATTGGACATTGTAATATTTTGTTACACAAAATGACTTTCTGCGTTACTCCCGAGGAATCCCACTGAGTGGCAGCATGGAGCACTTTATGATAGTTGTATAGAAGGTGGTTTCATTTCATTGTATATGTACTAAACCATATAAAAGCATGTTATATGAACTGTAAGAGCAATTACATTGAATGCAAGACATACATTCATCAGATTTTGAAGTTGGTTATACAAGGAGTGATAACTGACACTGGACTGATATCACGTTGTAAAACCTAGAAATATCACTATCCTGTAACCAACAGATCATTGAAAAGAGTAATCAATGAATACTATACAAGAAATTGTATATTGTAATAGTTTGTTACACAAAATGACTTTCTCCGTTACTATCGAGGAATCCCAATGAGTGGCAGTATGGAGCACCTTTTTACTATACTTGTATAGAAGGTGGCTTGTTTTCATTGTATAGGTCATGTAAAAGTATGATATATCATGTAAAAATCATGTAAAAGTATGATATATCAATTGTAAGAGCAGTTACATTGAATGCAAGAGATACATTCATCAGATTTTGAAGTTGGTTGTACAATGAGTGATAACTGACACTGTACTGATATCACTTTGTAAAACCTAGAAATATCACTATCCTTTAACCAACAGATCATTGAAAAGAGTAATCAATGAATACTATACAAGAAATTGTATATTGTACTAGTTTTTTACACAAAATGACTTTCTCCGTTACTCCCGAGGAATCCCACTGAGTGGCAGTATGGAGCACCTTTTTACTATACTTGTATAGAAGGTGGCTTGTTTTCATTGTATAGGTCATGTAAAAGTATGATATATCATGTAAAAATCATGTAAAAGTATGATGTATCAATTGTAAGAGCAATTACATTGAATGCAAGAGATACATTCATCAGATTTTAAAGTTGGTTGTACAAGGAGTGATAACTAACACTGTACTCATATAACTTTGTAAAACCTTGAAATATCACTATCCTGTAACCAACAGATCATTGAAAAGAGTAATCAATGAATACTATACAAGAAATTGTATATTGTACTACTTTGTTACACAAAATGACTTTCTGCGTTACTCCCGAGGAATCCCACTGAGTGGCAGTATGGAGCACCTTTTTACTATAGTTGTATAGAAGGTGGCTTCATTTCATTGTATATGTACTCAACCATATAAAAGCATGATATAGCAACTGTAAGAGCAGTTACATTGAATGCAAGACATAAATTCACCAGATTTTGAGGTTGGTTCTACAAGGAGTGATAACTGACACCGTATTGATATCACTTTGTAAAACGTAGAAATTTCACTGTTATCTAACCAACAGATCACAGAAGAGTAATCAATGAATACTATACAAGAAATACATTGGATTGTACATCGTAATATTTTGTTACACAAAATGACTTTCTGCGTTACTCCCGAGGAATCCCACTGAGTGGCAGCATGGAGCACTTTATTATAGTTGTATAGAAGGTGGTTTCATTTCATTGTATATGTACTAAACCATATAAAAGCATGTTATATGAACTGTAAGAGCAATTACATTGAATGCAAGACATACATTCATCAGATTTTGAAGCTGGTTATACAAGGAGTGATAACTGACACTGCACTGATATCACGCTGTAAAACCTAAAATATCACTATCCTGTAACCAACAGATCATTGAAAAGAGTAATCAATGAATACTATACAAGAAATTGTATATTGTAATAGTTTGTTACACAAAATGACTTTCTCCGTTACTCCCGAGGAATCCCAATGAGTGGCAATATGGAGCACCTTTTTACTATACTTGTATAGAAGGTGGCTTGTTTTTATTGTATAGGTCATGTAAAAGTATGATATATCATGTAAAAATCATGTAAAAGTATGATATATCAATTGTAAGAGCAAGTATATTGAATGGAAGAGATACATTCATCAGATTTTGAAGTTGGTTGTACAAGGAGTGATAACCGACACTGTACTGATATCACTTTGTAAAACCTAGAAATATCACTATCCTGTAACCAACAGATCATTGAAAAGAGTAATCAATTAATACTATACAAGAAATTGTATATTGTACTAGTTTGTTACACAAAATGACTTTCTGCGTTACTCCCGAGGAATCCCACTGAGTGGCAGCATGGAGCACTTTATGATAGTTGTATAGAAGGTGGTTTCATTTCATTGTATATGTACTAAACCATATAAAAGCATGTTATATCAACTGTAAGAGCAATTACATTGAATGCAAGACATACATTCATCAAATTTTGAAGTTGGTTATACAAGGAGTGATAACTGACACTGGACTGATATCACGTTGTAAAACCTAGAAATATCACTATCCTGTAACCAACAGATCATTGAAAAGAGTAATCAATGAATACTATACAAGAAATTGTATATTGTACTAGTTTGTTACACAAAATGACTTTCTGCGATACTCCCGAGGAATCCCAGTGAGTGGCAGTATGGAGCACCTTTTTACTATACTTGTATAGAAGGTGGCTTGTTTTCATTGTATAGATCATGTAAAAGTATGATATATCATGTAAAAATCATGTAAAAGTATGATGTATCAATTGTAAGAGCAATTACATTGAATGCAAGAGATACATTCATCAGATTTTGAAGTTGGTTGTACAAGGAGTGATAACTAACACTGTACTGATATCACTTTGTAAAACCTAGAAATATCACTATCCTGTAACCAACAGATCATTGAAAAGAGTAATCAATGAATACTATACAAGAAATTGTATATTGTACTAGTTTGTTACACAAAATGACTTTCTGCGTTACTCCCGGGGAATCCCACTGAGTGGCAGTATGGAGCACCTTTTTACTATAGTTGTATAGAAGGTGGCTTCATTTCATTGTATATGTACTCAACCATATAAAAGCATGATATAGCAACTGTAAGAGCAGTTACATTGAATGCAAGACATAAATTCATCAGATTTTGAGGTTGGTTCTACAAGGAGTATAGGCTCCCCGCCGCCCGGCATCGCCGTGGCGCGGGGGAGCAGATTTGCCGCCTCGCAGGGAGCGAGGCAGCAACAGCACGGTTATTGGACGGGCTGGGGGCGGGGCTAGTTCTGGTAGAGCCGTTGCCCCGTTCCCGCCTTGCAGTCCGTTGGCGCGCTCGCCCACCCACCCACCCTGGTTGCAGTGTAGGCTGAGGCTGGTCGCCTTTGGGGGCCAGGTAGGAATTTTTTGCACCCCTTCCTGTTTGGCGCCTGGATGTGGTGTTTTTTCGCCTACCTTACACTGTTGCTAGTGATTAAGGGTATAGATGGTGGTCGGGTCTTAATTAGACTGGTCACTTGGTAGGTTTATGCAAGCAAGAAAATGGAACTGGTGGGTGCCTCACGGCATATCCCTGTTGGGAACAGGAGGTCATCAGGAACCACCTTAGGGCCTTGCGGTCTGGGGAGGTGAATGGTGATCGCCTCTGGGAACCTCTCAGACTAGGCTCCTCCCTGAAGGTCTGTGCAGCCTTAGGGGTAGGCGCCCCTGGGAGGGGATGCCAGTATGCTGGGCCGCCGGTTACGAGCCAGAATCTCACTGGGTCAAGACTGGGGCTAGGTTACCTGCCCATTACAAGGGCAAGGAGGCTGTGTCTGGGAATGACGCCTGCCTTGCCTGTTCCTGTGCTTGCTTAGTTTACCCGTTGCTGCATGTTCTGTTTAAATAGTTAATAAAGTGGCCCTTGTTTGATTCCATACCTGTTGTCTGTCTCGTTATTTCATGCTGGATTGGCAAATAACTGACAGTTTATTGATATCACTTTCTTAAACCTAGAAATTTCACTGTTGTCTAACCAAGAGATCGGAGAAGAGTAATCAATGAATACTATACAAGAAATACATTGGAATTTAAATTGTAATAGTTTATTACACAAAATTATTTTCTGTGTTACTCCCGAGGAATCCCACTGAGTGGCAGTATGGAGCACCTTTTTACTATAGTTGTATAGAAGGTGGCTTCATTTCATTGTATATGTACTCAATAATGTAAAAGCATGGTATATTAACTGTAAGAGCAATTAAATTGAATGCCAGAGATACATTCATCAGATTTTGAAGTTGGTTGTACAAGGAGTGATAACTGACACTGTATTGATATCACTTTGTAAAACGTAGAAATTTCAGTTTTGTCTAACCAAGAGATCGCAGAAGAGTAATCAATGAATAGTACACAAGAAATACATAGGAATGTAAATTGTAATACTTTGTTACCCAAAATGATTTTCTGCATTACTCCCGTGAAATCCCACTGAGTGGCAGTATGGAGCACCTTTTTCCTATAGTTGTATAGAAGGTGGCTTCATTTCATTGTATATGTAGTCAACCATATAAAAGCATGATATAGCAATGGTAAGAGCAGTTACATTGAATGCAAGAAATACATTCATCAGATTTTAGTTGTACAAGGAGTGATAACTGACACTGTATTGATATCACTTTGTAAAACCTAGAAATTTCACTGTTGTCTAACCAAGAGATCGCAGAAGAGTAATCAATGAATACTATACAAGAAATACATTGGAGTTAAAATTGTAATAGTTTATTACACAAAATTATTTTCTGTGTTACTCCCGAGGAATCCCACTGAGTGGCAGTATGGAGCACCTTTTTTTTCTAACTATACAGAAGGTGGCTTCATTTAATTGTATATGTAATCAACCATATAAAAGCAAGATATATCAAACGTAAGAGCAATTACATTGAATGCAAGAGATACATTCATCAGATTTTGAAGTTGGTTGTACAAGGAGTGATAACTGACACTGTACTGATATCACTTTGTATAACCTAGAAATATCACTATCCTGTAACCAACAGATCATTGAAAAGAGTAATCAATGAATACTACAGAAGAAATTTTATATTGTAATAGTTTGTTACACAAAATGACTTTCTGCGTTACTCACGAGGAATCCCACTGAGTGGCAGTATGGAGCACCTTTTTCCTAGAGTTGTATAGAAGCTGGCTTCATTTCATTGTATTTCTACTCAACCATATAAAAGCATGATATATCAACTGTAAGAGCAATTACATTCAATGCAAGACATACATTCATCAGATTTTGAAGTTGGTTATACAAGGAGTGATAACTGACACTGGACTGATATCAGTTTGTAAAACCTAGAAATATCACTATCCTGTAACCAACAGATCATTGAAAAGAGTAATCAATGAATACTATACAAGAATTTGCATATTATACTAGTTTGTTACACAAAATGACTTTCTGCGTTACTCCCGAGGAATCCCACTGAGTGGCAGTATGGATCACCGTTTTACTATACTTCTATAGAAGGTGGCTTGTTTTCATTGTATAGGTCATGTAAAAGTATGATATATCATGTAAAAATTATGTAAAAGTATGATATATCAATTGTAAGAGCAATTACATTGAATGCAAGAGATACATTCATCAGATTATGAAGTTGGTTGTACAAGGAGTGATAACTGATACTGTACTGATATCACTTTGTAAAACGTAGAAATATCAATATCCTGTAACCAACAAATCACTGAAAAGAGTAATCAATGAATACTCTAGAAGAAATTGTATATTGTAATAGTTTGTTACACAAAATGACTTTCTGCGTTACTCCCGAGGAATCCCACTGAGTGGCAGTATGGAGCACCTTTTTACTAGTGTTGTATAGGAGGTGGCTTCATTTCATTGTATTTCTACTCAACCATATAAAAGCATGATATATCAAGTGTAAGAGCAGTTACCTTGAATGAAACACATACATTCATTAAATTTTGAAATTGGTTGTACAAAGAGTGATAACTGACAGTGTATTGATATCACTTTGTAAAACCTAGAAATTTCACTGTTGTCTAACCAAGAGATCGCAGAAGAGTAATCAATGAATACTATACAAGAAATACATTGGATTGTAAATTGTAATCGTTTATTATACAAAATGACTTTCTGTGTTACTCCCGAGGAATCCCACTGAGTGCCAGTATGGAGCACCTTTTTCCTCTAGCTGTATAGAAGGTGGCTTCATTTCATTGTATATGTACTCAAGCATGTAACAGCATGTTATATCAACTGTAACAGCAATTACATTCAATGCAAGACATACATTCATCAGATTTTGAAGTTGGTTATACAAGGAGTGATAACTGACACTGGACTGATATCAGTTTGTAAAACCTAGAAATATCACTATCCTGTAACCAACAGATCATTGAAAAGAGTAATCAATGAATACTATACAAGAAATTGTATATTGTACTAGTTTGTTACACAAAATGACTTTCTGCGTTACTCCCGAGGAATCCCACTGAGTGGCAGTATGGAGCACCTTTTTACTATACTTGTATAGAAGGTGGCTTGTACATGTGGTTGTACAACCAACTTCAATATCTGATGAATGTATCTCTGGCATTCAATGTAATTGCTCTTACAGTTAATACATCATGCTTTTACATTATTGAGTACATATACAATGAAATGAAGCCACCTTCTATACAGCTAGGGGAAAAAGGTGCTCCATAGTGCCACTCAGTGGGATTCCTCGGGAGTAACGCAGAAAGTCATTTTGTGTAATAAACTATTACAATTTAAAGTCCAATGTATTTCTTGTATAGTATTCATTGATTACTCTTCTGCGATCTCTTGGTTAGACAACAGTGAAATTTCTAGGTTTTACTAAGTGATATCAATACACTGTCTCTTATCACTCCTTGTACAACCAAATTCAAAATCTGATGTATGTATGTCTTGCATTCAATGTAACTGCTCTTACCGTTGCTATATCATGCTTTTATATGGTTGAGTACATATACAATGAAATGAAGCCACCTTCTATACTACTGTAGTAAAAAGGTACTCCATACTGCCACTCAGTGGAATTCCTCGGGATTAACGCAGACAGTCATTTTGTGTCAACAAATATTACAATATACAATTTCTTGTTCATTGATTATTGTTTTTAATGATCTGTTGGTTCCAGGAGAGTGATATTTCTAGGTTTTACAAAGTGATATCAGTACAGTGTCAGTTAATACTTCTTGTACAACCAACTTCTCAATCTGATGAATGTATGTCTTGCATTCAATGTAATTTCTCTTACACTTGTTATATAATGCTTTTACATGATTGAGTACATATACAATGTAATGAAGCCACCTTCTATACAGCTAGAGGAAAAAGTTGCTCCATACTGCCACTCAGTGGGATTCCTCGGGATTACATTGGATTGTAAATTGTAATCGTTTATTATACAAAATGACTTTCTGCGTTACTCCCGAGGAATCCCACTGAGTGGCAGTATGGAGCACCTTTTTACTATAGTTGTATAGAAGGTGGCTTCATTTCATTGTATATGTACTCAACCATATAAAAGCATGATATAGCAACTGTAAGAGCAGTTACATTGAATGCAAGACATAAATTCATTAGATTTTGAGGTTGGTTCTACAAGGAGTGATAACTGACACCGTATTGATATCACTTTGTAAAACGTAGAAATTTCACTGTTATCTAACCAACAGATCGCAGAAGAGTAATCAATGAATACTATACAAGAAATACATTGGATTGGACATTGTAATATTTTGTTACACAAAATGACTTTCTGCGTTACTCCCGAGGAATCCCACTGAGTGGCAGCATGGAGCACTTTATGATAGTTGTATAGAAGGTGGTTTCATTTCATTGTATATGTACTAAACCATATAAAAGCATGTTATATGAACTGTAAGAGCAATTACATTGAATGCAAGACATACATTCATCAGATTTTGAAGTTGGTTATACAAGGAGTGATAACTGACACTGGACTGATATCACGTTGTAAAACCTAGAAATATCACTATCCTGTAACCAACAGATCATTGAAAAGAGTAATCAATGAATACTATACAAGAAATTGTATATTGTAATAGTTTGTTACACAAAATGACTTTCTCCGTTACTATCGAGGAATCCCAATGAGTGGCAGTATGGAGCACCTTTTTACTATACTTGTATAGAAGGTGGCTTGTTTTCATTGTATAGGTCATGTAAAAGTATGATATATCATGTAAAAATCATGTAAAAGTATGATATATCAATTGTAAGAGCAGTTACATTGAATGCAAGAGATACATTCATCAGATTTTGAAGTTGGTTGTACAATGAGTGATAACTGACACTGTACTGATATCACTTTGTAAAACCTAGAAATATCACTATCCTTTAACCAACAGATCATTGAAAAGAGTAATCAATGAATACTATACAAGAAATTGTATATTGTACTAGTTTTTTACACAAAATGACTTTCTCCGTTACTCCCGAGGAATCCCACTGAGTGGCAGTATGGAGCACCTTTTTACTATACTTGTATAGAAGGTGGCTTGTTTTCATTGTATAGGTCATGTAAAAGTATGATATATCATGTAAAAATCATGTAAAAGTATGATGTATCAATTGTAAGAGCAATTACATTGAATGCAAGAGATACATTCATCAGATTTTAAAGTTGGTTGTACAAGGAGTGATAACTAACACTGTACTCATATAACTTTGTAAAACCTTGAAATATCACTATCCTGTAACCAACAGATCATTGAAAAGAGTAATCAATGAATACTATACAAGAAATTGTATATTGTACTACTTTGTTACACAAAATGACTTTCTGCGTTACTCCCGAGGAATCCCACTGAGTGGCAGTATGGAGCACCTTTTTACTATAGTTGTATAGAAGGTGGCTTCATTTCATTGTATATGTACTCAACCATATAAAAGCATGATATAGCAACTGTAAGAGCAGTTACATTGAATGCAAGACATAAATTCACCAGATTTTGAGGTTGGTTCTACAAGGAGTGATAACTGACACCGTATTGATATCACTTTGTAAAACGTAGAAATTTCACTGTTATCTAACCAACAGATCACAGAAGAGTAATCAATGAATACTATACAAGAAATACATTGGATTGTACATCGTAATATTTTGTTACACAAAATGACTTTCTGCGTTACTCCCGAGGAATCCCACTGAGTGGCAGCATGGAGCACTTTATTATAGTTGTATAGAAGGTGGTTTCATTTCATTGTATATGTACTAAACCATATAAAAGCATGTTATATGAACTGTAAGAGCAATTACATTGAATGCAAGACATACATTCATCAGATTTTGAAGCTGGTTATACAAGGAGTGATAACTGACACTGCACTGATATCACGCTGTAAAACCTAAAATATCACTATCCTGTAACCAACAGATCATTGAAAAGAGTAATCAATGAATACTATACAAGAAATTGTATATTGTAATAGTTTGTTACACAAAATGACTTTCTCCGTTACTCCCGAGGAATCCCAATGAGTGGCAATATGGAGCACCTTTTTACTATACTTGTATAGAAGGTGGCTTGTTTTTATTGTATAGGTCATGTAAAAGTATGATATATCATGTAAAAATCATGTAAAAGTATGATATATCAATTGTAAGAGCAAGTATATTGAATGGAAGAGATACATTCATCAGATTTTGAAGTTGGTTGTACAAGGAGTGATAACCGACACTGTACTGATATCACTTTGTAAAACCTAGAAATATCACTATCCTGTAACCAACAGATCATTGAAAAGAGTAATCAATTAATACTATACAAGAAATTGTATATTGTACTAGTTTGTTACACAAAATGACTTTCTGCGTTACTCCCGAGGAATCCCACTGAGTGGCAGCATGGAGCACTTTATGATAGTTGTATAGAAGGTGGTTTCATTTCATTGTATATGTACTAAACCATATAAAAGCATGTTATATCAACTGTAAGAGCAATTACATTGAATGCAAGACATACATTCATCAAATTTTGAAGTTGGTTATACAAGGAGTGATAACTGACACTGGACTGATATCACGTTGTAAAACCTAGAAATATCACTATCCTGTAACCAACAGATCATTGAAAAGAGTAATCAATGAATACTATACAAGAAATTGTATATTGTACTAGTTTGTTACACAAAATGACTTTCTGCGATACTCCCGAGGAATCCCAGTGAGTGGCAGTATGGAGCACCTTTTTACTATACTTGTATAGAAGGTGGCTTGTTTTCATTGTATAGATCATGTAAAAGTATGATATATCATGTAAAAATCATGTAAAAGTATGATGTATCAATTGTAAGAGCAATTACATTGAATGCAAGAGATACATTCATCAGATTTTGAAGTTGGTTGTACAAGGAGTGATAACTAACACTGTACTGATATCACTTTGTAAAACCTAGAAATATCACTATCCTGTAACCAACAGATCATTGAAAAGAGTAATCAATGAATACTATACAAGAAATTGTATATTGTACTAGTTTGTTACACAAAATGACTTTCTGCGTTACTCCCGGGGAATCCCACTGAGTGGCAGTATGGAGCACCTTTTTACTATAGTTGTATAGAAGGTGGCTTCATTTCATTGTATATGTACTCAACCATATAAAAGCATGATATAGCAACTGTAAGAGCAGTTACATTGAATGCAAGACATAAATTCATCAGATTTTGAGGTTGGTTCTACAAGGAGTATAGGCTCCCCGCCGCCCGGCATCGCCGTGGCGCGGGGGAGCAGATTTGCCGCCTCGCAGGGAGCGAGGCAGCAACAGCACGGTTATTGGACGGGCTGGGGGCGGGGCTAGTTCTGGTAGAGCCGTTGCCCCGTTCCCGCCTTGCAGTCCGTTGGCGCGCTCGCCCACCCACCCACCCTGGTTGCAGTGTAGGCTGAGGCTGGTCGCCTTTGGGGGCCAGGTAGGAATTTTTTGCACCCCTTCCTGTTTGGCGCCTGGATGTGGTGTTTTTTCGCCTACCTTACACTGTTGCTAGTGATTAAGGGTATAGATGGTGGTCGGGTCTTAATTAGACTGGTCACTTGGTAGGTTTATGCAAGCAAGAAAATGGAACTGGTGGGTGCCTCACGGCATATCCCTGTTGGGAACAGGAGGTCATCAGGAACCACCTTAGGGCCTTGCGGTCTGGGGAGGTGAATGGTGATCGCCTCTGGGAACCTCTCAGACTAGGCTCCTCCCTGAAGGTCTGTGCAGCCTTAGGGGTAGGCGCCCCTGGGAGGGGATGCCAGTATGCTGGGCCGCCGGTTACGAGCCAGAATCTCACTGGGTCAAGACTGGGGCTAGGTTACCTGCCCATTACAAGGGCAAGGAGGCTGTGTCTGGGAATGACGCCTGCCTTGCCTGTTCCTGTGCTTGCTTAGTTTACCCGTTGCTGCATGTTCTGTTTAAATAGTTAATAAAGTGGCCCTTGTTTGATTCCATACCTGTTGTCTGTCTCGTTATTTCATGCTGGATTGGCAAATAACTGACAGTTTATTGATATCACTTTCTTAAACCTAGAAATTTCACTGTTGTCTAACCAAGAGATCGGAGAAGAGTAATCAATGAATACTATACAAGAAATACATTGGAATTTAAATTGTAATAGTTTATTACACAAAATTATTTTCTGTGTTACTCCCGAGGAATCCCACTGAGTGGCAGTATGGAGCACCTTTTTACTATAGTTGTATAGAAGGTGGCTTCATTTCATTGTATATGTACTCAATAATGTAAAAGCATGGTATATTAACTGTAAGAGCAATTAAATTGAATGCCAGAGATACATTCATCAGATTTTGAAGTTGGTTGTACAAGGAGTGATAACTGACACTGTATTGATATCACTTTGTAAAACGTAGAAATTTCAGTTTTGTCTAACCAAGAGATCGCAGAAGAGTAATCAATGAATAGTACACAAGAAATACATAGGAATGTAAATTGTAATACTTTGTTACCCAAAATGATTTTCTGCATTACTCCCGTGAAATCCCACTGAGTGGCAGTATGGAGCACCTTTTTCCTATAGTTGTATAGAAGGTGGCTTCATTTCATTGTATATGTAGTCAACCATATAAAAGCATGATATAGCAATGGTAAGAGCAGTTACATTGAATGCAAGAAATACATTCATCAGATTTTAGTTGTACAAGGAGTGATAACTGACACTGTATTGATATCACTTTGTAAAACCTAGAAATTTCACTGTTGTCTAACCAAGAGATCGCAGAAGAGTAATCAATGAATACTATACAAGAAATACATTGGAGTTAAAATTGTAATAGTTTATTACACAAAATTATTTTCTGTGTTACTCCCGAGGAATCCCACTGAGTGGCAGTATGGAGCACCTTTTTTTTCTAACTATACAGAAGGTGGCTTCATTTAATTGTATATGTAATCAACCATATAAAAGCAAGATATATCAAACGTAAGAGCAATTACATTGAATGCAAGAGATACATTCATCAGATTTTGAAGTTGGTTGTACAAGGAGTGATAACTGACACTGTACTGATATCACTTTGTATAACCTAGAAATATCACTATCCTGTAACCAACAGATCATTGAAAAGAGTAATCAATGAATACTACAGAAGAAATTTTATATTGTAATAGTTTGTTACACAAAATGACTTTCTGCGTTACTCACGAGGAATCCCACTGAGTGGCAGTATGGAGCACCTTTTTCCTAGAGTTGTATAGAAGCTGGCTTCATTTCATTGTATTTCTACTCAACCATATAAAAGCATGATATATCAACTGTAAGAGCAATTACATTCAATGCAAGACATACATTCATCAGATTTTGAAGTTGGTTATACAAGGAGTGATAACTGACACTGGACTGATATCAGTTTGTAAAACCTAGAAATATCACTATCCTGTAACCAACAGATCATTGAAAAGAGTAATCAATGAATACTATACAAGAATTTGCATATTATACTAGTTTGTTACACAAAATGACTTTCTGCGTTACTCCCGAGGAATCCCACTGAGTGGCAGTATGGATCACCGTTTTACTATACTTCTATAGAAGGTGGCTTGTTTTCATTGTATAGGTCATGTAAAAGTATGATATATCATGTAAAAATTATGTAAAAGTATGATATATCAATTGTAAGAGCAATTACATTGAATGCAAGAGATACATTCATCAGATTATGAAGTTGGTTGTACAAGGAGTGATAACTGATACTGTACTGATATCACTTTGTAAAACGTAGAAATATCAATATCCTGTAACCAACAAATCACTGAAAAGAGTAATCAATGAATACTCTAGAAGAAATTGTATATTGTAATAGTTTGTTACACAAAATGACTTTCTGCGTTACTCCCGAGGAATCCCACTGAGTGGCAGTATGGAGCACCTTTTTACTAGTGTTGTATAGGAGGTGGCTTCATTTCATTGTATTTCTACTCAACCATATAAAAGCATGATATATCAAGTGTAAGAGCAGTTACCTTGAATGAAACACATACATTCATTAAATTTTGAAATTGGTTGTACAAAGAGTGATAACTGACAGTGTATTGATATCACTTTGTAAAACCTAGAAATTTCACTGTTGTCTAACCAAGAGATCGCAGAAGAGTAATCAATGAATACTATACAAGAAATACATTGGATTGTAAATTGTAATCGTTTATTATACAAAATGACTTTCTGTGTTACTCCCGAGGAATCCCACTGAGTGCCAGTATGGAGCACCTTTTTCCTCTAGCTGTATAGAAGGTGGCTTCATTTCATTGTATATGTACTCAAGCATGTAACAGCATGTTATATCAACTGTAACAGCAATTACATTCAATGCAAGACATACATTCATCAGATTTTGAAGTTGGTTATACAAGGAGTGATAACTGACACTGGACTGATATCAGTTTGTAAAACCTAGAAATATCACTATCCTGTAACCAACAGATCATTGAAAAGAGTAATCAATGAATACTATACAAGAAATTGTATATTGTACTAGTTTGTTACACAAAATGACTTTCTGCGTTACTCCCGAGGAATCCCACTGAGTGGCAGTATGGAGCACCTTTTTACTATACTTGTATAGAAGGTGGCTTGTACATGTGGTTGTACAACCAACTTCAATATCTGATGAATGTATCTCTGGCATTCAATGTAATTGCTCTTACAGTTAATACATCATGCTTTTACATTATTGAGTACATATACAATGAAATGAAGCCACCTTCTATACAGCTAGGGGAAAAAGGTGCTCCATAGTGCCACTCAGTGGGATTCCTCGGGAGTAACGCAGAAAGTCATTTTGTGTAATAAACTATTACAATTTAAAGTCCAATGTATTTCTTGTATAGTATTCATTGATTACTCTTCTGCGATCTCTTGGTTAGACAACAGTGAAATTTCTAGGTTTTACTAAGTGATATCAATACACTGTCTCTTATCACTCCTTGTACAACCAAATTCAAAATCTGATGTATGTATGTCTTGCATTCAATGTAACTGCTCTTACCGTTGCTATATCATGCTTTTATATGGTTGAGTACATATACAATGAAATGAAGCCACCTTCTATACTACTGTAGTAAAAAGGTACTCCATACTGCCACTCAGTGGAATTCCTCGGGATTAACGCAGACAGTCATTTTGTGTCAACAAATATTACAATATACAATTTCTTGTTCATTGATTATTGTTTTTAATGATCTGTTGGTTCCAGGAGAGTGATATTTCTAGGTTTTACAAAGTGATATCAGTACAGTGTCAGTTAATACTTCTTGTACAACCAACTTCTCAATCTGATGAATGTATGTCTTGCATTCAATGTAATTTCTCTTACACTTGTTATATAATGCTTTTACATGATTGAGTACATATACAATGTAATGAAGCCACCTTCTATACAGCTAGAGGAAAAAGTTGCTCCATACTGCCACTCAGTGGGATTCCTCGGGAGTAACACAGAAAGTCATTTTGTATAATAAACTGTTACAATTTACAATCCAATGTATTTCTTGTATAGTATTCATTGATTACTCTTCTGCGATCTCTTGGTTAGACAACAGTGAAATTTCTAGGTTTTACAAAGTGATATCCATACACTGTAAGTTATCGCTCTTTGTACAACCAATTTCAAAATCTGATGAATGTATGTCTTTCATTCAAGGTAACTGCTGTTACAGTTGATATATCATGCTTTTATATGGTTGAGTAGAAATACAATGAAATGAAGCCACCTCCTATACAACAATAGTAAAAAGGTGCTCCATACTGCCACTCAGTGGGATTCCTCGGGAGTAACGCAGAAAGTCATTTTGTGTAACAAACTATTACAATATACAATTTCTTCTATAGTATTCATTGATTACTCTTTTCAGTGATCTGTTAGTTACAGGATATTGATATTTCTACGTTTTACAAAGTGATATCAGTACAGTATCAGTTATCACTCCTTGTACAACCAACTTCATAATCTGATGAATGTATCTCTTGCATTCAATGTAATTGCTCTTACAATTGATATATCATACTTTTACATAATTTTTACATGATATATCATACTTTTACATGACCTATACAATGAAAACAAGCCACCTTCTATACAAGTATAGTAAAACGGTGCTCCATACTGCCACTCAGTGGGATTCCTCGCGAGTAACGCAGAAAGTCATTTTCTGTAACAAACTAGTACAATATACAATTTCTTGTATAGTATTCATTGATTATTCTTTTCAATGATCTGTTGGTTACAAGATAGTGATATTTCTAGGTTTTACAAAGTGATATCAGTACAGTGTCAGATATCACTCCTTGTACAACCAACTTCATAATCTGACGAATGTATCTCTTGCATTCATTGTAATTGCTCTTACAATTGATATAACATGCTGTTACATGATTGAGTACATATACAATGAAATGAAGCCACCTTCTATACAGCTAGAGGAGCTCCATACTGCCACTCAGTGGGATTCCTCGGGAGTAACACAGAAAATAATTTTGTGTAATAAACTATTACAATTTAAATTCCAATGTATTTCTTGTATAGTATTGATTGATTACCCTTCTGCGATCTCTTGGTTAGACAACAGTGAAATTTCTAGGTTTAAGAAAGTGATATCAATAAACTGTCAGTTATCACTCCTTGTACAACCAATTTCAAAATCTGATGAATGTATGTCTTCCATTCAATGTAATTGCTCTTACAATTGATATATCATACTTTTACATGATTTTTACATGATATATCATATTTTACATGATTTTTACATGATATATCATACTTTTACATGACCTATACAATGAAAACAAGCCACCTTCTATACAAGTATAGTAAAAAGGTGCTCCATACTGCCACTCAGTGGGATTCCTCGGGAGTAACGCAGAAAGTCATTTTGTTTAACAAACTAGTACAATATACAGTTTCTTGTATACTATTCATTGATTACTCTTTTCAATGATCTGTTGGTTACAGAATAGTGATATTTCTAGGTTTTACAAAGTGATATCAGTACAGTGACAGTTATCACTCCTTGTATAACCAACTTCAAAATCTGATGAATGTATGTCTTGCATTCAATGTAATTGCTCTTACAGTTAATATAACATGCTGTTACATGATTGAGTACATATACAATGAAATGAAGCCACCTTCTATACAACTATAGTAAAAAGGTGCTCCATTCTGCCACTCAGTGGGATTCCTCGGGAGTAACGCAGAAAGTCATTTTGTGTAACAAACTATTACAATATACAATTTCTTGTATACTATTCATTGATTACTCTTTTCAATTATCTGTTGGTTACAGGATAGTGATATCTGTAGGTTTTACAAAGTGATATCTGTACACTATCAGTTATCACGCCTTGTACAACCAACTTCACAATCTGATGAATGTATGTCTTGCGTTCAATTTAATTGCTCTTATGTTTGATATATCTTGCTTTTATATGGTTGATTACATATACTATTAAATGAAGCCACCTTCTATACAGTTAGAGGGAAAAGGTGCTCCATATTGCCACTCAGTGGGATTCCTCGGGAGTAACGCAGAAAGTCATTTTGTGTAACAAAATATTACAATGTACAATCCAATGTATTTCTTGTATAGTATTCATTGATTACTCTTCTCTGATCTGTTGGTTAGATAACAGTGAAATTTCTACGTTTTACAAAGTGATATCAATACGGTGTCAGTTATCACTCCTTGTAGAACCAACCTCAAAATCTGATGAATTTATGTCTTGCATTCAATGTAACTGCTCTTACAGTTGCTATATCATGCTTTTATATGGTTGAGTACATATACAATGAAATGAAGCCACCTTCTATACAACTATAGTAAAAAGGTGCTCCATACTGCCACTCAGTGGGATTCCTCGGGAGTAACGCAGAAAGTCATTTTGTGTAACAAACTAGTACAATATACAATTTCTTGTATAGTATTCATTGATTACTCTTTTCAATGATCTGTTGGTTACAGGATAGTGATATTTCTAGGTTTTACAAAGTGATATCAGTACAGTATCAGTTATCACTCCTTGTACAACCAACTTCATAATCTGATGAATGTATCTCTTGCATTCAATGTAATTGCTCTTACAATTGATATAACATGCTGTTACATGATTGAGTACATATACAATGTAATGAAGCCACTTTCTATACAGCTAGTGGAGCTCCATACTGCCACTCAGTGGGATTCCTCGGGAGTAACACAGAAAGTCATTTTGTATAATAAACTATTACAATTTACAATCCAATGTATTTCTTGTATAGTATTCATTGATTACTCTTCTGCGATCTCTTGGTTAGACAACAGTGAAATTTCTAGGTTTTACAAAGTGATATCCATACACTGTCAGTTATCACTCTTTGTACAACCAATTTCCAAATCTGATGAATGTATGTCTTTCATTCAAGGTAACTGCTCTTACAGTTGATATATCATGCTTTTATATGGTTGAGTAGAAATACAATGAAATGAAGCCACCTCCTATACAACACTAGTAAAAAGGTGCTCCATACTGCCACTCAGTGGGATTCCTCGGGAGTAACGCAGAAAGTCAATTTGTGTAACAAACTATTACAATATACAATTTCTTCTATAGTATTCATTGATTACTCTTTTCAGTGATCTGTTGGTTACAGGATATTGATATTTCTACGTTTTACAAAGTGATATCAGTACAGTATCAGTTATCACTCCTTGTACAACCAACTTCATAATCTGATGAATGTATCTCTTGCATTCAATGTAATTGCTCTTACAATTGATATATCATACTTTTACATAATTTTTACATGATATATCATACTTTTACATGACCTATACAATGAAAACAAGCCACCTTCTATACAAGTATAGTAAAACGGTGCTCCATACTGCCACTCAGTGGGATTCCTCGGGAGTAACGCAGAAAGTCATTTTGTGTAACAAACTAGTATAATATGCAATTTCTTGTATAGTATTCATTGATTACTCTTTTCAATGATCGGTTGGTTACAGAATAGTGATATTTCTAGGTTTTACAAAGTGATATCAGTCCAGTGTCAGTTATCACTCCTTGTACAACCAACTTCAAAATCTGATGAATGTATGTCTTGCATTCAATGTAATTGCTCTTACAGTTGATATAACATGCTGTTCCATCATTGAATACATATACAATGAAATGAAGCCACCTTCTATACATCTAGAGGAAAAAGGTGCTCCATACTGCCACTCAGTGGGATTCCTCGGGAGTAACACAGAAAGTCATTTTGTATAATAAACTGTTACAATTTACAATCCAATGTCTTTCTTGTATCGTATTCATTGAGTACTCTTCTGCGATCTCTTGGTTAGACAACAGTGAAATATCTAGGTTTTACAAAGTGATATCCATACACTGTCAGTTATCTCTCTTTGTACAACCAATTTCAAAATCTGATGAATGTATGTCTTTCATTCAAGGTAACTTCTCTTACAGTTGATATATCATGCTTTTATATGATTGAGTAGAAATACAATGAAATGAAGCCACCTCCTATACAACACTAGTAAAAAGGTGCTCCATACTGCCACTCAGTGGGATTCCTCGGGAGTAACGCAGAAAGTCATTTTGTGTAACAAACTATTACAATATACAATTTCTTCTAGAGTATTCATTGATTACTCTTTTCAGTGATCTGTTGGTTACAGGATATTGATATTTCTACGTTTTACAAAGTGATATCAGTACAGTATCAGTTATCACTCCTTGTACAACCAGCTTCATAATCTGATGAATGTATCTCTTGCATTCAATGTAATTGCTCTTACAATTGATATATCATACTTTTACATAATTTTTACATGATATATCATACTTTTACATGACCTATACAATGAAAACAAGCCATCTTCTATACAAGTATAGTAAAACCGTGCTCCATACTGCCACTCAGTGGGATTCCTCGGGAGTAACGGAGAAAGTCATTTTGTGTAACAAACTATTACAATATACAATTTCTTGTATAGTATTCATTGATTACTCTTTTCAATGATCTGTTGGTTACAGGATAGTGATATTTCTAGGTTTTACAAAGTGATATCAGTGCAGTGTCAGTTATCACTCCTTGTATAACCAAGTTCAAAATCTGATGAATGTATGTCTTGCATTCAATGTAATTGCTCTTACAGTTGATATAACATGCTTTTATATAGTTTAGTACATATACAATGAAATGAAACCACCTTCTATACAACTATCATAAAGTGCTCCATGCTGCCACTCAGTGGGATTCCTCGGGAGTAACGCAGAAAGTCATTTTGTGTAACAAAATATTACAATGTAGAATCCAATGTATTTCTTGTATAGTATTCATTCATTACTCTTCTGCGATCTCTTGGTTAGACAACAGTGAAATTTCTAGGTTTTACAAAGTGATATCAATACACTGTCACTTATCACTCTTTCTACAACCAATTTCAGAATCTGATGAATGTATGTCTTGCATTCAAGGTAACTGCTCTTACAGTTGATATATCATGCTTTTATGTGGTTGAGTAGAAATACAATGAAATGAAGCCACCTTCTATACAACAATAGTAAAAAGGTGCTCCATACTGCCACTCAGTGGGATTCCTCGGGAGTAACGCAGAAAGTCATTTTGTGTAAAAAACTATTACAATATACAATTTCTTGTATAGTATTCATTGATTACTCTTTTCAGTGATCTATTGGTTACAGGATAGTGATATTTCTAGATTTTACAAAGTGATATCAGTACAGTGTCAGTTATCACTCCTTGTACAACCAACTTCAAAATCTGATGAACGTATCTCTTGCATTCAATGTAATTGCTCTTAAAGTTGATATATCATGCTTTTACATGATTGAGTACATATACAATGAAATGAAGCCACCTTCTATACAGATAGTGGGATAAGTTTCTCCATACTGCCAATCAGTGGGATTCCTCGGGAGTAACACAGAAAATAATTTTGTGTAATAAACTATTACAATTTAAATTCCAATGTATTTCTTGTATAGTATTCATTGATTACTCTTCTGCGATCTCTTGGTTAGACAACAGTGAAATTTCTAGGTTTAAGAAAATGATATCAATAAACTGTCAGTTATCACTCCTTGTACAACCAATTTCAAAATCTGATGAATGTATGTCTTTCATTCAATGTAACTGCTCTTACAGTTGCTATATCACGCTTTTATATGGTTGAGTACATATACAATGAAATGAACCCAGGTTCTATACAACTATAGTAAAAAGATGCTCCATACTGCCACTCAGTGGGATTCCTCGGGAGTAACAAAGAAAATCATTTTGTGTAACAAACTATTACAATTTACAATCCAATGTATTTTTTGTATAGTATTCATTGATTACTTTTCTGCGATCTCTTGGTTAGACAACAGTGAAATTTCTAGGTTTTACAAAGTGATATCAATAGAGGGTCAGTTATCACTCCTTGTACAACCAACTTCAAAATCTGATGAATGTATGTCTTGCATTCAATGTAACTGCTCTTACAGTTGCTATATCATGCTTTCATATGGTTGAGTACATATACAATGAAATGAAGCCACCTTCTATACAACTATGGTAAAAAGGTGCTCCATACTGCCACTCAGTGGGATTCCTCGGGAGTAACGCAGAAAGTCATTTTGTGTAACAAATTATTACAATATACAGTTTCTTCTGTAGTATTCATTGATTACTCTTTTCAATGATCTGTTGGTTACAGGATAGTGATATTTATAGGTTTTACAAAGTGATATCAGTACAGTGTCAGTTATCACTCCTTGTACAACCAACTTCAAAATCTGATGAATGTATCTCTTGCATTCAATGTAATTGCTCTTACAGTTGATATATCATGCTTTTATATGGTTCAGAACATATACACTGAAATGAAGCCACCTTCTATACAACTATAGGAAAAAGGTGCTCCATACTGCCACTCAGTGGGATTCCTCGGGAGTAACGCAGAAAGTCATTTTGTGTAACAAACTATTACAATATACAATTTCTTGTATACTATTCATTGATTACTCTTTTCAATGATCTGTTGGTTACAGGATAGTGATATCTGTAGGTTTTACAAAGTGATATCAGTACACTATCAGTTATCACGCCTTGTACAACCAACTTCACAATCTGATGAATGTATGTCTTGCGTTCAATTTAATTGCTCTTATGTTTGATATATCTTGCTTTTATATGGTTGATTACATATACTATTAAATGAAGCCACCTTCTATACAGTTAGAGGAAAAAGGTGCTCCATACTGCCACTCAGTGGGATTCCTCGGGAGTAACGCAGAAAGTCATTTTGTGTAACAAAATATTACAATGTACAATCCAATGTATTTCTTGTATAGTATTCATTGATTACTCTTCTCTGATCTGTTGGTTAGATAACAGTGAAATTTCTACGTTTTACAAAGTGATATCAATACGGTGTCAGTTATCACTCCTTGTAGAACCAACCTCAATATCTGATGAATTTATGTCTTGCATTCAATGTAACTGCTCTTACAGTTGCTATATCATGCTTTTATATGGTTGAGTACATATACAATGAAATGAAGCCACCTTCTATACAACTATAGTAAAAAGGTGCTCCATACTGCCACTCAGTGGGATTCCTCGGGAGTAACGCAGAAAGTCATTTTGTGTAACAAACTAGTACAATATACAATTTCTTGTATAGTATTCATTGATTACTCATTTCAATGATATGTTGGTTACAGGATAATGATATTTCTAGGTTTTACAAAATGATATCAGTACAGTGTTAGTTATCACTCCTTGTACAACCAACTTCAAAATCTGATGAATGTATCTCTTGCATTCAATGTAATTGCTCTTACAATTGATACATCATACTTTTACATGATTTTTACATGATATATCATACTTTTACATGACCTATACAATGAAAACAAGCCAACTTCTATACAATTATAGTAAAAAGGTGCTCCATACTGCCACTCATTGGCATTCCTCGGGAGTAACGCAGAAAGTCATTTTGTGTAACAAACTAGTACAATATACAATTTCTTGTATAGTATTCATTGATTACTCTTTTCAATGATGTGTTGGTTACAGGATAGTGATATTTCTAGGTTTTACAACGTGATATCTGTCCAGTGTCAGTTATCACTCCTTGTATAACCAACTTCAAAATCTGATGAATGTATGTCTTGCATTCAATCTAATTGCTCTTACAGTTGATATAACATGCTTTTATATGGTTTAGTACATATACAATGAAATGAAACCACCTTCTATACAACTATCATAAAGTGCTCCATGCTGCCACTCAGTGGGATTCCTCGGGAGTAACGCAGAAAGTCATTATGTGTAACAAAATATTACAATGTACAATCCAATGTATTTCTTGTATAGTATTCATTGATTCCTCTTCTGTGATCTGTTCGTTAGACAACAGTGAAATTTCTACGTTTTACAAAGTGATATCAATACGGTGTCAGTTATCACTCCTTGTAGAACCAACCTCAAAATCTGATGAATATATGTCTTGCATTCAATGTAACTGCTCTTACAGTTGCTATATCATGCTTTTATATGGTTGAGTATATATACAATGAAATGAAGCCACTTTCTATACAACTATAGTAAAATGGTGCTCCATACTGCCACTCAGTGGGATTCCTCGGGAGCAACGCAGAAAGTCATTTTGTGTAACAAACTAGTACAATATACAATTTCTTGTATAGTATTCATTGATTACTCTTTTCAATGATCTGTTGGTTACAGAATAGTTATATTTCTACGTTTTACAAAGTGATATCAGTACAGTGTCTGTTATCACTCCTTGTACAACCAAAATTCAAAATCTGATGAATGTATCTCTTCCATTCAATGTAATTGCTCTTACAATTGATATATCATACTTTTACATGATTTTTACATGATATATCATACATTTACATGACCTATACAATGAAAACAAGCCACCTTCTATACAAGTATAGTAAAAAGGTGCTCCATACTGCCACTCATTGGGATTCCTCGGGAGTAACGGAGAAAGTCATTTTGTGTAACAAACTATTACAATATACAATTTCTTGTATAGTATTCATTGATTACTCTTTTCAATGATCTGTTGGTTACAGGATAGTGATAATTCTAGGTTTTACAAAGTGATATCAGTGCAGTGTCAGTTATCACTCCTTGTATAACCAAGTTCAAAATCTGATGAATGTATGTCTTGCATTCAATGTAATTGCTCTTACAGTTGATATAACATGCTTTTATATGGTTTAGTACATATACAATGAAATGAAACCACCTTCTATACAACTATCATAAAGTGCTCCATGCTGCCACTCAGTGGGATTCCTCGGGAGTAACGCAGAAAGTCATTTTGTGTAACAAAATATTACAATGTACAATCCAATGTATTTCTTGTATAGTATTCATTGATTACTCTTCTGCGATCTCTTGGTTAGACAACAGTGAAATTTCTAGGTTTTACAAAGTGATATCAATACACTGTCACTTATCACTCTTTCTACAACCAATTTCAGAATCTGATGAATGTATGTCTTGCATTCATGGTAACTGCTCTTACAGTTGATATATCATGCTTTTATGTGGTTGAGTAGAAATACAATGAAATGAATCCACCTTCTATACAACAATAGTAAAAAGGTGCTCCATACTGCCACTCAGTGGGATTCCTCGGGAGTAACGCAGAAAGTCATTTTGTGTAAAAAACTATTACAATATACAATTTCTTGTATAGTATTCATTGATTACTCTTTTCAGTGATCTATTGGTTACAGGATAGTGATATTTCTAGATTTTACAAAGTGATATCAGTACAGTGTCAGTTATCACTCCTTGTACAACCAACTTCAAAATCTGATGAACGTATCTCTTGCATTCAATGTAATTGCTCTTAAAGTTGATATATCATGCTTTTACATGATTGAGTACATATACAATGAAATGAAGCCACCTTCTATACAGATAGTGGGATAAGTTTCTCCATACTCCCACTCAGTGGGATTCCTCGGGAGTAACACAGAAAATAATTTTGTGTAATAAACTATTACAATTTAAATTCCAATGTATTTCTTGTATAGTATTCATTGATTACTCTTCTGCGATCTCTTGGTTAGACAACAGTGAAATTTCTAGGTTTAAGAAAATGATATCAATAAACTGTCAGTTATCACTCCTTGTACAACCAATTTCAAAATCTGATGAATGTATGTCTTTCATTCAATGTAACTGCTCTTACAGTTGCTATATCACGCTTTTATATGGTTGAGTACATATACAATGAAATGAACCCAGGTTCTATACAACTATAGTAAAAAGATGCTCCATACTGCCACTCAGTGGGATTCCTCGGGAGTAACAAAGAAAATCATTTTGTGTAACAAACTATTACAATTTACAATCCAATGTATTTTTTGTATAGTATTCATTGATTACTTTTCTGCGATCTCTTGGTTAGACAACAGTGAAATTTCTGGGTTTTACAAAGTGATATCAATAGAGGGTCAGTTATCACTCCTTGTACAACCAACTTCAAAATCTGATGAATGTATGTCTTGCATTCAATGTAACTGCTCTTACAGTTGCTATATCATGCTTTCATATGGTTGAGTACATATACAATGAAATGAAGCCACCTTCTATACAACTATGGTAAAAAGGTGCTCCATACTGCCACTCAGTGGGATTCCTCGGGAGTAACGCAGAAAGTCATTTTGTGTAACAAATTATTACAATATACAGTTTCTTCTGTAGTATTCATTGATTACTCTTTTCAATGATCTGTTGGTTACAGGATAGTGATATTTATAGGTTTTACAAAGTGATATCAGTACAGTGTCAGTTATCACTCCTTGTACAACCAACTTCAAAATCTGATGAATGTATCTCTTGCATTCAATGTAATTGCTCTTACAGTTGATATATCATGCTTTTATATGGTTCAGAACATATACAATGAAATGAAGCCACCTTCTATACAACTATAGGAAAAAGGTGCTCCATACTGCCACTCAGTGGGATTCCTCGGGAGTAACGCAGAAAGTCATTTTGGTTAACAAACTATTACAATATACAATTTCTTGTATACTATTCATTGATTACTCTTTTCAATGATCTGTTGGTTACAGGATAGTGATATCTGTAGGTTTTACAAAGTGATATCAGTACACTATCAGTTATCACGCCTTGTACAACCAACTTCACAATCTGATGAATGTATGTCTTGCGTTCAATTTAATTGCTCTTATGTTTGATATATCTTGCTTTTATATGGTTGATTACATATACTATTAAATGAAGCCACCTTCTATACAGTTAGAGGAAAAAGGTGCTCCATACTGCCACTCAGTGGGATTCCTCGGGAGTAACACAGAAGGTCATTTTGTGTAATAAACTATTACAATTTTAACTCCAATGGATTTCTTGTATAGTATTCATTGATTACTCTTCTGCGATCTCTTGGTTAGACAACAGTGAAATTTCTAGGTTTTACAAAGTGATATCAATAAAGTGTCAGTTATCACTCCTTGTACAACTAAAATCTGATGAATGTATGTCTTGCATTCAATGTAACCGCTCTTACCATTGCTATATCATGCTTTTATATGGTTGAGTACATATACAATGAAATGAAGCCACCTTCTATACAACTATAGGAAAAAGGTGCTCCATACTGCCACTCAGTGGGATTCCTCGGGAGTAACGCAGAAAGTCATTTTGTGTAACAAACTAGTACAATATACAATTTCTTGTATAGTATTCATTGATTACTCTTTTCAATGATATGTTGGTTACAGGATAGTGATATTTCTAGGTTTTACAAAGTGATATCAGAACAGTGTCAGTTATCACTCCTTGTACAACCAACTTCAAAATCTGATGAATGTATCTCTTGCATTCAATGTAATTGCTCTTACAGTTGATATATCATGCTTTTATATGGTTGAGAACATATACAATGAAATGAAGCTACCTTCTATACAACTATAGGAAAAAGGTGCTCCATACTGCCACTCAGTGGGATTTCTCGGGAGTAACGCAGAAAGTCATTTTCTGTAACAAAGTATTACAATTTACATTCCAATTTATTTCTTGTATACTATTCATTGATTACTCTTCTGCAATCTCTTGGTTAGACAAAACTGAAATTTCTATGTTTTACAAAGTGATATCAATACAGTGTCAGTTATCACTCATTGTACATCCAACTTCAAAATCTGATGAATATATCTCTGGCATTCAATGTAATTGCTCTTATAGTTAATATATCATGCTTTTACATTGTTGAGTACATATACAATGAAATGAAGCCACCTTCTATACAACTGTAGTAAAACGGTGCTCCATACTGCCACTCTGTGGGATTCATCGGGAGTAACGCAGAAAGTCATTTTGTGTAAAAACAATTACAATATACAATTTCTTGTATAGTATTCATTGATTACTCTTTTCAGTGATCTATTGGTTACAGGATAGTGATATTTCTAGGTTTTACAAAGTGATATCAGTACAGTGTCAGTTATCACTCCTTGTACAATCAACTTCAAAATCTGATGAATGAATCTCTTCCATTCAATGTAATTGCTCTTAAAGTTGATATATCATGCTTTTACATGATTGTGTACATATACAATGAAATGAAGCCACCTTCTATACAGCTAGTGGGAAAAAGTGCTCCATACTGCCACTTAGTGGGATTCCTCGGGAGTAACACAGAAAATAATTTTGTGTAATAAACTATTACAATTTAAATTCCAATGTATTTCTTGTATAGTATTCATTGATTACTCTTCTGCGATCTCTTGGTTAGACAACAGTGAAATTTCTAGGTTTAAGAAAGTTATATCAATAGAGGGTCAGTTATCACTCCTTGTACAACCAACTTCAAAATCTGATGAATGTATCTCTTGCATTCAATGTAATTGCTCTTACAATTGATACATCATACTTTTACATGATTTTTACATGATATATCATACTTTTACATGACCTATACAATGAAAACAAGCCACCTTCTATACAAGTATAGTAAAAAGGTGCTCCATACTGCCACTCATTGGGATTCCTCGGGAGTATCGCAGAAAGTCATTTTGTGTAACAAACTAGTACAATATACAATTTCTTGTATAGTATTCATTGATTACTCTTTTCAATGATCTGTTGGTACCAGGATAGTGATATTTCTAGGTTTTACAACGTGATATCAGTCCAGTGTCAGTTATCACTCCTTGTATAACCAACTTCAAAATTTGATGAATGTATGTCTTGCATTCAATGTAATTGCTCTTACAGTTGATATAACATGCTTTTATATGGTTTAGTACATATACAATGAAATGAAACCACCTTCTATACAACTATCATAAAGTGCTCCATGCTGCCACTCAGTGGGATTCCTCGGGAGTAACGCAGAAAGTCATTTTGTGTAACAAACTAGTACAATATACAATTTCTTGTATAGTATTAATTGATTACTCTTTTCAATGATCTGTTGGTTACAGGATAGTGATATTTCTAGGTTTTACAAAGTGATATCAGTACAGTGTCGGTTATCACTCCTTGTACAACCAACTTCAAAATCTGATGAATGTATCTCTTCCATTCAATATACTTGCTCTTACAATTGATATATCATACTTTTACATGATTTTTACATGATATATCATACCTTTACATGATTTTTACATGATATATCATACTTTGACATGACCTATATAATGAAAACAAGCCACCTTCTATACAAGTATAGTAAAAAGGTGCTCCATACTGCCACTCATTGGGACTCCTCGGGAGTAACGGAGAAAGTCATTTTGTGTAACAAACTATTACAATATACAATTTCTTGTATAGTATTCATTGATTACTCTTTTCAATGATCTGTTGGTTACAGGATAGTGATATTTCTAGGTTTTACAACGTGATATCAGTGCAGTGTCAGTTATCACTCCTTGTATAACCAGCTTCAAAATCTGATGAATGTATGTCTTGCATTCAATGTAATTGCTCTTACAGTTCATATAACATGCTTTTATATGGTTTAGTACATATACAAAGAAATGAAACCACCTTCTATACAACTATAATAAAGTGCTCCATGCTGCCACTCAGTGGGATTCCTCGGGAGTAACGCAGAAAGTCATTTTGTGTAACAAAATATTACAATGTACAATCCAATGTATTTCTTGTATAGTATTCATTGGTTACTCTTCTCTGATCTGTTGGTTAGATAACAGTGAAATTTCTACGTTTTACAAAGTGATATCAATACGGTATCAATTATCACTCCTTGTAGAACAAACCTCAAAATCTGATGAATTTATGTCTTGCATTCAATGTAACTGCTCTTACAGTTGCTATATCATGCTTTTATATGGTTGAGTACATATACAATGAAATGAAGCCACCTTCTATACAACTATAGTAAAAAGGTGCTCCATACTGCCACTCAGTGGGATTCCTCGGGAGTAACGCAGAAAGTCATTTTGTGTAACAAAGTAGTACAATATACAGTTTCTTCTGTAGTATTCATTGATTACTCTTTTCAATGATCTGTTGGTTACAAGATAGTGATATTTCTAGGTTTTACAAAGTGATATCAGTACAGTGTTAGTTATCACTCCTTGTACAACCAACTTCAAAATCTGATGAATGTATCTCTTGCATTCAATGTAATTGCTCTTACAATTGATACATCATACTTTTACATGATTTTTACATGATATATCATACTTTTACATGACCTATACAATGAAAACAAGCCACCTTCTTTACAAGTATAGTAAAAAGGTGCTCCATACTGCCACTCAGTGGGATTCCTCGGGAGTAACGGAGAAAGTCATTTTGTGTAAAAAACTAGTACAATATACAATTTCTTGTATAGTATTCATTGATTACTCTTTTCAATGATCTTTTGGTTACAGGATAGTGATATTTCTAGGTTTTACAAAGTGATATCAGTACAGTGTCAGTTATCATTCCTTGTACAACCAACTTCAAAATCTGATGAATGTATCTCTTGCATTCAATGTAATTGCTCTTACAGTTGATATATCATGCTTTTATATGGTTGAGAACATATACAATGAAATGAAGCTACCTTCTATACAACTATAGGAAAAAGGTGCTCCATACTGCCACTCAGTGGGATTCCTCGGGAGTAACGCAGAAAGTCATTTTGGTTAACAAACTATTACAATATACAATTTCTTGTATACTATTCATTGATTACTCTTTTCAATGATCTGTTGGTTACAGGATAGTGATATCTGTAGGTTTTACAAAGTGATATCAGTACACTATCAGTTATCACGCCTTGTACAACCAACTTCACAATCTGATGAATGTATGTCTTGCGTTCAATTTAATTGCTCTTATGTTTGATATATCTTGCTTTTATATGGTTGATTACATATACTATTAAATGAAGCCACCTTCTATACAGTTAGAGGAAAAAGGTGCTCCATACTGCCACTCAGTGGGATTCCTCGGGAGTAACACAGAAGGTCATTTTGTGTAATAAACTATTACAATTTTAACTCCAATGGATTTCTTGTATAGTATTCATTGATTACTCTTCTGCGATCTCTTGGTTAGACAACAGTGAAATTTCTAGGTTTTACAAAGTGATATCAATAAAGTGTCAGTTATCACTCCTTGTACAACTAAAATCTGATGAATGTATGTCTTGCATTCAATGTAACCGCTCTTACCATTGCTATATCATGCTTTTATATGGTTGAGTACATATACAATGAAATGAAGCCACCTTCTATACAACTATAGGAAAAAGGTGCTCCATACTGCCACTCAGTGGGATTCCTCGGGAGTAACGCAGAAAGTCATTTTGTGTAACAAACTATTACAATATACAGTTTCTTCTGTAGTATTCATTGATTACTCTTTTCAATGATCTGTTGGTTACAGGATAGTGATATTTCTAGGTTTTACAAAGTGATATCAGAACAGTGTCAGTTATCACTCCTTGTACAACCAACTTCAAAATCTGATGAATGTATCTCTTGCATTCAATGTAATTGCTCTTACAGTTGATATATCATGCTTTTATATGGTTGAGAACATATACAATGAAATGAAGCTACCTTCTATACAACTATAGGAAAAAGGTGCTCCATACTGCCACTCAGTGGGATTTCTCGGGAGTAACGCAGAAAGTCATTTTCTGTAACAAAGTATTACAATTTACATTCCAATTTATTTCTTGTATACTATTCATTGATTACTCTTCTGCAATCTCTTGGTTAGACAAAACTGAAATTTCTATGTTTTACAAAGTGATATCAATACAGTGTCAGTTATCACTCATTGTACATCCAACTTCAAAATCTGATGAATATATCTCTGGCATTCAATGTAATTGCTCTTATAGTTAATATATCATGCTTTTACATTGTTGAGTACATATACAATGAAATGAAGCCACCTTCTATACAACTGTAGTAAAACGGTGCTCCATACTGCCACTCTGTGGGATTCATCGGGAGTAACGCAGAAAGTCATTTTGTGTAAAAACAATTACAATATACAATTTCTTGTATAGTATTCATTGATTACTCTTTTCAGTGATCTATTGGTTACAGGATAGTGATATTTCTAGGTTTTACAAAGTGATATCAGTACAGTGTCAGTTATCACTCCTTGTACAATCAACTTCAAAATCTGATGAATGAATCTCTTCCATTCAATGTAATTGCTCTTAAAGTTGATATATCATGCTTTTACATGATTGTGTACATATACAATGAAATGAAGCCACCTTCTATACAGCTAGTGGGAAAAAGTGCTCCATACTGCCACTTAGTGGGATTCCTCGGGAGTAACACAGAAAATAATTTTGTGTAATAAACTATTACAATTTAAATTCCAATGTATTTCTTGTATAGTATTCATTGATTACTCTTCTGCGATCTCTTGGTTAGACAACAGTGAAATTTCTAGGTTTAAGAAAGTTATATCAATAGAGGGTCAGTTATCACTCCTTGTACAACCAACTTCAAAATCTGATGAATGTATCTCTTGCATTCAATGTAATTGCTCTTACAATTGATACATCATACTTTTACATGATTTTTACATGATATATCATACTTTTACATGACCTATACAATGAAAACAAGCCACCTTCTATACAAGTATAGTAAAAAGGTGCTCCATACTGCCACTCATTGGGATTCCTCGGGAGTATCGCAGAAAGTCATTTTGTGTAACAAACTAGTACAATATACAATTTCTTGTATAGTATTCATTGATTACTCTTTTCAATGATCTGTTGGTACCAGGATAGTGATATTTCTAGGTTTTACAACGTGATATCAGTCCAGTGTCAGTTATCACTCCTTGTATAACCAACTTCAAAATTTGATGAATGTATGTCTTGCATTCAATGTAATTGCTCTTACAGTTGATATAACATGCTTTTATATGGTTTAGTACATATACAATGAAATGAAACCACCTTCTATACAACTATCATAAAGTGCTCCATGCTGCCACTCAGTGGGATTCCTCGGGAGTAACGCAGAAAGTCATTTTGTGTAACAAACTAGTACAATATACAATTTCTTGTATAGTATTAATTGATTACTCTTTTCAATGATCTGTTGGTTACAGGATAGTGATATTTCTAGGTTTTACAAAGTGATATCAGTACAGTGTCGGTTATCACTCCTTGTACAACCAACTTCAAAATCTGATGAATGTATCTCTTCCATTCAATATACTTGCTCTTACAATTGATATATCATACTTTTACATGATTTTTACATGATATATCATACCTTTACATGATTTTTACATGATATATCATACTTTGACATGACCTATATAATGAAAACAAGCCACCTTCTATACAAGTATAGTAAAAAGGTGCTCCATACTGCCACTCATTGGGACTCCTCGGGAGTAACGGAGAAAGTCATTTTGTGTAACAAACTATTACAATATACAATTTCTTGTATAGTATTCATTGATTACTCTTTTCAATGATCTGTTGGTTACAGGATAGTGATATTTCTAGGTTTTACAACGTGATATCAGTGCAGTGTCAGTTATCACTCCTTGTATAACCAGCTTCAAAATCTGATGAATGTATGTCTTGCATTCAATGTAATTGCTCTTACAGTTCATATAACATGCTTTTATATGGTTTAGTACATATACAAAGAAATGAAACCACCTTCTATACAACTATAATAAAGTGCTCCATGCTGCCACTCAGTGGGATTCCTCGGGAGTAACGCAGAAAGTCATTTTGTGTAACAAAATATTACAATGTACAATCCAATGTATTTCTTGTATAGTATTCATTGGTTACTCTTCTCTGATCTGTTGGTTAGATAACAGTGAAATTTCTACGTTTTACAAAGTGATATCAATACGGTATCAATTATCACTCCTTGTAGAACAAACCTCAAAATCTGATGAATTTATGTCTTGCATTCAATGTAACTGCTCTTACAGTTGCTATATCATGCTTTTATATGGTTGAGTACATATACAATGAAATGAAGCCACCTTCTATACAACTATAGTAAAAAGGTGCTCCATACTGCCACTCAGTGGGATTCCTCGGGAGTAACGCAGAAAGTCATTTTGTGTAACAAAGTAGTACAATATACAGTTTCTTCTGTAGTATTCATTGATTACTCTTTTCAATGATCTGTTGGTTACAAGATAGTGATATTTCTAGGTTTTACAAAGTGATATCAGTACAGTGTTAGTTATCACTCCTTGTACAACCAACTTCAAAATCTGATGAATGTATCTCTTGCATTCAATGTAATTGCTCTTACAATTGATACATCATACTTTTACATGATTTTTACATGATATATCATACTTTTACATGACCTATACAATGAAAACAAGCCACCTTCTTTACAAGTATAGTAAAAAGGTGCTCCATACTGCCACTCAGTGGGATTCCTCGGGAGTAACGGAGAAAGTCATTTTGTGTAAAAAACTAGTACAATATACAATTTCTTGTATAGTATTCATTGATTACTCTTTTCAATGATCTTTTGGTTACAGGATAGTGATATTTCTAGGTTTTACAAAGTGATATCAGTACAGTGTCAGTTATCATTCCTTGTACAACCAACTTCAAAATCTGATGAATGTATCTCTTGCATTCAATGTAACTGCTCTTACAATTGATATATCATACTTTTACATGATTTTTACATGATATATCATACTTTTACATAACCTATACAATGAAAACAAGCCACCTTCTATACAAGTATAGTAAAAAGGTGCTCCATACTGCCACTCATTGGGATTCCTCGGTAGTAACTGAGAAAGTCATTTTGTGTAACAAACTATTACAATATACAATTTCTTGTATAGTATTCATTGATTACTCTTTTCAATGATCTGTTGGTTACAGGATAGTGATATTTCTAGGTTTTACAACGTGATATCAGTCCAGTGTCAGTTATCACTCCTTGTATAACCAACTTCAAAATCTGATGAATGTATGTCTTGCATTCAATGTAATTGCTCTTACAGTTCATATAACATGCTTTTATATGGTTTAGTACATATACAATGAAATGAAACCACCTTCTATACAACTATCATAAAGTGCTCCATGCTGCCACTCAGTGGGATTCCTCGGGAGTAACGCAGAAAGTCATTTTGTTTAACAAAATATTACAATGTACAATCCAATGTATTTCTTGTATAGTATTCATTGATTACTCTTCTGTGATCTGTTGGTTAGACAACAGTGAAATTTCTACGTTTTACAAAGTGATATCAATATGGTGTCAGTTATCACTCCTTGTAGAACCAACCTAAAAATCTGATGAATTTATGTCTTGCATTCAATGTAACTGCTCTTACAGTTGCTATATCATGCTTTTATATGGTTGAGTACATATACAATGAAATGAAGCCACCTTCTATACAACTATAGTAAAAAGGTGCTCCATACTGCCACTCAGTGGGATTCCTCGGGAGTAACGCAGAAAGTCATTTTGTGTAACAAACTAGTACAATATACAATTTCGTGATAGTATTCATTGATTACTCTTTTCAATGATCTGTTGGTTACAGGATAATGATATTTCTAGGTTTTACAAAGTGATATCTGTACAGTGTTAGTTATCACTCCTTGTACAACCAACTTCAAAATCTGATGAATGTATCTCTTGCATTCAATGTAATTGCTCTTACAATTGATACATCATACTTTTACATGATTTTTACATGATATATCATACTTTTACATGACCTATACAATGAAAACAAACTGAAAGACATACATTCATCAGATTTTGAAATTGGTTGTACAAAGAGTGATAACTGACAGTGTATGGATATCACTTTGTAAAACCTAGAAATTTCACTGTTGTCTAACCAAGATATCGCAGAAGAGTAATCAATGAATACTATACAAGAAATACATTGGATTGTAAATTGTAATAGTTTATAATACAAAATGACTTTCTGTGTTACACCCGAGGAATCCCACTGAGTGGCAGTATGGAGCTCCACTAGCTGTATAGAAAGTGGCTTCATTACATTGTATATGTACTCAATCATGTAACAGCATGTTATATCAATTGTAAGAGCAATTACATTGAATGCAAGAGATACATTCATCAGATTATGAAGTTGGTTGTACAAGGAGTGATAACTGATACTGTACTGATATCACTTTGTAAAACCTAGAAATATCACTATCCTGTAACCAACAGATCATTGAAAAGAATAATCAATGAATACTATACAAGAAATTGTATATTGTACTAGTTTGTTACACAAAATGACTTTCTGCGTTACTCCCGAGGAATCCCACTCAGTGGCAGTATGGAGCACCTTTTTACTATTGTTGTATAGGAGGTGGCTTCATTTCATTGTATTTCTACTCAACCATATAAAAGCATGATATATCAACTGTAAGAGCAGTTACCTTGAATGAAAGACATACATTCATCAGATTTGGAAATTGGTTGTACAAAGAGTGATAACTGACAGTGTATGGATATCACTTTGTAAAACCTAGAAATTTCACTGTTGTCTAACCAAGAGATCGCAGAAGAGTAATCAATGAATACTATACAAGAAATACATTGGATTGTAAATTGTAACAGTTTATAATACAAAATGACTTTCTGTGTTACTCCCGAGGAATCCCACTGAGTGGCTGTATGGAGCACCTTTTTCCCCTAGATGTATAGAAGGTGGCTTCATTTCATTGTATATGTACTCAATCATGTAACAGCATGTTATATTAACTGTAAGAGCAATTACATTGAATGCAAGACATACATTCATCAGATTTTGAAGTTGGTTATACAAGGAGTGATAACTGACACTGTACAGATATCACTTTGTAAAACCTAGAAATATCACTATTCTGTAACCAACAGATCATTGAAAAGAGTAATCAATGAATACTATACAAGAAACTGTATATTGTACTAGTTTGTTACACAAAATGACTTTCTGCGTTACTCCCGAGGAATCCCACTGAGTGGCAGTATGGAGCACCTTTTTACTATACTTGTATAGAAGGTGGCTTGTTTTCATTGTATAGATCATGTAAAAGTATGATATATCATGTAAAAATCATGTAAAAGTATGATATATCATGTAAAAATCATGTAAAAGTATGATATATCAATTGTAAGAGCAATTACATTGAATGGAAGACATACATTCATCAGATTTTGAAATTGGTTGTACAAGGAGTGATAACTGACAGTTTATTGATATCACTTTCTTAAACCTAGAAATTTCACTGTTGTCTAACCAAGAGATCGCAGAAGGGTAATCAATCAATACTATACAAGAAATATATTGGAATTTAAATTGTAATAGTTTATTACACAAAATTATTTTCTGTCTTACTCCCGAGGAATCCCACTGAGTGGCAGTATGGAGAAACTTATCCCACTATCTGTATAGAAGGTGGCTTCATTTCATTGTATATGTACTCAATCATGTAAAAGTATGATATATTAACTGTAAGAGCAATTACATTGAATGCCAGAGATACGTTCATCAGATATTGAAGTTGGTTGTAGAAGGAGTGATAACTGACACTGTATTGATATCACTTTGTAAAACGTAGAAATTTCAGTTTTGTCTAACCAAGAGATCGCAGAAGAGTAATCAATGAATAGTATACAAGAAATACATTGGAGTTGAAATTGTAATAGTTTATTACACAATATGACTTTCTGTGTTACTCCCGAGGAATCCCACTGTGTGGCAGTATGGAGCACCTTTTTCCTCTAACTGTATAGAAGGTGGCTTCATTTAATTGTATATGTAATCAACCATATAAAAGCAAGATATATCAAACGTAAGAGCAATTACATTGAATGCAAGACATACATTCATCAGATTGTGAAGTTGGTTGTACAAGGCGTGATAACTGACACTGTACTGATATCACTTTGTAAAACCTAGAAATATCACTATCCTGTAACCAACAGATCATTGAAAAGAGTAATCAATGAATACTAGAGAAGAAATTGTATATTGTAATAGTTTGTTATACAAAATGACTTTCTGCGTTACTCCCGAGGAATCCCACTGAGTGGCAGTATGCAGCACCTTATTACTATAGTTGTATAGAAGGTGGCTTCATTTCATTGTATATGTACTCAACCATATGAAAGCATGATATAGCAAGTGTAAGAGCAGTTACATTGAATTGAAGACATACATTCATCAGATTTTGAAATTGGTTGTACAAGGATTGATAACTGACAGTTTATTGATATCACTTTCTTAAACCTAGAAATTTCACTGTTGTCTAACCAAGAGATCGCAGAAGAGTAATCAATGAATACTATACAAGAAATACATTGGGATTTAAATTGTACTAGTTTGTTACACAAAATGACTTTCTGCGTTACTCCCAAGGAATCCCACTGAGTGGCAGTATGGAGCACATTTTTACTATACTTGTATAGAAGGTGGCTTGTTTTCATTGTATAGGTCATGTAAACGTATGATATATTATGTAAAAATCACGTAAAAGTATGATATATCATGTAAAAATCATGTAAAAGTATGATATATCAATTGTAAGAGCAATTACATTGAATGCAAGACATACATTCATCAGATTTTGAAATTGGTTGTACAAGGAGTGATAACTGACAGTTTATTGATATCACTTTCTTAAACCTAGAAATTACACTGTTGTCTAACCAAGAGATCGCAGAAGGGTAATCAATCAATACTATACAAGAAATACATTGGAATTTAAATTGTATAACTGATACTGTACTGATATCACTTTGTAAAACGTAGAAATATCAATATCCTGTAACTAACAGATCACTGAAAAGAGTAATCAATGAGTACTATAGAAGAAATTGTATATTGTAATAGTTTGTTACACAAAATGACTTTCTGCGTTACTCCCGAGGAATCTCACTGAGTGGCAGTATGGAGTACCTTTTTACTATTGTTGCATAGGAGGTGGCTTCATTTCATTGTATTTCTACTCAACCATATAAAAGCATGATATATCAACTGTAAGAGCAGTTACCTTGAATGAAAGACATACATTCATCAGATTTTGAAATTGGTTGTACAAAGAGTGATAACTGACAGTGTATGGATATCACTTTGTAAAACCTAGAAATTTCACTGTTGTCTAACCAAGAGATCGCAGAAGAGTAATCAATGAATACTATACAAGAAATACATTGGAATTTAAATTGTATAACTGACACTGTACTGATATCACTTTGTAAAACCTAGAAATATGACTATCCTGTAACCAACAGATCATTGAAAAGAGTAATCAATGAATACTATACAAGAATTGTATATCGTACTAGTTTGTTACACAAAATGACTTTCTGCATTACTCCCGAGGAATCCCACTGAGTGGCAGTATGGAGCACCTTTTTACTATAGTTGTATAGAAGGTGGCTTCATTTCATTGTATATGTACTAAACCATATAAAAGCATGATATAGCAACTGTAAGAGAAGTTACATTGAATGCAAGACATACATTCATCAGATTTTGAAGTTGGTTGTACAAGGAGAGATAACTGACCCTCTATTGATATCACTTTGTAAAACCTAGATATTTCACTGTTGTCTAACCAAGAGATCGCAGAAAAGTAATCAATGAATACTATACAAAAAATACATTGGATTCTAAATTGTAATAGTTTGTTACACAAAATGATTTTCTTTGTTACTCCCGAGGAATCCCACTGAGTGGCAGTATGGAGCAACTTTTTCCTCTAGCTGTATAGAAGGTGGCTTCATTGCATTGTATATGTACTCAATCATGTAAAAGCATGATATACCAAGTGTAAGAGCAATTACATTGAATGCAAGACATACATTCATCAGATTGTGAAGTTGGTTGTAGAAGGAGTGATAACTGACACTGTACTGATATCACTTTGTAAAACCTAGAAATATCACTCTCCTGGAACCAACAGATCATTGAAAAGAATAATCAATGAATACTATACAAGAAATTGTATATTGTACTAGTTTTTACACAAAATGACTTTCGGCGTTACTCCCGAGGAATCCCACTGAGTGGCAGTATGGAGCACCGTTTTACTATACTTGTAAAGAAGGTGGCTTGTTTTCATTGTATAGGTCATGTAAAAGTATGATATATCATGTAAAAATTATGTAAAAGTATGACATATCAATTGTAAGAGCAATTACATTGAATGCAAGAGATACATTCATCAGATTATGAAGTTGGTTGTACAAGTAGTGATAACTGATACTGTACTGATATCACTTTGTGAAACGTAGAAATATCAATATCCTGTAACCAACAGATCACTGAAAAGAATAATCAATGAATACTATAGAAGAAATTGTATATTGTAATAGTTTGTTACACAAAATGACTTTCTCCGTTACTCCCGAGGAATCCCACTGAGTGGCAGTATGGAGCACCTTTTTACTATTGTTGTATAGGAGGTGACTTCATTTCATTGTATTTCTACTCAACCATATAAAAGCATGATATATCAACTGTAAGAGCAGTTACCTTGAATGAAAGACATACATTCATCAGATTTTGAAATTGGTTGTACAAAGAGTGATAACTGACAGTGTATGGATATCACTTTGTAAAACCTAGAAATTTCACTGTTGTCTAACCAAGAGATCGCAGAAGAGTAATCAATGAATACTATACAAGAAATACATTGGATTGTAAATTGTAACAGTTTATTATACAAAATGACTTTCTGTGTTACTCCTGAGGAATCCCACTGAGTGGCAGTATGGAGCACCTTTTTCCTCTAGCTGTATAGAAGGTGGCTTCATTTCATTGTATATGTACTCAATCATGTAACAGCATGTTATATCAACTGTAAGAGCAATTACATTGAATGCAAGACATACATTCATCAGATTTTGAAGTTGGTTATACAAGGAGTGATAACTGACACTGGACTGATATCACTTTGTAAAACCTAGAAGTATCACTATTCTGTAACCAACAGATCATTGAAAAGAGTAATCAATGAATACTATACAAGAAATTGTATATTGTACTAGTTTGTTACACAAAATGACTTTCTGCGTTACTCCCGAGGAATCCCAATGAGTGGCAGTATGGAGCACCTTTTTTACTATACTTGTATAGAAGGTGGCTTGTTTTCATTGTATAGGTCATGTAAAAGTATGATATATCATGTAAAAATCATGTAAAAGTATGATATATCAATTGTAAGAGCAATTACATTGAATGCAAGAGATACATTCATCAGATTTTGAAGTTGGTTGTACAAGGAGTGATAACTGACACTGTACTGATATCACTTTGTAAAACCTAGAAATATCACTATCCTGGAACCAACAGATCATTGAAAAGAGTAATCAATGAATACTATACAAGAATTGTATATCGTACTAGTTTGTTACACAAAATGACTTTCTGCATTACTCCCGAGGAATCCCACTGAGTGGCAGTATGGAGCACCTTTTTACTATAGTTGTATAGAAGGTGGCTTCATTTCATTGTATATGTACTAAACCATATAAAAGCATGATATAGCAACTGTAAGAGAAGTTACATTGAATGCAAGACATACATTCATCAGATTTTGAAGTTGGTTGTACAAGGAGAGATAACTGACCCTCTATTGATATCACTTTGTAAAACCTAGATATTTCACTGTTGTCTAACCAAGAGATCGCAGAAAAGTAATCAATGAATACTATACAAAAAATACATTGGATTCTAAATTGTAATAGTTTGTTACACAAAATGATTTTCTTTGTTACTCCCGAGGAATCCCACTGAGTGGCAGTATGGAGCAACTTTTTCCTCTAGCTGTATAGAAGGTGGCTTCATTGTATTGTATATGTACTCAATCATGTAAAAGCATGATATACCAAGTGTAAGAGCAATTACATTGAATGCAAGACATACATTCATCAGATTGTGAAGTTGGTTGTAGAAGGAGTGATAACTGACACTGTACTGATATCACTTTGTAAAACCTAGAAATATCACTCTCCTGGAACCAACAGATCATTGAAAACAGTAATCAATGAACACGAAATTGTATATTGTAATATTTGTTGACACAAAATGACTGTCTGCGTTACTCCCGAGGAATTCCACTGAGTGGCAGTATGGAGTACCTCTTTACTATAGTAGTATAGAACGTGGTTTCATTTCATTGTATATGTACTCAACCATATAAAAGCATGATATAGCAACGGTAAGAGCAGTTACATTGAATGCAAGACATACATACATCAGATTTTGAAGTTGGTTGTACAAGGAGTGATAAGAGACAGTGTATTGATATCACTTAGTAAGACCTAGAAATTTCACTGTTGTCTAACCAAGAGATCGCAGAAGAGTAATCAATGAATACTATACAAGAAATACATTGGACTTTAAATTGTAATAGTTTATTACACAAAATGATTTTCTGCGTTACTCCCGAGGAATCCCACTCAGTGGCAGTATGGAGCACCTTTTTCCCCTAGCTGTATAGAAGGTGGCTTCATTTCATTGTATATGTACTCAAACACGTAAAAGAATGATATATCAACTTTAAGAGCAATTACATGGATTGCAAGAGATACATTCATCAGATTTTGAAGTTGGTTGTACAAGGAGTGATAACTGACACTGGACTGATATCACTTTGTAAAACCTTGAAATATCACTATCCTGGAACCAACAGATCACTGAAAAGAGTAATCAATGAATACTATACAAGAAATTGTAGATTGTAATAGTTTTTTACACAAAATGACTTTCGGCGTTACTCCCGAGGAATCCCACAGAGTGGCAGTATGGAGCACCTTTTTACTACAGTTGTATAGAAGGTGGCTTCATTTTATTGTATATGTACTCAACCATATAAAAGCAAGATATCTCAAATGTAAGAGCAATTACTTTGAATACAAGACATACGTTCATCAGATTTTGAAGTTGGTTATACAAGGAGTGATAACTGACACTGGACTGATATCACTTTGTAAAACCTAGAAAAATCACTATCCTGTAACCAACAGATCATTGAAAAGAGTAATCAATGAATACTACCCAAAATATTGTATATTGTACTAGTTTGTTATACAAAATGACTTTCTGCGTTACTCCCGAGGAATCCCACTGAGTGGCAGTATGGAGCACCTTTTTACTATACTTGTATAGAATGTGGCTTGTTTTCATTATATAGGTCATGTCAAAGTATGATATATCATGTAAAAATCATGTAAAGGTATGATATATCATGTAAAAATCATGTAAAAGTATGATATATCAATTGTAAGAGCAATTACATTGAATGGAAGACATACATTCATCAGATTTTGAAATTGGTTGTACAAGGAGTGATAACTGACACTGGACTGATATCACGTTGTAAAACCTAGAAATATCACTATCCTGTAACCAACAGATCATTGAAAAGAGTAATCAATGAATACTATACAAGAAATTGTATATTGTACTAGTTTTTACACAAAATGACTTTCGGCGTTACTCCCGAGGAATCCCACTGAGTGGCAGTATGGAGCACCGTTTTACTATACTTGTAAAGAAGGTGGCTTGTTTTCATTGTATAGGTCATGTAAAAGTATGATATATCATGTAAAAATTATGTAAAAGTATGACATATCAATTGTAAGAGCAATTACATTGAATGCAAGAGATACATTCATCAGATTATGAAGTTGGTTGTACAAGTAGTGATAACTGATACTGTACTGATATCACTTTGTGAAACGTAGAAATATCAATATCCTGTAACCAACAGATCACTGAAAAGAATAATCAATGAATACTATAGAAGAAATTGTATATTGTAATAGTTTGTTACACAAAATGACTTTCTCCGTTACTCCCGAGGAATCCCACTGAGTGGCAGTATGGAGCACCTTTTTACTATTGTTGTATAGGAGGTGACTTCATTTCATTGTATTTCTACTCAACCATATAAAAGCATGATATATCAACTGTAAGAGCAGTTACCTTGAATGAAAGACATACATTCATCAGATTTTGAAATTGGTTGTACAAAGAGTGATAACTGACAGTGTATGGATATCACTTTGTAAAACCTAGAAATTTCACTGTTGTCTAACCAAGAGATCGCAGAAGAGTAATCAATGAATACTATACAAGAAATACATTGGATTGTAAATTGTAACAGTTTATTATACAAAATGACTTTCTGTGTTACTCCTGAGGAATCCCACTGAGTGGCAGTATGGAGCACCTTTTTCCTCTAGCTGTATAGAAGGTGGCTTCATTTCATTGTATATGTACTCAATCATGTAACAGCATGTTATATCAACTGTAAGAGCAATTACATTGAATGCAAGACATACATTCATCAGATTTTGAAGTTGGTTATACAAGGAGTGATAACTGACACTGGACTGATATCACTTTGTAAAACCTAGAAGTATCACTATTCTGTAACCAACAGATCATTGAAAAGAGTAATCAATGAATACTATACAAGAAATTGTATATTGTACTAGTTTGTTACACAAAATGACTTTCTGCGTTACTCCCGAGGAATCCCAATGAGTGGCAGTATGGAGCACCTTTTTTACTATACTTGTATAGAAGGTGGCTTGTTTTCATTGTATAGGTCATGTAAAAGTATGATATATCATGTAAAAATCATGTAAAAGTATGATATATCAATTGTAAGAGCAATTACATTGAATGCAAGAGATACATTCATCAGATTTTGAAGTTGGTTGTACAAGGAGTGATAACTGACACTGTACTGATATCACTTTGTAAAACCTAGAAATATCACTATCCTGGAACCAACAGATCATTGAAAAGAGTAATCAATGAATACTATACAAGAATTGTATATCGTACTAGTTTGTTACACAAAATGACTTTCTGCATTACTCCCGAGGAATCCCACTGAGTGGCAGTATGGAGCACCTTTTTACTATAGTTGTATAGAAGGTGGCTTCATTTCATTGTATATGTACTAAACCATATAAAAGCATGATATAGCAACTGTAAGAGAAGTTACATTGAATGCAAGACATACATTCATCAGATTTTGAAGTTGGTTGTACAAGGAGAGATAACTGACCCTCTATTGATATCACTTTGTAAAACCTAGATATTTCACTGTTGTCTAACCAAGAGATCGCAGAAAAGTAATCAATGAATACTATACAAAAAATACATTGGATTCTAAATTGTAATAGTTTGTTACACAAAATGATTTTCTTTGTTACTCCCGAGGAATCCCACTGAGTGGCAGTATGGAGCAACTTTTTCCTCTAGCTGTATAGAAGGTGGCTTCATTGTATTGTATATGTACTCAATCATGTAAAAGCATGATATACCAAGTGTAAGAGCAATTACATTGAATGCAAGACATACATTCATCAGATTGTGAAGTTGGTTGTAGAAGGAGTGATAACTGACACTGTACTGATATCACTTTGTAAAACCTAGAAATATCACTCTCCTGGAACCAACAGATCATTGAAAACAGTAATCAATGAACACGAAATTGTATATTGTAATATTTGTTGACACAAAATGACTGTCTGCGTTACTCCCGAGGAATTCCACTGAGTGGCAGTATGGAGTACCTCTTTACTATAGTAGTATAGAACGTGGTTTCATTTCATTGTATATGTACTCAACCATATAAAAGCATGATATAGCAACGGTAAGAGCAGTTACATTGAATGCAAGACATACATACATCAGATTTTGAAGTTGGTTGTACAAGGAGTGATAAGAGACAGTGTATTGATATCACTTAGTAAGACCTAGAAATTTCACTGTTGTCTAACCAAGAGATCGCAGAAGAGTAATCAATGAATACTATACAAGAAATACATTGGACTTTAAATTGTAATAGTTTATTACACAAAATGATTTTCTGCGTTACTCCCGAGGAATCCCACTCAGTGGCAGTATGGAGCACCTTTTTCCCCTAGCTGTATAGAAGGTGGCTTCATTTCATTGTATATGTACTCAAACACGTAAAAGAATGATATATCAACTTTAAGAGCAATTACATGGATTGCAAGAGATACATTCATCAGATTTTGAAGTTGGTTGTACAAGGAGTGATAACTGACACTGGACTGATATCACTTTGTAAAACCTTGAAATATCACTATCCTGGAACCAACAGATCACTGAAAAGAGTAATCAATGAATACTATACAAGAAATTGTAGATTGTAATAGTTTTTTACACAAAATGACTTTCGGCGTTACTCCCGAGGAATCCCACAGAGTGGCAGTATGGAGCACCTTTTTACTACAGTTGTATAGAAGGTGGCTTCATTTTATTGTATATGTACTCAACCATATAAAAGCAAGATATCTCAAATGTAAGAGCAATTACTTTGAATACAAGACATACGTTCATCAGATTTTGAAGTTGGTTATACAAGGAGTGATAACTGACACTGGACTGATATCACTTTGTAAAACCTAGAAAAATCACTATCCTGTAACCAACAGATCATTGAAAAGAGTAATCAATGAATACTACCCAAAATATTGTATATTGTACTAGTTTGTTATACAAAATGACTTTCTGCGTTACTCCCGAGGAATCCCACTGAGTGGCAGTATGGAGCACCTTTTTACTATACTTGTATAGAATGTGGCTTGTTTTCATTATATAGGTCATGTCAAAGTATGATATATCATGTAAAAATCATGTAAAGGTATGATATATCATGTAAAAATCATGTAAAAGTATGATATATCAATTGTAAGAGCAATTACATTGAATGCAAGAGATACATTCATCAGATTTTGAAATTGGTTGTACAAGGATTGATAACTGACAGTTTATTAATATCACTTTCTTAAACCTAGAAATTTCACTGTTGTCTAACCAAGAGATCGCAGAAGAGTAATCAATGAATACTATACAAGAAATACATTGGAATTTAAATTGTAATAGTTTATTACACAAAATTATTTTCTGTGTTACTCCCGAGGAATCCCACTGAGTGGCATTATGGAGCTCCTCTAGCTGTATAGAAGGCTGCTTCATTTCATTGTATATGTACTCAATCATGTAACAGCATGTTATATTAATTGTAAGAGCAATTACATTGAATGCAAGAGATACATTCATCAGAATATGAAGTTGGTTGTACAAGGAGTGATAACTGATACTGTACTGATCTCACTTTGTAAAACCTAGAAATATCACTATCCTGTAACCAAGAGATCATTGAAAAGAATAATCAATGAATACTATACAAGAAATTGTATATTGTACTAGTTTGTTACACAAAATGACTTTCTGCGTTACTCCCGAGGAATCCCACTGAGTGGCAGTATGGAGCACCGTTTTACTATACTTGTATAGAAGGTGGCTTGTTTTCATTGTATAGGTCATGTAAAAGTATGATATATCATGTAAAAATTATGTAAAAGTATGACATATCAATTGTAAGAGCAATTACATTGAATGCAAGAGATACATTCATCAGATTATGAAGTTGGTTGTACAAGGAGTGATAACTGATACTGTACTGATATCACTTTGTGAAACGTAGAAATATCAATATCCTGTAACCAACAGATCACTGAAAAGAGTAATCAATGAATACTATAGAAGAAATTGTATATTGTAATAGTTTGTTACACAAAATGACTTTCTGCGTTACTCCCAGGAATCCCACTGAGTGGCAGTATGGAGCACCTTTTTACTATTGTTGTATAGGAGGTGACTTCATTTCATTGTATTTCTACTCAACCATATAAAAGCATGATATATCAACTGTAAGAGCAGTTACCTTGAATGAAAGACATACATTCATCAGATTTTGAAATTGGTTGTACAAAGAGTGATAACTGACAGTGTATGGATATCACTTTGTAAAACCTAGAAATTTCACTGTTGTCTAACCAAGAGATCGCAGAAGAGTAATCAATGAATACTATACAAGAAATACATTGGATTGTAAATTGTAACACTTTATTATACAAAATGACTTTCTGTGTTACTCCCGAGGAATCCCACTGAGTGGCAGTATGGAGCACCTTTTTCCTCGAGCTGTATAGAAGGTGGCTTCATTTCATTGTATATGTACTCAATCATGTAACAGCATGTTATATCAACTGTAAGAGCAATTACATTGAATGCAAGACATACATTCATCAGATTTTGAAGTTGGTTATACAAGGAGTGATAACTGACACTGGACTGATATCACTTTGTAAAACCTAGAAGTATCACTATTCTGTAACCAACAGATCATTGAAAAGAGTAATCAATGAATACTATACAAGAAATTGTATATTGTACTAGTTTGTTACACAAAATGACTTTCTGCGTTACTCCCGAGGAATCCCAATGAGTGGCAGTATGGAGCACCTTTTTACTATACTTGTATAGAAGGTGGCTTGTTTTCATTGTATAGGTCATGTAAAAGTATGATATATCATGTAAAAATCATGTAAAAGTATGATATATCAATTGTAAGAGCAATTACATTGAATGCAAGAGATACATTCATCAGATTTTGAAGTTGGTTGTACAAGGAGTGATAACTGACACTGTACTGATATCACTTTGTAAAACCTAGAAATATCACTATCCTGTAACCAACAGATCATTGAAAAGAGTAATCAATGAATACTATACAAGAATTGTATATTGTACTAGTTTGTTACACAAAATGACTTTCTGCATTACTCCCGAGGAATCCCACTGAGTGGCAGTATGGAGCACCTTTTTACTATAGTTGTATAGAAGGTGGCTTCATTTCATTGTAAATGTACTAAACCATATAAAAGCATGATATAGCAACTGTAAGAGAAGTTACATTGAATGCAAGACATACATTCATGAGATTTTGAAGTTGGTTGTACAAGGAGTGATAACTGACCCTCTATTGATATCACTTTGTAAAACCCAAAAATTTCACTGTTGTCTAACCAAGAGATCGCAGAAAAGTAATCAATGAATTCTATACAAAAAATACATTGGATTGTAAATTGTAATAGTTTGTTACAGAAAATGATTTTCTTTGTTACTCCCGAAGAATCCCACTGAGTGGCAGTATGGAGCAACTTTTTCCTCTAGCTGTATAGAAGGTGGCTTCATTGCATTGTATATGTACTCAATCATGTAAAAGCATGATATACCAAGTGTAAGAGCAATTACATTGAATGCAAGACATACATTCATCAGATTGTGAAGTTGGTTGTAAAAGGAGTGATAACTGACACTGTACTGATATCACTTTGTTAAACCTAGAAATATCACTCTCCTGGAACCAAGAGATCATTGAAAACAGTAATCAATGAACAAGAAATTGTATATTGTAATACTTGTTGACACAAAATGACTGTCTGCGTTACTCCCGAGGAATTCCACTGAGTGGCAGTATGGAGAACCTCTTTACTATAGTAGTATAGACGGTGGTTTCATTTCATTGTATATGTACTCAACCATATAAAAGCATGATATAGCAACGGTAAGAGCAGTTACATTGAATGCAAGACATACATACATCAGATTTTGAAGTTGGTTGTACAAGGAGTGATAAGAGACAGTGTATTGATATCACTTAGTAAGACCTAGAAATTTCACTGTTATCTAACCAAGAGATCGCAGAAGAGTAATCAATGAATACTATACAAGAAATACATTGGACTTTAAATTGTAATAGTTTATTACACAAAATGACTTTCTGCGTTACTCCCGAGGAATCCCACTGAGTGGCAGTATGGAGCACCTTTTTCCACTAGCTGTATAGAAGGTGGCTTCATTTCATTGTATATGTACTAAAACATGAAAAAGAATGATATATCAACTTTAAGAGCAATTACATTGAATGCAAGAGATACATTCATCAGATTTTGAACTTGGTTGTACACGGAGTGATAACTGACACTGTACTGATATCACTTTGTAAAACCTAGAAATATCACTATCCTGGAACCAGCAGATCAATGAAAAGAGTAATCAATGAATACTATACAAGAAATTGTAGATTGTAATAGTTTTTTACACAAAATGACTTTCGGCGTTACTCCCGAGGAATCCCACTGAGTGGCAGTATGGAGCACCTTTTTCCCCTAGCTGTATAGAAGGTGGCTTCATTTCATTGTATATGTACTCAAACATGTAAAAGAATGATATATCAACTTTAAGAGCAATTACATGGATTGCAAGAGATACATTCATCAGATTTTGAAGTTGGTTGTACAAGGAGTGATAACTGACACTGGACTGATATCACTTTGTAAAACCTTGAAATATCACTATCCTGGAACCAACAGATCACTGAAAAGAGTAATCAATGAATACTATACAAGAAATTGTAGATTGTAATAGTTTTTTACACAAAATGACTTTCAGCGTTACTCCCGAGGAATCCCACAGAGTGGCAGTATGGCGCACCTTTTTACTACAGTTGTATAGAAGGTGGCTTCATTTAATTGTATATGTACTCAACCATATAAAAGCAAGATATCTCAAATGTAAGAGCAATTACTTTGCATACAAGACATACGTTCATCAGATTTTGAAGTTGGTTATACAAGGAGTGATAACTGACACTGGACTGATATCACTTTGTAAAACCTAGAAATATCACTATCCTGTAACCAACCGATCATTGAAAAGAGTAATCAATGAATACTACGCAAGATATTGTATATTGTACTAGTTTGTTACACAAAATGACTTTCTGCGTTACTCCCGAGGAATCCCACTGAGTGGCAGTATGGAGCACCTTTTTACTATACTTGTATAGAAGGTGGCTTGTTTTCATTGTATAGGTCATGTTAAAGTATGATATATCATGTAAAAATCATGTAAAAGTATGATATATCAATTGTAAGAGCAATTACATTGAATGCAAGAGATACATTCATCAGATTTTGAAACTGGTTGTACAAGGAGTGATAACTGACAGTTTATTGATATCACTTTCTTAAACCTAGAAATTTCACTGTTGTCTAACCAAGAGATCGCAGAAGAGTAATCAATGAATACTATACAAGAAATACATTGGAATTTAAATTGTAATAGTTTCTTACACAAAATTATTTTCTGTGTTACTCCCGAGGAATCCCACTGAGTGGCAGTATGGAGCACTTTTTCCCACTAGCTGTATAGAAGGTGGCTTCATTTCATTGTATATGTACTCAATCATGTAAAAGCATGATATATCAACTTTAAGAGCAATTACATTGAATGCAAGAGATACATTCATCAGATTTTGAAGTTGGTTGTACAAGGAGTGATAACTGACACTGTTCTGATATCACTTTGTAAAACCTAGAAATATCACTATCCTGTAACCAATAGATCACTGAAAAGAGTAATCAATGAATACTATACAAGAAATTGTATATGTTAATTATTTGTTACATAAAATGACTTTCTGCGTAACTCCCGAGGAATCCCACAGAGTGGCAGTATGGAGCACCTTTTTACTACAGTTGTATAGAAGGTGGCTTCATTTCATTGTATATGTACTCAACAATGAAAAGTATGATATATTAACTGTAGGAGCAATTACATTGAATGCCAGAGATACATTCATCAGATTTTGAAGTTGGTTGTACAAGGAGTGATAACTGACACTGTATTGATATCACTTGGTAAAACGTAGAAATTTCACTGTTGTCTAACCAAGAGATCGCAGAAGAATAATCAATGAATAGTATACAAGAAATACTTTGGAATGTAAATTGTAATACTTTGTTACACAAAATGACTTTCTGCGTTACTCCCGAGGAATCCCACTGAGTGGCAGTATGGAGCACCTTTTTACTATTGTTCTAATTGTAATAATTGTAATATTATAATAATTTGTTACACAAAATGATGTTCTGCGTTACTCCCGAGGAATCCCACTGAGTGGCAGTATGGAGCACTGTGTTACTATAGTTGTATCGAACCTGGGTTCATTTCATTGTATATGTACTCAACCATATAAAAGCATGATATAGCAACTGTAAGAGCAGTTACATTGAATTCAAGACATACATTCATCAGATTTTGAAATTGGTTGTACAAGGAGTGATAACTGACAGTTTATTGATATCACTTTCTTAAACCTAGAAATTTCACTGTTGTCTAACCAAGAGATCGCAGAAGAGTAATCAATGAATACTATACAAGAAATACATTGGAATTTAGATTGTAATAGTTTATTACACAAAATGACTTTCTGTGTTACTCCCGAGGAATACCACTGAGTGGCACTATGGAGCACCTTTTCCCACTAGCTTTAGAGAAGGTGGCTTCATTTAATTGTATATGTACTCAATCATGTAAAAGCATGATATATCAACTTTAAGAGCAATTACATTGATTGCAAGAGATACACTCATCAGATTTTGAAGTTGGTTGTACAAGGAGTGATAACTGACACTGTACTGATATCACTTTGTAAAACCTTGAAATATCACTATCCTGGAACCAACAGATCACTGAAAAGAGTAATCAATGAATACTATACAAGAAATTGTAGATTGTAATAGTTTTTTACACAAAATGACATTCTGCGTTACTCCCGAGGAATCCCACAGAGTGGCAGTATGGAGCACCATTTTACTACAGTTGTATAGAAGGTGGCTTCATTTTATTGTATATGTACTCAACCATATAAAAGCAAGATATATCAAATGTAAGAGCAATTACTTTGAATACAAGACATACGTTCATGAGATTTTGAAGTTGGTTATACAAGGAGTGATAACTGACACTGGACTGATATCACTTTGTAAAACCTAGAAATATCACTATCCTGTAACCAACAGATCATTGAAAAGAATAATCAATGAATACTATACAAGAAATTGTATATTGTACTAGTTTGTTACACAAAATGACTTTCTGCGTTACTCCCGAGGAATCCCACTGAGTGGCAGTATGGAGCACCGTTTTACTATACTTGTATAGAAGGTGGCTTGTTTTCATTGTATAGGTCATGTAAAAGTATGATATATCATGTAAAAATTATGTAAAAGTATGATATATCAATTGTAAGAGCAATTACATTGAATGCAAGAGATACATTCATCAGATTATGAAGTTGGTTGTACAAGGAGTGATAACTGATACTGTACTGATATCACTTTGTAAAACGTAGAAATATCAATATCCTGTAACCAACAGATCACTGAAAAGAGTAATCAATGAATACTATAGAAGAAATTGTATATTGTAATAGTTTGTTACACAAAATGACTTTCTGCGTTACTCCCGAGGAATCCCACTGAGTGGCAGTATGGAGCACCTTTTTACTATTTTTGTATAGGAGGTGGCTTCATTTCACAGTATTTCTACTCAACCATATAAAAGCATGATATATCAACTGTAAGAGCAGTTACCTTGAATGAAAGACATACATTCATCAGATTTTGAAATTGGTTGTACAAAGAGTGATAACTGACAGTGTATGGATATCACTTTCTTAAACCTAAAAATGTCACTGTTGTCTAACCAAGAGATCGCAGAAGAGTAATCAATGAATACTATACAAGAAATACATTGGGATTTAAATTGTAATAGTTTGTTACACAAAATGACTTTCTGCGTTACTCCCGAGGAATCCCACTGAGTGGCAGTATGGAGCACCTTTTTACTATTCTTGTATAGAAGGTGGCTTGTTTTCATTGTATAGGTCATGTAAAAGTATGATATATCATGTAAAAATCATGTAAAAGTATGATATATCAATTGTAAGAGCAATTACATTGAATGCAAGAGATACATTCATCAGATTTTGAAGTTGGTTGTACAAAAAGTGATAACTGACACTGTACTGATATCACTTTGTAAAACCTAGAAATATCACTATCCTGTAACCAACAGATCATTGAAAAGAGTAATCAATGAATACTATACAGAAATTGTATATTGTAATAATTTGTTACACAAAATGATGTTCTGCGTTACTCCTGAGGAATCCCGCTGAGTGGCAGTATGGAGCACCGTTTTACTATAGTTGTATAGAACCTGGGTTCATTTCATTGTATATGTACTCAACCATATGAAAACATGATATAGCAACTGTAAGAGCAGTTACATTGAATTCAAGACATACATTCATCAGATTTTGAAATTGGTTGTACAAGGAGTGATAACTGGCAGTTTATTGATATCACTTTCTTAAACCTAGAAATTTCACTGTTGTCTAACCAAGAGATCGCAGAAGAGTAATCAATGAATACTATACAAGAAATACATTGGAATTTAAATTGTAACAGTTTATTACACAGATTTATTTTCTGTGTTACTCCCGAGGAATCCCACAGAGTGGCAGTATGGAGCACCTTTTTACTATAGTTGTATAGAAGGTGGCTTCATTTCATTGTATATGTACTCAATACATGTACTCTATATGTACTCAATTAAAGAAAAAACGTGAAAATAAATTTATCACTAAAGTGATAAGAGATTAAATTGAGATAATTGATAACAAAGGAATAAAAAGAGAATTTTTTAAATACTACGCAAAACTTTTTAAGAAGGAAAACAAAGACAGAAGAAAGATTAAAGAATACCTGCAAACATTAAAGTTACCAAAACCAACAGAGAAAATTAAAGAACTATTTAATAATCCAGTATCATTACAAGAGATCAAAAATGCAATAAATGACTCAAAATTAGGTAAAGCACCTGGACCGGATGGATTTACAGCGAAGTTCTACAAAACGTTACAGGAGTCAGTTTCACCGGTGTTACTGCTATTGATGAACGATATAAGAGTTACTGGAGAGGTACCAGAAACCTGGAAAGATGCATCCATCTCACTGATCCCGAAAGAAAATCAGGATTTGACCAATGTTAAGAATTATAGACCGATCTCTTTACTGAATAATGATTATAAGATTTTTGCTAAGATTATAGCGGATAGACTAAAAGAGCACCTTAAAGAGACTATACAAAGAGAACAAGCAGGGTTCTTACCTAATCGACAAATAAGGGACAATCTAAGAGTAGTAGTGGACGCTATAGAATACTACGATAAACATCCTGAAAAGGAAGTGGGCTTTTTCTTTTTAGATGCGGAGAAAGCGTTTGATAATTTAAACTGGGATTTTATGTTTGAAGTTTTAGAACATCTTGAGATCGGTGAATATATGCTTAACTTCATTAAAGCAATATATAAAGAACAGAAATCCTCAATAATAATTAATACCGAAAAGACAGACGATTTTAAAGTTGAAAAAGGAACAAGACAAGGATGCCTGCTTTCGCCGCTGCTATTTATTTGGATTTTAGAAGTTCTACTGTTAAATGTGAAGGAAGACAAAGATATTAAAGGCTTAACAACTAAAGGTTTTTCTTTCAAATATAGGGCCTTTGCAGATGATGTGATGTTTATAGTGGAAGACCCCTTATCCACATTACCACATTTGTTACAGAGAGTAAAAGAGTTTGGTGACTTAGCAGGATTTTATGTAAATAAAAACAAATCGAAAGTAATGTGCAAAAAGATGTCAAATAAGAAACAAAACGAGTTACAAAAACTTACAGAATGTGAGGTGGTGAAAAAGACAAAATATCTGGGTGTAAACCTAACTATGAAAAATATTGATCTTTATAAAAATAATTATGGAAAATTATGGTTGCAAATTATGCAGGATATTAAAAAGTGGAATGTATTGAATTTGTCATTGCTGGGTAGAATTGCGGTGGTCAAGATGAATGTGTTACCACGATTAATGTTTTTGTTTCAAACTATTCCAATTGTGAAAGATGTAAAAACATTCAAATGTTGGCAGAAGGAGCTGTCTAAATTTGTGTGGGGAGGGAAAAAACCAAGAATTAAGATGAAAATAATGTGTGATGCCAAAGAAAGAGGAGGGTTTCAACTACCAAATCTAAGGTTATACCATGATGCAATATGTTTGACCTGGGTAGGGGCATGGACTATGTTACAAGATAGAATGTTATTGTCCCTGGAAGGTCATGATTGTAGATTTGGGTGGCATGCATATTTGTATTATGGCAAAACAAAAATGGACAATATGTTTAAACATCATTATTTGAGAAGAACACTAATGGATACGTGGACAAGATATAAAAACTTTTTTTCAGAAGAGATACCCATGTGGATTGTACCCGCAGAAGTCTTACATCCAACATCAAGATATAAAGGACAAGATTGGCTGAAGTATAGAGACTTATTAATAAAACATGGCAAGGATTTTAAACTGAAGGAGCAGCATCAGATTGACTTTGATTATGGTTGGTTAAGATATAGACAAATATATGACTTGTATAGAAGTGATAAAAAACACGGTTTCAGGGAAAAAAATAATGAAATAGAACAAGTTTGGGAGGAAGGTGGGAAAAAATGATTTCTAAAATGTATAAAGTCTTGCTAAAATGGTTTAATGCTGATGAAATGGTAAAAGAACAAATGGTAAAATGGGCGATAAACTTTAACAAAGACATTGAAATGGAATCTTGGGAATTTTTATGGAAAAATGCTATGAGTATATCTACGTGTTATAACTTAAAAGAAAATTGTTTTAAAATGATGTATAGATGGTATATGACACCAAAAAAAATTGCAAATATTGGTCAAAATATGTCTAACAAATGTTGGAAGTGTAAAAAGAAAGAAGGGTCTTTTTATCATATGTGGTGGACTTGTGATAAAGCAAAGACTTATTGGTCAAAAATACATGCAGAAATGGAAAAAATCTTGAAATGTACATTTAAGAAGTTGCCTGAAATGTTATTGCTAGGACTTAAACTAGAAGAGATAAATGTAAAGAATAGGACAATAATATGGTATATGATTACAACAGCAAGAATGGTGTATGCACAAAACTGGAAAAATGAAAAAATACCAGAGGTGTGGGAATGGTTGAAAAAACTGTTATATATGGCTGAAATGGATAAGTGGACTAGAAAATTGAATAATCTTTACTCAGAGACCTTTCTGGAAGACTGGAAAGATTTGAAAGAATATGTTGAAAAGTATTGGGATATGAAAAACTAAAAAATACATGGTTATAATAGCATAAAGGAATAGAAATATATTATATGAATGTTTTAGTTAAAATTAGACAATGAAACTGTTTTTATTTAGAAATACATAAGAGTATAGAAAATAAGAATTGGTGTATAAGTATAAGTATTTTAAAGCTATATAACCGTTACCAGAAACGAAACATAGATATAAGTATTACTATTTTGAATAAAATGGAAAATCTGTTATGCTTCAGATGTGGTGGGAAACCACCAAAACAAGATAAAAATAGAATGTACAAATAGAACAAAATGTTATTTAATATGGAAAAAGGGATTTGTATAAGGTTAAATGTATTATTTTCAATGTTTTTTTTTGAAAAATAAAAATTTCTTTACAAAAAAAAAAAAGTATGATATATCAATTGTAAGAGCAATTACATTGAATGCAAGAGATACATTCATCAGATTTTGAAGTTGGTTGTACAAGGAGTGATAACTGACAATGTACTGATATCACTTTGTAAAACCTAGAAATATCACTATCCTGTAACCAACAGATCATTGAAAAGAGTAATCAATGAATAGTATACAAGAAATTGTATATTGTACTAGTTTGTTACACAAAATGACTTTCTGCGTTACTCCCGAGGAATCCCACTGAGTGGAAGTATGGAGCACCTTTTTACTATAGTTGTATAGAAGGTGGCTTCATTACATTGTATATGTACTAAACCACATAAAAGCATGATATAGCAACTGTAAGAGCAGTTACATTGAATGCAAGACATACATTCATCAGATTTTGAAGTTGGTTGTACAAGGAGTGATAACTGACCCTCTATTGATATCACTTTGTAAAACCTAAAAATTTCACTGTTGTCTAACCAAGAGATCGCAGAAAAGTAATCAATGAATACTATACAAAAAATACATTGGATTGTAAATTGTAATAGTTTGTTACACAAAATGATTTTCTTTGTTACTCCCGAGGAATCCCACTGAGTGGCAGTATGGAGCAACTTTTTCCTCTAGCTGTATAGAAGGTGGCTTCATTGCATTGTATATGTACTCAATCATGTAAAAGCATGATATATCAAGTGCAAGAGCAATTACATTGAATGCAAGACATACATTCATCAGATTGTGAAGTTGGTTGTACAAGGAGTGATAACTGACACTGTACTGATATCACTTTGTAAAACCTAGAAATATCACTCTCCTGGAACCAACAGATCATTGAAAACAGTAATCAATGAATACTATACAAGAAATTGTATATTGTAATATTTTTTGACACAAAATGACTGTCTGCGTTACTCCCGAGGAATTCCACTGAGTGGCAGTATGGAGTACCTTTTTACTATAGTAGTATAGAAGGTGGTTTCATTTCATTGTATATGTACTCAAGCATATAAAAGCATGATATAGCAACGGTAAGAGCAGTTACATTGAATGCAAGACATACATACATCAGATTTTGAAATTGGTTGTACAAGGAGTGATAAGAGACAGTGTATTGATATCACTTTGTAAAACCTAGAAATTTCACTGTTGTCTAACCAAGAGATCGCAGAAGAGTAATCAATGAATACTATACAAGAAATACATTGGATTGTAAATTGTAATAGTTTATTACACAAAATGACTTTCTGCGTTACTCCCGAGGAATCCCACTGAGTGGCAGTATGGAGCACCTTTTTCCCCTAGCTGTATAGAAGGTGGCTTCATTTTATTGTATATGTACTCAAACATGTAAAAGAATGATATATCAACTTTAAGAGGAATTACATTGAATGCCAGAGATACATTCATCAGATTTTGAAGTTGGTTGTACAAGGAGTGATAACTGACACTGTACTGATATCACTTTGTAAAACCTTGAAATATCACTATCCTGAAACCAACAGATCACTGAAAAGAGTAATCAATGAATACTATACAAGAAATTGTAGATTGTAATACTTTTAAACACAAAATGACTATCTGCGTTACTCCCGAGGAATCCCACTGAGTGGCAGTATGGAGCACCTATTTCCTCCGGCTGTAAAGAAGGTGGCTTCATTTTATTGTATATGTACTCAACCATATAAAAGCAAGATATATCAAATGTAAGAGCAATTACTTTGAATACAAGACATACATTCATCAGATTCTGAAGTTGGTTATACAAGGAGTGATAACTGACACTGGACTGATATCACTTTGTAAAACCTAGAAATATCACTATCCTGTAACCAACAGATCATTGAAAAGAGTAATCAATGAATACTACACAAGATATTGTATATTGTACTAGTTTGTTACACAAAATGACTTTCTGCGTTACTCCCGAGGAATCCCACTGAGTGGCAGTATGGAGCACCTTTTTACTATACTTGTATAAAAGGTGGCTTGTTTTCATTGTATAGGTCATGTAAAAGTATGATATATCATGTAAAAATCATGTAAAAGTATGATATATCAATTGTAAGAGCAATTACATTGAATGCAAGACATACATTCATCAGATTTTGAAATTGGTTGTTCAAGGAGTGATAACTGACAGTTTATTGATATCACTTTCTTAAACCTAGAAATTTCACTGTTGTCTAACCAAGAGATCACAGAAGAGTAATCAATGAATACTATACAAGAAATACATTGGGATTTAAATTGTAATAGTTTATTACACAAAATTATTTTCTGTGTTATTCCCGAGGAATCCCACTGAGTGGCAGTATGGAGCATTTTTTCCCACAAGCTGTATAGAAGGTGGCTTCATTTCGTTGTATATGTACTCAAACATGTAAAAGATTGATATAGCAACTTTAAGAGGAATTACATTGAATGCAAGAGATACATTCATCAGATTTTGAAGTTGGTTGTACAAGGAGTGATAACTGACACTGTACTGATATCACTTTGTAAAACCTAGAAATATCACTATCCTGTAACCAACAGATCATTGAAAAGAGTAATCAATGAATACTATAGAAGAAATTGTATATTGTAATAGTTTGTTACACAAAATGACTTTCTGCGTTACTCCCGAGGAATCCCACTGAGTGGCAGTATGGAGTACCTTTTTACTATAGTTGTATAGAAGGTGGCTTCATTTCATTGTATATGTACTCAACCATATGAAAGCATGATATAGCAACTGTAAGAGCAGTTACATTGAATTGAAGACATACATTCATCAGATTTTGAAATTGGTTGTACAAGGATTGATAACTGACAGTTTATTGATATCACTTTCTTAAACCTAGAAATTTCACTGTTGTCTAACCAAGAGATCGCAGAAGAGTAATCAATGAATACTATACAAGAAATACATTGGGATTTAAATTGTAATAGTTTGTTACAGAAAATGACTTTCTGCGTTACTCCCGAGGAATCCCACTGAGTGGCAGTATGGAGCACCTTTTTACTATACTTGTATAGAAGGTGGCTTGTTTTCATTGTATAGGTCATGTAAAAGTATGATATATCATGTAAAAACCATGTAAAAGTATGATATATCAATTGTAAGAGCAATTACATTGAATGCAAAAGATACATTCATCAGATTTTGAAGTTGTTTGTACAAGGAGTGATAACTGACACTGTACTGATATCACTTTGTAAAACCTAGAAATATCACTATCCTGTAACTAACAGATCATTGAAAAGAGTAATCAATGAATACTATACAGAAATTGTATATTGTCATAATTTTTTACACAAAATGATGTTCTGCGTTACTCCCGAGGAATCCCGCTGAGTGGCAGTATGGAGCACCGTTTTACTATAGTTGTATAGACCCTGGGTTCATTTCATTGTATATGTACTCAACCATATAAAAGCATGATATAGCAACTGTAAGAGCAGTTACATTGAATTCAAGACATACATTCATCAGATTTTGAAATTGGTTGTACAAGGAGTGATAACTGACAGTTTATTGATATCACTTTCTTAAACCTAGAAATTTCACTGTTGTCTAACCAAGAAATCGCAGAAGAGTAATCAATGAATACTATACAAGAAATACATTGGAATTTAAATTGTAATAGGTTATTACACAAAATTATTTTCTGTGTTACTCCCGAGGAATCCCACAGAGTGGCAGTATGGAGCACCTTTTTACTATAGTTGTATAGAAGGTGGCTTCGTTTCATTGTATATGTACTCAATAATGTAAAAGCATGATATATTAACTGTAAGAGCAATTACATTGAATGCCAGAGATACATTCATCAGATTTTGAAGTTGGTAGTACAAGGAGTGATAACTGACACTGTATTGATATCACTTTGTAAAACGTAGAAATTTCAGTTTTGTCTAACCAAGAGATCGCAGAAGAGTAATCAATGAATAGTATACAAGAAATACATTGGAATGTAAATTGTAATAGTTTGTTATACAAAATGACTTTCTGCGTTACTCGAGAGGAATCCCACTGAGTGGCAGTATGGAGCACCTTTTTACTATTGCTGTATAGAAGGTGGCTTCATTTCATTGTATTTCTACTCAACCATATAAAAGCATGATATATCAACTGTAACAGCAGTTACCTTGAATGAAAGACATACATTCCTCAGATTTTGAAATTGGTTGTAGAAAGAGTGATAACTGACAGTGTATTGATATCACTTTGTAAAACCTAGAAATTTCATTATTGTCTAACTAAGAGATCGCAGAAGAGTAATCAATGAATACTATACAAGAAATACATTGCATTGTAAATTGTAATCGTTTATTATACAAAATGACTTTCTGTGTTACTGCCGAGGAATCCCACTGAGTGGCAGTATGGAGCACCTTGTTCCTCTAGCTGTATAGAAGGTGGCTTCATTTCATTGTATATGTACTCAATCATGTAACAGGATGTTATATCAACTGTAAAAGAAATAACATTGAATGCAAGACATACATTCATCAGATTTTGAAGTTGGTTATACAAGGAGTGATAACTGACACTGGACTGATATCAATTTGTAAAACCTAGAAATATCACTATCCTGTAACCAACAGATCATTGAAAAGAATAATCAATGAATACTATACAAGAAATTGTATATTGTACTAGTTTGTTACACAAAATGACTTTCTGCGTTACTCCCGAAGAATCCCACTGAGTGGCCGTATGGAGCACCTTTTTACTATACTTGTATAGAAGGTGGCTTGTTTTCATTGTATAGGTCATGTAAAAGTATGATATATCATGTAAAAATTATGTAAAAGTATGATATATCAATTGTAAGAGCAATTACATTGAATGCAAGAGATACATTCATCGGATTATGAAGTTGGTTGTACAAGGAGTGATAACTGATACTGTACTGATATCACTTTGTAAAACCTAGAAATATCAATATCCTGTAACCAACAGATCATTGAAAAGAGTAATCAATGAATACTACAGAAGAAATTGTATATTGTAATAGTTTGTTACACAAAATGACTTTCTGCGTTACTCCCGAGAAATCCCACTGAGTGGCAGTGTGTCAGAATCTACTAATTCAGACATTATGTTATTCATGCCTGTACTTTCAAAGTAGCTATATGTCTTTCTTTTTCCCCACTTGTAACTATCATGTACTGATGCTTGTCCAGACCGGGAGGGTGACACCAGTAAATTATGTGAACAAGGAGGCCTCACATCCCTGCCTCCGCATTCCAGCTACTCCGGCAGGAACTTCAAGGGAGGATACCTCTCATCTCTTATCACATGCAAAAACCTTGAGGCCATTGATTGTTATGTGAACTGGTAACATCTGAGGGGTCTGGTTTGGGAGAGGAAATTTACAGCTTGACAGCTCACTCTTTTCCTGTGAGAACCAAACGGCCAGAACACCTCTTTGCCCGCCAATTTTCCCCTAAGGTGATTGGCTACCTATGGGTAATTCAAACTCCTTGGAATGGTATAATAGACCTGCTTGTATTATCTGTCTCATCTCTGACAATAATCCGAGACGCTGTACTAATGTAGAGATTGGAAATAAAGAACTGTGGTTAACCACCAAGATCTGATCCTTGACTACTCTGAGCAGAACTCTCACAGATTGTCAGAGATCTGTGACTGGGACTTAGCCGTTCCTGACCATGTCAGACGATGACACGGTCCCTATCCCTACCCCCGAAGATGTCCCCGCCACCCCGACGGACCAGGGGAATGGTGGTGGAGGCGGCGGAGGGGCCCCCGAAGTGCCGGTGACTACGATTCAGGGGGCTCACTACATCCCGCGCCTACCTCCTCGTCAGAGCGGGACCCCCAAGTACGCTTGGAGCCAGTTCGGTCGTGGGACCGTGGATTCTTGAGTGCACGACTGGAAAGGGGCACGGGTTTCATTCCCTGGCGATCCGCTCGATCGAGGGAGACCGAGCTACCTGGGAGACGACTGCGAGCCGATCTACGGAGGAGAACCGCGTCGCCCGCCCATGGAAGGAGAGAGAACCGGCCCGTATGGGCCCGATCCGTATCGGGGAGATCAGATGCCACAACTAGACCAGATGATGGGAGATTTACGGCTCCAACTCACTGCCGAGCTACGAGAATTGGCCCTCGATCTCCAGTACCAATTTCGAGACGCTATGAGGGTCATGCAAGAGGCTCTCCCAGGCCCGGGGACGGGAGTTCAGCAGCCGCCGGTGGTTCCCGGAGGAGCCCCAATTCAGCCACAGGTGCCCGCGCAGCTGAGGCAGCCAGCGCAGCCGGCCCCGCCGGTCGTCCCTCCACAGGTACCAGGTCCCGCCCCAGCACCGGTCCCGGCGCCGGCCGGTCCGATCGCCCGCCCAGCCCCCTCCGACCCTCTGACGACTACTTTCGATGGGGACCCCAAGAAGCTGCGTTTCTTCCTGTTGGAGATCGAGCGGTTCCTGGACAGCTGGGGCCATCTCTATCCTACAGAGAGGGAGCGGATTGGCTACATCGGGTCCAAGCTGAAAGACACCGCCAGCGATTGGTATGTGAGCCTGCACGATGCCCCCGGACCTGAGCTACATTCGTTGAACATTTCATGTGGGCCCTTCGGCACCAATACGAGGAACCCTGGGAGAGGAAAAGGCCCGGAACCAACTACGGAAGCTGTTCCAGGGGAGATCCACAGTGAGGGACTACACCGATAAGTTCCAGCGCAACGCGGCCAAAATCCACGGTTGGCCCGAGGAACTTTTCATGGAGAAGTACCGGGAGGGTCTTAACCCGGAAATTTACGAGACTGTGTTGCTGGGGGGCCGTCCGGGAACGTTGGCTACTTGGATGAGGGCGGCAACTGACGTGGAGGAGAGGTTTACTCTAATTAAGATGGGAACATCGGCTACAGCGGCCAGCAAAGCAGCGCCAAGAGCAAAGCCGAAGCCCAGTGTGCAAGACATCCGAGATGCCAGGTTTCGACAAGGGTTGTGCATGAAATGTGGGGAAAGTGGCCACTTTGCCTCAGCGTGTCCGAGAGGGGGAGGAAAGGGGCCGAAGACCTCGACGCCTATGGCGGGGAGCACTCCTAGCAGAGGGAAGACCCCGCTCAAACCCCGGGCGTTGCAACTGGAAGGAGCCACGAGCGAACAAGGGGAGCTGGAGCTGATGGAAACGCAGATGTCGGGAAACTCCAACGGCCTGCAGTGAGCGGCGCAGAGCTGCAGGTCCCCCGCCAAGAAGCGCCATCTCCGGTGAGCATCCCTGGCCCCCTGTTATATATGGTAGTGACAGTAATGACCCCGGGATCGGGCACGCACATGAGAGTCCGCGCCTTAATTGACTCTGGGTGTGCTCGAGACTTAATTAGCCCTTTGGTGGTGGAAGGGTTGGGACCAAAAGTTACCCCGCTGGCGGAGCCCCTAAAATTCACCCAGATGGATGGGTCGGAAATGAAAGAAGAGTGCGTAGCCGAAACCGAGGGCCTGATTCTGGGAACAGGGGAACATTGGGAGAAGCGAGCCTTCGTCATCACCCCGAACGCCCAATTCCCCATGGTGTTGGGAAGCCCCTGGCTCAGTTCGCACGACCCTTACATCAAGTGGAGTGAAGGGAAGATCTCCTGGGTGGATGACCGGTGCCTAACGCACAAATGGGACTCGGAGTGGGGCCCAGGACCGCCAACTCCTCCTCCCCAACCCACCGCACTCGCCCTCGCCCCCTGCCTGGTGCCCAAGGAGTATAGAGACTTAATGGAGGTATTCAGCGAGACCGAGGCGGATGAGTTACCCCCCCCACCGACTGTCAGATTGTGCCATTGAACTACTCCCGGGCGAGAAACTCCCTAAGGGAAAGCTTTATTCCATGAGTCCCTTAGAGCGAGAGGAACTGCGCAAGTTTCTGGACAAAAACTTGGCGCGCGGCTTTATCTGGCCAGCAAAGTCCCCTTTTGCCACCCCTGTTTTATTCCGGAAAAAGAAAGACGGGGGGCTGCGCCTGTGCACAGACTATAGGGGGCTGAACGCTGTCTCTACTACTAACGCCTACCCCCTCCCCTTAATAAAGGACTTATTGACCGAAGCGGCTAAGGGGAAAATGTTCACCAAGCTAGATCTGCGGGATGCTTACTTCAGGGTGCGCATAAGGGAGGGGGATGAGCCCAAGACTGCATTCAACACCCCCCTGGGACAGTTTGAATACCTGGTGATGCCGTTCGGCTTAAGTGGCGCACCCGGGGTCTTTATGAGTTTGATAAATGAAGTGTTGCACAAGCACCTGTTTAAGGGGGTGTTATGTTACATAGATGATATCTTGATCTATTCTACTGATAAGAGAGAGCACGTGAAATTAGTCCGAGAAGTCCTTTCTACCTTGCTAAAAAACCAGCTGTATGTTAAGTTGTCAAAGTGTGAGTTCCATCGTGAGTCGACTTCTTGGGATATCGCATTTCTCAGAGAGGGCTGGAAATGGACCCAGCAAAAGTAGAGGCGGTGGTGCAGTGGGAGGCTCTGCGAACAAGAAAACAATTACAGAGCCTGTTAGGATTTTGTAACTTCTATCGAACCTTCATAAAAGACTTTGCGACAGTCACCCTCCCGCTAACGGATTTGCTGAAAACCAAGGGGAGGGGGACGGAGGCCGGGAAGCCGGGGGAAAGAATTGCCTGGAATGGGGAGTGCCAAAGGGCGTTCGAAACATTAAAAACCCTTTTCACTTCGGAGCCCATCTTAGCCCATCCAGACGAAACCAAAGAGTTTATAATCCATGTAGATGCTTCCGATGTGGCCATGGGGGGGGGCCATACTACAACACGGGCCGGATGGGAAGTTACACCCCCTAGCTTACATCTCAAAAAAGTTTAACGACACCGCGAGAAATTGGGCCGTGTGGGATAAGGAAGCCGCGGCTATTCGGTTAGCGCTCACTACGTGGCGGCATTGGCTGGAGGGAGCGCAAACCCCGTTTGAGATCTGGACTGATCATAAAAACCTGGAAGCTCTGCGCACGCAGAGATCCCTCAATGCAAAGCAACTGCGGTGGGCAGACTTCTTCTCCAAATTTAATTTTGTGCTGAAACATTTCCCTGGGAAGGCCAACTCCTTAGCAGACGCACTCTCCAGGTTGCCTCAACACGAGAGCGTGAAGGAAGATGTGTTCGACTCCATGTTCTCCCCCCAGCAGCTAGGAGGGGCAGTAGTCACTAGGAGCCAGCTCAGGAAAACTCAGTTGGACATTGGGGCGTGTGATTGGGGGGGAGACTATGCTCCCGAGGAAATCGAAGAATTGGAGGCCTTAGACGAATGCTCAAAAAAGGAAAACCAGTGTTAGTTGCATGGAGACAAACTGGTGGTGCCCCAAAGCAAACGTAAGGATGTGCTACTGGCATGCCACTCTTCCAAACTAGCAGGGCATTTTGGATTTCTAAAAATGCTTAACTTAATTCAACGTCAGTTTTGGTGGCCGCGCATGTGCCGGGATGTTTCCGACTTCGTCTCGGCTTGCCAGACTTGCTTAATGTGCAAAAAGCGGGGGGGGGAAAGGTTCCGGGACTGCTGCATCCTCTACCCACCCCTTCTCGCCCGTGGGAGGCGATATCTATGGATTTTATCACTAATCTGCCACCCTCGAAAGGGAAGACGGTCATTTGGGTGGTGGTAGACACGTTTTCAAAGCAAGCCCATTTCACCCCATTTAAGCAATTGCCCACAGCCAAGGGAATGGCCAAAGCTTTCTTCAACCACGTGATAAAATTACACGCTTTCCCTAAGAGGGTGGTATCCGACAGGGGCAGTCAATTCGTTGCCAACTTCTGGCGGGAGCTTCTGAAAATGATGGACATAGAACCCGCACTGAGTTCGGGTTACCACCCAGAAACCGATGGGCAGTCCGAACGAACTAATCAAATCTTGGAACAGTTTTTAAGATGCTACACCAATTACCATCAAGACAATTGGGTGGAGTTATTGCCATTTGCGGAATATAGCTACAACAATGCTGTGCATTCTTCCACGGGTGTCTCCCCTTTCATGGCGGTGGGGGGTTTTGAAGGAAAACCGTTGCCTACCATTGAGAATGTGCCCAATGCTCCCCCCTCAGACTTTAAGAGTTGGTGGACAGCCTTGCAAGATTCCTGGCCATTGATAGCCAAGGCACTAGACCAGGCAAAAGAGGACTACAAAAAATACGCAGATCGGGGCTGAGCTGCAGGCTGGGATCTCCAGCCGGGGGACTCTGTCTATCTCTCCACTAAAAATATACATGGCTTGCAACCCAGTAGGAAGCTGGGATGGAAATATGTAGGGCCCTACAAAGTGTTGCGTAAAATATCGGATGTGTCTTTTGAACTGGAATTGCCTAAATCACTGAGTTCTGTGCATCCTGTTTTTCATTTCAGCCTACTGAAGAAAGATCCTGGGCCGAATGCATGGCATCCAGTTCCTCCAGCTCCTCCTCCACTGATGAAGGACGGGGCCCCTCATTTCGAGATAACTGAAATTCTAGATTCAAAAATGCGTAGGGGCCGATTATATTACTTAGTTAGATGGCTTGATTTCGGTCCGGAACACAATGAATGGATTCGCTCTGAGAATGTTCATGCTCCTAAACTAGTTAAAATGTTCCACAAAATGTTTCCTGATAAAGCTAGGTGAAGTTAATTATGAGGAGGCCAGTGTGTCAGAATCTACTAATTCAGACATTATGTTATTCATGCCTGTACTTTCAAAGTAGCTATATGTCTTTCTTTTTCCCCACTTGTAACTATCATGTACTGATGCTTGTCCAGACCGGGAGGGTGACACCAGTAAATTATGTGAACAAGGAGGCCTCACATCCCTGCCTCCGCATTCCAGCTGCTCCGGCAGGAACTTCAAGGGAGGATACCTCTCATCTCTTATCACATGCAAAAACCTTGAGGCCATTGATTGTTATGTGAACTGGTAACATCTGAGGGGTCTGGTTTGGGAGAGGAAATTTACAGCTTGACACCTCACTCTTTTCCTGTGAGAACCAAACGGCCAGAACACCTCTTTGCCCGCCAATTTTCCCCTAAGGTGATTGGCTACCTATGGGTAATTCAAACTCCTTGGAATGGTATAATAGACCTGCTTGTATTATCTGTCTCATCTCTGACAATAATCCGAGACGCTGTACTAATGTAGAGATTGGAAATAAAGAACTGTGGTTAACCAACCAAGATCTGATCCTTGACTACTCTGAGCAGAACTCTCATGTATATATGGAGCACCTTATTACTATACTATATATGGAGCGTATATGGAGCACCTTATTACTATACTTGTATAGAAGGTGGCTTCATTTCATTGTATATGTACTCAACCATATAAAAGCATGATATAGCAACGCTAAGAGCAGTTACATTGAATGCAAGACATACATTCATCAGATTTTGAAGTTGGTTGTACAAGGAGTGATAACTGACAGTGTAGTGATATCACTTTGTAAAACCTAGAAATTTCACTGTTGTCTAACCAAGAGATCGCAGAAGAGTAATCAATGAATACTATACAAGAAATACATTGGAGTTAAAATTGTAATAGTTTATTACAGAAAATGACTTTCTGTGTTACTCCCGAGGAATCCCACTGAGTGGCAGTATGGAGCACCTTTTTCCTCTAACTGTATAGAAGGTGGCTTCATTTAATTGTATATGTAATCAACCATATAAAAGCAAGATATATCAAATGTAAGAGCAATTACATTGAATGCAAGAGATACATTCATCAGATTGTGAAGTTGGTTGTACAAGGCGTGATAACTGACAGTGTACTGATATCACTTTGTAAAACCTAGAAATATCACTATCCTGTAACCAAGAGATCATTGAAAAGAGTAATCAATTAATACTATACAAGAAATTGTATATTGTACTAGTTTGTTACACAAAATTATTTCCTGTGTTACTCCCGAGGAATCCCACTGAGTGGCAGTATGGAGCTCCTCTAGCTGTATAGAAGGTGGCTTCATTTCATTGTATATGTACTCAATCATGTAACAGCATGTTATATCAATTGTAAGAGCAATTACATTGAATGCAAGAGATACATTCATCAGATTATGAAGTTGGTTGTACAAGGAGTGATAACTGATACTGCACTGATATCACTTTGTAAAACCTAGAAATATCACTATCTTGTAACCAACAGATCATTGAAAAGAATAATCAATGAATACTATACAAGAAATTGTATATTGTACTAGTTTGTTACACAAAATGACTTTCTGCGTTACTCCCGAGGAATCCAACTGAGTGGCAGTATGGAGCACCGTTTTACTATACTTGTATAAAAGGTGGCTTGTTTTCATTGTATAGGTCATGTAAAAGTATGATATATCATGTAAAAATTATGTAAGAGTATGACATATCAATTGTAAGAGCAATTACATTGAATGCAAGAGATACATTCATCAGATTATGAAGTGTGTTGTACAAGGAGTGATAACTGATACTGTACTGATATCACTTTGTAAAACGTAGAAATATCAATATCCTGTAACCAACAGATCACTGAAAAGAGTAATCAATGAATACTATAGAAGAAATTGTATATTGTAATAGTTTGTTACACAAAATGACTTTCTGTGTTACTCACGAGGAATCCCACTGAGTGGCAGTATGGAGCACCTTTTTCCTCTAGATGTATAGAAGGTGGCTTCATTTCATTGTATATGTACTCAATCATGTAACAGCATGTTATATCAACTGTAAGAGCAATTATATTGAATGCAAGACATACATTCATCAGATTTTGAAGTTGGTTATACACGGAGTGATAACTGACACTGGACTGATATCACTTTGTAAAACCTAGAAATATCACTATTCTGTAACTAACAGATCATTGAAAAGAGTAATCAATGAATACTATACAAGAAATTGTATATTGTACTAGTTTGTTACACAAAATGACTTTCTGCGTTACTCCCGAGGAATCCCACTGAGTGGCAGTATGGAGCACCGTTTTACTATACTTGTATAGAAGGTGGCTTGTTTTCATTGTATAGGTCATCTAAAAGTATGATATATCATGTATAAATTATGTAAAAGTATGATATATCAATTGTAAGAGCAATTACATTGAATGCAAGAGATACATTCATCAGATTATGAAGTTGGTTGTACAAGGAGTGATAACTGATACTGTACTGATATCACTTTGTAAAACGTAGAAATATCAATATCCTGTAACCAACAGATCACTGAAAAGAGTAATCAATGAATACTATAGAAGAAATTGTATATTGTAATAGTTTGTTACACAAAATGACTTTCTGCGTTACTCCCGAGGAATCCCACTGAGTGGCAGTATGGAGCACCTTTTTACTATTGTTGTATAGGAGGTGGCTTCATTTCATTGTATTTCTACTCAACCATATAAAAGCATGATATATCAACTGTAAGAGCAGTTACCTTGAATGAAAGACATACATTCATTAGATTTTGAAATTGGTTGTACAAAGAGTGATAACTGACAGTGTATGGATATCACTTTGTAAAACCTAGAAATTTCACTGTTGTCTAACCAAGAGATCGCAGAAGAGTAATCAATGAATACTATACAAGAAATACATTGGATTGTATATTGTAACAGTTTATTATACAAAATGACTTTCTTTGTTACTCCCGAGGAATCCCACTGAGTGGCAGTATGGAGCACCTTTTTCCTCTAGATGTATAGAAGGTGGCTTCATTTCATTGTATATGTACTCAATCATGTAACAGCATGTTATATCAACTGTAAGAGCAATTATATTGAATGCAAGACATACATTCATCAGATTTTGAAGTTGGTTATACAAGGAGTGATAACTGACACTGGACTGATATCACTTTGTAAAACCTAGAAATATCACTATTCTGTAACCAACAGATCATTGAAAAGAGTAATCAATGAATACTATACAAGAAATTGTATATTGTACTAGTTTGTTACACAAAATTATTTCCTGTGTTACCCCAGAGGAATCCCACTGAGTGGCAGTATGGAGCTCCTCTAGCTGTATAGAAGGTGGCTTCATTTCATTGTATATGTACTCAATCATGTAACAGCATGTTATATCAATTGTAAAAGCAATTGCATTGAATGCAAGAGATACATTCATCAGATTATGAAGTTGGTTGTACAAGGAGTGATAACTGATACTGTACTGATATCACTTTGTAAAACCTAGAAATATCACTATCCTGTAACTAACAGATCATTGAAAAGAATAATCAATGAATACTATACAAGAAATTGTATATTGTACTAGTTTTTTACACAAAATGACTTTCTGCGTTACTCCCGAGGAATCCCACTGAGTGGCAGTATGGAGCACCGTTTTACTATACTTGTATAGAAGGTGGCTTGTTTTCATTGTATAGGTCATGTAAAAGTATGATATATCATGTAAAATTATGTAAAAGTATGACATATCAATTGTAAGAGCAATTACATTGAATGCAAGAGATACATTCATCAGATTATGAAGTTGGTTGTACAAGGAGTCATAACTGATACTGTACTGATATCACTTTGTAAAACGTAGAAATATCAATATCCTGTAACCAACAGATCACTGAAAAGAGTAATCAATGAATACTATAGAAGAAATTGTATATTGTAATAGTTTGTTACACAAAATGACTTTCTGTGTTATTCACGAGGAATCCCACTGAGTGGCAGTATGGAGCACCTTTTTCCTCTAGATGTATAGAAGGTGGCTTCATTTCATTTTATATGTACTCAATCATGTAACAGCATGTTATATCAACTGTAAGAGCAATTATATTGAATGCAAGACATACATTCATCAGATTTTGAAGTTGGTTATACACGGAGTGATAACTGACACTGGACTGATATCACTTTGTAAAACCTAGAAATATCACTATTCTGTAACCAACAGATCATTGAAAAGAGTAATCAATGAATACTATACAAGAAATTGTATATTGTACTAGTTTGTTACACAAAATTATTTTCTGTTTTACTCCCGAGGAATCCCACTGAGTGGCAGTAAGGAGCTCCTCTAGCTGTATAGAAGGTGGCTTCATTTCATTGTATATGTACTCAATCATGTAACAGCATGTTATATCAATTGTAAGAGCAATTACATTGAATGCAAGAGATACATTCATCAGATTATGAAGTTGGTTGTACAAGGAGTGATAACTGATACTGCACTGATATCACTTTGTAAAACCTAGAAATATCACTATCCTGTAACCAACAGATCATTGAAAAGAATAATCAATGAATACTATACAAGAAATTGTATATTGTACTAGTTTGTTACACAAAATGACTTTCTGTGTTACTCCCGAGGAATCCCACTGAGTGGCAGTATGGAGCACCTTTTTACTATACTTGTATAGAAGGTGGCTTGTTTTCATTGTATAGGTCATGTAAAAGTATGATATATCATGTAAAAATTATGTAAAAGTATGACATATCAATTGTAAGATCAATTACATTGAATGCAAGAGATACATTCGTCAGATTATGAAGTTGGTTGTACAAGGAGTGATAACTGATACTGTACTGATATCACTTTGTAAAACGTAGAAATATCAATATCCTGTAACCAACAGATCACTGAAAAGAGTAATCAATGAATACTATAGAAGAAATTGTATATTGTAATAGTTTGTTACACAAAATGACTTTCTGCGTTACTCCCGAGGAATCCCACTGAGTGGCAGTATGGAGCACCTTTTTACTATTGTTGTATAGGAGGTGGCTTCATTTAATTGTATTTCTACTCAACCATATAAAAGCATGATATATCAATTGTAAGAGCAGTTACCTTGAATGAAAGACATACATTCATCAGATTTTGAAATTGGTTGTACAAAGAGTGATAACTGACAGTGTATGGATATCACTTTGTAAAACCTAGAAATTTCACTGTTTTCTAACCAAGAGATCGCAGAAGAGTAATCAATGAATACTATACAAGAAATACAATGGATTGTAAATTGTAACAGTTTATTATACAAAATGACTTTCTGTGTTACTCCCGAGGAATCCCACTGAGTGGCAGTATGGAGCACCTTTTTCCTCTAGCTGTATAGAAGGTGGCTTCATTTCATTGTATATGTACTCAATCATGTAACAGCATGTTATATCAACTGTAAGAGCAATTACATTGAATGCAAGACATACATTCATCAGATTTTGAAGTTGGTTATACAAGGAGTGATAACTGACACTGGACTGATATCACTTTGTAAAACCTAGAAGTATCATTATTCTGTAACCAACAGATCATTGAAAAGAGTAATCAATGAATACTATACAAGAAATTGTATATTGTACTAGTTTGTTACACAAAATGACTTTCTGCGTTACTCCCGAGGAATCCCAATGAGTGGCAGTATGGAGCACCTTTTTACTATACTTGTATAGAAGGTGGCTTGTTTTCATTGTATCGGCCATGTAAAAGTATGATATATCATGTAAAAATCATGTAAAAGTATGATATATCAATTGTAAGAGCAATTACATTGAATGCAAGAGATACATTCATCAGATTTTGAAGTTGGTTGTACAAGGAGTGATAACTGACACTGTACTGATATCACTTTGTAAAACCTAGAAATATCACTATCCTGTTACCAACAGATCAATGAAAAGAGTAATCAAGGAATACTATACAAGAATTGTATATTGTACTAGTTTGTTACACAAAATGACTTTCTGCATTACTCCCGAGGAATCCCACTGAGTGGCAGTATGGAGCACCTTTTTACTATAGTTGTATAGAAGGTGGCTTCATTTCATTGTATATGTACTAAACCATATAAAAGCATGATATAGCAACTGTAAGAGCAGTTACATTGAATGCAAGACATACATTCATCAGATTTTGAAGTTGGTTGTACAAGGAGTGATAACTGACCCTCTATTGATATCACTTTGTAAAACCTAGAAATTTCACCGTTGTCTAACCAAGAGATCACAGAAAAGTAATCAATGAATACTATACAAAAAAATACATTGGATTGTAAATTGTAATAGTTTGTTACACAAAAGGATTTTCTTTGTTACTCCCGAGGAATCCCACTGAGTGGCAGTATGGAGCAACTTTTTCCTCTAGCTGTATAGAAAGTGGCTTCTTTGCATTGTATATGTACTCAATCATGTAAAAGCATGATATACCAAGTGTAAGAGCAATTACATTGAATGCAAGACATACATTCATCAGATTGTGAAGTTGGTTGTACAAGGAGTGATAACTGACACTGTACTGATATCACTTTGTAAAACCTAGAAATATCACTCTCCTGGAACCAACAGATCATTGAAAACAGTAATCAATGAACAAGAAATTGTATATTGTAATATTTGTTGACACAAAATGACTGTCTGCGTTACTCCCGAGGAATTCCACTGAGTGGCAGTATGGAGTACCTTTTTACTATAGTAGTATAGAAGGTGGTTTCATTTCATTGTATATGTACTCAACCATATAAAAGCATGATATAGCAACGGTAAGAGCAGTTACATTGAATGCAAGACATACATACATCAGATTTTGAAATTGGTTGTACAAGGAGTGATAAGAGACAGTGTATTGATATCACTTCGTAAAACCTAGAGATTTCACTGTTGTCTAACCAAGAGATCGCAGAAGAGTAATCAATGAATACTATACAAGAAATACATTGGACTTTAAATTGTAATAGTTTATTACACAAAATGACTTTCTGCGTTACTCCCGAGGAATCCCACTGAGTGGCAGTATGGAGCACCTTTTTCCCCTAGGTGTATAGAAGGTGGCTTCATTTCATTGTATATGTACTCAAACATGTAAAAGAATGATATATCAACTTTAAGAGGAATTACATTGAATGCCAGAGATACATTCATCAGATTTTGAAGTTGGTTGTACAAGGAGTGATAACTGACACTGTACTGATATCACTTTGTAAACCCTAGAAATATCACTATCCTGGAACCAGCAGATCACTGAAAAGAGTAATCAATGAATACTATACAAGAAATTGTAGATCGTAATAGTTTTTTACACAAAATGACTTTCTGCGTTACTCCCGAGGAATCCCACTGAGTGGCAGTATGGAGCACCTATTTTCTCTAGCTGTAAAGAAGGTGGCTTCATTTTATTGTATATGTACTCAACAATATAACAGCAAGATATATCAAATGTAAGAGCAATTACTTTGAATACAAGACATACATTCATCAGATTTTGAAGTTGGTTATACACGGAGTGATAACTGACACTGGACTGATATCACTTTGTAAAACCTAGAAATATCACTATTCTGTAACCAACAGATCATTGAAAAGAGTAATCAATGAATACTATACAAGAAATTGTATATTGTACTAGTTTGTTACACAAAATTATTTTCTGTTTTACTCCCGAGGAATCCCACTGAGTGGCAGTAAGGAGCTCCTCTAGCTGTATAGAAGGTGGCTTCATTTCATTGTATATGTACTCAATCATGTAACAGCATGTTATATCAATTGTAAGAGCAATTACATTGAATGCAAGAGATACATTCATCAGATTATGAAGTTGGTTGTACAAGGAGTGATAACTGATACTGCACTGATATCACTTTGTAAAACCTAGAAATATCACTATCCTGTAACCAACAGATCATTGAAAAGAATAATCAATGAATACTATACAAGAAATTGTATATTGTACTAGTTTTTTACACAAAATGACTTTCTGCGTTACTCCCGAGGAATCCCACTGAGTGGCAGTATGGAGCACCGTTTTACTATACTTGTATAGAAGGTGGCTTGTTTTCATTGTATAGGTCATGTAAAAGTATGATATATCATGTAAAATTATGTAAAAGTATGACATATCAATTGTAAGAGCAATTACATTGAATGCAAGAGATACATTCATCAGATTATGAAGTTGGTTGTACAAGGAGTCATAACTGATACTGTACTGATATCACTTTGTAAAACGTAGAAATATCAATATCCTGTAACCAACAGATCACTGAAAAGAGTAATCAATGAATACTATAGAAGAAATTGTATATTGTAATAGTTTGTTACACAAAATGACTTTCTGTGTTATTCACGAGGAATCCCACTGAGTGGCAGTATGGAGCACCTTTTTCCTCTAGATGTATAGAAGGTGGCTTCATTTCATTTTATATGTACTCAATCATGTAACAGCATGTTATATCAACTGTAAGAGCAATTATATTGAATGCAAGACATACATTCATCAGATTTTGAAGTTGGTTATACACGGAGTGATAACTGACACTGGACTGATATCACTTTGTAAAACCTAGAAATATCACTATTCTGTAACCAACAGATCATTGAAAAGAGTAATCAATGAATACTATACAAGAAATTGTATATTGTACTAGTTTGTTACACAAAATTATTTTCTGTTTTACTCCCGAGGAATCCCACTGAGTGGCAGTAAGGAGCTCCTCTAGCTGTATAGAAGGTGGCTTCATTTCATTGTATATGTACTCAATCATGTAACAGCATGTTATATCAATTGTAAGAGCAATTACATTGAATGCAAGAGATACATTCATCAGATTATGAAGTTGGTTGTACAAGGAGTGATAACTGATACTGCACTGATATCACTTTGTAAAACCTAGAAATATCACTATCCTGTAACCAACAGATCATTGAAAAGAATAATCAATGAATACTATACAAGAAATTGTATATTGTACTAGTTTGTTACACAAAATGACTTTCTGTGTTACTCCCGAGGAATCCCACTGAGTGGCAGTATGGAGCACCTTTTTACTATACTTGTATAGAAGGTGGCTTGTTTTCATTGTATAGGTCATGTAAAAGTATGATATATCATGTAAAAATTATGTAAAAGTATGACATATCAATTGTAAGATCAATTACATTGAATGCAAGAGATACATTCGTCAGATTATGAAGTTGGTTGTACAAGGAGTGATAACTGATACTGTACTGATATCACTTTGTAAAACGTAGAAATATCAATATCCTGTAACCAACAGATCACTGAAAAGAGTAATCAATGAATACTATAGAAGAAATTGTATATTGTAATAGTTTGTTACACAAAATGACTTTCTGCGTTACTCCCGAGGAATCCCACTGAGTGGCAGTATGGAGCACCTTTTTACTATTGTTGTATAGGAGGTGGCTTCATTTAATTGTATTTCTACTCAACCATATAAAAGCATGATATATCAATTGTAAGAGCAGTTACCTTGAATGAAAGACATACATTCATCAGATTTTGAAATTGGTTGTACAAAGAGTGATAACTGACAGTGTATGGATATCACTTTGTAAAACCTAGAAATTTCACTGTTTTCTAACCAAGAGATCGCAGAAGAGTAATCAATGAATACTATACAAGAAATACAATGGATTGTAAATTGTAACAGTTTATTATACAAAATGACTTTCTGTGTTACTCCCGAGGAATCCCACTGAGTGGCAGTATGGAGCACCTTTTTCCTCTAGCTGTATAGAAGGTGGCTTCATTTCATTGTATATGTACTCAATCATGTAACAGCATGTTATATCAACTGTAAGAGCAATTACATTGAATGCAAGACATACATTCATCAGATTTTGAAGTTGGTTATACAAGGAGTGATAACTGACACTGGACTGATATCACTTTGTAAAACCTAGAAGTATCATTATTCTGTAACCAACAGATCATTGAAAAGAGTAATCAATGAATACTATACAAGAAATTGTATATTGTACTAGTTTGTTACACAAAATGACTTTCTGCGTTACTCCCGAGGAATCCCAATGAGTGGCAGTATGGAGCACCTTTTTACTATACTTGTATAGAAGGTGGCTTGTTTTCATTGTATCGGCCATGTAAAAGTATGATATATCATGTAAAAATCATGTAAAAGTATGATATATCAATTGTAAGAGCAATTACATTGAATGCAAGAGATACATTCATCAGATTTTGAAGTTGGTTGTACAAGGAGTGATAACTGACACTGTACTGATATCACTTTGTAAAACCTAGAAATATCACTATCCTGTTACCAACAGATCAATGAAAAGAGTAATCAAGGAATACTATACAAGAATTGTATATTGTACTAGTTTGTTACACAAAATGACTTTCTGCATTACTCCCGAGGAATCCCACTGAGTGGCAGTATGGAGCACCTTTTTACTATAGTTGTATAGAAGGTGGCTTCATTTCATTGTATATGTACTAAACCATATAAAAGCATGATATAGCAACTGTAAGAGCAGTTACATTGAATGCAAGACATACATTCATCAGATTTTGAAGTTGGTTGTACAAGGAGTGATAACTGACCCTCTATTGATATCACTTTGTAAAACCTAGAAATTTCACCGTTGTCTAACCAAGAGATCACAGAAAAGTAATCAATGAATACTATACAAAAAAATACATTGGATTGTAAATTGTAATAGTTTGTTACACAAAAGGATTTTCTTTGTTACTCCCGAGGAATCCCACTGAGTGGCAGTATGGAGCAACTTTTTCCTCTAGCTGTATAGAAAGTGGCTTCTTTGCATTGTATATGTACTCAATCATGTAAAAGCATGATATACCAAGTGTAAGAGCAATTACATTGAATGCAAGACATACATTCATCAGATTGTGAAGTTGGTTGTACAAGGAGTGATAACTGACACTGTACTGATATCACTTTGTAAAACCTAGAAATATCACTCTCCTGGAACCAACAGATCATTGAAAACAGTAATCAATGAACAAGAAATTGTATATTGTAATATTTGTTGACACAAAATGACTGTCTGCGTTACTCCCGAGGAATTCCACTGAGTGGCAGTATGGAGTACCTTTTTACTATAGTAGTATAGAAGGTGGTTTCATTTCATTGTATATGTACTCAACCATATAAAAGCATGATATAGCAACGGTAAGAGCAGTTACATTGAATGCAAGACATACATACATCAGATTTTGAAATTGGTTGTACAAGGAGTGATAAGAGACAGTGTATTGATATCACTTCGTAAAACCTAGAGATTTCACTGTTGTCTAACCAAGAGATCGCAGAAGAGTAATCAATGAATACTATACAAGAAATACATTGGACTTTAAATTGTAATAGTTTAATACACAAAATGACTTTCTGCGTTACTCCCGAGGAATCCCACTGAGTGGCAGTATGGAGCACCTTTTTCCCCTAGGTGTATAGAAGGTGGCTTCATTTCATTGTATATGTACTCAAACATGTAAAAGAATGATATATCAACTTTAAGAGCAATTACATTGAATGCAAGAGATACATTCATCAGATTTTGAAGTTGGTTGTACAAGGAGTGATAACTGACACTGTACTGATATCACTTTGTAAACCCTAGAAATATCACTATCCTGGAACCAGCAGATCACTGAAAAGAGTAATCAATGAATACTATACAAGAAATTGTAGATCGTAATAGTTTTTTACACAAAATGACTTTCTGCGTTACTCCCGAGGAATCCCACTGAGTGGCAGTATGGAGCACCTATTTTCTCTAGCTGTAAAGAAGGTGGCTTCATTTTATTGTATATGTACTCAACAATATAACAGCAAGATATATCAAATGTAAGAGCAATTACTTTGAATACAAGACATACATTCATCAGATTTTGAAGTTGGTTATACACGGAGTGATAACTGACACTGGACTGATATCACTTTGTAAAACCTAGAAATATCACTATTCTGTAACCAACAGATCATTGAAAAGAGTAATCAATGAATACTATACAAGAAATTGTATATTGTACTAGTTTGTTACACAAAATTATTTTCTGTTTTACTCCCGAGGAATCCCACTGAGTGGCAGTAAGGAGCTCCTCTAGCTGTATAGAAGGTGGCTTCATTTCATTGTATATGTACTCAATCATGTAACAGCATGTTATATCAATTGTAAGAGCAATTACATTGAATGCAAGAGATACATTCATCAGATTATGAAGTTGGTTGTACAAGGAGTGATAACTGATACTGCACTGATATCACTTTGTAAAACCTAGAAATATCACTATCCTGTAACCAACAGATCATTGAAAAGAATAATCAATGAATACTATACAAGAAATTGTATATTGTACTAGTTTGTTACACAAAATGACTTTCTGTGTTACTCCCGAGGAATCCCACTGAGTGGCAGTATGGAGCACCTTTTTACTATACTTGTATAGAAGGTGGCTTGTTTTCATTGTATAGGTCATGTAAAAGTATGATATATCATGTAAAAATTATGTAAAAGTATGACATATCAATTGTAAGATCAATTACATTGAATGCAAGAGATACATTCATCAGATTATGAAGTTGGTTGTACAAGGAGTGATAACTGATACTGTACTGATATCACTTTGTAAAACGTAGAAATATCAATATCCTGTAACCAACAGATCACTGAAAAGAGTAATCAATGAATACTATAGAAGAAATTGTATATTGTAATAGTTTGTTACACAAAATGACTTTCTGCGTTACTCCCGAGGAATCCCACTGAGTGGCAGTATGGAGCACCTTTTTACTATTGTTGTATAGGAGGTGGCTTCATTTAATTGTATTTCTACTCAACCATATAAAAGCATGATATATCAATTGTAAGAGCAGTTACCTTGAATGAAAGACATACATTCATCAGATTTTGAAATTGGTTGTACAAAGAGTGATAACTGACAGTGTATGGATATCACTTTGTAAAACCTAGAAATTTCACTGTTTTCTAACCAAGAGATCGCAGAAGAGTAATCAATGAATACTATACAAGAAATACAATGGATTGTAAATTGTAACAGTTTATTATACAAAATGACTTTCTGTGTTACTCTCGAGGAATCCCACTGAGTGGCAGTATGGAGCACCTTTTTCCTCTAGCTGTATAGAAGGTGGCTTCATTTCATTGTATATGTACTCAATCATGTAACAGCATGTTATATCAACTGTAAGAGCAATTACATTGAATGCAAGACATACATTCATCAGATTTTGAAGTTGGTTATACAAGGAGTGATAACTGACACTGGACTGATATCACTTTGTAAAACCTAGAAGTATCATTATTCTGTAACCAACAGATCATTGAAAAGAGTAATCAATGAATACTATACAAGAAATTGTATATTGTACTAGTTTGTTACACAAAATGACTTTCTGCGTTACTCCCGAGGAATCCCAATGAGTGGCAGTATGGAGCACCTTTTTACTATACTTGTATAGAAGGTGGCTTGTTTTCATTGTATCGGCCATGTAAAAGTATGATATATCATGTAAAAATCATGTAAAAGTATGATATATCAATTGTAAGAGCAATTACATTGAATGCAAGAGATACATTCATCAGATTTTGAAGTTGGTTGTACAAGGAGTGATAACTGACACTGTACTGATATCACTTTGTAAAACCTAGAAATATCACTATCCTGTTACCAACAGATCAATGAAAAGAGTAATCAAGGAATACTATACAAGAATTGTATATTGTACTAGTTTGTTACACAAAATGACTTTCTGCATTACTCCCGAGGAATCCCACTGAGTGGCAGTATGGAGCACCTTTTTACTATAGTTGTATAGAAGGTGGCTTCATTTCATTGTATATGTACTAAACCATATAAAAGCATGATATAGCAACTGTAAGAGCAGTTACATTGAATGCAAGACATACATTCATCAGATTTTGAAGTTGGTTGTACAAGGAGTGATAACTGACCCTCTATTGATATCACTTTGTAAAACCTAGAAATTTCACCGTTGTCTAACCAAGAGATCACAGAAAAGTAATCAATGAATACTATACAAAAAAATACATTGGATTGTAAATTGTAATAGTTTGTTACACAAAAGGATTTTCTTTGTTACTCCCGAGGAATCCCACTGAGTGGCAGTATGGAGCAACTTTTTCCTCTAGCTGTATAGAAAGTGGCTTCTTTGCATTGTATATGTACTCAATCATGTAAAAGCATGATATACCAAGTGTAAGAGCAATTACATTGAATGCAAGACATACATTCATCAGATTGTGAAGTTGGTTGTACAAGGAGTGATAACTGACACTGTACTGATATCACTTTGTAAAACCTAGAAATATCACTCTCCTGGAACCAACAGATCATTGAAAACAGTAATCAATGAACAAGAAATTGTATATTGTAATATTTGTTGACACAAAATGACTGTCTGCGTTACTCCCGAGGAATTCCACTGAGTGGCAGTATGGAGTACCTTTTTACTATAGTAGTATAGAAGGTGGTTTCATTTCATTGTATATGTACTCAACCATATAAAAGCATGATATAGCAACGGTAAGAGCAGTTACATTGAATGCAAGACATACATACATCAGATTTTGAAATTGGTTGTACAAGGAGTGATAAGAGACAGTGTATTGATATCACTTCGTAAAACCTAGAGATTTCACTGTTGTCTAACCAAGAGATCGCAGAAGAGTAATCAATGAATACTATACAAGAAATACATTGGACTTTAAATTGTAATAGTTTATTACACAAAATGACTTTCTGCGTTACTCCCGAGGAATCCCACTGAGTGGCAGTATGGAGCACCTTTTTCCCCTAGGTGTATAGAAGGTGGCTTCATTTCATTGTATATGTACTCAAACATGTAAAAGAATGATATATCAACTTTAAGAGCAATTACATTGAATGCAAGAGATACATTCATCAGATTTTGAAGTTGGTTGTACAAGGAGTGATAACTGACACTGTACTGATATCACTTTGTAAACCCTAGAAATATCACTATCCTGGAACCAGCAGATCACTGAAAAGAGTAATCAATGAATACTATACAAGAAATTGTAGATCGTAATAGTTTTTTACACAAAATGACTTTCTGCGTTACTCCCGAGGAATCCCACTGAGTGGCAGTATGGAGCACCTATTTTCTCTAGCTGTAAAGAAGGTGGCTTCATTTTATTGTATATGTACTCAACAATATAACAGCAAGATATATCAAATGTAAGAGCAATTACTTTGAATACAAGACATACATTCATCAGATTTTGAAGTTGGTTATACACGGAGTGATAACTGACACTGGACTGATATCACTTTGTAAAACCTAGAAATATCACTATTCTGTAACCAACAGATCATTGAAAAGAGTAATCAATGAATACTATACAAGAAATTGTATATTGTACTAGTTTGTTACACAAAATTATTTTCTGTTTTACTCCCGAGGAATCCCACTGAGTGGCAGTAAGGAGCTCCTCTAGCTGTATAGAAGGTGGCTTCATTTCATTGTATATGTACTCAATCATGTAACAGCATGTTATATCAATTGTAAGAGCAATTACATTGAATGCAAGAGATACATTCATCAGATTATGAAGTTGGTTGTACAAGGAGTGATAACTGATACTGCACTGATATCACTTTGTAAAACCTAGAAATATCACTATCCTGTAACCAACAGATCATTGAAAAGAATAATCAATGAATACTATACAAGAAATTGTATATTGTACTAGTTTGTTACACAAAATGACTTTCTGTGTTACTCCCGAGGAATCCCACTGAGTGGCAGTATGGAGCACCTTTTTACTATACTTGTATAGAAGGTGGCTTGTTTTCATTGTATAGGTCATGTAAAAGTATGATATATCATGTAAAAATTATGTAAAAGTATGACATATCAATTGTAAGATCAATTACATTGAATGCAAGAGATACATTCATCAGATTATGAAGTTGGTTGTACAAGGAGTGATAACTGATACTGTACTGATATCACTTTGTAAAACGTAGAAATATCAATATCCTGTAACCAACAGATCACTGAAAAGAGTAATCAATGAATACTATAGAAGAAATTGTATATTGTAATAGTTTGTTACACAAAATGACTTTCTGCGTTACTCCCGAGGAATCCCACTGAGTGGCAGTATGGAGCACCTTTTTACTATTGTTGTATAGGAGGTGGCTTCATTTAATTGTATTTCTACTCAACCATATAAAAGCATGATATATCAATTGTAAGAGCAGTTACCTTGAATGAAAGACATACATTCATCAGATTTTGAAATTGGTTGTACAAAGAGTGATAACTGACAGTGTATGGATATCACTTTGTAAAACCTAGAAATTTCACTGTTTTCTAACCAAGAGATCGCAGAAGAGTAATCAATGAATACTATACAAGAAATACAATGGATTGTAAATTGTAACAGTTTATTATACAAAATGACTTTCTGTGTTACTCCCGAGGAATCCCACTGAGTGGCAGTATGGAGCACCTTTTTCCTCTAGCTGTATAGAAGGTGGCTTCATTTCATTGTATATGTACTCAATCATGTAACAGCATGTTATATCAACTGTAAGAGCAATTACATTGAATGCAAGACATACATTCATCAGATTTTGAAGTTGGTTATACAAGGAGTGATAACTGACACTGGACTGATATCACTTTGTAAAACCTAGAAGTATCATTATTCTGTAACCAACAGATCATTGAAAAGAGTAATCAATGAATACTATACAAGAAATTGTATATTGTACTAGTTTGTTACACAAAATGACTTTCTGCGTTACTCCCGAGGAATCCCAATGAGTGGCAGTATGGAGCACCTTTTTACTATACTTGTATAGAAGGTGGCTTGTTTTCATTGTATCGGCCATGTAAAAGTATGATATATCATGTAAAAATCATGTAAAAGTATGATATATCAATTGTAAGAGCAATTACATTGAATGCAAGAGATACATTCATCAGATTTTGAAGTTGGTTGTACAAGGAGTGATAACTGACACTGTACTGATATCACTTTGTAAAACCTAGAAATATCACTATCCTGTTACCAACAGATCAATGAAAAGAGTAATCAAGGAATACTATACAAGAATTGTATATTGTACTAGTTTGTTACACAAAATGACTTTCTGCGTTACTCCCGAGGAATCCCACTGAGTGGCAGTATGGAGCACCTTTTTACTATAGTTGTATAGAAGGTGGCTTCATTTCATTGTATATGTACTAAACCATATAAAAGCATGATATAGCAACTGTAAGAGCAGTTACATTGAATGCAAGACATACATTCATCAGATTTTGAAGTTGGTTGTACAAGGAGTGATAACTGACCCTCTATTGATATCACTTTGTAAAACCTAGAAATTTCACCGTTGTCTAACCAAGAGATCACAGAAAATTAATCAATGAATACTATACAAAAAAATACATTGGATTGTAAATTGTAATAGTTTGTTACACAAAAGGATTTTCTTTGTTACTCCCGAGGAATCCCACTGAGTGGCAGTATGGAGCAACTTTTTCCTCTAGCTGTATAGAAAGTGGCTTCTTTGCATTGTATATGTACTCAATCATGTAAAAGCATGATATACCAAGTGTAAGAGCAATTACATTGAATGCAAGACATACATTCATCAGATTGTGAAGTTGGTTGTACAAGGAGTGATAACTGACACTGTACTGATATCACTTTGTAAAACCTAGAAATATCACTCTCCTGGAACCAACAGATCATTGAAAACAGTAATCAATGAACAAGAAATTGTATATTGTAATATTTGTTGACACAAAATGACTGTCTGCGTTACTCCCGAGGAATTCCACTGAGTGGCAGTATGGAGTACCTTTTTACTATAGTAGTATAGAAGGTGGTTTCATTTCATTGTATATGTACTCAACCATATAAAAGCATGATATAGCAACGGTAAGAGCAGTTACATTGAATGCAAGACATACATACATCAGATTTTGAAATTGGTTGTACAAGGAGTGATAAGAGACAGTGTATTGATATCACTTCGTAAAACCTAGAGATTTCACTGTTGTCTAACCAAGAGATCGCAGAAGAGTAATCAATGAATACTATACAAGAAATACATTGGACTTTAAATTGTAATAGTTTATTACACAAAATGACTTTCTGCGTTACTCCCGAGGAATCCCACTGAGTGGCAGTATGGAGCACCTTTTTCCCCTAGGTGTATAGAAGGTGGCTTCATTTCATTGTATATGTACTCAAACATGTAAAAGAATGATATATCAACTTTAAGAGCAATTACATTGAATGCAAGAGATACATTCATCAGATTTTGAAGTTGGTTGTACAAGGAGTGATAACTGACACTGTACTGATATCACTTTGTAAACCCTAGAAATATCACTATCCTGGAACCAGCAGATCACTGAAAAGACTAATCAATGAATACTATACAAGAAATTGTAGATCGTAATAGTTTTTTACACAAAATGACTTTCTGCGTTACTCCCGAGGAATCCCACTAAGTGGCAGTATGGAGCACCTATTTTCTCTAGCTGTAAAGAAGGTGGCTTCATTTTATTGTATATGTACTCAACAATATAACAGCAAGATATATCAAATGTAAGAGCAATTACTTTGAATACAAGACATACATTCATCAGATTTTGAAGTTGGTTATACACGGAGTGATAACTGACACTGGACTGATATCACTTTGTAAAACCTAGAAATATCACTATTCTGTAACCAACAGATCATTGAAAAGAGTAATCAATGAATACTATACAAGAAATTGTATATTGTACTAGTTTGTTACACAAAATTATTTTCTGTTTTACTCCCGAGGAATCCCACTGAGTGGCAGTAAGGAGCTCCTCTAGCTGTATAGAAGGTGGCTTCATTTCATTGTATATGTACTCAATCATGTAACAGCATGTTATATCAATTGTAAGAGCAATTACATTGAATGCAAGAGATACATTCATCAGATTATGAAGTTGGTTGTACAAGGAGTGATAACTGATACTGCACTGATATCACTTTGTAAAACCTAGAAATATCACTATCCTGTAACCAACAGATCATTGAAAAGAATAATCAATGAATACTATACAAGAAATTGTATATTGTACTAGTTTGTTACACAAAATGACTTTCTGTGTTACTCCCGAGGAATCCCACTGAGTGGCAGTATGGAGCACCTTTTTACTATACTTGTATAGAAGGTGGCTTGTTTTCATTGTATAGGTCATGTAAAAGTATGATATATCATGTAAAAATTATGTAAAAGTATGACATATCAATTGTAAGATCAATTACATTGAATGCAAGAGATACATTCATCAGATTATGAAGTTGGTTGTACAAGGAGTGATAACTGATACTGTACTGATATCACTTTGTAAAACGTAGAAATATCAATATCCTGTAACCAACAGATCACTGAAAAGAGTAATCAATGAATACTATAGAAGAAATTGTATATTGTAATAGTTTGTTACACAAAATGACTTTCTGCGTTACTCCCGAGGAATCCCACTGAGTGGCAGTATGGAGCACCTTTTTACTATTGTTGTATAGGAGGTGGCTTCATTTAATTGTATTTCTACTCAACCATATAAAAGCATGATATATCAATTGTAAGAGCAGTTACCTTGAATGAAAGACATACATTCATCAGATTTTGAAATTGGTTGTACAAAGAGTGATAACTGACAGTGTATGGATATCACTTTGTAAAACCTAGAAATTTCACTGTTTTCTAACCAAGAGATCGCAGAAGAGTAATCAATGAATACTATACAAGAAATACAATGGATTGTAAATTGTAACAGTTTATTATACAAAATGACTTTCTGTGTTACTCCCGAGGAATCCCACTGAGTGGCAGTATGGAGCACCTTTTTCCTCTAGCTGTATAGAAGGTGGCTTCATTTCATTGTATATGTACTCAATCATGTAACAGCATGTTATATCAACTGTAAGAGCAATTACATTGAATGCAAGACATACATTCATCAGATTTTGAAGTTGGTTATACAAGGAGTGATAACTGACACTGGACTGATATCACTTTGTAAAACCTAGAAGTATCATTATTCTGTAACCAACAGATCATTGAAAAGAGTAATCAATGAATACTATACAAGAAATTGTATATTGTACTAGTTTGTTACACAAAATGACTTTCTGCGTTACTCCCGAGGAATCCCAATGAGTGGCAGTATGGAGCACCTTTTTACTATACTTGTATAGAAGGTGGCTTGTTTTCATTGTATCGGCCATGTAAAAGTATGATATATCATGTAAAAATCATGTAAAAGTATGATATATCAATTGTAAGAGCAATTACATTGAATGCAAGAGATACATTCATCAGATTTTGAAGTTGGTTGTACAAGGAGTGATAACTGACACTGTACTGATATCACTTTGTAAAACCTAGAAATATCACTATCCTGTTACCAACAGATCAATGAAAAGAGTAATCAAGGAATACTATACAAGAATTGTATATTGTACTAGTTTGTTACACAAAATGACTTTCTGCATTACTCCCGAGGAATCCCACTGAGTGGCAGTATGGAGCACCTTTTTACTATAGTTGTATAGAAGGTGGCTTCATTTCATTGTATATGTACTAAACCATATAAAAGCATGATATAGCAACTGTAAGAGCAGTTACATTGAATGCAAGACATACATTCATCAGATTTTGAAGTTGGTTGTACAAGGAGTGATAACTGACCCTCTATTGATATCACTTTGTAAAACCTAGAAATTTCACCGTTGTCTAACCAAGAGATCACAGAAAAGTAATCAATGAATACTATACAAAAAAATACATTGGATTGTAAATTGTAATAGTTTGTTACACAAAAGGATTTTCTTTGTTACTCCCGAGGAATCCCACTGAGTGGCAGTATGGAGCAACTTTTTCCTCTAGCTGTATAGAAAGTGGCTTCTTTGCATTGTATATGTACTCAATCATGTAAAAGCATGATATACCAAGTGTAAGAGCAATTACATTGAATGCAAGACATACATTCATCAGATTGTGAAGTTGGTTGTACAAGGAGTGATAACTGACACTGTACTGATATCACTTTGTAAAACCTAGAAATATCACTCTCCTGGAACCAACAGATCATTGAAAACAGTAATCAATGAACAAGAAATTGTATATTGTAATATTTGTTGACACAAAATGACTGTCTGCGTTACTCCCGAGGAATTCCACTGAGTGGCAGTATGGAGTACCTTTTTACTATAGTAGTATAGAAGGTGGTTTCATTTCATTGTATATGTACTCAACCATATAAAAGCATGATATAGCAACGGTAAGAGCAGTTACATTGAATGCAAGACATACATACATCAGATTTTGAAATTGGTTGTACAAGGAGTGATAAGAGACAGTGTATTGATATCACTTGGTAAAACCTAGAGATTTCACTTTTGTCTAACCAAGAGATCGCAGAAGAGTAATCAATGAATACTATACAAGAAATACATTGGACTTTAAATTGTAATAGTTTATTACACAAAATGACTTTCTGCGTTACTCCCGAGGAATCCCACTGAGTGGCAGTATGGAGCACTTTTTTCCCCTAGGTGTATAGAAGGTGGCTTCATTTCATTGTATATGTACTCAAACATGTAAAAGAATGATATATCAACTTTAAGAGCAATTACATTGAATGCAAGAGATACATTCATCAGATTTTGAAGTTGGTTGTACAAGGAGTGATAACTGACACTGTACTGATATCACTTTGTAAACCCTAGAAATATCACTATCCTGGAACCAGCAGATCACTGAAAAGACTAATCAATGAATACTATACAAGAAATTGTAGATCGTAATAGTTTTTTACACAAAATGACTTTCTGCGTTACTCCCGAGGAATCCCACTGAGTGGCAGTATGGAGCACCTATTTTCTCTAGCTGTAAAGAAGGTGGCTTCATTTTATTGTATATGTACTCAACAATATAACAGCAAGATATATCAAATGTAAGAGCAATTACTTTGAATACAAGACATACATTCATCAGATTTTGAAGTTGGTTATACAAGGAGTGATAACTGACACTGGACTGATATCACTTTGTAAAACATAGAAATATCATTATCCTGTAACCTACAGATCATTGAAAAGAGTAATCAATGAATACTACGCAAGATATTGTATATTGTACTAGTTTGTTACACAAAATGACTTTCTGCGTTACTCCCGAGGAATCCCACTGAGTGGCAGTATGGAGCACCTTTTTACTATACTTGTATAGAAGGTGGCTTGTTTTCATTGTATAGGTCATGTAAAAGTATGATATATCATGTAAAAATCATGTAAAAGTATGATATATCATGTAAAAATCATGTAAAAGTATGATATATCACTTCTAAGAGCAATTACATTGAATGCAAGATATACATTCATCAGATTTTGAAATTGGTTGTACAAGGAGTGATAACTGACAGTTTATTGATATCACTTTCTTAAACCTAGAAATTTCACTGTTGTCTAACCAAGAGATCGCAGAAGAGTAATCAATGAATACTATACAAGAAATACATTGGAATTTAAATTGTAATAGTTTATTACACAAAATTATTTTCTGTGTTACTCCCGAGGAATCCCACTGAGTGGCAGTATGGAGCACTTTTTCCCACTACGTGTATAGAAGGTTGCTTCATTTCATTGTATATGTACTCAATCTTGTAAAAGCATGATATATCAACTTTAAGAGCAATTACATTGAATGCAAGAGATACATTCATCAGATTTTGAAGTTGGTTGTATAAGGAATGATAACTGACACTGTACTGATATCACTTTGTAAAACCTAGAAATATCACTATCCTGTAACCAATAGATCACTGAAAAGAGTAATCAATGAATAGTATACAAGAAATTGTATATTTTAATAGTTTGTTACACCAAATGACTTTCTGCGTAACTCCCGAGGAATCCCACAGAGTGGCAGTATGGAGCACCTTTTTACTACAGTTGTATAGAAGGTGGCTTCATTTCATTGTATATGTACTCAACAATGTAAAAGTATGATATATTAACTGTAAGAGCAATTACATTGAATGCCAGAGATACATTCATCAGATTTTGAAGTTGGGTGTACAAGGAGTGATAACTGACACTGTATTGATATCACTTTGTAAAACGTAGAAATTTCACTGTTGTCTAACCAAGAGATCGCAGAAGAGTAATCAATGAATAGTATACAAGAAATACATTGGAATGTAAATTGTAATACTTTGTTACACAAAATGACTTTCTGCGTTAATCCCGAGGAATCCCACTGAGTGGCAGTATGGAGCACCTTTTTCCGATCGTTGTATAGAAGGTGGCTTCATTTCATTGTATATGTACTCAACCATATAAAAGCATGATATAGCAACTGTAAGAGCAGTTACATTGAATGCAAGACATACATTCATCAGATTTTAGTTGTACAAGGAGTGATAACTGACACTGTATTGATATCACTTTGTAAAACCTAGAAATTTCACTGTTGTCTAACCAAGAGATCGCAGAAGAGTAATCAATGAATACTATACAAGAAATACATTGGAGTTAAAATTGTAATAGTTTATTACACAAAATTATTTTCTGTGTTACTCCCGAGGAATCCCACTGAGTGGCAGTATGGACCACCTTTTTCCTCTAACTGTATAGAAGGTGGCTTCATTTAATTGTATATGTAAACAACCATATAAAAGCAAGATATATCAAACGTAAGAGCAATTACATTGAATGCAAGACATACATTCATCAGATTGTGAAGTTGGTTGTACAAGGCGTGATAACTGACAGTGTACTGATATCACTTTGTAAAACCTAGAAATATCACTATCCTGTAACCAACAGATCATTGAAAACAGTAATCAATGAATAGTATACAAGAAATTTATATTGTACTAGTTTGTTACACAAAATGACTTTCTGCGTAACTCCCGAGGAATCCCACAGAGTGGCAGTATGGAGCACCTTTTTACTACAGTTGTATAGAAGGTGGCTTCATTTCATTGTATATGTACTCAACAATGTAAAGGTATGATATATTAACTGTAAGAGCAATTACATTGAATGCCAGAGATACATTCATCAGATTTTGAAGTTGGTTGTACAAGGAGTGATAACTGACACTGTACTGATATCACTTTGTAAAACCTAGAAATATCACTATCCTGTAACCAACAGATCATTGAAAAGAATAATCAATGAATACTATACAAGAAATTGTATATTGTACTAGTTTGTTACACAAAATGACTTTCTGCGTTACTCCCGAGGATTCCCACTGAGTGGCAGTATGGAGCACCTTTTTAGTATAGTTGTATAGAAGGTGGCTTCATTTGATTGTATATGTACTCAATAATGTAAAAGCATGATATATTAACTGTTAGAGCAATTACACTGAATGCCAGAGATACATTCATCAGATTTTGAAGTTGGTTGTACAAGGAGTGATAAGTTACACTGTATTGATACCACTTTGTAAAACGTAGAAATTACATTTTTGTCTAACCAAGAGAACGCAGAAGAGTAATCAATGAATACTATACAAGAAATACATTGGAGTTAAAATTGTAATAGTTTATTACACAAAATGACTTTCTGTGTTACTCCCGAGGAATCCCACTGAGTGGCAGTATGGAGCACCTTTTTCCTCTAACTGTATAGAAGGTGGCTTCATTTAATTGTATATGTAATCAACCATATAAAAGCAAGATATATCAAACGTAAGAGCAATTACATTGAATGCAAGACATATATTCATCAGATTGTGAAGTTGGTTGTACAAGGCGTGATAACTGACACTGTACTGATATCACTTTGTAAAACCTAGAAATATCACTATCCTGTAACCAACAGATCATTGAAAAGAGTAATCACTGAATACTACAGAAGAAATTGTATATTGTAATAGTTTGTTACACAAAATGACTTTCTGCGTTACTCCCGAGGAATCCCACTGAGTGGCAGTATGGAACACCTTATTACTATAGTTGTATAGAAGGTGGCTTCATTTCACTGTATATGTACTCAACCATATGAAAGCATGATACAGCAAGTGTAAGAGCAGTTACATTGAATTGAAGACATACATTCATCAGATTTTGAAATTGGTTGTACAAGGATTGATAACTGACAGTTTATTGATGTCACTTTCTTAAACCTAGAATGAATACTACATTCTTACCATTGCCGCGTTTTGAAAGATGAAAAACAGATCGGGTGAAGCAATAGACTGATGTTGATTGGATGAGAGCAGTTTTGAAGTGCTAAAAAACCGAATTTGTACTTAAAAAGCCAAAAAAACAAGTTGTTTAACATTCCTGCGGTTAAAAGGAGTCGGGAGGGGAAGCCAAGCATCGCGAGACAAAGAGGGAGAAGGGAACCAAGCATCGCGAGATTAAGACGTGAGGACTGAATCAGGAAGTGACGGCTAGAAGAGCAGACAAGAAGGAAAAAGGAGAAGAACCGGAAGAAGGTAAAGGGGACTCTAAATACTGCCGGACCAGAAAGGGGACTCTAAATACTGCCGGACCAGAAAGGGGACTCTAAATACTGCCGGACCAGAAAGACCATAACAGGAAGTGACGTGCAGAGAGCAGACAAGTAAAGAAAAGGAAGGGACAAAAGGAAACTACGGCAAGCCAGAAGCAAGGTAAAAAGACTATAACCTTTGACATTAACCATAGAGAAGTCGTGGCCGCCATTTTGGATTTATAAAATTTTTAAACTGCAATATCTCAAAGATTATATAACGTAGAAGGCTGAAACCAACATAATTTGACTTGGCAAGATTAGCTTGTTTGAATGCACTAATTGGTGTTTGATTTGGAAGACAAGATAAAACCGATCTTTTTAAAGAGGCAAAACGGACCGCGGACTAAGATCGAGAGCAGCCACATGGTCCTCTCCTACAATGGCAGCAAAAAAAGAAAAAGAGCTACTAGCCGTTATGGAAGCAATGGAAAAGAAAATGTTAGACGCTATAGGAGAGGTAAATGTTAAAATGAATAATATAGCGGCTCAAGCAGATAAAAATTGCATGGAATTAAAAGCAGAATTTCAAAAATTATCCACAAGAACACAAGATATAGAAACTAAAGTAAAAGAACTGGAAGAAAACACCCATAAGACAATGAGAGAGAACGAGAGGATGGAAAAGATGATGCATTATAAAGATATGCAAAACCACTTGAGATTTCGAGGGATTGAGGAAAAATTGAATGAGGATATTTTTACAAGAATGCAAGAAGCAATAGCAGATTTTTCACAAGAACAGGAAGAAGTTGTTAAAGAACACATGGATCTTGTTTATAGAGTTAATTCTACATATGCAAGAGACAAAAACATACCAAGAGACGTGGTTGTCCAATTTACAATGAAAAGAACAAAAGAACAAATCTACAGGAAGTGCTTTACTGACCCCTTTGTAATAGATGGAAAGAAAATCATAGTAATGAAAGAATTGCCTAGAGCAATACTGCAAGAAAGGAAAAAATTCAAGCGTCTGACGGATAAACTGAAGGAGAAAAAAATCAGATTTCGTTGGGAAATACCTCAAGGACTAAGTTTTTATTATGGCAACTCCAGAGTAGTGATTAAAAGCACAGAAGAAATGTATGCATTCCTGGGAGAGAATAAAGATGATTTTGGAGATATTTAAGAATATATCAAAATGGATTACAAAATACTTACATGGAATGTAAATGGACTAAATTCACCCCAAAAACGTAGAATGGTAGGTCATTGGTTGGAAAAACAAAAATGTAATATAATTTGCTTGCAAGAAGCTCATCTTAAAAACCAAGACCATAAATATTTAATAAGGAAAAAATTGGGAGAAGAATTTTATTCTTTAGCAAGCAACAAAAAAAATGGTGTTGTAACATATGTCAAAAAAGATTTGGAACCCAAAGTAATATTCAAAGACAAAGATGGAAGATATTTAGCTATTGAAATTTTACTGCAAGGAGTGAAAACTTTGATTGTGAACATTTATGCTCCGAATGGAGCTAAAGAAAATTTTTTTAAAGAACTTCAAATGGAATTGGACAATGTAAACTATGATCAAATTATGATGTTAGGAGATTTCAACGGAACTGTAGATAATAAACTAGACAGGCGCTCTAAAAGAAAGGATGAGACGTTAGGGAAGCTTCCAAAAAACTTTTTTGAACTGATAAAACAAGAAAAGTTGGAAGATATTTGGAGGAAAGCTAACCCACAAGGAAAAGACTTTACCTTTTACTCTAATAGACATGACTCACATTCAAGAATTGACATGATTTGGATGACTACTAACCTAACCTTCAAGACAAGAAAAGTGGAAATTTTACCCAGAATAATCTCAGATCACAATCCGTGTTTATGGACAGCTGGGCAGATTAAAAAACAAAAGAGATGGAGAATAAACGAGGACTTATTAGATAATCAAGAAATAATGAAAAAATTACTTGAAGAAACAGACCTATACTTCCAAGTAAACATGCAGAAAGAAGTTAAAATTCAAACCGTATGGGATGCATATAAAGCAGTGATGAGAGGACTATTGATATCGTTAAATGCTAAAGATAATAAAAAGAAAAAAGAGCAATATGAAAATATTTTACAAGCCATTAAAACAAAGGAAGAAGAACTGAAGAAGAAACCAGGGAAAAAGAAACTGCAAAAGGAAATTTGGAAGCTACAAGACCAAGCAAAAGCCATTTTGAACCAGGAGATGTACTGGAACTTAAAAAAACTTCAACAAAAAGCATTTGAAGGTGCAAATAAACCCGGAAAATACTTAGCATGGCAATTAAAGAAAAAACGTGAAAATAAATTTATCACTAAAGTGATAAGAGATAATATTGAGATAATAGATAACAAAGGAATAAAAAGAGAATTTTTTAAATACTACGCAAAACTTTTTAAGAAGGAAAACAAAGACAGAAGAAAGATTAAAGAATACTTGCAAACATTAAAGCTACCAAAACCAACAGAGAAAATTAAAGAACTATTTAATAATCCAGTATCATTACAAGAGATCAAAAATGCAATAAATGACTCCAAATTAGGTAAAGCACCTGGACCGGATGGATTTACAGCGAAGTTCTACAAAACGTTACAGGAGTCAGTTTCACCGGTGTTACTGCTATTGATGAACGATATAAGAGTTACTGGAGAGGTACCAGAAACCTGGAAAGATGCATCCATCTCACTGATCCCGAAAGAAAATCAGGATTTGACCAATGTTAAGAATTATAGACTGATCTCTTTACTGAATAATGATTATAAGATTTTTGCTAAGATTATAGCAAGCTACTAATTTAAGAGCACCTTAAAGAGACTATACAAACAGAACAAGCAGGGTTCTTACCTAATCGACAAATAAGGGACAATCTAAGAGTAGTAGTGGACGCTATAGAATACTACGACAAACATCCTGAAAAGGAAGTGGGCTTTTTCTTTTTAGATGCGGAGAAAGCGTTTGATAATTTAAACTGGGATTTTATGTTTGAAGTTTTAGAACATCTTGAGATCGGTGAATATATGCTTAACTTCATTAAAGCAATATATAAAGAACAGAAATCCTCAATAATAATTAATACTGAAAAGACAGACGATTTTAAAGTTGAAAAAGGAACAAGACAAGGATGCCCGCTTTCGCCGCTGCTATTTATTTGGATTTTAGAAGTTCTACTGTTAAATGTGAAGGAAGACAAAGATATTAAAGGCTTAACAACTAAAGGTTTTTCTTTCAAATATAGGGCCTTTGCAGATGATGTGATGTTTATAGTGGAAGACCCCTTATCCACATTACCACATTTGTTACAGAGAGTAAAAGAGTTTGGTGACTTAGCAGGATTTTATGTAAATAAAAACAAATCGAAAGTAATGTGCAAAAATATGTCAAATAAGAAACAAAACGAGTTACAAAAACTTACAGAATGTGAGGTGGTGAAAAAGACAAAATATCTGGGTGTAAACCTAACTATGAGAAATATTGATCTTTATAAAAATAATTATGAAAAATTATGGTTGCAAATTATGCAGGATATTAAAAAGTGGAATGTATTGAATTTGTCATTGCTGGGTAGAATTGCGGTGGTCAAGATGAATGTGTTACCACGATTAATGTTTTTGTTTCAAACTATTCCAATTGTGAAAGATGTAAAAACATTCAAATGTTGGCAGAAGGAGCTGTCTAAATTTGTGTGGGGAGGGAAAAAACCAAGAATTAAGATGAAAATAATGTGTGATGCCAAAGAAAGAGGAGGGTTTCAACTACCAAATCTAAGGTTATACCATGATGCAATATGTTTGACCTGGGTAGGGGCATGGACTATGTTACAAGATAGAATGTTATTGTCCCTGGAAGGTCATGATTGTAGATTTGGGTGGCATGCATATTTGTATTATGGCAAAACAAAAATGGACAATATGTTTAAACATCATTATTTGAGAAGAACACTAATGGATACGTGGACAAGATATAAAAACTTTTTTTCAGAAGAGATACCCATGTGGATTGTACCCGCAGAAGTCTTACATCCAATATCAAGATATAAAGGACAAGATTGGCTGAAGTATAGAGACTTATTAATAAGACATGGCAAGGATTTCAAACTGAAGGAGCAGCATCAGATTGATTTTGATTATGGTTGGTTAAGATATAGACAAATATATGACTTGTATAGAAGTGATAAAAAACACGGTTTCAGGGAAAAAAATAATGAAATAGAACAAGTTTGGGAGGAAGGTGGGGAAAAAATGATTTCTAAAATGTATAAAGTCTTGCTAAAATGGTTTAATGCTGATGAAATGGTAAAAGAGCAAATGGTAAAATGGGCGATAAACTTTAACAAAGACATTGAAATGGAATCTTGGGAATTTTTATGGAAAAATGCTATGAGTATATCTACGTGTTATAACTTAAAAGAAAATTGTTTTAAAATGATGTATAGATGGTATATGACACCAAAAAAAATTGCAAATATTGGTCAAAATATGTCTAACAAATGTTGGAAGTGTAAAAAGAAAGAAGGGTCTTTTTATCATATGTGGTGGACTTGTGATAATGCAAAGACTTATTGGTCAAAAATGCATGCAGAAATGGAAAAAATCTTGAAATGTACATTTAAGAAGTTGCCTGAAATGTTATTGCTAGGACTTAAACTAGAAGAGATAAATGTAAAGAAAAGGACAATAATATGGTATATGATTACAACAGCAAGAATGGTGTATGCACAAAACTGGAAAAATGAAAAAATACCAGAGGTGTAGGAATGGTTGAAAAAACTGTTATATATGGCTGAAATGGATAAGTGGACTAGAAAATTGAATAATCTTTACTCAGAGACCTTTCTGGAAGACTGGAAGGATTTGAAAGAATATGTTGAAAAGTATTGGGATATGAAAAACTAAAAAATACATGGTTATAATAGCATAAAGGAATAGAAATATATTATATGAATGTTTTAGTTAAAATTAGACAATGAAACTGTTTTTATTTAGAAATACATAAGAGTATAGAAAATAAGAATTGGTGTATAAGTATAAGTATTTTAAAGCTATATAACCGTTACCAGAAACGAAACATAGATATAAGTATTACTATTTTGAATAAAATGGAAAATGTGTTATGCTTCAGATGTGGTGGGAAACCACCAAAACAAGATAAAAATAGAATGTACAAATAGAACAAAATGTTATTTAATATGGAAAAAGGGATTTGTATAAAGTTAAATGTATTATTTTCGATGTTTTTTTTTTGAAAAATAAAAATTTCTTTACAAAAAAAAAAACAAGGAGTGATAACTGACAGTTTATTGATATCACTTACTTAAACCTAGAAATTTCACTGTTGTCTAACCAAGAGATCGCAGAAGAGTAATCAATGAATACTATACAAGAAATACATTGGAATTTAAATTGTAAATGTTTTTTTACACAAAATTATTTTCTGTGTTACTCCCGAGGAATCCCACTGAGTGGCAGTATGGAGCTCCTCTAGCTGTATAGAAGGTGGCTTCACTTCATTGTATATGTACTCAATCATGTAACAGGATGTTATATCAACTGTAAGAGCAATTAAATTGAATGCCAGAGATACATTCATCAGATTTTGAAGTTGGTTGTACAACGAGTGATAACTGACACTGTATTGATATCACTTTGTAAAACGTAGCAATTTCAGTTTTGTCTAACCAAGAGATCGCAGAAGACTAATCAATGAATAGTATACAAGAAATACATTGGAATGTAAATTGTAATACTTTGTTACACAAAATGACTTTCTGCATTACTCCCGAGAAATCCCACTGAGTGGCAGTATGGAGCACCTTTTTCCTATTGTTGTATAGAAGGTGGCTTCATTTCATTGTATATGTACTCAACCATATAAAAGCATGATATAGCAACTGTAAGAGCAGTTACATTGAATGCAAGACATACATTCATCAGATTTTAGTTGTACAAGGAGTGATAACTGACACTGTATTGATATCACTTTGTAAAACCTAGAAATTTCACTGTTGTCTAACGAAAAGATCGCAGAAGAGTAATCAACGAATACTATACAAGAAATACATTGGAGTTAAAATTGTAATAGTTTATTACACAAAATGACTTTCTGCGTTACTCCCGAGGAATCCCACTGAGTGGCAGCATGGAGCACCTTTTTCCTATAGTTGTATAGAAGGTGGCTTCATTTCATTGTATATGTTCTCAACCATATAAAAGCATGATATATCAACTGTAAGAGCAATTACATTGAATGCAAGAGATACATTCATCAGATTTTGAAGTTGGTTGTACAAGGAGTGATAACTGACACTGTACTGATATCACTTTGTATAACCTAGAAATACCACTATCCTGTAACCAACAGATCATTGATAAGAGTAATCAATGAATAGTAATCAATATATTAACTGTTAGAGCAATTACCCTGAATGCCAGAGATACATTCATCAGATTTTGAAGTTGGTTGTACAAGGAGTGATAAGTGACAGTGTATTGATATCACTTGGTAAAACGTAGAAATTTCATTTTTGTCTAACCAAGAGAACGCAGAAGAGTAATCAATGAATACTATACAAGAAATACATTGGAGTTAAAATTGTAATAGTTTATTACACAAAATGACTTTCTGTGTTACTCCCGAGGAATCCCACTGAGTGGCAGTATGGAGCACCTTTTTCCTCTAACTGTATAGAAGGTGGCTTCATTTAATTGTATATGTAATCAACCATATAAAAGCAAGATATATCAAACGTAAGAGCAATTACATTGAATGCAAGACATATATTCATCAGATTGTGAAGTTGGTTGTACAAGGCGTGATAACTGACACTGTACTGATATCACTTTGTAAAACCTAGAAATATCACTATCCTGTAACCAACAGATCATTGAAAAGAGTAATCACTGAATACTACAGAAGAAATTGTATATTGTAATAGTTTGTTACACAAAATGACTTTCTGCGTTACTCCCGAGGAATCCCACTGAGTGGCAGTATGGAGCACCTTATTACTATAGTTGTATAGAAGGTGGCTTCATTTCACTGTATATGTACTCAACCATATGAAAGCATGATATAGCAAGTGTAAGAGCAGTTACATTGAATTGAAGACATACATTCATCAGATTTTGAAATTGGTTGTACAAGGATTGATAACTGACAGTTTATTGATATCACTTTCTTAAACCTAGAAATTTCACTGTTGTCTAACCAAGAGATCGCAGAAGAGTAATGAATGAATACTATACAAGAAATACATTGGGATTTAAATTGTACTAGTTTGTTACAGAAAATGACTTTCTGCGTTACTCCCGAGGAATCCCACTGAGTGGCAGTATGGAGCACCTTTTTACTATACTTGTATAGAAGGTGGCTTGTTTTCATTGTATAGGTCATGTAAACGTATGATATATTATGTAAAAATCATGTAAAAGTATGATATATCATGTAAAAATCATGTAAAAGTATGATATATCAATTGTAAGAGCAATTACATTGAATGCAAGACATACATTCATCAGATTTTGAAATTGGTTCTACAAGGAGTGATAACTGACAGTTTATTGATATCACTTACTTAAACCTAGAAATTTCACTGTTGTCTAACCAAGAGATCGCAGAAGAGTAATCAATGAATACTATACAAGAAATACATTGTAATTTAAATTGTAATTGTTTTTTTACACAAAATTATTTTCTGTGTTACTCCCGAGGAATCCCACTGAGTGGCAGTATGGAGCTCCTCTAGCTGTATAGAAGGTGACTTCATTTCATTGTATATGTACTCAATCATGTAACAGGATGTTATATCAACTGTAAGAGCAATTAAATTGAATGCCAGAGATACATTCATCAGATTTTGAAGTTGGTTGTACAAGGAGTGATAACTGACACTGTATTGATATCACTTTGTAAAACGTAGAAATTTCAGTTTTGTCTAACCAAGAGATCGCAGAAGACTAATCAATGAATAGTATACAAGAAATACATTGGAATGTAAATTATAATACTTTGTTACACAAAATGACTTTCTGCATTACTCCCGAGAAATCCTACTGAGTGGCAGTATGGAGCACCTTTTTCCTATCGTTGTATAGAAGGTGGCTTCATTTCATTGTATATGTACTCAACCATATAAAAGCATGATATAGCAACTGTAAGAGCAGTTACATTGAATGCAAGACATACATTCATCAGATTTTAGTTGTACAAGGAGTGATAACTGACACTGAATTGATATCACTTTGTAAAACCTAGAAATTTCACTGTTTTCTAACGAAAAGATCGCAGAAGAGTAATCAATGAATACTATAAAAGAAATATATTGGAGTTAAAATTGTAATAGTTTATTACACAAAATTATTTTCTGTGTTACTCCCGAGGAATCCCACTGAGTGGCAGTATGGAGCACCTTTTTCCTCTAACTGTATAGAAGGTGGCTTCATTTAATTGTATATGTAATCAACCATATAAAAGCAAGATATATCAAACGTAAGAGCAATTACATTGAATGCAAGACATACATTCATCAGATTGTGAAGTTGGTTGTACAAGGAGTGATAACTGACACTGTACTGATATCACTTTGTATAACCTAGAAATATCACTATCCTGTAACCAACAGATCATTGAAAAGAGTAATCAATGAATACTACAGAAGAAATTGTATACTGTAATAGTTTGTTACACAAAATGACTTTCTGCGTTACTCCCGAGGAATCCCACTGAGTGGCAGTATGGAGCACATTTTTACTATAGTTGTATAGAAGGTGGCTTCATTTTATTGTATTTCTACTCAACTATATAAAAGCATGATATATCAACTGTAAGAGCAGTTACCTTGAATGAAAGACATACATTCATTAGATTTTGAAATTGGTTGTACAAAGAGTGATAACTGACAGTGTATTGATATCACTTTGTAAAACCTAGAAATTTCACTGTTGTCTAACCAAGAGATCGCAGAAGAGTAATCAATGAATACTATACAAGAAATACATTGGGATTTAAATTGTACTAGTTTGTTACAGAAAATGACTTTCTGCGTTACTCCCGAGGAATCCCACTAAGTGGCAGTATGGAGCACCTTTTTACTATACTTGTATAGAAGGTGGCTTGTTTTCATTGTATAGGTCATGTAAACGTATGATATATTATGTAAAAATCATGTAAAAGTATGATATATCATGTAAAAATCATGTAAAAGTATGATATATCAATTGTAAGAGCAATTACATTGAATGCAAGACATACATTCATCAGATTTTGAAATTGGTTCTACAAGGAGTGATAACTGACAGTTTATTGATATCACTTACTTAAACCTAGAAATTTCACTGTTGTCTAACCAAGAGATCGCAGAAGAGTAATCAATGAATACTATACAAGAAATACATTGTAATTTAAATTGTAACTGTTTTTTTACACAAAATTATTTTCTGTGTTACTCCCGAGGAATCCCACTGAGTGGCAGTATGGAGCTCCTCTAGCTGTATAGAAGGTGGCTTCATTTCATTGTATATGTACTCAATCATGTAACAGGATGTTATATCAACTGTAAGAGCAATTAAATTGAATGCCAGAGATACATTCATCAGATTTTGAAGTTGGTTGTACAAGGAGTGATAACTGACACTGCATTGATATCACTTTGTAAAACGTAGAAATTTCTGTTTTGTCTAACCAAGAGATCGCAGAAGACTAATCAATGAATAGTACACAAGAAATACATTGGAATGTAAATTGTAATACTTTGTTACACAAAATGACTTTCTGCATTACTCCCGAGAAATCCTACTGAGTGGCAGTATGGAGCACCTTTTTCCTATCGTTGTATAGAAGGTGGCTTCATTTCATTGTATATGTACTCAACCATATAAAAGCATGATATAGCAACTGTAAGAGCAGTTACATTGAATGCAAGACATACATTCATCAGATTTTAGTTGTACAAGGAGTGATAACTGACACTGTATTGATATCACTTTGTAAAACCTAGAAATTTCACTGTTGTCTAACGAAAAGATCGCAGAAGAGTAATCAATGAATACTATACAAGAAATACATTGGAGTTAAAATTGTAATAGTTTATTACACAAAATTATTTTCTGTGTTACTCCCGAGGAATCCCACTGAGTGGCAGTATGGAGCACCTTTTTCCTCTAACTGTATAGAAGGTGGCTTCATTTAATTGTATATGTAATCAACCATATAAAAGCAAGATATATCAAACGTAAGAGCAATTACATTGAATGCAAGACATACATTCATCAGATTGTGAAGTTGGTTGTACAAGGCGTGATAACTGACAGTGTACTGATATCACTTTGTATAACCTAGAAATATCACTATCCTGTAACCAACAGATCATTGAAAAGAGTAATCAATGAATACTACAGAAGAAATTGTATATTGTAATAGTTTGTTACACAAAATGACTTTCTGCGTTACTCCCGAGGAATCCCACTGAGTGGCAGTATGGAGCACCTTTTTACTATAGTTGTATAGAAGGTGGCTTCATTTCATTGTATTTCTACTCAACCATATAAAAGCATGATATATCAACTGTAAGAGCAGTTACCTTGAATGAAAGACATACATTCATTAGATTTTGAAATTGGTTGTACAAAGAGTGATAACTGACAGTGTATTGATATCACTTTGTAAAACCTAGAATTTTCACTGTTGTCTAACCAAGAGATCGCAGAAGAGTAATCAATGAATACTATACAAGAAATACATTAGATTGTAAATTGTAATAGTTTATTATACAAAATGACTTTCTGTGTTACTCCCGAGGAATCCCACTGAGTGGCAGGATGGAGCACCTTTTTCCTCTAGCTGTATAGAAGGTGGCTTCATTTCTTTGTATATGTACTCAAGCATGTAACAGCATGTTATATCAACTGTAAGACCAGTTACATTGAATGCAAGACATAAATTCATTAGATTTTGAGGTTGGTTCTACAAGGAGTGATAACTGACACCGTATTGATATCACTTTGTAAAACGTAGAAATTTCACTGTTGTCTAACCAACAGATCACAGAAGAGTAATCAATGAATACTATACAAGAAATACATTGGATTGTACATTGTAATTTTTTGTTACACAAAATGACTTTCTGCGTTACTCCCGAGGAATCCCACTGAGTGGCAGCATGGAGCACTTTATGATAGTTGTATAGAAGGTGGTTTCATTTCATTGTTTATGTACTTAATCATGTAACAGCATGTTATATCAACTGTAAGAGCAATTACATTCAATGCAAGACATACATTCATCAGATTTCGAAGTTGGTTATACAAGGAGTGATAACTGACACTGCACTGATATCACTTTGTAAAACCTAGAAATATCACTATCCTGTAACCAACAGATCATTGAAAAGAGTAATCAATGAATACTACAGAAGAAATTGTATATTGTAATAGTTTGTTACACAAAATGACTTTCTGCGTTACTCCCGAGGAATCCCACTGAGTGGCAGTATGGAGCACATTTTTACTATAGTTGTATAGAAGGTGGCTTCATTTTATTGTATTTCTACTCAACCATATAAAAGCATGATATATCAACTGTAAGAGCAGTTACCTTGAATGAAAGACATACATTCATTAGATTTTGAAATTGGTTGTACAAAGAGTGATAACTGACAGTGTATTGATATCACTTTGTAAAACCTAGAAATTTCACTGTTGTCTAACCAAGAGATCGCAGAAGAGTAATCAATGAATACTATACAAGAAATACATTGGGATTTAAATTGTACTAGTTTGTTACAGAAAATGACTTTCTGCGTTACTCCCGAGGAATCCCACTGAGTGGCAGTATGGAGCACCTTTTTACTATACTTGTATAGAAGGTGGCTTGTTTTCATTGTATAGGTCATGTAAACGTATGATATATTATGTAAAAATCATGTAAAAGAATGATATATCATGTAAAAATCATGTAAAAGTATGATATATCAATTGTAAGAGCAATTACATTGAATGCAAGACATACATTCATCAGATTTTGAAATTGGTTGTACAAGGAGTGATAACTGACAGTTTATTGATATCACTTACTTAAACCTAGAAATTTCACTGTTGTCTAACCAAGAGATCGCAGAAGAGTAATCAATGAATACTATACAAAAAATACATTGGAATTTAAATTGTAATTGTTTTTTTACACAAAATTATTTTCTGTGTTACTCCCGAGGAATCCCACTGAGTGGCAGTATGGAGCTCCTCTAGCTGTATAGAAGGTGGCTTCATTTCATTTTATATGTACTCAATCATGTAACAGGATGTTATATCAACTGTAAGAGCAATTAAATTGAATGCCAGAGATACATTCATCAGATTTTGAAGTTGGTTGTACAAGGAGTGATAACTGACACTGTATTGATATCACTTTGTAAAACGTAGAAATTTCAGTTTTGTCTAACCAAGAGGTCGCAGAAGACTAATCAATGAATAGTATACAAGAAATACATTGGAATGTAAATTGTAATACTTTGTTACACAAAATGACTTTCTGCATTACTCCCGAGAAATCCTACTGAGTAGCAGTATGGAGCACCTTTTTCCTATCGTTGTATAGAAGGTGGCTTCATTTCATTGTATATGTACTCAACCATATAAAAGCATGATATAGAAACTGTAAGAGCAGTTACATTGAATGCAAGACATACATTCATCAGATTTTAGTTGTACAAGGAGTGATAACTGACACTGTATTGATATCACTTTGTAAAACCTAGAAATTTCACTGTTGTCTAACGAAAAGATAGCAGAAGAGTAATCAATGAATACTATACAAGAAATACATTGGAGTTAAAATTGTAATAGTTTATTACACAAAATTATTTTCTGTGTTACTCCCGAGGAATCCCACTGAGTGGCAGTATGGAGCACCTTTTTCCTCTAACTGTATAGAAGGTGGCTTCATTTAATTGTATATGTAATCAACCATATAAAAGCAAGATATATCAAACGTAAGAGCAATTACATTGAATGCAAGACATACATTCATCAGATTGTGAAGTTGGTTGTACAAGGCGTGATAACTGACAGTGTACTGATATCACTTTGTAAAACCTAGAAATATCACTATCCTGTAACCAACAGATCATTGAAAACAGTAATCAATGAATAGTATACAAGAAATTGTATATTGTAATAGTTTGTTACACAAAATGGCTTTCTGCGTTACTCCCGAGGAATCCCACTGAGTGGCAGCATGGAGCACCTTTTTCCTATAGTTGTATAGAAGGTGGCTTCATTTCATTGTATATGTTCTCAACCATATAAAAGCATGATATATCAACTGTAAGAGCAATTACATTGAATGCAAGAGATACATTCATCAGATTTTGAAGTTGGTTGTACAAGGAGTGATAACTGACACTGTACTGATATCACTTTGTGTAACCTAGAAATATCACTATCCTGTAACCAACAGATCATTGAAAAGAGTAATCAATGAATACTACAGAAGAAATTGTATATTGTAATAGTTTGTTACACAAAATGACTTTCTGCGTTACTCCCGAGGAATCCTACTGAGTGGCAGTATGGAGCACCTTTTTACTATAGTTGTATAGAAGGTGGCTTCATTTCATTGTATTTCTACTCAACCATATAAAAGCATGATATATCAACTGTAAGAGCAGTTACATTGAATGAAAGACATACATTCATTAGATTTTGAAATTGGTTGTACAAAGAGTGATAACTGACAGTGTATTGATATCACTTTGTAAAACCTAGAATTTTCACTGTTGTCTAACCAAGAGATCGCAGAAGAGTAATCAATGAATACTATACAAGAAATACATTGGATTGTAAATTGTAATAGTTTATTATACAAAATGACTTTCTGTGTTACTCCCGAGGAATCCCACTGAGTGGCAGGATGGAGCACCTTTTTCCTCTAGCTGTATAGAAGGTGGCCTCATTTCTTTGTATATGTACTCAACCATGTAACAGCATGTTATATCAACTGTAAGACCAGTTACATTGAATGCAAGACATAAATTCATTAGATTTTGAGGTTGGTTCTACAAGGAGTGATAACTGACACCGTATTGATATCACTTTGTAAAACGTAGAAATTTCACTGTTGTCTAACCAACAGATCACAGAAGAGTAATCAATGAATACTATACAAGAAATACATTGGATTGTACATTGTAATTTTTTGTTACACAAAATGACTTTCTGCGTTACTCCAGAGGAATCCCACTGAGTGGCAGCATGGAGCACTTTATGATAGTTGTATAGAAGGTGGTTTCATTTCATTGTTTATGTACTTAATCATGTAACAGCATGTTATATCAACTGTAAGAGCAATTACATTCAATGCAAGACATACATTCATCAGATTTTGAAGTGTGTTATACAAGGAGTGATAACTGACACTGCACTGATATCACTTTGTAAAACCTAGAAATATCACTATCCTGTAACCAAGAGATCATTGAAAAGAGTAATCAATGAATACTATACAAGAAATTGTATATTGTACTAGTTTGTTACACAAAATGACTTTCTGCGTTACTCCCGAGGAATCCCAATGAGTGGCAGTATGGAGCACCTTTTTACTATACTTGTATAGAAGGTGGCTTGTTTTCATTGTATAGGTCATGTAAAAGTATGATATATCATGTAAAAATCATGTAAAAGTATGATGTATCAATTGTAAGAGCAATTACATTGAATGCAAGAGATACATTCATCAGATTTTGAAGTTGGTTGTACAAGGAGTGATAACTGACACTGTACTGATATCACTTTGTAAAACCTAGAAATATCACTATCCTGTAAGCAACAGATCATTGAAAAGAGTAATCAATGAATACTATACAAGAATTGTATATTGTACTAGTTTGTTACACAAAATGACTTTCTGCATTACTCCCGAGGAATCCCACTAAGTGGCAGTATGGAGAACCTTTTTACTATAGTTGTATAGAAGGTGGCTTCATTTCATTGTATATGTACTAAACCATATAAAAGCATGATATAGCAACTGTAAGAGCAGTTACATTGAATGCAAGACATACATTCATCAGATTTTAGTGGTACAAGGAGTGATAACTGACACTGTATTGATATCACTTTGTAAAACCTAGAAATTTCACTGTTGTCTAACCAAGAGATCGCAGAAGAGTCATCAATGAATACTATACAAAAAAATACATTGGATTGTAAATTGTAATACTTTGTTACACAAAAGGATTTTCTTTGTTACTCCCGAGGAATCCCACTGAGTGGCAGTATGGAGGAACTTTTTCCTCTAGCTGTATAGAAAGTGGCTTCATTACATTGTATATGTACTCAAACATGTAAAAGAATGATATATCAGCTTTAAGAGCAATTACATTGAATGCAAGAGATACATTCATCAGATTTTGAAGTTGGTTGTACAAGGAGTGATAACTGACACTGTACTGATATCACTTTGTAAAACCTAGAAATATCACTATCCTGGAACCAGCAGATCACTGAAAAGAGTAATCAATGAATACTATACAAGAAATTGTAGATTGTAATAGTTTTTTTCACAAAATGACTTTCTGCGTTACTCCCGAGGAATCCCACTGAGTGGCAGTATGGAGCACTTTTTCCCACTACCTGTATACAAGGTTGCTTCATTTCATTGTATATGTACTCAATCTTGTAAAAGCATGATATATCAACTTTAAGAGCAATTACATTGAATGCAAGAGATACATTCATCAGATTTTGAAGTTGGTTGTATAAGGAATGATAACTGACACTGTACTGATATCACTTTGTAAAACCTAGAAATATCACTATCCTGTAACCAATAGATCACTGAAAAGAGTAATCAATGAATAGTATACAAGAAATTGTAAATTTTAATAGTTTGTTACACAAAATGACTTTCTGCGTAACTCCCGAGGAATCCCACAGAGGGGCAGTATTGAGCACCTTTTTACTACAGTTGTATAGAAGGTGGCTTCATTTCATTGTATATGTACTCAACAATGTAAAAGTATGATATATTAACTGTAAGAGCAATTACATTGAATGCCAGAGATACATTCATCAGATTATGAAGTTGGTTGTACAAGGAGTGGTAACTGACACTGTATTGATATCACTTTGTAAAACGTAGAAATTTCACTGTTGTCTAACCAAGAGATCGCAGAAGAGTAATCAATGAATAGTATACAAGAATTACATTGGAATGTAAATTGTAATAGTTTATTATACAAAATGACTTTCTGTGTTACTCCCGAGGTATCCCACTGAGTGGCAGTATGGAGCACCTTTTTCCTATCGTTGTATAGAAGGTGGCTTCATTTCATTGTATATGTACTCAACCATATAAAAGCATGATATAGCAACTGTAAGAGCAGTTACATTGAATGCAAGACATACATTCATCAGATTTTAGTTGTACAAGGAGTGATAACTGACACTGTATTGATATCACTTTGTAAAACCTAGAAATTTCACTGTTGTCTAATCAAGAGATCGCAGAAGAGTAATCAATGAATACTATACAAGAAATACATTGGAGTTAAAATTGTAATAGTTTATTACACAAAATTATTATCTGTGTTACTCCAGAGGAATCCCACTGAGTGGCAGTATGGAGCACCTTTTTCCTCTAACTGTATAGAAGGTGGCTTCATTTAATTGTATATGTAAACAACCATATAAAAGCAAGATATATCAAACGTAAGAGCAATTACATTGAATGCAAGACATACATTCATCAGATTGTGAAGTTCGTTGTACAAGGCGTGATAACTGACAGTGTACTGATATCACTTTGTAAAACCTAGAAATATCACTATCCTGTAACCAACAGATCATTGAAAACAGTAATCAATGAATAGTATACAAAAAAATGTATATTGAACTAGTTTGTTACACAAAATGACTTTCTGCGTAACTCCCGAGGAATCCCACAGAGTGGCAGTATGGAGCACCTTTTTACTACAGTTGTATAGAAGGTGGCTTCATTTCATTGTATATGTACTCAACAATGTAAAGGTATGATATATTAACTGTAAGAGCAATTACATTGAATGCCAGAGATACATTCATCAGATTTTGAAGTTGGTTGTACAAGGAGTGATAACTGACACTGTATTGATATCACTTTGTAAAACGTAGAAATTTCACTGTTGTCTAACCAAGAGATCGCAGAAGAGTAATCAATGAATAGTATACAAGAAATACATTGGCATGTAAATTGTAATACTTTGTTAAACAAAATGACTTTCTGCGTTACTCCCGAGGAATCCCACTGAGTGGCAGTATGGAGCACCTTTTTTTCTATTGTTGTATAGAAGGTGGCTTCATTTCATTGTATATGTACTCAATCATGTAAAAGCATGATATATCAACTTTAAGAGCAATTACATTGAATGCAAGAGATACATTTATCAGATTTTGAAGTTGGTTGTACAAGGAGTGATAACTGACACTGTACTGATATCACTTTGTAAAACCTAGAAATATCACTATCCTGTAACCAACAGATCATTGAAAAGAGTAATCAATGAATACTATACAAGAAACTGTATATTGTACTAGTTTGTTACACAAAATGACTTTCTGCGTTACTCCCGAGGAATCCCACTGAGTGGCCGTATGGAGCACCTTTTTACTATAGTTATATAGAAGGTGGCTTCATTTCATTGTATATATACTCAACCATATAAAAGCATGATATAGCAACTGTAAGAGCAGTTACATTGAATGCAAGACATATATTCATCAGATTTTGAGGTTAGTTCTACAAGGAGTGATAACTGACGCCGTATTGATATCACTTTGTAAAACGTAGAAATTTCAGTGTTGTCTAACGAACAGATCACAGAAGAGTAATCAATGAATACTATACAAGAAATACATTGGATTGTACATTGTAATATTTTGTTACACAAAATGACTTTCTGCGTTACTCCCGAGGAATCCCACTGAGTGGCAGCATGGAGCACTTTATGATAGTTGTATAGAAGGTGGTTTCATTTCATTGTATATGTACTAAACCATATAAAAGCATGTTATATCAACTGTAAGAGCAATTACATTGAATGCAAGACATACATTCATCAGATTTTGAAGTTGGTTATACAAGGAGTGATAACTGACACTGGACTGATATCACGTTGTAAAACCTAGAAATATCACTATCCTGTAACCAACAGATCATTGAAAAGAGTAATCAATGAATACTATACAAGAAATTGTATATTGTAGTAGTTTGTTACACAAAATGACTTTCTGCGTTACTCCCGAGGAATCCCAATGAGTGGCAGTATGGAGCACCTTTTTACTATACTTGTATAGAAGGTGGCTTGTTTTCATTGTATAGGTCATGTAAAAGTATGATATATCCTGTAAAAATCATGTAAAAGTATGATGTATCAATTGTAAGAGCAATTTCATTGAATGCAAAAGATAGATTCATCAGATTTTGAAGTTGGTTGTAGAAGGAGTGATAACTGACACTGTATTGATATCACTTTGTAAAACGTAGAAATTTCAGTTTTGTCTAACCAAGAGATCGCAGAAGACTAATCAATGAATAGTATACAAGAAATACATTGGAATGTAAATTGTAATACTTTGTTACACAAAATGACTTTCTGCATTACTCCAGAGAAATCCCACTGAGTGGCAGAATGGAGCACCTTTTTCCTATCGCTGTATAGAAGGTGGCTTCATTTCATTGTATATGTACTCAACCATATAAAAGCATGATATAGCAACTGTAAGAGCAGTTACATTGAATGCAAGACATACATTCATCAGATTTTAGTTGTACAAGGAGTGATAACTGACACTGTATTGATATCACTTTGTAAAACATAGAAATTTCACTGTTGTCTAACCAAGAGATCGCTGAAGAGTAATCAATGAATACTTTACAAGAAATACATTGGAGTTAAAATTGTAATAGTTTATTACACAAAATTATTTTCTGTGTTACTCCCGAGGAATCCCACTGAGAGGCAGTATGGAGCACCTTTTTCCTCTAACTGTATAGAAGGTGGCTTCATTTAATTGTATATGTAAACAACCATATAAAAGCAAGATATATCAAACGTAAGAGCAATTACATTGAATGCAAGACATACATTCATCAGATTGTGATGTTGGTTGTACAAGGCGTGATAACTGACAGTGTACTGATATCACTTTGTAAAACCTAGAAATATCACTATCCTGTAACCAACAGATCATTGAAAACAGTAATCAATGAATAGTATACAAGAAATTGTATATTGTACTAGTTTGTTACACAAAATGACTTTCTGCGTTACTCCCGAGGAATCCCACTGAGTGGCAGTATGGAGCACCTTTTTCCTATACTTGTATAGAAGGTGGCTTCATTTCATTGTATATGTTCTCAACCATATAAAAGCATGATATATCAACTGTAAGAGCAATTACATTGAATGCCAGAGATACATTCATCAGATTTTGAAGTTGGTTGTACAAGGAGTGATAACTGACACTGTACTGATATCACTTTGTATAAACTAGAAATATCACTATCCTGTAACCAACAGATCATTGAAAAGAGTAATCAATGAGTACTACAGAAGAAATTGTATATTGTAATAGTTTGTTACACAAAATGACATTCTGCATTACTCCCGAGGAATCCCACTGAGTGCCAGTATGGAGCACCTTTTTACTATAGTTGTATAGAAGGTGGCTTCATTTCATTGTATTTCTACTCAACCATATAAAAGCATGATATATCAACTGTAAGAGCAGTTACCTTGAATGAAAGACATACATTCATTAGATTTTGAAATTGGTTGTACAAAGAGTGATAACTGACAGTGTATTGATATCACTTTGTAAAACCTAGAAATTTCACTGTTGTCTAACCAAGAGATCGCAGAAGAGTAATCAATGAATACTATACAAGAAATACATTGGATTGTAAATTGTAATAGTTTATTATACAAAATGACTTTCTGTGTTACTCCCGAGGAATCCCACTGAGTGGCAGTATGGAGCACCTTTTTCCTCTAGCTGTATAGAAGGTGGCTTCATTTAATAGTATATGTAATCAACCATATAAAAGCAAGATATATCAAACGTAAGAGCAATTACATTGAATGCAAGACATACATTCATCAGATTTTGAAGTTGGTTATACAAGGAGTGATAACTGACACTGGACTGATATCACGTTGTAAAACCTAGAAATATCACTATCCTGTAACCAACAGATCATTGAAAAGAATAATCAATGAATACTATACAAGAAATTGTATATTGTACTAGTTTGTTACACAAAATGACTTTCTGCGTTACTCCCGAGGAATCCCACTGAGTGGCAGTATGGAGCACCTTTTTCCTATACTTGTATAGAAGGTGGCTTCATTTCATTGTATATGTTCTCAACCATATAAAAGCATGATATATCAACTGTAAGAGCAATTACATTGAATGCCAGAGATACATTCATCAGATTTTGAAGTTGGTTGTACAAGGAGTGATAACTGACACTGTACTGATATCACTTTGTATAAACTAGAAATATCACTATCCTGTAACCAACAGATCATTGAAAAGAGTAATCAATGAGTACTACAGAAGAAATTGTATATTGTAATAGTTTGTTACACAAAATGACTTTCTGCATTACTCCCGAGGAATCCCACTGAGTGGCAGTATGGAGCACCTTTTTACTATAGTTGTATAGAAGGTGGCTTCATTTCATTGTATTTCTACTCAACCATATAAAAGCATGATATATCAACTGTAAGAGCAGTTACCTTGAATGAAAGACATACATTCATTAGATTTTGAAATTGGTTGTACAAAGAGTGATAACTGATAGTGTATTGATATCACTTTGTAAAACCTAGAAATTTCACTGTTGTCTAACCAAGAGATCGCAGAAGAGTAATCAATGAATACTATACAAGAAATACATTGGATTGTAAATTGTAATAGTTTATTATACAAAATGACTTTCTGTGTTACTCCCGAGGAATCCCACTGAGTGGCAGTATGGAGCACCTTTTTCCTCTAGCTGTATAGAAGGTGGCTTCATTTAATAGTATATGTAATCAACCATATAAAAGCAAGATATATCAAACGTAAGAGCAATTACATTGAATGCAAGACATACATTCATCAGATTTTGAAGTTGGTTATACAAGGAGTGATAACTGACACTGGACTGATATCACGTTGTAAAACCTAGAAATATCACTATCCTGTAACCAACAGATCATTGAAAAGAATAATCAATGAATACTATACAAGAAATTGTATATTGTACTAGTTTGTTACATAAAATGACTTTCTGCGTTACTCCCGAGGAATCCCAATGAGTGGCAGTATGGAGCACCTTTTTACTATACTTGTATAGAAGGTGGCTTGTTTTCATTGTATAGGTCATGTAAAAGTATGATATATCATATAAAAATCATGTAAAAGTATGATGTATCAACTGTAAGAGCAATTACATTGAATGCCAGAGATACATTCATCAGATTTTGAAGTTGGTTGTACAAGGAGTGATAACTGACACTGTACTGATATCACTTTGTATAAACTAGAAATATCACTATCCTGTAACCAACAGATCATTGAAAAGAGTAGTCAATGAGTACTACAGAAGAAATTGTATATTGTAATAGTTTGTTACACAAAATGACTTTCTGCATTACTCCCGAGGAATCCCACTGAGTGGCAGTATGGAGCACCTTTTTACTATAGTTGTATAGAAGGTGGCTTCATTTCATTGTATATGTACTCAACCATATAAAAGCATGATATAGCAACTGTAAGAGCAGTTACATTAAATGCAAGACATAAATTCATCAGATTTTGAGGTTGGTTCTACAAGGAGTGATAACTGACACCGTATTGATATCACTTTGTAAAACGTAGAAATTTCACTGTTGTCTAACCAAGAGATCGCAGAAAAGTAATCAATGAATACTATACAAAAAATACATTGGATTGTAAATTGTAATAGTTTGTTACACAAAATGATTTTCTTTGTTACTCCCGAGGAATCCCACTGAGTGGCAGTATAGAGCAACTTTTTCCTCTAGTTGTATAGAAGGTGGATTCATTGCATTGTATATGTACTCAATCATGTAAAAGCATGATATATCAAGTGTAAGAGCAATTTCATTGAATGCAAGACATACATTCATCAGATTGTGAAGTTGGTTGTACAAGGAGTGATAACTGACACTGTACTGATATCACTTTGTAAAACCTAGAAATATCACTCTCCTGGAACCAACAGATCATTGAAAACAGTAATCAATGAATACTATACAAGAAATTGTATATTGTAATATTTTTTGACACAAAATGACTGTCTGCGTTACTCCCGAGGAATCCCACTGAGTGGCAGTATGGAGTTCCTTTTTACTATAGTTGTATAGAAGGTGGTTTCATTTCATTGTATATGTACTCAACCATATAAAAGCATGATATAGCAACGGTAAGAGCAGTTACATTGAATGCAAGACATACATACATCAGATTTTGAAATTGTTTGTACAAGGAGTGATAAGAGACAGTGTATTGATATCACTTTCTTAAACCTAGAAATTTCACTGTTGTCTAACCAAGAGATCGCAGAAGAGTAATCAATGAATACTATACAAGAAATACATTGGACTTTAAATTGTAATAGTTAATTACACAAAATGACTTTCTGCGTTACTCCCGAGGAATCCCACAGAGTGGCAGTATGGAGCACCTTTTTACTACAGTTGTATAGAAGGTGGCTTCATTTCATTGTATATGTACTCAACAATGTAAAAGCATGATGTATTAACTGTAAGAGCAATTACATTGAATGCCAGAGATATATTCATCAGATTTTGAAGTTAGTTGTACAATGAGTGATAACTGACACTGTATTGATATCACTTTGTAAAACGTAGAAATTTCAGTTTTATCTAACCAACAGATCGCAGAAGAGTAATCAATGAATAGTATACAAGAAAAAAATTAGAATGTAAATTGTAATACTTTGTTACACAAAATGCCTTTCTGCGTTACTCCCGAGGAATCCCACTGAGTGGCAGTATGGAGCACCTTTTTACTATTGTTGTATAGAAGGTGGCTTCATTTCATTGTATATGTACTCAATCATGTAAAAGCATGATATATCAACTATAAGAGCAATTACATTGAATGCAAGAGATACATTCATCAGATTTTGAAGTTGGTTGTACAAGGAGTGATAACTGACACTGTACTGATATCACTTTGTAAAACCTAGAAATATCACTACCCTGTAACCAACAGATCATTGAAAAGAATAATCAATGAATATTATACAAGAAATTGTATATTGTACTAGTTTGTTACACAAAATGACTTTCTGCGTTACTCCCGAGGAATACCACTGAGTGGCAGTATGGAGCACCTTTTTCCTATAGTTGTATAGAAGGTCGCTTCATTTCATAGTATATGTACTCAACCATATAAAAGCATGATATAGCAATGGTAAGAGCGGTTACATTGAATGCAAGACATACATTCATCAGATTTTAGTTGTACAAGGAATGATAACTGACACTTTATTGATATCACTTTGTAAAACCTAGAAATTTCACTGTTGTCTAACCAAGAGATCGCAGAAGAGTAATCAATGAATACTATACAAGAAATACATTGGAGTTAAAATTGTAATAGTTTATTACACAAAATTACCTTCTGTGTTACTCCCGAGGAATCCCACTGAGTGGCAGTATGGAGCACCTTTTTCCTCTAACTGTATAGAAGGTGGCTTCATTTAATAGTATATTTAATCAACCATATAAAAGCAAGATATATCAAACGTAAGAGCAATTACATAGAATGCAAGACATACATTCATAAGATTGTGAAGTTGGTTGTACAAGGCGTGATAACTGATAGTGTACTGATATCACTTTGTAAAACCTAGAAATATCACTATCCTGTAACCAACAGATCATTGAAAAGAGTAATCAATGAATACTATACAAGAAATTGTATATTGTACTAGTTTGTTACATAAAATGACTTTCTGCGTTACTCCCGAGGAATCCCAATGAGTGGCAGTATGGAGCACCTTTTTACTATACTTGTATAGAAGGTGGCTTGTTTTCATTGTATAGGTCATGTAAAAGTATGATATATCATATAAAAATCATGTAAAAGTATGATGTATCAATTGTAAGAGCAATTTCATTGAATGCAAGAGATACATTCATCAGATTTTGAAGTTGGTTGTACAAAGAGTGATAACTAACACTGTACTGATATCACTTTGTAAAACCTAGAAATATCACTATCCTGTAACCAACAGATCATTGAAAAGAGTAATCAATGAATAATATACAAGAAATTGTATATTGTACTAATTTCTTACACAAAATGACTTTCTGCGTTACTCCCGAGGAATCCCACTGAGTGGCAGTATGGAGCACCTTTTTACTATAGTTGTATAGAAGGTGGCTTCATTTCATTGTATATGTACTCAACCATATGAAAGCATGATATAGCAACTGTAAGAGCAGTTACATTGAATGCAAGACATACATTCATTAGATTTTGAAGTTGGTTGTACAAGGAGTGATAACTGACAGTTTATTGATATCACTTTCTTAAACCTTGAAATTTCACTGTTGTCTAACCAAGAGATCGCAGAAAAGTAATCAATGAATACTATACAAAAAATACATTGGATTGTAAATTGTAATAGTTTGTTACACAAAATGATTTTCTTTGTTACTCCCGAGCAATCCCACTGAGTGGCAGTATGGAGCATCTTTTTACTATAGTTGTATAGAACCTGGGCTCATTTCATTGTATATGTACTCAACCATATAAAAGTGTGATATAGCAACTGTAAGAGCAGTTACATTGAATGAAAGACATACATTCATCAGATTTTGAAATTGGTTGTACAAGGAGTGATAATTGACAGTTTATTGATATCACTTTCTTAAACCTAGAAATTTCACTGTTGTCTAACCAAGAGATCGCAGAAGACTAATCAATGAATACTATACAAGAAATACATTGGACTTTAAATTGTAATAGTTTATTACACAAAATGACTTTCTGCGTTACTCCCGAGGAATCCCACTGAGTGGCAGTATGGAGCACCTTTTCCCACTATCTGTATAGAAGGTGGCTTCATTTCATTGTATATGTACTCAATCATGTAAAAGCATGATATATCAACTTTAAGAGCAATTACATTGAATGCAAGAGATACATTCATCAGATTTTGAACTTGGTTGTACAAGGAGTGATAACTGACACTGTACTGATATCACTTCGTAAAACCTAGTAATATCACTATCCTGTAACCAATAGATCACTGAAAAGAGTAATCAATGAATACTATACAAGAAATTGTATATTGTAATAGTTTGTTACACAAAATGACTTTCTTTGTTACTCCCGAGAAATCCCTCAGAGTGGCAGTATGGAGCACCTTTTTACTACAGTTGTATAGAAGGTGGCTTCATTTCATTGTATATGTACTCAACAATGTAAAAGCATGATATATTAACTGTAAGAGCAATTACATTGAATGTCAGAGATATATTCATGAGATTTTGAAGTTGGTTGTACAATGAGTGATAAGTGACAGTGTATTGATATCACTTTGTAAAACGTAGAAATTTCAGTTTTGTCTAACCAAGAGATCGCAGAAGAGTAATCAATGAATAGTATACAAGAAATAAATTGGAATGTAAATTGTAATACTTTGTTACACAAAATGACTTTCTGCGTTACTCCCGAGGAATCCCACTGAGTGGCAGCATGGAGCACTTTATGATAGTTGTATAGAAGGTGGTTTCATTTGATTGTATATGTACTAAACCATATAAAAGCATGTTATATCAAGTGTAAGAGCAATTACATTGAATGCAAGACATACATTCATATATAGACAACTATAGTTGTCTAACCAAGAGATCGCAGAAGAGTAATCAATGAACACTATACAAGAAATACATTGGAATGTAAATTGTAATAGTTTGTTACACAAAATGACTTTCTGCGTTACTCCCGTGGAATCCCACTGAGTGGCAGTATGGAGCACCTTTTTACTATTGTTGTATAGAAGGTGGCTTCATTTCATTGTATTTCTACTCAACCACATAAAAGCATGATATATCAAAAGTAAGAGCAGTTACCTTGAATTAAAGACATACATTCATCAGATTCTGAAATTGGTTGTAGAAAGAGTGATAAGTGACAGTGTATTGATATCACTTTGTAAAACCTAGAAATTTCACTGTTGTCTAACCAAGAGATCGCAGAAGAGTAATCAATGAATACTATACAAGAAATACATTGGATTGTAAATTGTAATAGTTTATTATACAAAATGTCTTTCTGTGTTACTCCCGAGGAATCCCACTGAGTGGCAGTATGGAGCACATTTTTCCTCTAGCTGTATAGAAGGTGGCTTCATTTCATTGTATATGTACTCAATCATGTAACAGCATGTTATATCAACTGTAAGAGCAATAACATTGAATGCAAGACATACATTCATCAGATTTTGAAGTTGGTTATACAAGGAGTGATAACTGACACTGGACTGATATCACTTTGCCACCCCAGCATGAAATAACGAGACAGAGAACAGTTTTGGAATCAAACAAGGGCCACTTTATTAACTATTTAAACAGAACATGCAGCAACGGATAAACTAAGCAAGCACAGGAACAGGCAAGGCAGGCGTCATTCCCAGACACAGCCTCCTTGCCCTTTTAATGGGCAGGTAACCTAGCCCCAGTCTTGACCCAGTGAGATTCTGGCTCGTAACCGGCGGCCCAGCATACTGGCATCCCCTCCCAGGGGCGCCTACCCCTGAGGCTGCACAGACCTTCAGGGAGGAGCCTAGTCTGAGAGGTTCCCAGAGGCGATCACCATTCACCTCCCCAGACCGCAAGGCCCTAAGGTGGTTCCTGATGACCTCCTGTTCCCAACAGGGATATGCCGTGAAGCACCCACCAGTTCCATTTTCTTGCTTGCATAAACCTACCACATGCGAATCCAAGCCTCTGCTTTGGCCTTTGCTACCCCACACGGCAACCGAGAGCCATCCGAATCCCGTGCTGCAAGTCCTCTAAAAATAACCCATTGCCCCTGCTTGAAAGGTGCACCCCATCAGGGCGATACAGGTCCGGGAACCTGACCTGTATGCCTGGGTGCGGCAAAAAGAGACCCAACCCGGACTCCATGGCCGTGCGAAGTTGGCTGTTAGCATTACGCCTAGCCCTGTCCATACACCTGGGGTCACCGGCATGCCTCCACACCAGACGGGGGAGCATGGCAGACCATACTATCTGCACACCAGGCCACCGTGACCTGATCAGTGCCAAATCAGCCCTGGCCTGCATCACAAGGGCCACGCCCTTGACCAAACCCAAATCGTTGCCCCCCAGGTGTATGACTAGCACATGAGGGGGGGGGGCCCGCCTCTCCTCAAACAACAACGGGAGGAGCGCCGGCCATCTCATGCCCCTCCTCCCCAACCACTCAACTGTCGCCACTTCGCTGAGGCCAAGCTGGGAGCCGAAAGATGTTCTCCTCGCCCAATGAGCCGCCCAAAAGACCATGCTGTGGCCGCAGACTATGACCCTTCGTCTTGTCTCACGGCCTGCAGCACCTGTAAAAAGAACTTTATTAACAAACGTCTGAATGAAACTACAACGAACTTACAAGGTACAACGCCTAACATAACTCTTATAGCATCCAGATTTCCAACGCCCGATCCTCTGTATTTTCCTATCAGGGTACCCCATTGCAGCAGCAGTCGATGCTGCCCCAATTCGAAAAGAATGGGAGCAAAAACGAACACCGCCCAGACCCAGCCGGATCAAGGCCTTCCGAGTCACGGTCCAAAACTGGAACTTCGTAAGAGGGGTGCTGTCGCTATGCCGAAACAAATAGCCCGGGCCATCACCCCGAAGTGTCAGGTACCGCCTCATGGCGGCGACTGGACACAGTGCTGACTCCGAACTAGACCCTAGTTCCAGCACACTCCCCTTACCCCTCTGATCAGTTTTAGATCTACGCAACCTAATCCGTAGCTGAAAATTAATGATTGATACGTCCCTAAGCTCCAAAGCTGCACCGGAAACATCAGCCCGAGAGCCTGCCACCAGTTCGCTAATCCTGAGTGCCCCAAAAAAGGCGGTCAGCGAAGCGGCATGAAACAGGCCCACCTCGTAGCTGTCACTACAACAAGAAGGCCACAGGCCCTCCAGCCCTCTCAGGACAGTGGGTGTCAAAGGTTCCCTGGTGTCAACTGCCCTAATGGATTCTCGAGACCACCCCTCGAGCATCTTCCGGAGACGGAAGTCGCCCGTGGTGACCCGAGGCCTTACTGGCAAAAGCCAGCGCAGACAGCTTGCCTCTGATTGTGTGAGCTGAAAGGCCACCCTTCCGTAATGCCACACAAAATTGCATCAGGTGTGACACAGGAATAGGCCAGACCTGCTGCAAACGCGCTCCCGCCCTGAAGGACAGAAACTGCTTACCGGCCTTCAGGTAAGCTCTCCTGGTAGAAGGGGCGAGTGCCAGGCTCATTGCCCTGTCGGCCTCAGCCCTCCAATCCCCCACACCTCTGTGGGCATCCGTGCCGGGAGCAGGTCGGCCTCTGGAGCCAGCTGACGAAACCTCTCCATCTGTTTGCGAGAGAGAGCGTCAGCGATCCCATTAGCGACCCCCAGGACGTGTCTGGCCCTAAACAAGATGTTAAATTTAAGGCACTGCAACGTAAAAGCCCGAACCAGGGCCATGACCCTAGGGGATTTAGATGTAAGGGAATTGATGACATGAACCGTGGACTGGTTGTCGCACCAGAAATGGACAGTCCTATTAGCCAAATCGGCTGGCCAAATCCACACCGCAGCGACAATTGGAAAAAACTCCAGGAAGGTGAGGTCCTTGACCAACCCAAAACCAATCTTTAGGCCAGTCCCCGGCACACCAATGCCCCCTAAAATAAACTCCGTAACCGGAAGAGCCGGCCGCATCAGATGAAATCTGAAGCTCAGCCTCCAACAAGAGCTCGTCCCGCCACAGAGAGACCCCATTGAACAAGTCCAGAAACTGTTCCCAAACAAAGAGGTCCTCCTTCATCCCTTTGGAGACCTTGGTCCTATGGTGTGGGAGCCGGAGGCCTCTCATTAAATCACATAACCTCCTCACAAATGCCCTACCCGGTGCCACAACTTTGCATGCAAAGTTGAGGTGACCTACCAACTGCTGCAACTCCAGGAGTGTGACTCTTTTAAGGGACCTAACAGTGGGACGCCTTTAATGCGTCCAATTTTTCTCGTGGTAATCTGCAGCTCAAACTAACCGTATCAATCTCAATACCTAGAAACGTCAATGTGGGTGTCGGGCCCTCAGTTTTCTCCTGAGCAAGAGGGACACCTAGCTCATCAGCCAGGTAGACAAAACTGTCAAGCAGAAAACGACACTGACCAGAACCCCTCTTGCCCGCAAAAAAGACAATCGTCCAAATAATGGGCAGTACTACAGAGACCCGTCCTGGTTCTCAAGGCCCATTCCAAAAACGAACTGAACCTCTCGAAAGCAGAACAGGACACCGAGCAGCCCATGGGTAGAGCCCTATCCATGTAAAATTTTTCTTCAAAGGCAAATCCGAGCAGCTCAAAATCCTCAGGGTGCACCAGAAGGAGCCGGAAAGCTGATTTAATGTCACATTTAGCCAACTCGGCTCCCACACCGCAAAGGCGAACCACCCGCATGGCCTGATCAAAGGAAGTGTATTTGACGGAGCATAAATCACCTGGTATGGCATCATTCACTGACCCCCCCCCCCGAGGGTAGGACAGGTGATGAATGAGGCGAAACTCACCAGGAGTCTTCTTTGGAACTACACCTAAAGGGGAAACTCTTAAATTGGCCACTGGTGGACTAACAAACGGGCCCAAAACCCTGCCCTCCTGACACTCCTTGGCAATCTTGGCCCTAACTATGTCCTCCATGCCCAAAACCGACTTTAAATTGCTAGCCAAATAGGGAACCCTGATCCCCTGAAACGGTATGCGAAAACCGACAGTAAACCCTTCCAATAGGTAGGCCCCGTCACCCATCCTTGGATAACTACGCAACCAGCGTCTCAGAACTCCCAATTTAATCGGACTAGGCCCCTTTATCAGAAGGGGGGTTGCCTGGCTTCCCCCCCCTGAGTACTTGCCTCCTTTGCCCCCCCCACGGCCGTTGGGCCGTGGACAACTGGATAAGGGATGAGGTCCGGCACACAAGGGGCACTCATGCCTAAAAGTGCACGACTTACGACTGCAGGTTCCCTGGGAAGAAAACTCCCAGCAAAGCTGGTGTCGTTGAACCGCCTGCCCCGCCACAGGGTGGGAACCTGCCTGCACTGGCACCCTCCTAACAGAATGGCCGCTTTGAGACCGCTCACCCCAAGCAGACCTTGCCGGAGACATGATTTGCAGCCACAAGTTAGAACATATCCGGTCCCATCGCATGGCCGGGTTAATGGCTGCCCTCATTCTAAATTGCTCGTCATATTGCGACCAAGCCGGGCTCGGGAAGTCTGTATAGGCCTTGTAGATGATGTCCAAATACTGGAGCATCGAAGAGGCCCTCCACGGCTGGTGTCGCACTATGACTGCTGCGTAGATTAGGAAACCCGGAAACCAGTTGGCCCATGTCCTATCTACTACCCGGCGCTTCAAGCGCTCCTTCTCCCTGTCATCCAAATTATCCTTGTCCTTTTTTTCTAACTCCCGGTAAAGTAGACTAAACACATCTACAAACTCCCCTTTCAGTATTTTATCTTTAGTTGCCATTGAAAGATGGTCACCTAAAGGTAGGTCTGTGTCGCCACTCGGAACCGCCCCCGCAGCCACTGAATCATATGCTGACCCGCCTACATAAGGGTAACCTGCATTAGGATGGGGAAAACCCCAGTATGGTCCAGCTCCCTGGTACCCAGAAGGAGAGCCATAAAATGAATGTGAAGGCCAAGGAGCCTGTGGCATCTGGGAAGAGGTGGCCCCCTGCTCAAAAGCCGGTCCCAGAAGCTGGCCAGGATGCCGCAGAGGCAAAGCGGCTGAACTCTCGGCGCCTGGGCCCCAAGGCCACGTTGATCCCTGCCTACCCAATGCCAACTCCTTACCTCCGGTAAATTGAGAAGGCGAGTAAAGCGCCATCTGCTGCTCCCTTACACCTGGACCCTGTTGGCTAGACTCTGCACCCACCAGGCCTGAAGCCGCCTCCTCCTGCCCGTCCTCCAGAAAGGCCAAACGTGCCAGCACCTGTGCTTGAAAAGACACCTTGTCAGATTTGTCAACCGGTAAACCACCTGCTGGCATACCCCGTCCCTTTTCAAGCGCCTCCAGCCGCTGAAGAATGCCCACGTTGATCAAATCCTCCTCTTCCTCATCACTGGAAGGAACCACAGGATCAGGTCGTGCCGAAGGTCTTTTCGGCGCCGGGCACTTGCCCTTGCCCTTGCCCTTACCTTTTCCAGATGCCATACTACAAACTATTGTCAAACAAAAAGAAACGTAAGTGAATTGGTATACTCGAATCAACCACCTAATGCTCCCACAGGGATATAGAATAGTAAGACACCTAAAATGGCCGCCACAGCCTTCTCCCAAAATGGCCCCCAACCATGCGGCCCAAAAGACCTCACTAAAATGGCCGCCTATAACCCAAGTAAGGTATTTCTGCAAGGCCAGGCGACCTTACCAAAATGGCTGCCAAAATGGCTCCTCAGCTAAGGCTTGCAACCAACTTAAGGTGACCCAGCCCTATAGGGTTTACAAGGCAAGGGACGTGCTAAGGTGGTTTGCCCCTGCCTGTCCCTTTGCAGCAACCCTTGACTTCTTCAGTGAACTACCCTCCAAGTACTAACCAGGGCCGACACTGCTTAGCCTCCACGATCTGATGAGATCAGGCTAGCCTGGGCCCTCCAGAACAGGCAGGCCAAGATAAGGCCGGAGTAAAATTGTCCCAGTCAGGGGGGGGCCCTCAAACGCTCATCTACACAGCCCTGAAGGCTGCCCCTTTAAGAGCTCCTGAGTTGAAGGAAGGAGCCAACGCTGGAGCAGGCTAACTAACGCCACAGCTGCCTCCCGGTATAGCCAGAGAGGCACCAAAGCTTGCTCACAACTCCAGTAAGGGGGGGGCCGCAAGCCGCCGCAAAATTAAAGAGGGGGGGGCGCCGCAGACAACCCGAAGCCCGGCCGTCGACTCTGCCTATCCCCTGCTTTAATCCCTTCCCCACTGTAGAAAAGGAAACCGGGGGGGTACAGCAGCGCGGCAAAGCCGGAGCCTCGCCGTCGGCTCCCTCTTGTCCCCTGCACCAAGCCTCTAACGATAACACCGGGGGGGGGAAGCCCCAAAACCTTATGCCGAAGTTCCCCCAGACCGCAAAAATCCCGCGTCTCGCAGCCACTTCTCTACAGTCGCCCTAAGCACCTCTCCGCCCCGAAAAGGGAACCAGAGCTCCCTTGCAAGCTGCCTGCCGTCGCCGCGAGCAGGCCAAAGCCGGAGAAAAACACAGCGTGCTCTCCCGAGCGCGCAAACGGACTGCGAAGGAGAGAGCGGGGCAACGGCTCTAATCGAGCTAGCCCCGCCCCCAGCCAAGCCAATGAGCGCCGACATGCTCTGTTGCTGCCTCGACTCATGCGAGGCGGCAAACTTGCTCCCCCGCGCCACGGCGATGCCGGGCGGTGGGGAGCCCATTGTAAAACCTAGAAATATCACTATCCTGTAACCAACAGATCATTGAAAAGAATAATCAATGAATACTATACAAGAAATTGTATATTGTACTAGTTTGTTACACAAAATGACTTTCTGCGTTACTCCCGAGGAATCCCACTGAGTAGCAGGATGGAGCACCTTTTTACTATACTTGTATAGAAGTTGGCTTGTTTTCATTGTATAGGTCATGTAAAAGTATGATATATCATGTAAAAATTATGTAAAAGTATGATATATCAATTGTAATAGCAATTACATTGAATGCAAGAGATACATTCATCAGATTATGAAGTTGGTTGTACAAGGAGTGATAACTGATACTGTACTGATATCACTTTGTAAAACCTAGAAATATCAATAATTTGTAACCAACAGATCACTGAAAAGAGTAATCAATGAATACTATACAAGAAATTGTATATTGTAATAGTTTGTTACACAAAATGACTTTCTGCGTTACTCCCGAGAAATCCCACTGAGTGGCAGTATGGAGCACCTTTTTATTATAGTTGTATAGAAGGTGGCTTCATTTCATTGTACATGTACTCAACCATATAAAAGCATGATATAGCAACGGTAAGAGCAGTTACATTGAATGCAAGACATACATACATCAGATTGTAAAGTTGGTTGTACAAGGAATGATAAGAGACAGTGTATTGATATCACTTTCTTAAACCTAGAAATTTCACTGTTGTCTAACCAAGAGATCGCAGAAGAGTAATCAATGAATACTATACAAGAAATACATTGGACTTTAAATTGTAATAGTTAATTACACAAAATGACTTTCTGCGTTACTCCCGAGGAATCCCACAGAGTGGCAGTATGGAGCACCTTTTTACTACAGTTGTATAGAAGGTGGCTTCATTTCATTGTATATGTACTCAACAATGTAAAAGCATGATATATTAACTGTAAGAGCAATTACATTGAATGCCAGAGATATATTCATCAGATTTTGAAGTTGGTTGTACAATGAGTGATAACTGACACTGTACTGATATCACTTTGTAAAACCTAGAAATATCACTATCCTGTAACCAACAGATCATTGAAAAGAATAATCAATGAATATTATACAAGAAATTGTATACTGTACTAGTTTGTTACACAAAATGACTTTCTGCGTTACTCCCGAGGAATACCACTGAGTGGCGGTATGGAGCACCTTTTTCCTATAGTTGTATAGAAGGTGGCTTCATTTCATTGTATATGTACTCAACCATATAAAAGCATGATATAGCAATGGTAAGAGCGGTTACATTGAATGCAAGACATACATTCATCAGATTTTAGTTGTACAAGGAGTGATAACTGACACTTTATTGATATCACTTTGTAAAACCTAGAAATTTCACTGTTGTCTAACCAAGAGATCGCAGAAGAGTAATCAATGAATACTATACAAGAAATACATTGGAGTTAAAATTGTAATAGTTTATTACACAAAATGACCTTCTGTGTTACTCCCGAGGAATCCCACTGAGTGGCAGTATGGAGCACCTTTTTCCTCTAACTGTATAGAAGGTGGCTTAATTTAATAGTATATGTAATCAACCATATAAAAGAAAGATATAACAAACGTAAGAGCAATTACATTGAATGCAAGACATACATTCATCAGATTGTGAAGTTGGTTGTACAAGGCGTGATAACTGATAGTGTACTGATATCACTTTGAAAACCTAGAAATATCACTATCCTGTAACCAACAGATCACTGAAAAGAGTAATCAATGAATACTATACAAGAAATTGTATATTGTATTAGTTTGTTACACAAAATGACTTTTTGCGTTACTCCCGAGGAATCCCACTGAGTGGCAGTATGGAGCACCTTTTTCCTATAGTTGTATAGAAGGTAGCTTCATTTCATTGTATATGTTCTCAACCATATAAAAGCATGATATATCAACTGTAAGAGCAATTACATTGAATGCCAGAGATACATTCATCAGATTTTGAAGTTTGTTGTACAAGGAGTGATAACTGACACTGTACTGATATCACTTTGTAAAACCTAGAAATATCACTATCCTGTAACCAACAGATCATTGAAAAGAGTAATCAATGAATACCACAGAAGAAACTGTATATTGTAATAGTTTGTTACACAAAATGACTTCCTGCGTTACTCCCGAGGAATCCCACTGAGTGGCAGTATGGAGCACCTTTTTACTATAGTTGTATAGAAAGTGGCTTCATTTCATTGTATATGTTATCAACCATATAAAAGCATGATATATCAACTGTAAGAGCAATTACATTGAATGCAAGAGATACATTCATCAGATTTTGAAGTTGGTTGTACAAGGAGTGATAACTGACACTGTACTGATATCACTTTGTAAAACCTAGAAATATCACTATCCTGTAACCAACAGATCATTGAAAAGAGTAATCAATGAATACTACAGAAGAAACTGTATATTGTAATAGTTTGTTACACAAAATGACTTTCTGCGTTACTCCCGAGGAATCCCACTGAGTGGCAGTATAGAGCACCTTTTTACTATAGTTGCATAGAAGGTGGCTTCATTTCATTGTATATGTACTCAACCATATGAAAGCATGATATAGCAACTGTAAGAGCAGTTACATTGAATGCAAGACATACATTCATCAGATTTTGAAGTTGGTTCTGCAAGGAGTGATAACTGACCCTCTATTGATATCACTTTGTAAAACCTAGAAATTTCACTGTTGTCTAACCATGAGATCGCAGAAAAGTAATCAATGAATACTATACAAAAAATACATTGGATTGTAAATTGTAATAGTTTGTTACACAAAATGATTTTCTTTGTTACTCCCGAGGAATCCCACTGAGTGGCAATATGGAGCACCTTTTTACTATAGTTGTATAGAACCTGGGCTCATTTCATTGTATATGTAATCAACCATATAAAAGCAAGATATATCAAATGTAAGAGCAATTACATTAAATGCAAGACATACATTCATCAGATTGTGAAGTTGGTTGTACAAGGCGTGATAACTGACAGTGTACTGATATCACTTTGTAAAACCTATAAATATCACTATCCTGTAACCAACAGATCATTGAAAAGAGTAATCAATGAATAGTATACAAGAAATTGTATATTGTAATAGTTTGTTACACAAAATGACTTTCTGCGTTACTCCCGAGGAATCCCACTGAGTGGCAGTATGGAGCCCTTTTTTCCTAGAGTTGTATAGAAGGTGGCTTCATTTCATTGTATATGTTCTCAACCATATGAAAGCATGATATATCAACTGTAAGAGCAATTACATTGAATGCAAGACATACATTCATCAGATTTTGAAGTTGGTTGTACAAGGAGTGATAACTGACACTGTACTGATATCACTTTGTAAAACCTAGAAATATCACTATCCTGTAACCAACAGATCATTGAAAAGAGTAATCAATGAATACTACAGAAGAAATTGTATATTGTAATAGTTTGTTACACAAAATGACTTTCTGCGTCACTCCCGAGGAATCCGAATGAGTGGCAGTATGGAGCACCTTTTTACTATAGTTGTATAGAAGGTGACTTCATTTCATTGTATTTCTACTCAACCATATAAAAGCATGATATATCAACTGTGAGAGCAGTTACCTTGAATGAAAGACATACATTCATCAGATTTTGAAATTGGTTGTACAAAGAGTGATAACTGACAGTGTATTGATATCACTTTGTAAAACCTAGAAATTTCACTGTTGTCTAACCAAGAGATCGCAGAAGAGTAATCAATGAATACTATACAAGAAATACATTGGATTGTAAATTGTAATAGTTTATTATACAAAATGACTTTCTGTGTTACTCCCGAGGAATCCCGCTGAGTGGCAGTATGGAGCACCTTTTTCCTCTAGCTGTATAGAAGGTGGCTTCATTTCATTGTATATGTACTCAAGCATGTAACAGCATGTTATATCAACTGTAAGAGCAATTACATTCAATGCAAGCCATACATGCATCAGATTTTGAAGTTGGTTATACAAGGAGTGATAACTGACACTGGACTGATATCACTTTGTAAAACCTAGAAATATCACTATCCTGTAACCAACAGATCATTGAAAAGAGTAATCAATGAATACTATACAAGAAATTGTATATTGTACTAGTCTGTTACACAAAATGACTTTCTGCGTTACTCCCGAGGAATCCCAATGAGTGGCAGTATGGAGCATCTTTTTACTATACTTGTATAGACGGTGGCTTGTTTTCATTGTATAGGTCATGTAAAAGTATGATATATCATGTAAAAATCATGTAAAAGTATGATGTATCAATTGTAAGAGCAATTACATTGAACGCAAGAGATACATTCATTGAAAAGAGTAATCAATGAATACTATACAAGAAATTGTATATTGTACTAGTTTGTTACACAAAATGACTTTCTGCGTTACTCCCGAGGAATCCCACTGAGTGGCAGCATGGAGCACTTTATGATAGTTGTATAGAAGGTGGTTTCATTTCATTGTATATGTACTAAACCATATAAAAGCATGTTATATCAAGTGTAAGAGCAATTACATTGAATGCAAGACATACATTCATCAGATTTTGAAGTTGGTTGTACAAGGAGTGATAACTGACACTGTATTGATATGACTTTGTAAAACCTAGAAATTTCACTGTTGTCTAACCAAGAGATCGCAGAAGAGTAATCAATGAATACTATATGAATTCATGACTTTCTGTGTTACTCCCGAAGAATCCCGCTGAGTGGCAGTATGGAGCACCTTTTTCCTCTAGCTGTATAGAAGGTGGCTTCATTTCATTGTATATGTACTCAAGCATGTAACAGCATGTTATATCAACTGTAAGAGCAATTACATTCAATGCAAGACATACATTCATCAGATTGGAGCAGTATGGAGCATCTTTTTACTATAGTTGTCTTGCATGCGAAATAGTTATATAGAACCTGGGTTCATTTCATTGTATATGTACTCAACCATATAAAAGCGTGATAACTGATAGTGTACTGATATCACTTTGTAAAACCTACCAATATCACTATCCTGTAACCAACAGATCATTGAAAAGAGTAATCAATGAATACTATACAAGAAATTGTATATTGTACTAGTTTGTTACACAAAATGACTTTCTGCGTTACTCCCGAGGAATCCCAATGAGTGGCAGTATGGAGCACCTTTTTACTATACTTGTATAGAAGGTGGCTTGTTTTCATTGTATAGGTCATGTAAAAGTATGATATATCATGTAAAAATCATGTAAAAGTATGATGTATCAATTGTAAGTGCAATTTCATTGAATGCAATTTTGAAGTTGGTTGTACAAGGAGTGATAACTAACACTGTACTGATATCACTTTGTATGGAGTATGGAGCACCTTTTTACTATACTTGTATAGAAGGTGGCTTGTTTTCATTGTATAGGTCATGTAAAAGTATGATATATCATGTAAAAATCATAGAAATATCACTATCCTGTAACCAACAGATCATTGAAAAGAGTAATCAATGAATACTATACAAGAAATTGTATATTGTACTAGTTTGTTACACAAAATGACTTTCTGCGTTACTCCCGAGGAATCCCACTGAGTGGCAGTATGGAGCACCTTTTTACTATAGTTGTATAGAAGGTGGCTTCATTTCATTGTATATGTACTCAACCATATAAAAGCATGATATAGCAACTGTAAGAGCAGTTACATTGAATGCAAGACATAAATTCATCAGATTTTGAGGTTGGTTCTACAAGGAGTGATAACTGACACCGTATGGATATCACTTTGTAAAACGTAGAAATTTCACTGTTGTCTAACCAACAGATCACAGAAGAGTAATCAATGAATACTATACAAGAAATACATTGGATTGTACATTGTAATTTTTTGTTACACAAAATGACTTTCTGCGTTACTCCTGAGGAATCCCACTGAGTGGCAGCATGGAGCACTTTATGATAGTTGTATAGAAGGTGGTTTCATTTCATTGTATATGTACTAAACCATATAGAAGCATGTTATATCAAGTGTAAGAGCAATTACATTGAATGCAAGACATACATTCATCAGATTTTGAAGTTGGTTATAGAAGGAGTGATAACTGACACTGGACTGATATCACTTTGTAAAACCTAGAAATATCACTATCCTGTAATCAACAGATCATTGAAAAGAGTAATCAATGAATACTATACAAGAAATTGTATATTGTACTAGTTTGTTACACAAAATGACTTTCTGCGTTACTCCCGAGGAATCCCAATGAGTGGCAGTATGGATAACCTTTTTATTATACTTGTATAGAAGGTGGCTTGTTTTCATTGTATAGGTCATGTAAAAGTATGATATATCATGTAAAAATCATGTAAAAGTATGATGTATCAATTGTAAGAGCTATTTCATTGAATGCAATTTTGAAGTTGGTTGTACAAGGAGTGATAACTGACACTGTACTGATATCACTTTGTAAAACCTAGAAATATCACTCTCCTGGAACCAACACATCATTGAAACAGTAATCAATGAATACTATACAAGAAATTGTATATTCTAATATTTTTTGACACAAAATGACTGTCTGCGTTACTCCCGAGGAATCCCACTGAGTGGCAGTATGGAGTTCCTTTTTACTATAGTAGTATAGAAGGTGGTTTCATTTCATTGTATATGTACTCAACCATATAAAAGCATGATATAGCAACGGTAAGAGCAGTTATATTGAATGCAAGACATACATACATCAGATTTTGAAATTGGTTGTACAAGGAGTGATAAGAGACAGTGTATTGATATCACTTAGTAAAACCTAGAAATTTCACTGTTGTCTAACCAAGAGATCGCAGAAGACTAATCAATGAATACTATACAAGAAATACATTGGACTTTAAATTGTAATAGTTTATTACACAAAATGACTTTCTGCGTTACTCCCGAGGAATCCCACTGAGTGGCAGTATGGAGCACCTTTTTCCCCTAGCTGTATAGAAGGTGGCTTCATTTCATTGTATATGTACTCAAACATGTAAAAGAATGATATATCAACTTTAAGAGCAATTACATTGAATGCCAGAGATACATTCATCAGATTTTGAAGTTGGTTGTACAAGGAGTGATAACTGACACTGTACTGATATCACTTTGTAAAACCTTGAAATATCACTATCCTGGAACCAACAGATCACTGAAAGGAGTAATCAATGAATACTATACAAGAAATTGTAGATTGTAATAGTTTTTTACACAAAATGACTTTCTGCGTTACTCCCGAGGAATCCCACTGAGTGGCAGTATGGAGCACCTATTTCCTCTAGCTGTAAAGAAGGTGGCTTCATTTTATTATATATGTACTCAAACCCATAAAAGCAAGATATATCAAATGTAAGAGCAATTAATTTTAATACAAGACATACATTCATCAGATTTTGAAGTTGGTTATACAAGGAGTGATAACTAACACTGTACTGATATCACTGTGTAAAATCTAGAAATATCACTATCCTGTAACCAACAGATCATTGAAAAGAGTAATCAATGAATATTACACAAGATATTGTATATTGTACTAGTTTGTTACACAAAATGACTTTCTGCGTTACTCCCGAGGAATCCCACTGAGTGGAAGTATGGAGCACTTTATGATAGTTGTATAGAAGGTGGTTTCATTTCATTGTATATGTACTAAACCATATAAAAGCATGTTATATCAAGTGTAAGAGCAATTACATTGAATGCAAGACATACATTCATCAGATTTTGAAGTTGGTTATAGAAGGAGTGATAACTGACACTGGACTGATATCACTTTGTAAAACCTAGAAATATCACTATCCTGTAACCAACAGATCATTGAAAAGAGTAATCAATGAATACTATACAAGAAATTGTATATTGTACTAGTTTGTTACACAAAATGACTTTCTGCGTTACTCCCGAGGAATCCCACTGAGTGGCAGTATGGAGCACCTTTTTACTATAGTTGTATAGAAGGTGGCTTCATTTCATTGTATATGTACTAAACCATATAAAAGCATGATATAGCAACTGTAAGAGCAGTTACATTGAATGCAAGACATGCATTCATCAGATTTTGAAGTTGGTTGTACAAGGAGTGATAACTGACCCTCTATTGATATCACTTTGTAAAACCTAGAAATTTCACTGTTGTCTAACCAAGTGATCGCAGAAGAGTAATCAATGAATACTATACATTAAATACATTGGAATTTAAATTGTAATAGTTTATTACACAAAATTATTTTCTGTGTTACTCCCGAGGAATCCCACTGAGTGGCAGTATGGAGCACTTTTTCCCACTAGCTGTATAGAAGGTGGCTTCATTTCATTGTATATGTACTCAATCATGTAAAAGCATGATATATCAACTTTAAGAGCAATTACATTGAATGCAAGAGATACATTCATCAGATTTTGAAGTTGGTTGTACAAGGAGTGATAACTGACACTGTACTGATATCACTTCGTAAAACCTAGAAATATCACTATCCTGTAACCAATAGATCACTGAAAAGAGTAATCAATGAATACTATACAAGAAATTGTGTATTGTAATAGTTTGTTACACAAAATGACTTTCTGCGTTACTCCCGAGGAATCCCACAGAGTGGCAGTATGGAGCACCTTTTTACTACAGTTGTATAGAAGGTGTCTTCATTTCATTGTGTATGTACTCAACAATGTAAAAGCATGATATATTAACTGTAAGAGTAATTACATTGAATGCCAGAGATACATTCATCAGATTTTGAAGTTGATTGTACAATGAATGATAACCGACACTGTATTGATATCACTTTGTAAAACGTAGAAATTTCAGTTTTGTCTAACCAAGAGATCGCAGAAGAGTAATCAATGAATAGTATACAAGAAATACATTGGAATGTAAATTGTAATACTTTGTTACACAAAATGACTTTCTGCGTTACTCCCGAGAAATCCCACTGAGTGGCAGTATGGAGCACCTTTTTCCTATAGTTGTATAGAAGGTGGCTTCATTTCATTGTATATGTACTCAACCATATAAAAGCATGATATAGCAACGGTAAGAGCAGTTACATTGAATGCAAGACATACATTCATCAGATTTTAGTTGTACAAGGAGTGATAACTGACAGTGTACTGATATCACTTTGTAAAACCTAGAAATATCACTATCCTGTAACCAACAGATCATTGAAAAGAGTAATCAATGAATAGCATACAAGAAATTGTATATTGTACTAGTTTGTTACACAAAATGACTTTCTGCGTTACTCCCGAGGAATCCCACTGAGTGGCAGCATGGAGCACTTTATGATAGTTGTATAGAAGGTGGTTTCATTTCATTGTATATGTACTAAACCATATAAAAGCATGTTATATCAAGTGTAAGAGCAATTACATTGAATGCAAGACATACATTCATCAGATTTTGAAGTTGGTTATAGAAGGAGTGATAACTGACACTGGACTGATATCACTTTGTAAAACCTAGAAATATCACTATCCTGTAACCAACAGATCATTGAAAAGAGTAATCAATGAATACTATACAAGAAATTGTATATTGTACTAGTTTGTTACACAAAATGACTTTCTGCGTTACTCCCGAGGAATCCCACTGAGTGGCAGTATGGAGCACCTTTTTACTATACTTGTATAGAAGGTGGCTTGTTTTCATTGTATAGGTCATGTAAAAGTATGATATATCATGTAAAAATCATGTAAAAGTATGATGTATCAATTGTAAAAGCAATTACATTGAATGCAAGAGATAGATTCATCAGATTTTGAAGTTGGTTGTACAAGGAGTGATAACTGATACTGTACTGATATCACTTTGTAAAACCTAGAAATATCACTATCCTGTAACCAACAGATCATTGAAAAGAGTAATCAATGAATACTATACAAGAAATTGTATATTGTACTAGTTTTTTACACAAAATGACTTTCTGCGTTACTCCCGAGGAATCCCACTGAGTGGCAGTATGGAGCACCTTTTTACTATAGTTGTATAGAAGGTGGCTTCATTTCATGGTATATGTACTAAACCATATAAAAGCATGATATAGCAACTGTAAGAGCAGTTACATTGAATGCAAGACATGCATTCATCAGATTTTGAAGTTGGTTGTACAAGGAGTGATAACTGACCCTCTATTGATATCACTTTGTAAAACCTAGAAATTTCAGTTTTGTCTAACCAAGAGATCGCAGAAGAGTAATCAATGAATACTATACAAGAAATACATTGGAATTTAAATTGTAATAGTTTATTACACAAAATTATTTTCTGTGTTACTCCCGAGGAATCCCACTGAGTGGCAGTATGGAGCACTTTTTCCCACTAGCTGTATAGAAGGTGGCTTCATTTCATTGTATATGTACTCAACCATATAAAAGCATGATATAGCAACGGTAAGAGCAGTTACATTGAATGCAAGACATACATTCATCAGATTTTAGTTGTACAAGGAGTGATAACTGACAGTGTACTGATATCACTTTGTAAAACCTAGAAATATCACTATCCTGTAACCAACAGATCATTGAAAAGAGTAATCAATGAATAGCATACAAGAAATTGTACATTGTACTAGTTTGTTACACAAAATGACTTTCTGCGTTACTCCCGAGGAATCCCACTGAGTGGCAGCATGGAGCACTTTATGATAGTTGTATAGAAGGTGGTTTCATTTCATTGTATATGTACTAAACCATATAAAAGCATGTTATATCAAGTGTAAGAGCAATTACATTGAATGCAAGACATACATTCATCAGATTTTGAAGTTGGTTATAGAAGGAGTGATAACTGACACTGGACTGATATCACTTTGTAAAACCTAGAAATATCACTATCCTGTAACCAACAGATCATTGAAAAGAGTAATCAATGAATACTATACACGAAATTGTATATTGTACTAGTTTGTTACACAAAATGACTTTCTGCGTTACTCCCGAGGAATCCCAATGAGTGGCAGTATGGAGCACCTTTTTACTATACTTGTATAGAAGGTGGCTTGTTTTCATTGTATAGGTCATGTAAAAGTATGATATATCATGTAAAAATCATGTAAAAGTATGATGTATCAATTGTAAGAGCAATTACATTGAATGCAAGAGATACATTCATCAGATTTTGAAGTTGGTTGTACAAGGAGTGATAACTGACACTGTACTGATATCACTTTGTAAAACCTAGAAATATCACTATCCTGTAACCAACAGATCATTGAAAAGAGTAATCAATGAATACTATACAAGAAATTGTATATTGTACTAGTTTTTTACACAAAATGACTTTCTGCGTTACTCCCGAGGAATCCCACTGAGTGGCAGTATGGAGCACCTTTTTACTATAGTTGTATAGAAGGTGGCTTCATTTCATTGTATATGTACTAAACCATATAAAAGCATGATATAGCAACTGTCAGAGCAGTTACATTGAATGGAAGACATACATTCATCAGATTTTGAAGTTGGTTGTACAAGGAGTGATAACTGACCCTCTATTGATATCACTTTGTAAAACCTAGAAATTTCACTGTTGTCTAACCAAGAGATCGCAGAAAAGTAATCAATGAATACTATACAAGAAATACATTGGATTGTAAATTGTAATAGTTTGTTACACAAAATGATTTTCTTTGTTACTCCCGAGGAATCCCACTGAGTGGCAGTATGGAGCAACTTTTTCCTCTAGCTGTATAGAAGGTGGCTTCATTGCATTGTATATGTACTCAATCATGTAAAAGCATGATATATCAAGTGTAAGAGCAATTACATTGAATGCAAGACATACATTCATCAGATTGTGAAGTTGGTTGTACAAGGAGTGATAACTGACACTGTACTGATATCACTTTGTAAAACCTAGAAATATCACTTTCCTGGAACCAACAGATCATTGAAAACAGTAATCAATGAATACTATACAAGATATTGTATATTCTAATATTTTTTGACACAAAATGACTGTCTGCGTTACTCCCGAGGAATCCCACTGAGTGGCAGTATGGAGTTCCTTTTTACTATAGTAGTATAGAAGGTGGTTTCATTTCATTGTATATGTACTCAACCATATAAAAGCATGATATAGCAACGGTAAGAGCAGTTACATTGAATGCAAGACATACATACATCAGATTTTGAAATTGGTTGTACAAGGAGTGATAAGAGACAGTGTATTGATATCACTTAGTAAAACCTAGAAATTTCACTGTTGTCTAACCAAGAGATCGCAGAAGACTAATCAATGAATACTATACAAGAAATACATTGGACTTTAAATTGTAATAGTTTATTACACAAAATGACTTTCTGCGTTACTCCCGAGGAATCCCACTGAGTGGCAGTATGGAGCACCTTTTTCCCCTAGCTGTATAGAAGGTGGCTTCATTTCATTGTATATGTACTCAAACATGTAAAAGAATGATATATCAACTTTAAGAGCAATTACATTGAATGCAAGAGATACATTCATCCGATTTTGAAGTTGGTTGTACAAGGAGTGATAACTGACACTGTACTGATATCACTTTGTAAAACCTTGAAATATCACTATCCTGGAACCAACAGATCACTGAAAAGAGTAATCAATGAATACTATACAAGAAATTGTAGATTGTAATAGTTTTTTACACAAAATGACTTTCTGCGTTACTCCCGAGGAATCCCACTGAGTGGCAGTATGGAGCACCTTTTAACTATAGTTGTATGGAAGGTGGCTTCATTTCATTGTATATGTACTCAATAATGTAAAAGCATGATATATTAACTGTAAGAGCAATTACATTGAATGCCAGAGATACATTCATCAGATTTTGAAGTTGGTTGTACAACTAGTGATAACTGACACTGTATTGATATCACTTTGTAAAACGTAGAAATTTCAGTTTTGTCTAACCAAGAGATTGCAGAAGAGTAATCAATGAATCGTATACAAGAAATACATTGGAATGTAAATTGTAATAGTTTGTTACACAAAATGACTTTCTGCGTTACTCCCGAGGAATCCCACTGAGTGGCAGTATGGAGCACCTTTTTACTATTGTTGTATAGAAGGTGGCTTCATTTCATTGTATTTCTACTCAACCATATAAAAGCATGATATATCAACTGTAAGAGCAGTTACCTTGAATGAAAGACATACATTCATCAGATTTTGAAATTGGTTGTAGAAAGAGTGATAACTGACAGTGTATTGATATCACTTTGTAAAACCTAGAAATTTCACTGTTGTCTAACCAAGAGATCGCAGAAGAGTAATCAATGAATACTATAGAAGAAATACATTGGATTGTAAATTGTAATAGTTTATTATACAAAATGACTTTCTGTGTTACTCCTGAGGAATCCCACTGAGTGGCAGTATGGAGCACCTTTTTCCTCTAGTTGTATAGAAGGTGGCTTCATTTCATTGTATATGTACTCAATCATGTAACAGCATGTTATATCAACTGTAAGAGCAGTAACATTGAATGCAAGACATACATTCATCAGATTTTGAAGTTGGTTGTACAAGGAGTGATAACTGACACTGGACTGATATCACTTTGCCACCCCAGCATGAAATAATGAGACAGAGAACAGTTTTGGAATCAAACAAGGGCCACTTTATTAACTATTTAAACAGAACATGCAGCAACGGGTAAACTAAGCAAGCACAGGAACAGGCAAGGCAGGCGTCATTCCCAGACACAGCCTCCTTGCCCTTGTAATGGGCAGGTAACCTAGCCCCCGTCTTGACCCAGTGAGATTCTGGTTCGTAACCGGCGGCCCAGCATACTGGCATCCCCTCCCAGGGGCGCCTAACCCTGAGGCTGCACAGACCTTCTGGGAGGAGCCTAGTCTGAGAGGTTCCCAGAGGCGATCACCATTCACCTCCCCAGACCGCAAGGCCCTAAGGTGGTTCCTGATGACCTCCTGTTCCCAACAGGGATATGCCGTGAAGCACCCACCAGTTCCATTTTCTTGCTTGCATAAACCTACCAAGTGACCATACTAATTAATACCCGACCACCATCTATGCTCTTAACCACTAGCAACAGTGTAAGGTAGGCGAAAAAACACCACATCCAAGCGCCAAACAGGAAGGGGTGTAAAAAATTCCTACCCGGCCCCCAAAGGCGACCAGCCTCAGCCTACACTGCACCCAGGGCGGGTGGGTGGGCGAGCGCGCAAACGGACTGCGAAGGAGAGAGCGGGGCAACGGCTCTAATCGAGCTAGCCCCGCCCCCAGCCGAGCCAATGAGCGCCGACACGCTCTGTTCCTGCCTCGACTCATGCGAGGCGGCAAACTTGCTCCCCCGCGCCACAGCGATGCCGGGCGGTGGGGAGGCCATTGCCACCCCAGCATGAAATAATGAGACAGACAACAGTTTTGGAATCAAACAAGGGCCACTTTATTAACTATTTAAACAGAACATGCAGCAACGGGTAAACTAAGCAAGCACAGGAACAGGCAAGGCAGGCGTCATTCCCAGACACAGCCTCCTTGCCCTTGTAATGGGCAGGTAACCTAGCCCCAGTCTTGACCCAGTGAGATTCTGGCTCATAACCGGCGGCCCAGCATACTGGCATCCCCTCCCAGGGGCGCCTACCCCTGAGGCTGCACAGACCTTCAGGGAGGAGCATAGTCTGAGAGGTTCCCAGAGGCGATCACCATTCACCTCCCCAGACCGCAAGGCCCTAAGGTGGTTCCTGATGACCTCCTGTTCCCAACAGGGATATGCCGTGAGGCACCCACCAGTTCCATTTTCTTGCTTGCATAAACCTACCACATGCAAATCCAAGCCTTTGCTACCCCACACGGCAACCGAGAGCCATCCGAATCCCGTGCTGCAAATCCTCTAAAAATAACCCATTGCCCCTGTTTGAAAGATGCACCCCATCAGGGCGATACAGGTCCGGGAACCTGACCTGTATGCCTGGGTGCGGCAAAAAGAGACCCAACCCGGACTCCATGGCCGTGCGAAGTTGGCTGTTAGCATTACGCCTAGCCCTGTCCATACACCTGGGGTCACCGGCATGCCTCCACACCAGACGGGGGAGCATGGCAGACCATACTATCTGCACACCAGGCCACCGTGACCTGATCAGTGCCAAATCAGCCCTGGCCTGCATCACAAGGGCCACACCCTTGACCAAACCCAAATCGTTGCCCCCCAGGTGTATGACTAGCACATGAGGGGGGGGGGCCGCCTCTCCTCAAACAACAACGGGAGGAGCGCCGGCCATCTCATGCCCCTCCTCCCCAACCACTCAACTGTCGCCACTTCGCTGAGGCCAAGCTGGGAGCCGAAAGATGTTCTCCTCGCCCAATGAGCCGCCCAAAAGACCATGCTGTGGCCGCAGACTATGACCCTTCGTCTTGTCTCACGGCCTGCAGCACCTGTAAAAAGAACTTTATTAACAAACGTCTGAATGAAACTACAACGAACTTACAAGGTACAACGCCTAACATAACTCTTATAGCATCCAGATTTCCAACACCCGATCCTCTGTATTTTCCTATCAGGGTACCCCATTGCGGCAGCAGTCGATGCTGCCCCAATTCGAAAAGAATGGGAGCAAAAACGAACACCGCCCAGACCTAGCCGGATCAAGGCCTTCCGAGTCACGGTCCAAAACTGGAACTTCGTAAGAGGGGTGCTGTCGCTATGCCGAAACAAATAGCCCGGGCCATCACCCCGAAGTGTCAGGTACCGCCTCATGGCGGCGACTGGGCACAGTGCTGACTCCGAACTAGACCCTAGTTCCAGCACACTCCCCTTACCCCTCTGATCAGTTTTAGATCTACGCAACCTAATCTGTAGCTGAAAATTAATGATTGATACGTCCCTAAGCTCCAAAGCTGCACCGGAAACATCAGCCCGAGAGCCTGCCACCAGTTCGCTAATCCTGAGTGCCCCAAAAAAGGCGGTCAGCGAAGCGGCATGAAACAGGCCCACCTCGTAGCTGTCACTACAACAAGAAGGCCACAGGCCCTCCAGCCCTCTCAGGACAGTTGGGTGTCAAAGGTTCCCTGGTGTCAACTGCCCTAATGGATTCTCGAGACCACCCCTCGAGCATCTTCCGGAGACGGAAGTCGCCCGTGGTGTCCTTGTGACCCGAGGCCTTACTGGCAAAAGCCAGCGCAGACAGCTTGCCTCTGATTGTGTGAGCTGAAAGGCCACCCTTCCGTAATGCCACACAAAATTGCATCAGGTGTGACACAGGAATAGGCCAGACCTGCTGCAAACGCGCTCCCGCCCTGAAGGACAGAAACTGCTTACCGGCCTTCAGGTAAGCTCTCCTGGTAGAAGGGGCGAGTGCCAGGCTCATTGCCCTGTCGGCCTCAGCCCTCCAATCCCCCACACATCTGTGGGCATCCGTGCCGGGAGCAGGTCTGCCTCTGGAGCCAGCTGACGAAACCTCTCCATCTGTTTGCGAGAGAGAGCGTCAGCGATCCCATTAGCGACCCCCAGGACGTGTCTGGCCCTAAACAAGATGTTAAATTTAAGGTACTGCAACGTAAAAGCCCGAACCAGGGCCATGACCCTAGGGGATTTAGATGTAAGGGAATTGATGACATGAACCGTGGACTGGTTGTCGCACCAGAAATGGACAGTCCTATTAGCCAAATCGGCTGGCCAAATCCACACCGCTGCGACAATTGGAAAAAACTCCAGGAAGGTGAGGTCCTTGACCCAACCTGCCCGAAACCAATCTTTAGGCCAGTCCCCGGCACACCAATGCCCCCTAAAATAAACTCCGTAACCGGAAGAGCCGGCCGCATCAGATGAAATCTGAAGCTCAGCCTCCAACAAGAGCTCGTCCCGCCACAGAGAGACCCCATTGAACAAGTCCAGAAACTGTTCCCAAACAAAGAGGTCCTCCTTCATCTCTTTGGAGACCTTGGTCCTATGGTGTGGGAGCCGGAGGCCTCTCATTAAATCACATAACCTCCTCACAAATGCCCTACCCGGTGCCACAACTTTGCATGCAAAGTTGAGGTGACCTACCAACTGCTGCAACTCCAGGAGTGTGACTCTTTTAAGGGACCTAACAGAGCTAACCTGCGCCTTTAATGCGTCCAATTTTTCTCGTGGTAATCTGCAGCTCAAACTAACCGTATCAATCTCAATACCTAGAAACGTCAATGTGGGTGTCGGGCCCTCAGTTTTCTCCTGAGCAAGAGGGACACCTAGCTCATCAGCCAGGTAGACAAAACTGTCAAGCAGAAAACGACACTGACCAGAACCCCTCTTGCCCGCAAAAAAGACAATCGTCCAAATAATGGGCAGTACTACAGAGACCCGTCCTGGTTCTCAAGGCCCATTCCAAAAACGAACTGAACCTCTCGAAAGCAGAACAGGACACCGAGCAGCCCATGGGTAGAGCCCTATCCATGTAAAATTTTTCTTCAAAGGCAAATCCGAGCAGCTCAAAATCCTCAGGGTGCACCAGAAGGAGCCGGAAAGCTGATTTAATGTCACATTTAGCCAACTCGGCTCCCACACCGCAAAGGCGAACCACCCGCATGGCCTGATCAAAGGAAGTGTATTTGACGGAGCATAAATCACCTGGTATGGCATCATTCACCGACCCCCCCCCCGAGGGTAGGACAGGTGATGAATGAGGCGAAACTCACCAGGAGTCTTCTTTGGAACTACACCTAAAGGGGAAACTCTTAAATTGGCCACTGGTGGACTAACAAACGGGCCCAAAACCCTGCCCTCCTGACACTCCTTGGCAATCTTGGCCCTAACTATGTCCTCCATGCCCAAAACCGACTTTAAATTGCTAGCCAAATAGGGAACCCTGATCCCCTGAAACGGTATGCGAAAACCGACAGTGAACCCTTCCAATAGGTAGGCCCCGTCACCCATCCTTGGATAACTACGCAACCAGCGTCTCAGAACTCCCAATTTAATCGGACTAGGCCCCTTTATCAGAAGGGGGGTTGCCTGGCTTCCCCCCCCTGAGTACTTGCCTCCTTTGCCCCCCCCACGGCCGTTGGGCCGTGGACAACTGGATAAGGGATGAGGTCCGGCACACAAGGGGCACTCATGCCTAAAAGTGCACGACTTACGACTGCAGGTTCCCTGGGAAGAAAACTCCCAGCAAAGCTGGCGTCGTTGAACCGCCTGCCCCGCCACAGGGTGGGAACCTGCCTGCACTGGCACCCTCCTAACAGAATGGCCGCTTTGAGATCGCTCACCCCAAGCAGACCTTGCCGGAGACATGATTTGCAGCCACTAGTTAGAACATATCCGGTCCCATCGCATGGCCGGGTTAATGGCTGCCCTCATTCTAAATTGCTCGTCATATTGCGACCAAGCCGGGCTCGGGAAGTCTGTATAGGCCTTGTAGATGATGTCCAAATACTGGAGCATCGAAGAGGCCCTCCACGGCTGGTGTCGCACTATGACTGCTGCGTAGATTAGGAAACCCGGAAACCAGTTGGCCCATGTCCTATCTACTACCCGGCGCTTCAAGCGCTCCTTCTCCCTGTCATCCAAATTATCCTTGTCCTTTTTTTCTAACTCCCGGTAAAGTAGACTAAACACATCTACAAACTCCCCTTTCAGTATTTTATCTTTAGTTGCCATTGAAAGATGGTCACCTAAAGGTAGGTCTGTGTCACCACTCGGAACCGCCCCCGCAGCCACTGAATCATATGCTGACCCGCCTACATAAGGGTAACCTGCATTGGGATGGGGAAAACCCCAGTATGGTCCAGCTCCCTGGTACCCAGAAGGAGAGCCATAAAATGAATGTGAAGGCCAAGGAGCCTGTGGCATCTGGGAAGAGGTGGCCCCCTGCTCAAAAGCCGGGCCCAGAGGCTGGCCAGGATGCCGCAGAGGCAAAGCGGCTGAACTCTCGCCGCCTGGGCCCCAAGGCCACGTTGATCCCTGCCTACCCAATGCCAACTCCTTACCTCCGGTAAATTGAGAAGGCGAGTAAAGCGCCATCTGCTGCTCCCTTACACCTGGACCCTGTTGGCTAGACTCTGCACCCACCAGGCCTGAAGCCGCCTCCTCCTGCCCGTCCTCCAGAAAGGCCAAACGTGCCAGCACCTGTGCTTGAAAAGACACCTTGTCAGATTTGTCAACCGGTAAACCACCTGCTGGCATACCCCGTCCCTTTTCAAGCGCCTCCAGCCACTGAAGAATGGCCACGTTGATCAAATCCTCCTCTTCCTCATCACTGGAAGGAACCACAGGATCAGGTCGTGCCGGAGGTCTTTTCGGCGCCGGGCACTTGCCCTTGCCCTTGCCCTTACCTTTTCCAGATGCCATACTACAAACTATTGTCAAACAAAAAGAAACGTAAGTGAATTGGTATACTCGAATCCACCACCTAATGCTCCCACAGGGATATAGAATAGTAAGACACCTAAAATGGCCGCCACAGCCTTCTCCCAAAATGGCCCCCAACCATGCGGCCCAAAAGACCTCACTAAAATGGCCGCCTATAACCCAAGTAAGGTATTTCTGCAAGGCCAGGCGACCTTACCAAAATGGCCGCCAAAATGGCTCCTCAGCTAAGGCTTGCAACCAACTTAAGGTGACCCAGCCCTATAGGGTTTACAAGGCAAGGGACGTGCTAAGGTGGTTTGCCCCTGCCTGTCCCTTTGCAGCAACCCTTGACTTCTTCAGTGAACTACCCTCCAAGTACTAACCAGGGCTGACACTGCTTAGCCTCCACGATCTGATGAGATCAGGCTAGCCTGGGCCCTCCAGAACAGGCAGGCCAAGATAAGGCCGGAGTAAAATTGTCCCAGTCGGGGGGGGGCCCTCAAACGCTCATCTACACAGCCCTGAAGGCTGCCCCTTTAAGAGCTCCTGAGTTGAAGGAAGGAGCCAACGCTGGAGCAGGCTAACTAACGCCACAGCTGCCTCCCGGTATAGCCAGAGAGGCACCAAAGCTTGCTCACAACTCCAGTAAAAGGGGGGCCGCAAGCCGCCGCAAAATTAAAGAGGGGGGGCGCCGCAGACAACCCGAAGCCCGGCCGTCGACTCTGCCTATCCCCTGCTTTAATCCCTTCCCCACTGTAGAAAAGGAAACCGGGGGGGTACAGCGCCGCGGCAAAGCCGGAGCCTCGCCGTCGGCTCCCTCTTGTCCCCTGCACCAAGCCTCTAACGATAACACTGGGGGGGGGAAGCCCCAAAACCTTATGCCGAAGTTCCCCCAGACCGCAAAAATCCCGCGTCTCGCAGCCACTTCTCTACAGCCGCCCTAAGCACCTCTCCGCCCCGAAAAGGGAACCAGAGCTCCCTTGCAAGCTGCCTGCCGTCACCGCGAGCAGGCCAAAGCCGGAGCAAAACACACCGTGCTCTCCCGAGCGCGCAAACGGACTGCGAAGGAGAGAGCGGGGCAACGGCTCTAATCGAGCTAGCCCCGCCCCCAGCCAAGCCAATGAGCGCCGACGTGCTCTGTTGCTGCCTCGACTCATGCGAGGCGGCAAACTTGCTCCCCCGCGCCACGGCGATGCCGGGCGGTGGGGAGCCCATTGTAAAACCTAGAAATATCACTATCCTGTAACCAACAGATCATTGAAAAGAATAATCAATGAATACTATACAAGAAATTGTATATTGTACTAGTTTGTTACACAAAATGACTTTCTGCGTTACTCCCGAGGAATCCCACTGAGTAGCAGTATGGAGCACCTTTTTACTATACTTGTATAGAAGGTGGCTTGTTTTCATTGTATAGGTCATGTAAAAGTATGATATATCATGTAAAAATTATGTAAAAGTATGATATATCAATTGTAAGAGCAATTACATTGAATGCAAGAGATACATTCATCAGATTATGAAGTTGGTTGTACAAGGAGTGATAACTGATACTGTACTGATATCACTTTGTAAAACCTAGAAATATCAATAATTTGTAACCAACAGATCACTGAAAAGAGTAATCAATGAATACTATACAAGAAATTGTATATTGTAATAGTTTGTTACACAAAATGACTTTCTGCGTTACTCCCGAGAAATCCCACTGAGTGGCAGTATGGAGCACCTTTTTACTATAGTTGTATAGAAGGTGGCTTCATTTCATTGTACATGTACTCAACCATATAAAAGCATGATATTGCAACGGTAAGAGCAGTTACATTGAATGCAAGACATACATTCATCAGATTTTGAAGTTGGTTGTACAAGGAGTGATAACTGACACTGTATTGATATGACTTTGTAAAACCTAGAAATTTCACTGTTGTCTAACCAAGAGATCGCAGAAGAGTAATCAATGAATACTATACAAGAAATACATTGGAGTTAAAATTGTAATAGTTTATTACACAAAATGACTTTCTGTGTTACTCCCGAGGAATCCCACTGAGTGGCAGTATGGAGCACCTTCTTCCTCTAACTGTATAGAAGGTGGATTCATTTAATAGTATATGTAATCAACCATATAAAAGCAAGATATATCAAACGTAAGAGCAATTACATTGAATGCAAGACATACATTCATCAGATTGTGAAGTTGGTTGTACAAGGCGTGATAACTGATAGTGTACTGATATCACTTTGTAAAACCTAGAAATATCAGTATCCTGTAACCAACAGATCACTGAAAAGAGTAATCAATAAATACTATACAAGAAATTGTATATTGTACTAGTTTGTTACACAAAATGACTTTCTGCGTTACTCCCGAGGAATCCCACTGAGTGGCAGTATGGAGCACCTTTTTACTATAGTTGTATAGAAAGTGGCTTCATTTCATTGTATATGTTATCAACCATATAAAAGCATGATATATCAACTGTAAGTGCAATTACATTGAATGCAAGAGATACATTCATCAGATTTTGAAGTTGGTTGTACAAGGAGTGATAACTGACACTGTACTGATATCACTTTGTAAAACCTAGAAATATCACAATCCTGTAACCAACAGATCATTGAAAAGAGTAATCAATGAATACTACAGAAGAAACTGTATATTGTAATAGTTTGTTACACAAAATGACTTTCTGCGTTACTCCCGAAGAATCCCACTGAGTGGCAGTATAGAGCACCTTTTTACTATAGTTGTATAGAAGGTGGCTTCATTTCATTGTATATGTACTCAACCATATGAAAGCATGATATAGCAACTGTAAGAGCAGTTACATTGAATGCAAGACATACATTCATCAGATTTTGAAGTTGGTTGTACAAGGAGTGATAACTGACCCTCTATTGATATCACTTTGTAAAACCTAGAAATTTCACTGTTGTCTAACCAAGAGATCGCAGAAAAGTAATCAATGAATACTATACAAAAAATACATTGGATTGTAAATTGTAATAGTTTGTTACACAAAATGATTTTCTTTGTTACTCCAGAGGAATCCCACTGAGTGGCAGTATGGAGCACCTTTTTACTATAGTTGTATAGAACCTGGGCTCATTTCATTGTATATGTAATCAACCATATAAAAGCAAGATATATCAAATGTAAGAGCAATTACATTGAATGCAAGACATACATTCATCATATTGTGAAGTTGGTTGTACAAGGCGTGATAACTGACAGTGTACTGATATCACTTTGTAAAGCCTATAAATATCACTATCCTGTAACCAACAGATCATTGAAAAGAGTAATAAATGAATACTACAGAAGAAATTGTATATTGTAATAGTTTGTTACACAAAATGACTTTCTACGTTACTCCCGAGAAATCCCACTGAGTGGCAGTATGGAGCACCTTTTTACTATAGTTGTATAGAAGGTGACTTCATTTCATTATATTTCTACTCAACCATATAAAAGCATGATATATCAACTGTGAGAGCAGTTACCTTGAATGAAAGACATACATTCATCAGATTTTGAAATTGGTTGTACAAAGAGTGATAACTGACAGTGTATTGATATCACTTTGTAAAACCTAGAAATTTCACTGTTGTCTAACCAAGAGATCGCAGAAGAGTAATCAATGAATACTATACAAGAAATACATTGGATTGTAAATTGTAATAGTTTATTATACAAAATGACTTTCTGTGTTACTCCCGAGGAATCCCGCTGAGTGGCAGTATGGAGCACCTTTTTCCTCTAGCTGTATAGAAGGTGGCTTCATTTCATTGTATATGTACTCAAGCATGTAACAGCATGTTATATCAACTGTAAGAGCAATTACATTCAATGCAAGCCATACATTCATCAGATTTTGAAGTTGGTTATACAAGGAGTGATAACTGACACTGGACTGATATCACTTTGTAAAACCTAGAAATATCACTATCCTGTAACCAACAGATCATTGAAAAGAGTAATCAAAGAATACTATACAAGAAATTGTATATTGTACTAGTCTGTTACACAAAATGACTTTCTGCGTTACTCCCGAGGAATCCCAATGAGTGGCAGTATGGAGCATCTTTTTACTATACTTGTATAGACGGTGGCTTGTTTTCATTGTATAGGTCATGTAAAAGTATGATATATCATGTAAAAATCATGTAAAAGTATGATGTATCAATTGTAAGAGCAATTACATTGAACGCAAGAGATACATTCATCAGATTTTGAAGTTGGTTGTACAAGGAGTGATAACTAACACTGTACTGATATCACTTTGTAAAACCTAGAAATGACACTATCCTGTAACCAACAGATCATTGAAAAGAGTAATCAATGAATACAATACAAGAAATTGTATATTGTACTAGTTTGTTACACAAAATGACTTTCTGCGTTACTCCCGAGGAATCCCACTGAGTGGCAGTATGGAGCACCTTTTTACTATAGTTGAATAGAAGGTGGCTTCATTTCATTGTATATGTACTCAACCATATAAAAGCATGATATAGCAATTGTAAGAGCAGTTACATTGAATGCAAGACATAAATTCATCAGATTTTGAGGTTGGTTCTACAAGGAGCGATAACTGACACCGTATTGATATCACTTTGTAAAACGTAGAAATTTCACTGTTGTCTAACCAACAGATCACAGAAGAGTAATCAATGAATACTATACAAGAAATATATTGGATTGTACATTGTAATTTTTTGTTACACAAAATGACTTTCTGCGTTATTCCCGAGGAATCCCACTGAGTGACAGCATGGAGCACTTTATGATAGTTGTATAGAAGGTGGTTTCATTTCATTGTATATGTACTAAACCATATAAAAGCATGTTATATCAAGTGTAAGAGCAATTACATTGAATGCAAGACATACATTCATCAGATTTTGAAGTTGGTTATAGAAGGAGTGATAACTGACACTGGACTGATATCATTTTGTAAAACCTAGAAATATCACTATCCTGTAACCAACAGATCATTGAAAAGAGTAATCAATGAATACTATAGAAGAAATTGTATATTGTAATAGTTTGTTACACAAAATGACTTTCTGCGTTACTCCCGAGAAATCCCACTGAGTGGCAGTATGGCGCACCTTTTTACTATAGTTGTATAGAAGGTGGCTTCATTTCACTGTATATGTACTCAACCATATAAAAGCATGATATAGCAACGGTAAGAGCAGTTACATTGAATGCAAGAGATACATTCATCAGATTTTGAAGTTGGTTGTACAAGGAGTGATAACTGATACTGTATTGATATGACTTTGTAAAACCTAGAAATTTCACTGTTGTCTAACCAAGAGATCGCAGAAGAGTAATCAATGAATACTATACAAGAAATACATTGGAGTTAAAATTGTAATAGTTTATTACACAAAATGACTTTCTGTGTTACTCCCGAGGAATCCCACTGAGTGGCAGTAAGGAGCACCTTTTTCCTCTAACTGTATAGAAGGTGGCTTCATTTAGTTGTATATGTAATCAACCATATAAAAGCAAGATATATCAAATATAAGAGCAATTACATTGAATGCAAGACATACATTCATCAGATTATGAAGTTGGTTGTACAAGGAGTGATAACTAACACTGTACTGATATCACTTTGTAAAACCTAGAAATGACACTATCCTGTAACCAACAGATCATTGAAAAGAGTAATCAATGAATACTATACAAGAAATTGTATATTGTACTAGTTTGTTACACAAAATGACTTTCTGCGTTACTCCCGAGGAATCCCACTGAGTGGCAGTAAGGAGCACCTTTTTCCTCTAACTGTATAGAAGGTGGCTTCATTTAGTTGTATATGTAATCAACCATATAAAAGCAAGATATATCAAATATAAGAGCAATTACATTGAATGCAAGACATACATTCATCAGATTATGAAGTTGGTTGTACAAGGAGTGATAACTAACACTGTACTGATATCACTTTGTAAAACCTAGAAATGACACTATCCTGTAACCAACAGATCATTGAAAAGAGTAATCAATGAATACTATACAAGAAATTGTATATTGTACTAGTTTGTTACACAAAATGACTTTCTGCGTTACTCCCGAGGAATCCCACTGAGTGGCAGTATGGAGCACTTTTTTCCTAGAGTTGTATAGAAGGTGGCTTCATTTCATTGTATTTCTACTCAACCATATAAAAGCATGATATATCAACTGTAAGAGCAGTTACCTTGAATGAAAGACATACATTCATCAGATTTTGAAATTGGTTGTACAAAGAGTGATAACTGACAGTGTATTGATATCACTTTGTAAAACCTAGAAATTTCACTGTTGCCTAACCAAGAGATCGCAGAAGAGTAATCAATGAACACTATACAAGAAATACATTGGATTGTAAATTGTAATCGTTTATTATACAAAATGACTTTCTGTGTTACTCCCGAAGAATCCCGCTGAGTGGCAGTATGGAGCACCTTTTTCCTCTAGCTGTATAGAAGGTGGCTTCATTTCATTGTATATGTACTCAAGCATGTAACAGCATGTTATATCAACTGTAAGAGCAATTACATTCAATGCAAGACATACATTCATCAGATTGGAGCAGTATGGAGCATCTTTTTACTATAGTTGTCTTGCATGCGAAATAGTTGTATAGAACCTGGGTTCATTTCATTCTATATGTACTCAACCATATAAAAGCGTGATAACTGATAGTGTACTGATATCACTTTGTAAAACCTACCAATATCACTATCCTGTAACCAACAGATCATTGAAAAGAGTAATCAATGAATACTATACAAGAAATTGTATATTGTACTAGTTTGTTACACAAAATGACTTTCTGCGTTACTCCCGAGGAATCCCAATGAGTGGCAGTATGGAGCACCTTTTTACTATACTTGTATAGAAGGTGGCTTGTTTTCATTGTATAGGTCATGTAAAAGTATGATATATCATGTAAAAATCATGTAAAAGTATGATGTATCAATTGTAAGAGCAATTTCATTGAATGCAATTTTGAAGTTGGTTGTACAAGGAGTGATAACTAACACTGTACTGATATCACTTTGTAAAACCTAGAAACAAAATGACTTTCACTTTGTAATGATATCACTTTGTAATGATATCACTTTGTAAAACCTAGAAACAAAATGACTTTCTGCGTTACTCCCGAGGAATCCCAATGAGTGGCAGTATGGAGCACCTTTTTACTATACTTGTATTGAAGGTGGCTTGTTTTCATTGTATAGGTCATGTAAAAGTATGATATATCATGTAAAAATCATGTAAAAGTATGATGTATCAATTGTAAGAGCAATTTCATTGAATGCAATTTTGAAGTTGGTTGTACAAGGAGTGATAACTAACACTGTACTGATATCACTTTGTATGGAGTATGGAGCACCTTTTTACTATACTTGTATAGAAGGTGGCTTGTTTTCATTGTATAGGTCATGTAAAAGTATGATATATCATGTAAAAATCATAGAAATATCACTATCCTGTAACCAACAGATCATTGAAAAGAGTAATCAATGAATACTATACAAGAAATTGTATATTGTACTAGTTTGTTACACAAAATGACTTTCTGCGTTACTCCCGAGGAATCCCACTGAGTGGCAGTATGGAGCACCTTTTTACTATAGTTTTATAGAAGGTGGCTTCATTTCATTATATATGTACTCAACCATATAAAAGCATGATATAGCAACTGTAAGAGCAGTTACATTGAATGCAAGACATAAATTCATCAGATTTTGAGGTTGGTTCTACAAGGAGTGATAACTGACACCGTATTGATATCACTTTGTAAAACGTAGAAATTTCACTGTTGTCTAACCAACAGATCACAGAAGAGTAATCAATGAATACTATACAAGAAATACATTGGATTGTACATTGTAATTTTTTGTTACACAAAATGACTTTCTGCGTTACTCCTGAGGAATCCCACTGAGTGGCAGTATGGACCAACTTTTTCCTCTAGCTGTATAGAAGGTGGCTTCATTGCATTGTATATGTACTCAATCATGTAAAAGCATGATATATCTAGTGTAAGAGTAATTACATTGAATGCAAGACATACATTCATCAGATTGTGAAGTTGGTTGTACAAGGAGTGATAACTGACACTGTACTGATATCACTTTGTAAAACCTAGAAATATCACTCTCCTGGAACCAACAGATCATTGAAAACAGTAATCAATGAATACTATACAAGAAATTATATATTGTAATATTTTTTGACACAAAATGACTGTCTGCGTTACTCCCGAGGAATCCCACTGAGTGGCAGTATGGAGTTCCTTTTTACTATAGTAGTATAGAAGGTGGTTTCATTTCATTGTATATGTACTCAACCATATAAAAGCATGATATAGCAACGGTAAGAGCAGTTACATTGAATGCAAGACATACATACATCAGATTTTGAAATTGGTTGTACAAGGAGTGATAAGAGACAGTGTATTGATATCACTTAGTAAAACCTAGAAATTTCACTGTTGTCTAACCAAGAGATCGCAGAAGACTAATCAATGAATACTATACAAGAAATACATTGGACTTTAAATTGTAATAGTTTATTACACAAAATGACTTTCTGCGTTACTCCCGAGGAATCCCACTGAGTGGCAGTATGGAGCACCTTTTTCCCCTAGCTGTATAGAAGGTGGCTTCATTTCATTGTATATGTACTCAAACATGTAAAAGAATGATATATCAACTTTAAGAGCAATTACATTGAATGCAAGAGATACATTCATCAGATTTTGAAGTTGGTTGTACAAGGAGTGATAACTGACACTACACTGATATCACTTTGTAAAACCTTGAAATATCACTATCCTGGAACCAACAGATCACTGAAAGGAGTAATCAATGAATAGTATACAAGAAATTTTATATTGTACTAGTTTTTTACACAAAATGACTTTCTGCGTTACTCCCAAGGAATCCCACTGAGTGGCAGTATGGAGCACCTTTTTACTATACTTGTATAGAAGGTGGCTTCATTTCATTGTATATGTACTAAACCATATAAAAGCATGATATAGCAACTGTAAGAGCAGTTACATTGAATGCAAGACATGCATTCATCAGATTTTGAAGTTCGTTGTACAAGGAGTAATAACTGACCCTCTATTGATATCACTTTGTAAAACCTAGAAATTTCACTGTTGTCTAACCAAGAGATCGCAGAAGAGTAATCAATGAATACTATACAAGAAATACATTGGAATTTAAATTGTAATAGTTTATTACACAAAATTATTTTCTTTGTTACTCCCGAGGAATCCCACTGAGTGGCAGTATGCAGCACTTTTTCCCACTAGCTGTATAGAAGGTGGCTTCATTTCATTGTATATGTACTCAATCATGTAAAAGCATGATATATCAACTTTAAGAGCAATTACATTGAATGCAAGAGATATATTCATCAGATTTTGAAGTTGGTTGTACAAGGAGTGATAACTGACACTGTACGGATATCACTTCGTAAATCCTAGAAATATCACTATCCTGTAACCAATAGATCACTGAAAAGAGTAATCAATGAATACTATACAAGAAATTGTATATTGTAATAGTTTGTTACACAAAATGACTTTCTGCGTTACTCCCGAGGAATCCCACAGAGTGGCAGTATGGAGCACCTTTTTACTACAGTTGTATAGAAGGTGTCTTCATTTCATTGTGTATGTACTCAACAATGTAAAAGCATGATATATTAACTGTAAGAGCAATTACATTGAATGCCAGAGATACATTCATCAGATTTTGAAGTTGATTGTACAATGAATGATAACTGACACTGTATTGATATCACTTTGTAAAACGTAGAAATTTCAGTTTTGTCTAACCAAGAGATCGCAGAAGAGTAATCAATGAATAGTATACAAGAAATACATTGGAATGTAAATTGTAATACTTTGTTACACAAAATTACTTTCTGCGTTACTCCCGAGAAATCCCACTGAGTGGCAGTATGGAGCACCTTTTTCCTATAGTTGTATAGAAGGTAGCTTTATTTCATTGTATATGTACTCAACCATATAAAAGCATGATATAGCAACGGTAAGAGCAGTTACATTGAATGCAAGACATACATTCATCAGATTTTAGTTGTACAAGGAGTGATAACTGACAGTGTACTGATATCACTTTGTAAAACCTAGAAATATCACTATCCTATAACCAACAGATCATTGAAAAGAGTAATCAATGAATAGCATACAAGAAATTGTATATTGTACTAGTTTGTTACACAAAATGACTTTCTGCGTTACTCCCGAGGAATCCCACTGAGTGACAGTATGGAGCACTTTATGATAGTTGTATAGAAGGTGGTTTCATTTCATTGTATATGTACTAAACCATATAAAAGCATGTTATATCAAGTGTAAGAGCAATTACATTGAATGCAAGACATACATTCATCAGATTTTGAAGTTGGTTATAGAAGGAGTGATAACTGACACTGGACTGATATCACTTTGTAAAACCTAGAAATATCACTATCCTGTAACCAACAGATCATTGAAAAGAGTAATCAATGAATACTATACAGGAAATTGTATATTGTACTAGTTTGTTACACAAAATGACTTTCTGCGTTACTCCCGAGGAATCCCAATGAGTGGCAGTATGGAGCACCTTTTTACTATACTTGTATAGAAGGTGGCTTGTTTTCATTGTATAGGTCATGTAAAAGTATGATATATCATGTAAAAATCATGTAAAAGTATGATGTATCAATTGTAAAAGCAATTACATTGAATGCAAGAGATACATTCATCAGATTTTGAAGTTGGTTGTACAAGGAGTGATAACTGACACTGTACTGATATCACTTTGTAAAACCTAGAAATATCACTATCCTGTAACCAACAGATCATTGAAAAGAGTAATCAATGAATACTATACAAGAAATTGTATATTGTACTAGTTTTTTACACAAAATGACTTTCTGCGTTACTCCCGAGGAATCCCACTGAGTGGCAGTATGGAGCACCTTTTTACTATACTTGTATAGAAGGTGGCTTCATTTCATTGTATATGTACTAAACCATATAAAAGCATGATATAGCAACTGTAAGAGCAGTTACATTGAATGCAAGACATGCATTCATCAGATTTTGAAGTTGGTTGTACAAGGAGTGATAACTGACCCTCTATTGATATCACTTTGTAAAACCTAGAAATTTCACTGTTGTCTAACCAAGAGATCGCAGAAGAGTAATCAATGAATACTATACAAGAAATACATTGGAATTTAAATTGTAATAGTTTATTACACAAAATTATTTTCTGTGTTACTCCCGAGGAATCCCACTGAGTGGCAGTATAGAGCACTTTTTCCCACTAGCTGTATAGAAGGTGGCTTCATTTCATTGTATATGTACTCAATCATGTAAAAGCATGATATATCAACTTTAAGAGCAATTACATTGAATGCAAGAGATACATTCATCAGATTTTGAAGTTGGTTGTACAAGGAGTGATAACTGACACTGTACTGATATCACTTTGTAAAACCTAGAAATATCACTATCCTGTAACCAACAGATCATTGAAAAGAGTAATCAATGAATACTATACAAGAAATTGTATATTGTACTAGTTTTTTACACAAAATGACTTTCTGAGTTACTCCCAAGGAATCCCACTGAGTGGCAGTATGGAGCACCTTTTTACTATACTTGTATAGAAGGTGGCTTCATTTCATTGTATATGTACTAAACCATATAAAAGCATGATATAGCAACTGTAAGAGCAGTTACATTGAATGCAAGACATGCATTCATCAGATTTTGAAGTTGGTTGTACAAGGAGTGATAACTGACCCTCTATTGATATCACTTTGTAAAACCTAGAAATTTCACTATTGTCTAACCAAGAGATCGCAGAAGAGTAATCAATGAATACTATACAAGAAATACATTGGAATTTAAATTGTAATAGTTTATTACACAAAATTATTTTCTGTGTTACTCCCGAGGAATCCCACTGAGTGGCAGTATGGAGCACTTTTTCCCACTAGCTGTATAGAAGGTGGCTTCATTTCATTGTATATGTACTCAATCATGTAAAAGCATGATATATCAACTTTAAGAGCAATTACATTGAATGCAAGAGATACATTCATCAGATTTTGAAGTTGGTTGTACAAGGAGTGATAACTGACACTGTACTGATATCACTTCGTAAAACCTAGAAATATCACTATCCTGTAACCAACAGATCATTGAAAAGAGTAATCAATGAATACTATACAAGAAATTGTATATTGTACTAGTTTGTTACACAAAATGACTTTCTGCGTTACTCTCGAGGAATCCCACTGAGTGGCAGTATGGAGCACCTTTTTATTATAGTTGTATAGAAGGTGGCTTCATTTCATTGTATATGTACTAAACCATATAAAAGCATGATATAGCAACTGTAAGAGCAGTTACATTGAATGCAAGACATACATTCATCAGATTTTGAAGTTGGTTGTAGAAGGAGTGATAATTGACCCTCTATTGATATCACTTTGTAAAACCTAGAAATTTCACTGTTGTCTAACCAAGAGATCGCAGAAAAGTAATCAATGAATACTATACAAGAAATACATTGGATTGTAAATTGTAATAGTTTGTTACACAAAATGATTTTCTTTGTTACTCCCGAGGAATCCCACTGAGTGGCAGTATGGAGCAACTTTTTCCTCTAGCTGTATAGAAGGTGGCTTCATTGCATTGTATATGTACTCAATCATGTAAAAGCATGATATATCAAGTGTAAGAGTAATTACATTGAATGCAAGACATACATTCATCAGATTGTGAAGTTGGTTGTACAAGGAGTGATAACTGACACTGTACTGATATCACTTTGTAAAACCTAGAAATATCACTCTCCTGGAACCAACAGATCATTGAAAACAGTAATCAATGAATACTATACAAGAAATTGTATATTCTAATATTTTTTGACACAAAATGACTGTCTGCGTTACTCCCGAGGAATCCCACTGATTTGCAGTATGGAGTTCCTTTTTACTATAGTAGTATAGAAGGTGGTTTCATTTCATTGTATATGTACTCAACCATATAAAAGCATGATATAGCAATGGTAAGAGCAGTTACATTGAATGCAAGACATACATACATCAGATTTTGAAATTGGTTGTACAAGGAGTGATAAGAGACAGTGTATTGATATCACTTAGTAAAACCTAGAAATTTCACTGTTGTCTAACCAAGAGATCGCAGAAGACTAATCAATGAATACTATACAAGAAATACATTGGACTTTAAATTGTAATAGTTTATTACACAAAATGACTTTCTGCGTTACTCCCGAGGAATCCCACTGAGTGGCAGTATGGAGCACCTTTTTCCCCTAGCTGTATAGAAGGTGGCTTCATTTCATTGTATATGTACTCAAACATGTAAAAGAATGATATATCAACTTTAAGAGCAATTACATTGAATGCAAGAGATACATTCATCAGATTTTGAAGTTGGTTGTACAAGGAGTGATAACTGACACTGTACTGAAATCACTTTGTAAAACCTTGAAATATCACTATCCTGGAACCAACAGATCACTGAAAAGAGGAATCAATGAATACTATACAAGAAATTGTAGATTGTAATAGTTTTTTACACAAAATGACTTTCTGCGTTACTCCCGAGGAATCCCACTGAGTGGCAGTACTATACTTTTAACTATAGTTGTATGGAAGGTGGCTTCATTTCATTGTATATGTACTCAGTCATGTAAAAGCATGATATATTAACTGTAAGAGCAATTACATTGAATGCAAGAGATACATTCATCAGATTTTGAAGTTGGTTGTACAAGGAGTGATAACTGACACTGTATTGATATCACTTTGTAAAACGTAGAAATTTCAGTTTTGTCTAACCAAGTGATCGCAGAAGAGTAATCAATGAATCGTATACAAGAAATACATTGGAATGTAAATTGTAATAGTTTGTTACACAAAATGACTTTCTGCGTTACTCCCGAGGAATCCCACTGAGTGGCAGTATGGAGCACCTTTTTACTATTGTTGTATAGAAGGTGGCTTCATTTCATTGTATTTCTACTCAACCATATAAAAGCATGATATATCAACTGTAAGAGCAGTTACCTTGAATGAAAGACATACATTGATCAGATTTTGAAATTGGTTGTAGAAAGTGTGATAACTGACAGTGTATTGATATCACTTTGTAAAACCTAGAAATTTCACTGTTGTCTAACCAAGAGATCGCAGAAGAGTAATCAATGAATACTATACAAGAAATACATTGGATTGTAAATTGTAATAGTTTATTATACAAAATGACTTTCTGTGTTACTCCTGAGGAATCCCACTGAGTGGCAGTATGGAGCACCTTTTTCCTCTAGCTGTATAGAAGGTGGCTTCATTTCATTGTATATGTACTCGATCATGTAACAGCATGTTATGTCAACTGTAAGAGCAGTAACATTGAATGCAAGACATACATTCATCAGATTTTGAAGTTGGTTATACAAGGAGTGATAACTGACACTGGACTGATATCACTTTGCCACCCCAGCATGAAATAATGAGACAGACAACAGTTTTGGAATCAAACAAGGGCCACTTTATTAACTATTTAAACAGAACATGCAGCAACGGGTAAACTAAGCAAGCACAGGAACAGGCAAGGCAGGCGTCATTCCCAGACACAGCCTCCTTGCCCTTGTAATGGGCAGGTAACCTAGCCCCAGTCTTGACCCAGTGAGATTCTGGCTCGTAACCGGCGGCCCAGCATACTGGCATCCCCTCCCAGGGGCGCCTACCCCTGAGGCTGCACAGACCTTCAGGGAGGAGCATAGTCTGAGAGGTTCCCAGAGGCGATCACCATTCACCTCCCCAGACCGCAAGGCCCTAAGGTGGTTCCTGATGACCTCCTGTTCCCAACAGGGATATGCCGTGAGGCACCCACCAGTTCCATTTTCTTGCTTGCATAAACCTACCACATGCAAATCCAAGCCTCTGCTTTGGCCTTTGCTACCCCACACGGCAACCGAGAGCCATCCGAATCCCGTGCTGCAAGTCTTCTTAAAATAACCCATTGCCCCTGTTTGAAAGATGCACCCCATCAGGGCGATACAGGTCCGGGAACCTGACCTGTATGCCTGGGTGCGGCAAAAAGAGACCCAACCCGGACTCCATGGCCGTGTGAAGTTGGCTGTTAGCATTACGCCTAGCCCTGTCCATACACCTGGGGTCACCGGCATGCCTCCACACCAGACGGGGGAGCATGGCAGACCATACTATCTGCACACCAGGCCACCGTGACCTGATCAGTGCCAAATCAGCCCTGGCCTGCATCACAAGGGCCACACCCTTGACCAAACCCAAATCGTTGCCCCCCAGGTGTATGACTAGCACATGAGGGGGGGCCCCCGCCTCTCCTCAAACAACAACGGGAGGAGCGCCGGCCATCTCATGCCCCTCCTCCCCAACCACTCAACTGTCGCCACTTCGCTGAGGCCAAGCTGGGAGCCGAAAGATGTTCTCCTCGCCCAATGAGCCGCCCAAAAGACCATGCTGTGGCCGCAGACTATGACCCTTCGTCTTGTCTCACGGCCTGCAGCACCTGTAAAAAGAACTTTATTAACAAATGTCTGAATGAAACTACAACGAACTTACAAGGTACAACGCCTAACATAACTCTTATAGCATCCAGATTTCCAACGCCCGATCCTCTGTATTTTCCTATCAGGGTACCCCATTGCGGCAGCAGTCGATGCTGCCCCAATTCGAAAAGAATGGGAGCAAAAACGAACACCGCCCAGACCCAGCCGGATCAAGGCCTTCCGAGTCACGGTCCAAAACTGGAACTTCGTAAGAGGGGTGCTGTCACTATGCCGAAACAAATAGCCCGGGCCATCACCCCGAAGTGTCAGGTACCGCCTCATGGCGGCGACTGGGCACAGTGCTGACTCCGAACTAGACCCTAGTTCCAGCACACTCCCCTTACCCCTCTGATCAGTTTTAGATCTACGCAACCTAATCCGTAGCTGAAAATTAATGATTGATACGTCCCTAAGCTCCAAAGCTGAACCGGAAACATCAGCCCGAGAGCCTGCCACCAGTTCGCTAATCCTGAGTGCCCCAAAAAAGGCGGTCAGCGAAGCGGCATGAAACAGGCCCACCTCGTAGCTGTCACTACAACAAGAAGGCCACAGGCCCTCCAGCCCTCTCAGGACAGTGGGTGTCAAAGGTTCCCTGGTGTCAACTGCCCTAATGGATTCTCGAGACCACCCCTCGAGCATCTTCCGGAGACGGAAGTCGCCCGTGGTGTCCTTGTGACCCGAGGCCTTACTGGCAAAAGCCAGCGCAGACAGCTTGCCTCTGATTGTGTGAGCTGAAAGGCCACCCTTCCGTAATGCCACACAAAATTGCATCAGGTGTGACACAGGAATAGGCCAGACCTGCTGCAAACCCGCTCCCGCCCTGAAGGACAGAAACTGCTTACCGGCCTTCAGGTAAGCTCTCCTGGTAGAAGGGGCGAGTGCCAGGCTCATTGCCCTGTCGGCCTCAGCCCTCCAATCCCCCACACCTCTGTGGGCATCCGTGCCGGGAGCAGGTCGGCCTCTGGAGCCAGCTGACGAAACCTCTCCATCTGTTTGCGAGAGAGAGCGTCAGCGATCCCATTAGCGACCCCCAGGACGTGTCTGGCCCTAAACAAGATGTTAAATTTAAGGCACTGCAACGTAAAAGCCCGAACCAGGGCCATGACCCTAGGGGATTTAGATGTAAGGGAATTGATGACATGAACCGTGGACTGGTTGTCGCACCAGAAATGGACAGTCCTATTAGCCAAATCGGCTGGCCAAATCCACACCGCTGCGACAATTGGAAAAAACTCCAGGAAGGTGAGGTCCTTGACCCAACCTGCCCGAAACCAATCTTTAGGCCAGTCCCCGGCACACCAATGCCCCCTAAAATAAACTCCGTAACCGGAAGAGCCGGCCGCATCAGATGAAATCTGAAGCTCAGCCTCCAACAAGAGCTCGTCCCGCCACAGAGAGACCCCATTGAACAAGTCCAGAAACTGTTCCCAAACAAAGAGGTCCTCCTTCATCCCTTTGGAGACCTTGGTCCTATGGTGTGGGAGCCGGAGGCCTCTCATTAAATCACATAACCTCCTCACAAATGCCCTACCCGGTGCCACAACTTTGCATGCAAAACTGAGGTGACCTACCAACTGCTGCAACTCCATGAGTGTGACTCTTTTAAGGGACCTAACAGAGCTAACCTGCGCCTTAAATGCGTCCAATTTTTCTCGTGGTAATCTGCAGCTCAAACTAACCGTATCAATCTCAATACCTAGAAACGTCAATGTGGGTGTCGGGCCCTCAGTTTTCTCCTGAGCAAGAGGGACACCTAGCTCATCAGCCAGGTAGACAAAACTGTCAAGCAGAAAACGACACTGACCAGAACCCCTCTTGCCCGCAAAAAGAAAATCGTCCAAATAATGGGCAGTACTACAGAGACCCGTCCTGGTTCTCAAGGCCCATTCCAAAAACGAACTGAACCTCTCGAAAGCAGAACAGGACACCGAGCAGCCCATGGGTAGAGCCCTATCCACGTAAAATTTTTCTTCAAAGGCAAATCCGAGCAGCTCAAAATCCTCAGGGTGCACCGGAAGGAGCCGGAAGGCTGATTTAATGTCACATTTAGCCAACTCGGCTCCCACACCACAAAGGCGAACCACCCGCATGGCCTGATCAAAGGAAGTGTATTTGACGGAGCATAAATCACCTGGTATGGCATCATTCACCGACCCCCCCCCCCGAGGGTAGGACAGGTGATGAATGAGGCGAAACTCACCAGGAGTCTTCTTTGGAACTTCACCTAAAGGGGAAACTCTTAAATTGGCCACTGGTGGACTAACAAACGGGCCCAAAACCCTGCCCTCCTGACACTCCTTGGCAATCTTGGCCCTAACTATGTCCTCCATGCCCAAAACCGACTTTAAATTGCTAGCCAAATAGGGAACCCTGATCCCCTGAAACGGTATGCGAAAACCGACAGTGAACCCTTCCAATAGGTAGGCCCCGTCGCCCATCCTTGGATAACTACGCAACCAGCGTCTCAGAACTCCCAATTTAATCGGACTAGGCCCCTTTATCAGAAGGGGGGTTGCCTGGCTTCCCCCCACTGAGTACTTGCCTCCTTTGCCCCCCCCCACGGCCCTTGGGCCGTGGACAACTGGATAAGGGATGAGGTCCGGCACACAAGGGGCACTCATGCCTAAAAGTGCATGACTTACGACTGCAGGTTCCCTGGGAAGAAAACTCCCAGCAAAGCTGGCGTCGTTGAACCGCCTGCCCCGCCACAGGGTGGGAACCTGCCTGCACTGGCGCCCTCCTAACAGAATGGCCGCTATGAGACCGCTCACCCCAAGCAGACCTTGCCGGAGACATGATTTGCAGCCACAAGTTAGAACATATCCAGTCCCATCGCATGGCCGGGTTAATGGCTGCCCTCATTCTAAATTGCTCGTCATATTGCGACGAAGCCGGGCTCGGGAAGTCTGTATAGGCCTTGTAGATGATGTCCAAATACTGGAGCATCGAAGAGGCCCTCCACGGCTGGTGTCGCACTATGACTGCTGCGTAGATTAGGAAACCCGGAAACCAGTTGGCCCATGTCCTATCTACTACCCGGCGCTTCAAGCGCTCCTTCTCCCTGTCATCCAAATTATCCTTGTCCTTTTTTTCTAACTCCCGGTAAAGTAGACTAAACACATCTACAAACTCCCCTTTCAGTATTTTATCTTTAGTTGCCATTGAAAGATGGTCACCTAAAGGTAGGTCTGCGTCGCCACTCGCAACCGCCCCCGCAGCCACTGAATCATATGCTGACCCGCCTACATAAGGGTAACCTGCATTGGGATGGGGAAAACCCCAGTATGGTCCAGCTCCCTGGTACCCAGAAGGAGAGCCATAAAATGAATGTGAAGGCCAAGGAGCCTGTGGCATCTGGGAAGAGGTGGCCCCCTGCTTAAAAGCCGGGCCCAGAGGCTGGCCAGGATGCGGCAGAGGCAAAGCGGCTGAACTCTCGCCGCCTGGGCCCCAAGGCCATGTTGATCCCTGCCTACCCAATGCCAACTCCTTACCTCCGGTAAATTGAGAAGGCGAGTAAAGCACCATCTGCTGCTCCCTTACACCTGGACCCTGTTGGCTAGACTCTGCACCCACCAGGCCTGAAGCCGCCGCCTCCTGCCCGTCCTCCAGAAAGGCCAAACGTGCCAGCACCTGTGCTTGAAAAGACAGCTTGTCAGATTTGTCAACCGGTAAACCACCTGCTGGCATACCCCGTCCCTTTTCAAGCGCCTCCAGCCGCTGAAGAATGGCCACGTTGATCAAATCCTCCTCTTCCTCATCACTGGAAGGAACCACAGGATCAGGTCGTGCCGGAGGTCTTTTCGGCGCCGGGCACTTGCCCTTGCCCTTACCTTTTCCAGATGCCATACTACAAACTATTGTCAAACAAAAAGAAACGTAAGTGAATTGGTATACTCGAATCCACCACCTAATGCTCCCACAGGGATATAGAATAGTAAGACACCTAAAATGGCCGCCACAGCCTTCTCCCAAAATGGCCCCCAACCATGCGGCCCAAAAGACCTCACTAAAATGGCCGCCTATAACCCAAGTAAGGTATTTCTGCAAGGCCAGGCGACCTTACCAAAATGGCCGCCAAAATGGCTCCTCAGCTAAGGCTTGCAACCAACTTAAGGTGACCCAGCCCTATAGGGTTTACAAGGCAAGGGACGTGCTAAGGTGGTTTGCCCCTGCCTGTCCCTTTGCAGCAACCCTTGACTTCTTCAGTGAACTACCCTCCAAGTACTAACCAGGGCCGACACTGCTTAGCCTCCACGATCTGATGAGATCAGGCTAGCCTGGGCCCTCCAGAACAGGCAGGCCAAGATAAGGCCGGAGTAAACTTGTCCCAGTCGGGGGGGGCCCTCAAACGCTCATCTACACAGCCCTGAAGGCTGCCCCTTTAAGAGCTCCTGAGTTGAAGGAAGGAGCCAACGCTGGAGCAGGCTAACTAACGCCACAGCTGCCTCCCGGTATAGCCAGAGAGGCACCAAAGCTTGCTCACAACGCCAGTAAGGGGGGGGCCGCAAGCCGCCGCAAAATTAAAGAGGGGGGGCGCCGCAGACAACCCGAAGCCCGGCCGTCGACTCTGCCTATCCCCTGCTTTAATCCCTTCCCCACTGTAGAAAAGGAAACCGGGGGGGTACAGCGCCGCGGCAAAGCCGGAGCCTCGCCGTCGGCTCCCTCTTGTCCCCTGCACCAAGCCTCTAAAGATAACACCAGGGGGGGGAAGGCCCAAAACCTTATGCCGAAGTTCCCCCAGACTGCAAAAATCACGCGTCTCGCAGCCACTTCTCTACAGCCGCCCTAAGCACCTCTCCGCCCCGAAAAGGGAACCAGAGCTCCCTTGCAAGCTGCCTGCGGTCGCCGCGAGCAGGCCAAAGCCGGAGCAAAACACAGCGTGCTCTCCCGAGCGCGCAAACGGACTGCGAAGGAGAGAGCAGGGCAACGGCTCTAATCGAGCTAGCCCCGCCCCCAGCCGAGCCAATGAGCGCCGACGCGCTCTGTTGCTGCCTCAACTCATGCGAAGCGGCAAACTTGCTTCCCCGCGCCACGGCGATGCCGGGCGGTAGGGACCCCATTGTAAAACCTAGAAATATCACTATCCTGGAACCAACAGATCATTGAAAAGAATAATCAATGAATACTATACAAGAAATTGTATATTGTACTAGTTTGTTACACAAAATGATTTTCTGCGTTACTCCCGAGGAATCCCACTGAGTGGCAGTATGGAGCACCTTTTTACTATACTTGTATAGAAGGTGGCTTGTTTTCATTATATAGGTCATGTAAAAGTATGATATATCATGTAAAAATTAGGTAAAAGTATGATATATCAATTGTAAAAGCAATTACATTGAATGCAAGAGATACATTCATCAGATTATGAAGTTGGTTGTACAAGGAGTGATAACTGATACTGTACTGATATCACTTTGTAAAACCTAGAAATATCAATACCTTGTAACCAACAGATCACTGAAAAGAGTAATCAATGAATACTATAGAAGAAATTGTATATTGTAATAGTTTGTTACACAAAATGACTTTCTGCGTTACTCCCGAGAAATCCCACTGAGTGGCAGTATGGAGCACCTTTTTACTATACTTGTATAGAAGGTGGCTTCATTTCATTGTATATGTACTCAACCATATAAAAGCATGATATAGCAATGGTAAGAGCAGTTACATTGAATGCAAGACATACATTCATCAGATTTTGAAGTTGGTTGTACAAGGAGTGATAACTGACACTGTAGTGATATCACTTTGGAAAACCTAGAAATTTCACTGTTGTCTAACCAAGAGATCGCAGAAGAGTAATCAATGAATACTATACAAGAAATACATTGGAGTTAAAATTGTAATAGTTTATTACAGAAAATGACTTTCTGTGTTACTCCCTAGGAATCCCACTGAGTGGCAGTATGGAGCACCTTTTTCCTCTAACTGTATAGAAGGTGGCTTCATTTCATTGTATATGTAATCAACCATATAAAAGCAAGATATATCAAATGTAAGAGCAATTACATTGAATGCAAGACATACATTCATCAGATTGTGAAGTTGGTTGTACAAGGCGTGATAACTGAAGGTGTACTGATATCACTTTGTAAAACCTAGAAATATCACTATCCTGTAACCAACAGATCATTGAAAAGAGTAATCAATGAATAGTATACAAGAAATTGTATATTATACTAGTTTGTTACACAAAATGATTTTCTTTGTTACTCCCGAGAAATCCCACTGAGTGGCACTATGGAGCAACTTTTTCCTCTAGCTGTATAGAAGGTGGCTTCATTGCATTGTATATGTACTCAATCATGTAAAACCATGATATACCAAGTGTAAGAGGAACTACATTGAATGCAAGACATACATTCATCAGATTGTGAAGTTGGTTGTACAAGGAGTGATAAGGAGGTTGTACAAGGAGTGATAAACTGACACTGTACTGATATCACTGTGTAAAACCTAGAAATATCACTATCCTGGAACGAACAGATCATTGAAAACAGTAATCAATGAATACTATACAAGAAATTGTATATTGTAATATTTTTTGACACAAAATGACTGTCTGCGTTACTCCCGAGGAATTCCACTGAGTGGCAGTATGGAGTACCTTTTTACTATAGTAGTATAGAAGGTGGTTTCATTTCATTGTATATGTACTCAACCATATAAAAGCATGATATAGCAACGGTAAGAGCTAGACATACATACATCAGATTTTGAAATTGGTTGTACAAGGAGTGATAAGAGACAGTGTATTGATATCACTTAGTAAAACCTAGAAATTTCACTGTTGTCTAACCAAGAGATCGCAGAAGAGTAATCAATGAATACTATACAAGAAATACATTGGACTTTAAATTGTAATAGTGTATTACACAAAATGACTTTCTGCGTTACTCCCGAGGAATCCCACTGAGTGGCAGTATGGAGCACCTTTTTCCCCTAGCTGTATAGAAGGTGGCTTCATTTCATTGTATATGTACTCAAACATGTAAAAGAATGATATATCAACTTTAAGAGCAATTACATTGAATGCAAGAGATACATTCATCAGATTTTGAAGTTGGTTGTACAAGGAGTGATAACTGACACTGTACTGATATCACTTTGTAAAACCTTGAAATATCACTATCCTGGAACCAACAGATCACTTAAAAGAGTAATCAATGAATACTATAGTAGAAATTGTAGATTGTAATAGTTTTTTACACAAAATGACTTTCTGCGTTACTCCCGAGGAATCCCACTGAGTGGCAGTATGGAGCACCTATTTTCTCTAACTGTAAAGAAGGTGGCTTCATTTTATTGTATATGTACTCAACCATATAAAAGCAAGATATATCAAATGTAAGAGCAATTACTTTGAATACAAGACCTACATTCATCAGATTTTGAAGTTGGTTATACAAGGAGTGATAACTGACACTCGAATGATATCACTTTGTAAAACCTAGAAATATCACTATCCTGTAACCAACAGATCATTGAAAAGACTAATCAATGAATACTACGCAAGATATTGTATATTGTACTAGTTTGTTACACAAAATGACTTTCTGCGTTACTCCCGAGGAATCCCACTGAGTGGCAGTATGGAGCACCTTTTTACTATACTTGTATAGAAGGTGGCTTGTTTTCATTGTATAGGTCATGTAAAAGTATGATATATTATGTAAAAATCATGTAAAAGTATGATATATCATTTAAAAATCATGTAAAAGTATGATATATCAATTGTAAGAGCAATTACATTGAATGCAATGTATACATTCATCAGATTTTGAAATTGGTTGTACAAGGAGTGATAACTGACAGTTTATTAATATCACTTTCTTAAACCTAGAAATTTCACTGTTGTCTAACCAAGAGATCGCAGAAGAGTAGTCAATGAATACTATACAAGAAATACATTGGAATTTAAATTGTAATAGTATATTACACAAAATTATTTTCTGTGTTACTCCCGAGGAATCCCACTGAGTGGCAGTATGGAGCTCCTCTAGCTGTATAGAAGGCTGCTTCATTTCATTGTATATGTACTCAATCATGTAACAGCATGTTATATCAATTGTAAGAGCAATTACATTGAATGCAAAAGATACATTCAGATTATACAAAAGATACAACTTCAGATTATGAAGTTGGTTGTAGAAGGAGTGATAACTGACACTGTACTGATATCACTTTGTAAAACCTAGAAATATCACTATCCTGTAACCAAGAGATCATTGAAAAGAATAATCAATGAATACTATACAAGAAATTGTATATTGTACTAGTTTTTACACAAAATGACTTTCGGCGTTACTCCCGAGGAATCCCACTGAGTGGCAGTATGGAGCACCGGTTTACTATACTTGTAAAGAAGGTGGCTTGTTTTCATTGTATAGGTCATGTAAAAGTATGATATATCATGTAAAAATTATGTAAAAGTATGACATATCAATTGTAAGAGCAATTACATTGAATGCAAGAGATACATTCATCAGATTATGAAGTTGGTTGTACAAGGAGTGATAACTGATACTGTACTGATATCACTTTGTGAAACGTAGAAATATCAATATCCTGTAACCAACAGATCACTGAAAAGAATAATCAATGAATACTATAGAAGAAATTGTATATTGTAATAGTTTGTTACACAAAATGACTTTCTCCGTTACTCCCGAGGAATCCCACTGAGTGGCAGTATGGAGCAAATTTTTACTATTGTTGTATAGGAGGTGACTTCATTTCATTGTATTTCTACTCAACCATATAAAAGCATGATATATCAACTGTAAGAGCAGTTACCTTGAATGAAAGACATACATTCATCAGATTTTGAAATTGGTTGTACAAAGAGTGATAACTGACAGTGTATGGATATCACTTTGTAAAACCTAGAAATTTCACTGTTGTCTAACCAAGAGATCGCAGAAGAGTAATCAATGAATACTATACAAGAAATACATTGGATTGTAAATTGTAACAGTTTATTATACAAAATGACTTTCTGTGTTACTCCCGAGGAATCCCACTGAGTGGCAGTATGGAGCACCTTTTTCCTCTAGCTGTATAGAAGGTGGCTTCATTTCATTGTATATGTACTCAATCATGTAACAGCATGTTATATCAACTGTAAGAGCAATTACATTGAATGCAAGACATACATTCATCAGATTTTGAAGTTGGTTATACAAGGAGTGATAACTGACACTGGACTGATATCACTTTGTAAAACCTAGAAGTATCACTATTCTGTAACCAACAGATCATTGAAAAGAGTAATCAATGAATACTATACAAGAAATTGTATATTGTACTAGTTTGTTACACAAAATGACTTTCTGCGTTACTCCCGAGGAATCCCAATGAGTGGCAGTATGGAGCACCTTTTTTACTATACTTGTATAGAAGGTGGCTTGTTTTCATTGTATAGGTCATGTAAAATTATGATATATCATGTAAAAATCATGTAAAAGTATGATATATCAATTGTAAGAGCAATTACATTGAATGCAAGAGATACATTCATCAGATTTTGAAGTTGGTTGTACAAGGAGTGATAACTGACACTGTACTGATATCACTTTGTAAAACCTAGAAATATCACTATCCTGTAACCAACAGATCATTGAAAAGAATAATCAATGAATACTATACAAGAATTGTATATCGTACTAGTTTGTTACACAAAATGACTTTCTGCATTACTCCCGAGGAATCCCACTGAGTGGCAGTATGGAGCACCTTTTTACTATAGTTGTATAGAAGGTGGCTTCATTTCATTGTATATGTACTAAACCATATAAAAGCATGATATAGCAACTGTAAGAGAAGTTACATTGAATGCAAGACATACATTCATCAGATTTTGAAGTTGGTTGTACAAGGAGAGATAACTGACCCTCTATTGATATCACTTTGTAAAACCTAGATATTTCACTGTTGTCTAACCAAGAGATCGCAGAAAAGTAATCAATGAATACTATACAAAAAATACATTGGATTCTAAATTGTAATAGTTTGTTACACAAAATGATTTTCTTTGTTACTCCCGAGGAATCCCACTGAGTGGCAGTATGGAGCAACTTTTTCCTCTAGCTGTATAGAAGGTGGCTTCATTGTATTGTATATGTACTCAATCATGTAAAAGCATGATATACCAAGTGTAAGAGCAATTACATTGAATGCAAGACATACATTCATCAGATTGTGAAGTTGGTTGTAGAAGGAGTGATAACTGACACTGTACTGATATCACTTTGTAAAACCTAGAAATATCACTCTCCTGGAACCAACAGATCATTGAAAACAGTAATCAATGAACAAGAAATTGTATATTGTAATATTTGTTGACACAAAATGACTGTCTGCGTTACTCCCGAGGAATTCCACTGAGTGGCAGTATGGAGTACCTCTTTACTATAGTAGTATAGAACGTGGTTTCATTTCATTGTATATGTACTCAACCATATAAAAGCATGATATAGCAACGGTAAGAGCAGTTACATTGAATGCAAGACATACATACATCAGATTTTGAAGTTGGTTGTACAAGGAGTGATAAGAGACAGTGTATTGATATCACTTAGTAAGACCTAGAAATTTCACTGTTGTCTAACCAAGAGATCGCAGAAGAGTAATCAATGAATACTATACAAGAAATACATTGGACTTTAAATTGTAATAGTTTATTACACAAAATGACTTTCTGCGTTACTCCCGAGGAATCCCACTGAGTGGCAGTATGGAGCACCTTTTTCCCCTAGCTGTATAGAAGGTGGCTTCATTTCATTGTATATGTACTCAAACACGTAAAAGAATGATATATCAACTTTAAGAGCAATTACATGGTTTGCAAGAGATACATTCATCAGATTTTGAAGTTGGTTGTACAAGGAGTGATAACTGACACTGGACTGATATCACTTTGTAAAACCTTGAAATATCACTATCCTGGAACCAACAGATCACTGAAAAGAGTAATCAATGAATACTATACAAGAAATTGTAGATTGTAATAGTTTTTTACACAAAATGACTTTCGGCGTTACTCCCGAGGAATCCCACAGAGTGGCAGTATGGAGCACCTTTTTACTACAGTTGTATAGAAGGTGGCTTCATTTTATTGTATATGTACTCAACCATATAAAAGCAAGATATCTCAAATGTAAGAGCAATTACTTTGAATACAAGACATACGTTCATCAGATTTTGAAGTTGGTTATACAAGGAGTGATAACTGACACTGGACTGATATCACTTTGTAAAACCTAGAAAAATCACTATCCTGTAACCAACAGATCATTGAAAAGAGTAATCAATGAATACTACCCAAAATATTGTATATTGTACTAGTTTGTTATACAAAATGACTTTCTGCGTTACTCCCGAGGAATCCCACTGAGTGGCAGTATGGAGCACCTTTTTACTATATTTGTATAGAAGGTGGCTTGTTTTCATTATATAGGTCATGTCAAAGTATGATATATCATGTAAAAATCATGTAAAGGTATGATATATCATGTAAAAATCATGTAAAAGTATGATATATCAATTGTAAGAGCAATTACATTGAATGCAAGAGATACATTCATCAGATTTTGAAATTGGTTGTACAAGGATTGATAACTGACAGTTTATTAATATCACTTTCTTAAACCTAGAAATTTCACTGTTGTCTAACCAAGAGATCGCAGAAGAGTAATCAATGAATACTATACAAGAAATACATTGGAATTTAAATTGTAATAGTTTATTACACAAAATTATTTTCTGTGTTACTCCCGAGGAATCCCACTGAGTGGCATTATGGAGCTCCTCTAGCTGTATAGAAGGCTGCTTCATTTCATTGTATATGTACTCAATCATGTAACAGCATGTTATATTAATTGTAAGAGCAATTACATTGAATGCAAGAGATACATTCATCAGATTATGAAGTTGGTTGTACAAGGAGTGATAACTGATACTGTACTGATCTCACTTTGTAAAACCTAGAAATATCACTATCCTGTAACCAAGAGATCATTGAAAAGAATAATCAATGAATACTATACAAGAAATTGTATATTGTACTAGTTTGTTACACAAAATGACTTTCTGCGTTACTCCCGAGGAATCCCACTGAGTGGCAGTATGGAGCACCGTTTTACTATACTTGTATAGAAGGTGGCTTGTTTTCATTGTATAGGTCATGTAAAAGTATGATATATCATGTAAAAATTATGTAAAAGTATGACATATCAATTGTAAGAGCAATTACATTGAATGCAAGAGATACATTCATCAGATTATGAAGTTGGTTGTACAAGGAGTGATAACTGATACTGTACTGATATCACTTTGTGAAACGTAGAAATATCAATATCCTGTAACCAACAGATCACTGAAAAGAGTAATCAATGAATACTATAGAAGAAATTGTATATTGTAATAGTTTGTTACACAAAATGACTTTCTGCGTTACTCCCGAGGAATCCCACTGAGTGGCAGTATGGAGCACCTTTTTACTATTGTTGTATAGGAGGTGACTTCATTTCATTGTATTTCTACTCAACCATATAAAAGCATGATATATCAACTGTAAGAGCAGTTACCTTGAATGAAAGACATACATTCATCAGATTTTGAAATTGGTTGTACAAAGAGTGATAACTGACAGTGTATGGATATCACTTTGTAAAACCTAGAAATTTCACTGTTGTCTAACCAAGAGATCGCAGAAGAGTAATCAATGAATACTATACAAGAAATACATTAGATTGTAAATTGTAACACTTTATTATACAAAATGACTTTCTGTGTTACTCCCGAGGAATCCCACTGAGTGGCAGTATGGAGCACCTTTTTCCTCGAGCTGTATAGAAGGTGGCTTCATTTCATTGTATATGTACTCAATCATGTACCAGCATGTTATATCAACTGTAAGAGCAATTACATTGAATGCAAGACATACATTCATCAGATTTTGAAGTTGGTTATACAAGGAGTGATAACTGACACTGGACTGATATCACTTTGTAAAACCTAGAAGTATCACTATTCTGTAACCAACAGATCATTGAAAAGAGTAATCAATGAATACTATACAAGAAATTGTATATTGTACTAGTTTGTTACACAAAATGACTTTCTGCGTTACTCCCGAGGAATCCCAATGAGTGGCAGTATGGAGCAACTTTTTACTATACTTGTATAGAAGGTGGCTTGTTTTCATTGTATAGGTCATGTAAAAGTATGATATATCATGTAAAAATCATGTAAAAGTATGATATATCAATTGTAAGAGCAATTACATTGAATGCAAGAGATACATTCATCAGATTTTGAAGTTGGTTGTACAAGGAGTGATAACTGACACTGTACTGATATCACTTTGTAAAACCTAGAAATATCACTATCCTGTAACCAACAGATCATTGAAAAGAATAATCAATGAATACTATACAAGAATTGTATATCGTACTAGTTTGTTACACAAAATGACTTTCTGCATTACTCCCGAGGAATCCCACTGAGTGGCAGTATGGAGCACCTTTTTACTATAGTTGTATAGAAGGTGGCTTCATTTCATTGTATATGTACTAAACCATATAAAAGCATGATATAGCAACTGTAAGAGAAGTTACATTGAATGCAAGACATACATTCATCAGATTTTGAAGTTGGTTGTACAAGGAGAGATAACTGACCCTCTATTGATATCACTTTGTAAAACCTAGATATTTCACTGTTGTCTAACCAAGAGATCGCAGAAAAGTAATCAATGAATACTATACAAAAAATACATTGGATTCTAAATTGTAATAGTTTGTTACACAAAATGATTTTCTTTGTTACTCCCGAGGAATCCCACTGAGTGGCAGTATGGAGCAACTTTTTCCTCTAGCTGTATAGAAGGTGGCTTCATTGTATTGTATATGTACTCAATCATGTAAAAGCATGATATACCAAGTGTAAGAGCAATTACATTGAATGCAAGACATACATTCATCAGATTGTGAAGTTGGTTGTAGAAGGAGTGATAACTGACACTGTACTGATATCACTTTGTAAAACCTAGAAATATCACTCTCCTGGAACCAACAGATCATTGAAAACAGTAATCAATGAACAAGAAATTGTATATTGTAATATTTGTTGACACAAAATGACTGTCTGCGTTACTCCCGAGGAATTCCACTGAGTGGCAGTATGGAGTACCTCTTTACTATAGTAGTATAGAACGTGGTTTCATTTCATTGTATATGTACTCAACCATATAAAAGCATGATATAGCAACGGTAAGAGCAGTTACATTGAATGCAAGACATACATACATCAGATTTTGAAGTTGGTTGTACAAGGAGTGATAAGAGACAGTGTATTGATATCACTTAGTAAGACCTAGAAATTTCACTGTTGTCTAACCAAGAGATCGCAGAAGAGTAATCAATGAATACTATACAAGAAATACATTGGACTTTAAATTGTAATAGTTTATTACACAAAATGACTTTCTGCGTTACTCCCGAGGAATCCCACTGAGTGGCAGTATGGAGCACCTTTTTCCCCTAGCTGTATAGAAGGTGGCTTCATTTCATTGTATATGTACTCAAACACGTAAAAGAATGATATATCAACTTTAAGAGCAATTACATGGTTTGCAAGAGATACATTCATCAGATTTTGAAGTTGGTTGTACAAGGAGTGATAACTGACACTGGACTGATATCACTTTGTAAAACCTTGAAATATCACTATCCTGGAACCAACAGATCACTGAAAAGAGTAATCAATGAATACTATACAAGAAATTGTAGATTGTAATAGTTTTTTACACAAAATGACTTTCGGCGTTACTCCCGAGGAATCCCACAGAGTGGCAGTATGGAGCACCTTTTTACTACAGTTGTATAGAAGGTGGCTTCATTTTATTGTATATGTACTCAACCATATAAAAGCAAGATATCTCAAATGTAAGAGCAATTACTTTGAATACAAGACATACGTTCATCAGATTTTGAAGTTGGTTATACAAGGAGTGATAACTGACACTGGACTGATATCACTTTGTAAAACCTAGAAAAATCACTATCCTGTAACCAACAGATCATTGAAAAGAGTAATCAATGAATACTACCCAAAATATTGTATATTGTACTAGTTTGTTATACAAAATGACTTTCTGCGTTACTCCCGAGGAATCCCACTGAGTGGCAGTATGGAGCACCTTTTTACTATATTTGTATAGAAGGTGGCTTGTTTTCATTATATAGGTCATGTCAAAGTATGATATATCATGTAAAAATCATGTAAAGGTATGATATATCATGTAAAAATCATGTAAAAGTATGATATATCAATTGTAAGAGCAATTACATTGAATGCAAGAGATACATTCATCAGATTTTGAAATTGGTTGTACAAGGATTGATAACTGACAGTTTATTAATATCACTTTCTTAAACCTAGAAATTTCACTGTTGTCTAACCAAGAGATCGCAGAAGAGTAATCAATGAATACTATACAAGAAATACATTGGAATTTAAATTGTAATAGTTTATTACACAAAATTATTTTCTGTGTTACTCCCGAGGAATCCCACTGAGTGGCATTATGGAGCTCCTCTAGCTGTATAGAAGGCTGCTTCATTTCATTGTATATGTACTCAATCATGTAACAGCATGTTATATTAATTGTAAGAGCAATTACATTGAATGCAAGAGATACATTCATCAGATTATGAAGTTGGTTGTACAAGGAGTGATAACTGATACTGTACTGATCTCACTTTGTAAAACCTAGAAATATCACTATCCTGTAACCAAGAGATCATTGAAAAGAATAATCAATGAATACTATACAAGAAATTGTATATTGTACTAGTTTGTTACACAAAATGACTTTCTGCGTTACTCCCGAGGAATCCCACTGAGTGGCAGTATGGAGCACCGTTTTACTATACTTGTATAGAAGGTGGCTTGTTTTCATTGTATAGGTCATGTAAAAGTATGATATATCATGTAAAAATTATGTAAAAGTATGACATATCAATTGTAAGAGCAATTACATTGAATGCAAGAGATACATTCATCAGATTATGAAGTTGGTTGTACAAGGAGTGATAACTGATACTGTACTGATATCACTTTGTGAAACGTAGAAATATCAATATCCTGTAACCAACAGATCACTGAAAAGAGTAATCAATGAATACTATAGAAGAAATTGTATATTGTAATAGTTTGTTACACAAAATGACTTTCTGCGTTACTCCCGAGGAATCCCACTGAGTGGCAGTATGGAGCACCTTTTTACTATTGTTGTATAGGAGGTGACTTCATTTCATTGTATTTCTACTCAACCATATAAAAGCATGATATATCAACTGTAAGAGCAGTTACCTTGAATGAAAGACATACATTCATCAGATTTTGAAATTGGTTGTACAAAGAGTGATAACTGACAGTGTATGGATATCACTTTGTAAAACCTAGAAATTTCACTGTTGTCTAACCAAGAGATCGCAGAAGAGTAATCAATGAATACTATACAAGAAATACATTAGATTGTAAATTGTAACACTTTATTATACAAAATGACTTTCTGTGTTACTCCCGAGGAATCCCACTGAGTGGCAGTATGGAGCACCTTTTTCCTCGAGCTGTATAGAAGGTGGCTTCATTTCATTGTATATGTACTCAATCATGTACCAGCATGTTATATCAACTGTAAGAGCAATTACATTGAATGCAAGACATACATTCATCAGATTTTGAAGTTGGTTATACAAGGAGTGATAACTGACACTGGACTGATATCACTTTGTAAAACCTAGAAGTATCACTATTCTGTAACCAACAGATCATTGAAAAGAGTAATCAATGAATACTATACAAGAAATTGTATATTGTACTAGTTTGTTACACAAAATGACTTTCTGCGTTACTCCCGAGGAATCCCAATGAGTGGCAGTATGGAGCAACTTTTTACTATACTTGTATAGAAGGTGGCTTGTTTTCATTGTATAGGTCATGTAAAAGTATGATATATCATGTAAAAATCATGTAAAAGTATGATATATCAATTGTAAGAGCAATTACATTGAATGCAAGAGATACATTCATCAGATTTTGAAGTTGGTTGTACAAGGAGTGATAACTGACACTGTACTGATATCACTTTGTAAAACCTAGAAATATCACTATCCTGTAACCAACAGATCATTGAAAAGAGTAATCAATGAATACTATACAAGAATTGTATATTGTACTAGTTTGTTACACAAAATGACTTTCTGCATTACTCCCGAGGAATCCCACTGAGTGGCAGTATGGAGCACCTTTTTACTATAGTTGTATAGAAGGTGGCTTCATTTCATTGTATATGTACTAAACCATATAAAAGCATGATATAGCAACTGTAAGAGAAGTTACATTGAATGCAAGACATACATTCATGAGATTTTGAAGTTGGTTGTACAAGGAGTGATAACTGACCCTCTATTGATATCACTTTGTAAAACCTAGAAATTTCACTGTTGTCTAACCAAGAGATCGCAGAAAAGTAATCAATGAATACTATACAAAAAATACATTGGATTGTAAATTGTAATAGTTTGTTACAGAAAATGATTTTCTTTGTTACTCCCGAGGAATCCCACTGAGTGGCAGTATGGAGCAACTTTTTCCTCTAGCTGTATAGAAGGTGGCTTCATTGCATTGTATATGTACTCAATCATGTAAAAGCATGATATACCAAGTGTAAGAGCAATTACATTGAATGCAAGACATACATTCATCAGATTGTGAAGTTGGTTGTAAAAGGAGTGATAACTGACACTGTACTGATATCACTTTGTAAAACCTAGAAATATCACTCTCCTGGAACCAACAGATCATTGAAAACAGTAATCAATGAACAAGAAATTGTATATTGTAATACTTGTTGACACAAAATGACTATCTGCGTTACTCCCGAGGAATTCCACTGAGTGGCAGTATGGAGCACCTCTTTACTATAGTAGTATAGACGGTGGTTTCATTTCATTGTATATGTACTCAACCATATAAAAGCATGATATAGCAACGGTAAGAGCAGTTACATTGAATGCAAGACATACATACATCAGATTTTGAAGTTGGTTGTACAAGGAGTGATAAGAGACAGTGTATTGATATCACTTAGTAAGACCTAGAAATTTCACTGTTATCTAACCAAGAGATCGCAGAAGAGTAATCAATGAATACTATACAAGAAATACATTGGACTTTAAATTGTAATAGTTTATTACACAAAATGACTTTCTGCGTTACTCCCGAGGAATCCCACTGAGTGGCAGTATGGAGCACCTTTTTCCCCTAGCTGTATAGAAGGTGGCTTCATTTCATTGTATATGTACTCAAACATGAAAAAGAATGATATATCAACTTTAAGAGCAATTACATTGAATGCAAGAGATACATTCATCAGATTTTGAACTTGGTTGTACAAGGAGTGATAACTGACACTGTACTGATATCACTTTGTAAAACCTAGAAATATCACTATCCTGGAACCAGCAGATCAATGAAAAGAGTAATCAATGAATACTATACAAGAAATTGTAGATTGTAATAGTTTTTTACACAAAATGACTTTCGGCGTTACTCCCGAGGAATCCCACTGAGTGGCAGTATGGAGCACCTTTTTCCCCTAGCTGTATAGAAGGTGGCTTCATTTCATTGTATATGTACTCAAACATGTAAAAGAATGATATATCAACTTTAAGAGCAATTACATGGATTGCAAGAGATACATTCATCAGATTTTGAAGTTGGTTGTACAAGGAGTGATAACTGACACTGGACTGATATCACTTTGTAAAACCTTGAAATATCACTATCCTGGAACCAACAGATCACTGAAAAGAGTAATCAATGAATACTATACAAGAAATTGTAGATTGTAATAGTTTTTTACACAAAATGACTTTCAGCGTTACTCCCGAGGAATCCCACAGAGTGGCAGTATGGCGCACCTTTTTACTACAGTTGTATAGAAGGTGGCTTCATTTTATTGTATATGTACTCAACCATATAAAAGCAAGATATCTCAAATGTAAGAGCAATTACTTTGCATACAAGACATACGTTCATCAGATTTTGAAGTTGGTTATACAAGGAGTGATAACTGACACTGGACTGATATCACTTTGTAAAACCTAGAAATATCACTATCCTGTAACCAACTGATCATTGAAAAGAGTAATCAATGAATACTACGCAAGATATTGTATATTGTACTAGTTTGTTACACAAAATGACTTTCTGCGTTACTCCCGAGGAATCCCACTGAGTGGCAGTATGGAGCACCTTTTTACTATACTTGTATAGAAGGTGGCTTGTTTTCATTGTATAGGTCATGTTAAAGTATGATATATCATGTAAAAATCATGTAAAAGTATGATATATCAATTGTAAGAGCAATTACATTGAATGCAAGAGATACATTCAATAGATTTTGAAACTGGTTGTACAAGGAGTGATAACTGACAGTTTATTGATATCACTTTCTTAAACCTAGAAATTTCACTGTTGTCTAACCAAGAGATCGCAGAAGAGTAATCAATGAATACTATACAAGAAATACATTGGAATTTAAATTGTAATAGTTTATTACACAAAATTATTTTCTGAGTTACTCCCGAGGAATCCCACTGAGTGGCAGTATGGAGCACTTTTTCCCACTAGCTGTATAGAAGGTGGCTTCATTTCATTGTTTATGTACTCAATCATGTAAAAGCATGATATATCAACTTTAAGAGCAATTACATTGAATGCAAGAGATACATTCATCAGATTTTGAAGTTGGTTGTACAAGGAGTGATAACTGACACTGTTCTGATATCACTTTGTAAAACCTAGAAATATCACTATCCTGTAACCAATAGATCACTGAAAAGAGTAATCAATGAATACTATACAAGAAATTGTATATGTTAATAATTTGTTACATAAAATGACTTTCTGCGTAACTCCCGAGGAATCCCACAGAGTGGCAGTATGGAGCACCTTTTTACTACAGTTGTATAGAAGGTGGCTTCATTTCATTGTATATGTACTCAACAATGAAAAGTATGATATATTAACTGTAAGAGCAATTACATTGAATGCCAGAGATACATTCATCAGATTTTGAAGTTGGTTGTACAAGGAGTGATAACTGACACTGTATTGATATCACTTGGTAAAACGTAGAAATTTCACTGTTGTCTAACCAAGAGATCGCAGAAGAATAATCAATGAATAGTATACAAGAAATACTTTGGAATGTAAATTGTAATACTTTGTTACACAAAATGACTTTCTGCGTTACTCCCGAGGAATCCCACTGAGTGGCAGTATGGAGCACCTTTTTACTATTGTTCTAATTGTAATAATTGTAATATTGTAATAATTTGTTACACAAAATGATGTTCTGCGTTACTCCCGAGGAATCCCACTGAGTGGCAGTATGGAGCACTGTGTTACTATAGTTGTATAGAACCTGGGTTCATTTCATTGTATATGTACTCAACCATATAAAAGCATGATATAGCAACTGTAAGAGCAGTTACATTGAATTCAAGACATACATTCATCAGATTTTGAAATTGGTTGTACAAGGAGTGATAACTGACAGTTTATTGATATCACTTTCTTAAACCTAGAAATTTCACTGTTGTCTAACCAAGAGATCGCAGAAGAGTAATCAATGAATACTATAAAAGAAATACATTGGAATTTAGATTGTACTAGTTTATTACACAAAATGACTTTCTGTGTTACTCCCGAGGAATACCACTGAGTGGCACTATGGAGCACCTTTTCCCACTAGCTTTAGAGAAGGTGGCTTCATTTAATTGTATATGTACTCAATCATGTAAAAGCATGATATATCAACTTTAAGAGCAATTACATTGATTGCAAGAGATACATTCATCAGATTTTGAAGTTGGTTGTACAAGGAGTGATAACTGACACTGTACTGATATCACTTTGTAAAACCTTGAAATATCACAATCCTGGAACCAACAGATCACTGAAAAGAGTAATCAATGAATACTATACAAGAAATTGTAGATTGTAATAGTTTTTTACACAAAATGACATTCTGCGTTACTCCCGAGGAATCCCACAGAGTGGCAGTATGGAGCACCTTTTTACTACAGTTGTATAGAAGGTGGCTTCATTTTATTGTATATGTACTCAACCATATAAAAGCAAGATATATCAAATGTAAGAGCAATTACTTTGAATACAAGACATACGTTCATGAGATTTTGAAGTTGGTTATACAAGGAGTGATAACTGACACTGGACTGATATCACTTTGTAAAACCTAGAAATATCACTATCCTGTAACCAACAGATCATTGAAAAGAATAATCAATGAATACTATACAAGAAATTGTATATTGTACTAGTTTGTTACACAAAATGACTTTCTGTGTTACTCCCGAGGAATCCCACTGAGTGGCAGTATGGAGCACCGTTTTACTATACTTGTATAGAAGGTGGCTTGTTTTCATTGTATAGGTCATGTAAAAGTATGATATATCATGTAAAAATTATGTAAAAGTATGATATATCAATTGTAAGAGCAATTACATTGAATGCAAGAGATACATTCATCAGATTATGAAGTTGGTTGTACAAGGAGTGATAACTGATACTGTACTGATATCACTTTGTAAAACGTAGAAATATCAATATCCTGTAACCAACAGATCACTGAAAAGAGTAATCAATGAATACTATAGAAGAAATTGTATATTGTAATAGTTTGTTACACAAAATGACTTTCTGCGTTACTCCCGAGGAATCCCACTGAGTGGCAGTATGGAGCACCTTTTTCCTCTAGCTGTATAGAAGGTGGCTTCATTTCATTGTATATGTACTCAATCATGTAACAGCATGTTATATCAACTGTAAGAGCAATTACATTGAATGCAAGACATACATTCATCAGATTTTGAAGTTGGTTATACAAGGAGTGATAACTGACACTGGACTGATATCACTTTGTAAAACCTAGAAGTATCACTATTCTGTAACCAACAGATCATTGAAAAGAGTAATCAATGAATACTATACAAGAAATTGTATATTGTACTAGTTTGTTACACAAAATGACTTTCTGCGTTACTCCCGAGGAATCCCAATGAGTGGCAGTATGGAGCACCTTTTTTACTATACTTGTATAGAAGGTGGCTTGTTTTCATTGTATAGGTCATGTAAAAGTATGATATATCATGTAAAAATCATGTAAAAGTATGATATATCAATTGTAAGAGCAATTACATTGAATGCAAGAGATACATTCATCAGATTTTGAAGTTGGTTGTACAAGGAGTGATAACTGACACTGTACTGATATCACTTTGTAAAACCTAGAAATATCACTATCCTGTAACCAACAGATCATTGAAAAGAGTAATCAATGAATACTATACAAGAATTGTATATCGTACTAGTTTGTTACACAAAATGACTTTCTGCATTACTCCCGAGGAATCCCACTGAGTGGCAGTATGGAGCACCTTTTTACTATAGTTGTATAGAAGGTGGCTTCATTTCATTGTATATGTACTAAACCATATAAAAGCATGATATAGCAACTGTAAGAGAAGTTACATTGAATGCAAGACATACATTCATCAGATTTTGAAGTTGGTTGTACAAGGAGAGATAACTGACCCTCTATTGATATCACTTTGTAAAACCTAGATATTTCACTGTTGTCTAACCAAGAGATCGCAGAAAAGTAATCAATGAATACTATACAAAAAATACATTGGATTCTAAATTGTAATAGTTTGTTACACAAAATGATTTTCTTTGTTACTCCCGAGGAATTCCACTGAGTGGCAGTATGGAGCAACTTTTTCCTCTAGCTGTATAGAAGGTGGCTTCATTGCATTGTATATGTACTCAATCATGTAAAAGCATGATATACCAAGTGTAAGAGCAATTACATTGAATGCAAGACATACATTCATCAGATTGTGAAGTTGGTTGTAGAAGGAGTGATAACTGACACTGTACTGATATCACTTTGTAAAACCTAGAAATATCACTCTCCTGGAACCAACAGATCATTGAAAACAGTAATCAATGAACAAGAAATTGTATATTGTAATATTTGTTGACACAAAATGACTGTCTGCGTTACTCCCGAGGAATTCCACTGAGTGGCAGTATGGAGTACCTCTTTACTATAGTAGTATAGAACGTGGTTTCATTTCATTGTATATGTACTCAACCATATAAAAGCATGATATAGCAACGGTAAGAGCAGTTACATTGAATGCAAGACATACATACATCAGATTTTGAAGTTGGTTGTACAAGGAGTGATAAGAGACAGTGTATTGATATCACTTAGTAAGACCTAGAAATTTCACTGTTGTCTAACCAAGAGATCGCAGAAGAGTAATCAATGAATACTATACAAGAAATACATTGGACTTTAAATTGTAATAGTTTATTACACAAAATGACTTTCTGCGTTACTCCCGAGGAATCCCACTGAGTGGCAGTATGGAGCACCTTTTTCCCCTAGCTGTATAGAAGGTGGCTTCATTTCATTGTATATGTACTCAAACACGTAAAAGAATGATATATCAACTTTAAGAGCAATTACATGGATTGCAAGAGATACATTCATCAGATTTTGAAGTTGGTTGTACAAGGAATGATAACTGACACTGGACTGATATCACTTTGTAAAACCTTGAAATATCACTATCCTGGAACCAACAGATCACTGAAAAGAGTAATCAATGAATACTATACAAGAAATTGTAGATTGTAATAGTTTTTTACACAAAATGACTTTCGGCGTTACTCCCGAGGAATCCCACAGAGTGGCAGTATGGAGCACCTTTTTACTACAGTTGTATAGAAGGTGGCTTCATTTTATTGTATATGTACTCAACCATATAAAAGCAAGATATCTCAAATGTAAGAGCAATTACTTTGAATACAAGACATACGTTCATCAGATTTTGAAGTTGGTTATACAAGGAGTGATAACTGACACTGGACTGATATCACTTTGTAAAACCTAGAAAAATCACTATCCTGTAACCAACCGATCATTGAAAAGAGTAATCAATGAATACTACCCAAGATATTGTATATTGTACTAGTTTGTTATACAAAATGACTTTCTGCGTTACTCCCGAGGAATCCCACTGAGTGGCAGTATGGAGCACCTTTTTACTATACTTGTATAGAAGGTGGCTTGTTTTCATTATATAGGTCATGTCAAAGTATGATATATCATGTAAAAATCATGTAAAGGTATGATATATCATGTAAAAATCATGTAAAAGTATGATATATCAATTGTAAGAGCAATTACATTGAATGCAAGAGATACATTCATCAGATTTTGAAATTGGTTGTACAAGGATTGATAACTGACAGTTTATTAATATCACTTTCTTAAACCTAGAAATTTCACTGTTGTCTAACCAAGAGATCGCAGAAGAGTAATCAATGAATACTATACAAGAAATACATTGGAATTTAAATTGTAATAGTTTATTACACAAAATTATTTTCTGTGTTACTCCCGAGGAATCCCACTGAGTGGCATTATGGAGCTCCTCTAGCTGTATAGAAGGCTTCTTCATTTCATTGTATATGTACTCAATCATGTAACAGCATGTTATATTAATTGTAAGAGCAATTACATTGAATGCAAGAGATACATTCATCAGATTATGAAGTTGGTTGTACAAGGAGTGATAACTGATACTGTACTGATCTCACTTTGTAAAACCTAGAAATATCACTATCCTGTAACCAAGAGATCATTGAAAAGAATAATCAATGAATACTATACAAGAAATTGTATATTGTACTAGTTTGTTACACAAAATGACTTTCTGCGTTACTCCCGAGGAATCCCACTGAGTGGCAGTATGGAGCACCGTTTTACTATACTTGTATAGAAGGTGGCTTGTTTTCATTGTATAGGTCATGTAAAAGTATGATATATCATGTAAAAATTATGTAAAAGTATGACATATCAATTGTAAGAGCAATTACATTGAATGCAAGAGATACATTCATCAGATTATGAAGTTGGTTGTACAAGGAGTGATAACTGATACTGTACTGATATCACTTTGTGAAACGTAGAAATATCAATATCCTGTAACCAACAGATCACTGAAAAGAGTAATCAATGAATACTATAGAAGAAATTGTATATTGTAATAGTTTGTTACACAAAATGACTTTCTGCGTTACTCCCGAGGAATCCCACTGAGTGGCAGTATGGAGCACCTTTTTACTATTGTTGTATAGGAGGTGACTTCATTTCATTGTATTTCTACTCAACCATATAAAAGCATGATATATCAACTGTAAGAGCAGTTACCTTGAATGAAAGACATACATTCATCAGATTTTGAAATTGGTTGTACAAAGAGTGATAACTGACAGTGTATGGATATCACTTTGTAAAACCTAGAAATTTCACTGTTGTCTAACCAAAAGATCGCAGAAGAGTAATCAATGAATACTATACAAGAAATACATTGGATTGTAAATTGTAACACTTTATTATACAAAATGACTTTCTGTGTTACTCCCGAGGAATCCCACTGAGTGGCAGTATGGAGCACCTTTTTCTTCGAGCTGTATAGAAGGTGGCTTCATTTCATTGTATATGTACTCAATCATGTAACACCATGTTATATCAACTGTAAGAGCAATTACATTGAATGCAAGACATACATTCATCAGATTTTGAAGTTGGTTATACAAGGAGTGATAACTGACACTGGACTGATATCACTTTGTAAAACCTAGAAGTATCACTATTCTGTAACCAACAGATCATTGAAAAGAGTAATCAATGAATACTATACAAGAAATTGTATATTGTACTAGTTTGTTACACAAAATGACTTTCTGCGTTACTCCCGAGGAATCCCAATGAGTGGCAGTATGGAGCAACTTTTTACTATACTTGTATAGAAGGTGGCTTGTTTTCATTGTATAGGTCATGTAAAAGTATGATATATCATGTAAAAATCATGTAAAAGTATGATATATCAATTGTAAGAGCAATTACATTGAATGCAAGAGATACATTCATCAGATTTTGAAGTTGGTTGTACAAGGAGTGATAACTGACACTGTACTGATATCACTTTGTAAAACCTAGAAATATCACTATCCTGTAACCAACAGATCATTGAAAAGAGTAATCAATGAATACTATACAAGAATTGTATATTGTACTAGTTTGTTACACAAAATGACTTTCTGCATTACTCCCGAGGAATCCCACTGAGTGGCAGTATGGAGCACCTTTTTACTATAGTTGTATAGAAGGTGGCTTCATTTCATTGTATATGTACTAAACCATATAAAAGCATGATATAGCAACTGTAAGAGAAGTTACATTGAATGCAAGACATACATTCATGAGATTTTGAAGTTGGTTGTACAAGGAGTGATAACTGACCCTCTATTGATATCACTTTGTAAAACCTAGAAATTTCACTGTTGTCTAACCAAGAGATCGCAGAAAAGTAATCAATGAATACTATACAAAAAATACATTGGATTGTAAATTGTAATAGTTTGTTACAGAAAATGATTTTCTTTGTTACTCCCGAGGAATCCCACTGAGTGGCAGTATGGAGCAACTTTTTCCTCTAGCTGTATAGAAGGTGGCTTCATTGCATTGTATATGTACTCAATCATGTAAAAGCATGATATACCAAGTGTAAGAGCAATTACATTGAATGCAAGACATACATTCATCAGATTGTGAAGTTGGTTGTAAAAGGAGTGATAACTGACACTGTACTGATATCACTTTGTAAAACCTAGAAATATCACTCTCCTGGAACCAACAGATCATTGAAAACAGTAATCAATGAACAAGAAATTGTATATTGTAATACTTGTTGACACAAAATGACTATCTGCGTTACTCCCGAGGAATTCCACTGAGTGGCAGTATGGAGAACCTCTTTACTATAGTAGTATAGACGGTGGTTTCATTTCATTGTATATGTACTCAACCATATAAAAGCATGATATAGCAACGGTAAGAGCAGTTACATTGAATGCAAGACATACATACATCAGATTTTGAAGTTGGTTGTACAAGGAGTGATAAGAGACAGTGTATTGATATCACTTAGTAAGACCTAGAAATTTCACTGTTATCTAACCAAGAGATCGCAGAAGAGTAATCAATGAATACTATACAAGAAATACATTGGACTTTAAATTGTAATAGTTTATTACACAAAATGACTTTCTGCGTTACTCCCGAGGAATCCCACTGAGTGGCAGTATGGAGCACCTTTTTCCCCTAGCTGTATAGAAGGTGGCTTCATTTCATTGTATATGTACTCAAACATGAAAAAGAATGATATATCAACTTTAAGAGCAATTACATTGAATGTAAGAGATACATTCATCAGATTTTGAACTTGGTTGTACAAGGAGTGTTAACTGACACTGTACTGATATCACTTTGTAAAACCTAGAAATATCACTATCCTGGAACCAGCAGATCAATGAAAAGAGTAATCAATGAATACTATACAAGAAATTGTAGATTGTAATAGTTTTTTACACAAAATGACTTTCGGCGTTACTCCCGAGGAATCCCACTGAGTGGCAGTATGGAGCACCTTTTTCCCCTAGCTGTATAGAAGGTGGCTTCATTTCATTGTATATGTACTCAAACATGTAAAAGAATGATATATCAACTTTAAGAGCAATTACATGGATTGCAAGAGATACATTCATCAGATTTTGAAGTTGGTTGTACAAGGAGTGATAACTGACACTGGACTGATATCACTTTGTAAAACCTTGAAATATCACTATCCTGGAACCAACAGATCACTGAAAAGAGTAATCAATGAATACTATACAAGAAATTGTAGATTGTAATAGTTTTTTACACAAAATGACTTTCAGCGTTACTCCCGAGGAATCCCACAGAGTGGCAGTATGGCGCACCTTTTTACTACAGTTGTATAGAAGGTGGCTTCATTTTATTGTATATGTACTCAACCATATAAAAGCAAGATATCTCAAATGTAAGAGCAATTACTTTGCATACAAGACATACGTTCATCAGATTTTGAAGTTGGTTATACAAGGAGTGATAACTGACACTGGACTGATATCACTTTGTAAAACCTAGAAATATCACTATCCTGTAACCAACCGATCATTGAAAAGAGTAATCAATGAATACTACGCAAGATATTGTATATTGTACTAGTTTGTTACACAAAATGACTTTCTGCGTTACTCCCGAGGAATCCCACTGAGTGGCAGTATGGAGCACCTTTTTACTATACTTGTATAGAAGGTGGCTTGTTTTCATTGTATAGGTCATGTTAAAGTATGATATATCATGTAAAAATCATGTAAAAGTATGATATATCAATTGTAAGAGCAATTACATTGAATGCAAGAGATACATTCAATAGATTTTGAAACTGGTTGTACAAGGAGTGATAACTGACAGTTTATTGATATCACTTTCTTAAACCTAGAAATTTCACTGTTGTCTAACCAAGAGATCGCAGAAGAGTAATCAATGAATACTATACAAGAAATACATTGGAATTTAAATTGTAATAGTTTATTACACAAAATTATTTTCTGTGTTACTCCCGAGGAATCCCACTGAGTGGCAGTATGGAGCACTTTTTCCCACTAGCTGTATAGAAGGTGGCTTCATTTCATTGTATATGTACTCAATCATGTAAAAGCATGATATATCAACTTTAAGAGCAATTACATTGAATGCAAGAGATACATTCATCAGATTTTGAAGTTGGTTGTACAAGGAGTGATAACTGACACTGTTCTGATATCACTTTGTAAAACCTAGAAATATCACTATCCTGTAACCAATAGATCACTGAAAAGAGTAATCAATGAATACTATACAAGAAATTGTATATGTTAATTATTTGTTACATAAAATGACTTTCTGCGTAACTCCCGAGGAATACCACAGAGTGGCAGTATGGAGCACCTTTTTACTACAGTTGTATAGAAGGTGGCTTCATTTCATTGTATATGTACTCAACAATGAAAAGTATGATATATTAACTGTAAGAGCAATTACATTGAATGCCAGAGATACATTCATCAGATTTTGAAGTTGGTTGTACAAGGAGTGATAACTGACACTGTATTGATATCACTTGGTAAAACGTAGAAATTTCACTGTTGTCTAACCAAGAGATCGCAGAAGAATAATCAATGAATAGTATACAAGAAATACTTTGGAATGTAAATTGTAATACTTTGTTACACAAAATGACTTTCTGCGTTACTCCCGAGGAATCCCACTGAGTGGCAGTATGGAGCACCTTTTTACTATTGTTCTAATTGTAATAATTGTAATATTGTAATAATTTGTTACACAAAATGATGTTCTGCGTTACTCCCGAGGAATCCCACTGAGTGGCAGTATGGAGCACTGTGTTACTATAGTTGTATCGAACATGGGTTCATTTCATTGTATATGTACTCAACCATATAAAAGCATGATATAGCAACTATAAGAGCAGTTACATTGAATTCAAGACATACATTCATCAGATTTTGAAATTGGTTGTACAAGGAGTGATAACTGACAGTTTATTGATATCACTTTCTTAAACCTAGAAATTTCACTGTTGTCTAACCAAGAGATCGCAGAAGAGTAATCAATGAATACTATACAAGAAATACATTGGAATTTAGATTGTAATAGTTTATTACACAAAATGACTTTCTGTGTTACTCCCGAGGAATACCACTGAGTGGCACTATGGAGCACCTTTTCCCACTAGCTTTAGAGAAGGTGGCTTCATTTAATTGTATATGTACTCAATCATGTAAAAGCATGATATATCAACTTTAAGAGCAATTACATTGATTGCAAGAGATACATTCATCAGATTTTGAAGTTGGTTGTACAAGGAGTGATAACTGACACTGTACTGATATCACTTTGTAAAACCTTGAAATATCACTATCCTGGAACCAACAGATCACTGAAAAGAGTAATCAATGAATACTATACAAGAAATTGTAGATTGTAATAGTTTTTTACACAAAATGACATTCTGCGTTACTCCCGAGGAATCCCACAGAGTGGCAGTATGGAGCACCATTTTACTACAGTTGTATAGAAGGTGGCTTCATTTTATTGTATATGTACTCAACCATATAAAAGCAAGATATATCAAATGTAAGAGCAATTACTTTGAATACAAGACATACGTTCATGAGATTTTGAAGTTGGTTATACAAGGAGTGATAACTGACACTGGACTGATATCACTTTGTAAAACCTAGAAATATCACTATCCTGTAACCAACAGATCATTGAAAAGAATAATCAATGAATACTATACAAGAAATTGTATATTGTACTAGTTTGTTACACAAAATGACTTTCTGCGTTACTCCCGAGGAATCCCACTGAGTGGCAGTATGGAGCACCGTTTTACTATACTTGTATAGAAGGTGGCTTGTTTTCATTGTATAGGTCATGTAAAAGTATGATATATCATGTAAAAATTATGTAAAAGTATGATATATCAATTGTAAGAGCAATTACATTGAATGCAAGAGATACATTCATCAGATTATGAAGTTGGTTGTACAAGGAGTGATAACTGATACTGTACTGATATCACTTTGTAAAACGTAGAAATATCAATATCCTGTAACCAACAGATCACTGAAAAGAGTAATCAATGAATACTATAGAAGAAATTGTATATTGTAATAGTTTGTTACACAAAATGACTTTCTGCGTTACTCCCGAGGAATCCCACTGAGTGGCAGTATGGAGCACCTTTTTACTATTGTTGTATAGGAGGTGGCTTCATTTCACAGTATTTCTACTCAACCATATAAAAGCATGATATATCAACTGTAAGAGCAGTTACCTTGAATGAAAGACATACATTCATCAGATTTTGAAATTGGTTGTACAAAGAGTGATAACTGACAGTGTATGGATATCACTTTCTTAAACCTAAAAATGTCACTGTTGTCTAACCAAGAGATCGCAGAAGAGTAATCAATGAATACTATACAAGAAATACATTGGGATTTAAATTGTAATAGTTTGTTACACAAAATGACTTTCTGCGTTACTCCCGAGGAATCCCACTGAGTGGCAGTATGGAGCACCTTTTTACTATACTTGTATAGAAGGTGGCTTGTTTTCATTGTATAGGTCATGTAAAAGTATGATATATCATGTAAAAATCATGTAAAAGTATGATATATCAATTGTAAGAGCAATTACATTGAATGCAAGAGATACATTCATCAGATTTTGAAGTTGGTTGTACAAAAAGTGATAACTGACACTGTACTGATATCACTTTGTAAAACCTAGAAATATCACTATCCTGTAACCAACAGATCATTGAAAAGAGTAATCAATGAATACTATACAGAAATTGTATATTGTAATAATTTGTTACACAAAATGATGTTCTGCGTTACTCCCGAGGAATCCCGCTGAGTGGCAGTATGGAGCACCGTTTTACTATAGTTGTATAGAACCTGGGTTCATTTCATTGTATATGTACTCAACCATATGAAAGCATGATATAGCAACTGTAAGAGCAGTTACATTGAATTCAAGACATACATTCATCAGATTTTGAAATTGGTTGTACAAGGAGTGATAACTGGCAATTTATTGATATCACTTTCTTAAACCTAGAAATTTCACTGTTGTCTAACCAAGAGATCGCAGAAGAGTAATCAATGAATACTATACAAGAAATACATTGGAATTTAAATTGTAACAGTTTATTACACAGATTTATTTTCTGTGTTACTCCCGAGGAATCCCACAGAGTGGCAGTATGGAGCACCTTTTTACTATAGTTGTATAGAAGGTGGCTTCATTTCATTGTATATGTACTCAATACATGTACTCTATATGTACTCAATTAAAGAAAAAACGTGAAAATAAATTTATCACTAAAGTGATAAGAGATTAAATTGAGATAATTGATAACAAAGGAATAAAAAGAGAATTTTTTAAATACTACGCAAAACTTTTTAAGAAGGAAAACAAAGACAGAAGAAAGATTAAAGAATACCTGCAAACATTAAAGTTACCAAAACCAACAGAGAAAATTAAAGAACTATTTAATAATCCAGTATCATTACAAGAGATCAAAAATGCAATAAATGACTCAAAATTAGGTAAAGCACCTGGACCGGATGGATTTACAGCGAAGTTCTACAAAACGTTACAGGAGTCAGTTTCACCGGTGTTACTGCTATTGATGAACGATATAAGAGTTACTGGAGAGGTACCAGAAACCTGGAAAGATGCATCCATCTCACTGATCCCGAAAGAAAATCAGGATTTGACCAATGTTAAGAATTATAGACCGATCTCTTTACTGAATAATGATTATAAGATTTTTGCTAAGATTATAGCGGATAGACTAAAAGAGCACCTTAAAGAGACTATACAAAGAGAACAAGCAGGGTTCTTACCTAATCGACAAATAAGGGACAATCTAAGAGTAGTAGTGGACGCTATAGAATACTACGATAAACATCCTGAAAAGGAAGTGGGCTTTTTCTTTTTAGATGCGGAGAAAGCGTTTGATAATTTAAACTGGGATTTTATGTTTGAAGTTTTAGAACATCTTGAGATCGGTGAATATATGCTTAACTTCATTAAAGCAATATATAAAGAACAGAAATCCTCAATAATAATTAATACCGAAAAGACAGACGATTTTAAAGTTGAAAAAGGAACAAGACAAGGATGCCTGCTTTCGCCGCTGCTATTTATTTGGATTTTAGAAGTTCTACTGTTAAATGTGAAGGAAGACAAAGATATTAAAGGCTTAACAACTAAAGGTTTTTCTTTCAAATATAGGGCCTTTGCAGATGATGTGATGTTTATAGTGGAAGACCCCTTATCCACATTACCACATTTGTTACAGAGAGTAAAAGAGTTTGGTGACTTAGCAGGATTTTATGTAAATAAAAACAAATCGAAAGTAATGTGCAAAAAGATGTCAAATAAGAAACAAAACGAGTTACAAAAACTTACAGAATGTGAGGTGGTGAAAAAGACAAAATATCTGGGTGTAAACCTAACTATGAAAAATATTGATCTTTATAAAAATAATTATGGAAAATTATGGTTGCAAATTATGCAGGATATTAAAAAGTGGAATGTATTGAATTTGTCATTGCTGGGTAGAATTGCGGTGGTCAAGATGAATGTGTTACCACGATTAATGTTTTTGTTTCAAACTATTCCAATTGTGAAAGATGTAAAAACATTCAAATGTTGGCAGAAGGAGCTGTCTAAATTTGTGTGGGGAGGGAAAAAACCAAGAATTAAGATGAAAATAATGTGTGATGCCAAAGAAAGAGGAGGGTTTCAACTACCAAATCTAAGGTTATACCATGATGCAATATGTTTGACCTGGGTAGGGGCATGGACTATGTTACAAGATAGAATGTTATTGTCCCTGGAAGGTCATGATTGTAGATTTGGGTGGCATGCATATTTGTATTATGGCAAAACAAAAATGGACAATATGTTTAAACATCATTATTTGAGAAGAACACTAATGGATACGTGGACAAGATATAAAAACTTTTTTTCAGAAGAGATACCCATGTGGATTGTACCCGCAGAAGTCTTACATCCAACATCAAGATATAAAGGACAAGATTGGCTGAAGTATAGAGACTTATTAATAAAACATGGCAAGGATTTTAAACTGAAGGAGCAGCATCAGATTGACTTTGATTATGGTTGGTTAAGATATAGACAAATATATGACTTGTATAGAAGTGATAAAAAACACAGTTTCAGGGGAAAAAATAATGAAATAGAACAAGTTTGGGAGGAAGGTGGGAAAAAATGATTTCTAAAATGTATAAAGTCTTGCTAAAATGGTTTAATGCTGATGAAATGGTAAAAGAACAAATGGTAAAATGGGCGATAAACTTTAACAAAGACATTGAAATGGAATCTTGGGAATTTTTATGGAAAAATGCTATGAGTATATCTACGTGTTATAACTTAAAAGAAAATTGTTTTAAAATGATGTATAGATGGTATATGACACCAAAAAAAATTGCAAATATTGGTCAAAATATGTCTAACAAATGTTGGAAGTGTAAAAAGAAAGAAGGGTCTTTTTATCATATGTGGTGGACTTGTGATAAAGCAAAGACTTATTGGTCAAAAATACATGCAGAAATGGAAAAAATCTTGAAATGTACATTTAAGAAGTTGCCTGAAATGTTATTGCTAGGACTTAAACTAGAAGAGATAAATGTAAAGAATAGGACAATAATATGGTATATGATTACAACAGCAAGAATGGTGTATGCACAAAACTGGAAAAATGAAAAAATACCAGAGGTGTGGGAATGGTTGAAAAAACTGTTATATATGGCTGAAATGGATAAGTGGACTAGAAAATTGAATAATCTTTACTCAGAGACCTTTCTGGAAGACTGGAAAGATTTGAAAGAATATGTTGAAAAGTATTGGGATATGAAAAACTAAAAAATACATGGTTATAATAGCATAAAGGAATAGAAATATATTATATGAATGTTTTAGTTAAAATTAGACAATGAAACTGTTTTTATTTAGAAATACATAAGAGTATAGAAAATAAGAATTGGTGTATAAGTATAAGTATTTTAAAGCTATATAACCGTTACCAGAAACGAAACATAGATATAAGTATTACTATTTTGAATAAAATGGAAAATCTGTTATGCTTCAGATGTGGTGGGAAACCACCAAAACAAGATAAAAATAGAATGTACAAATAGAACAAAATGTTATTTAATATGGAAAAAGGGATTTGTATAAGGTTAAATGTATTATTTTCAATGTTTTTTTTTGAAAAATAAAAATTTCTTTACAAAAAAAAAAAAGTATGATATATCAATTGTAAGAGCAATTACATTGAATGCAAGAGATACATTCATCAGATTTTGAAGTTGGTTGTACAAGGAGTGATAACTGACAATGTACTGATATCACTTTGTAAAACCTAGAAATATCACTATCCTGTAACCAACAGATCATTGAAAAGAGTAATCAATGAATAGTATACAAGAAATTGTATATTGTACTAGTTTGTTACACAAAATGACTTTCTGCGTTACTCCCGAGGAATCCCACTGAGTGGAAGTATGGAGCACCTTTTTACTATAGTTGTATAGAAGGTGGCTTCATTACATTGTATATGTACTAAACCACATAAAAGCATGATATAGCAACTGTAAGAGCAGTTACATTGAATGCAAGACATACATTCATCAGATTTTGAAGTTGGTTGTACAAGGAGTGATAACTGACCCTCTATTGATATCACTTTGTAAAACCTAAAAATTTCACTGTTGTCTAACCAAGAGATCGCAGAAAAGTAATCAATGAATACTATACAAAAAATACATTGGATTGTAAATTGTAATAGTTTGTTACACAAAATGATTTTCTTTGTTACTCCCGAGGAATCCCACTGAGTGGCAGTATGGAGCAACTTTTTCCTCTAGCTGTATAGAAGGTGGCTTCATTGCATTGTATATGTACTCAATCATGTAAAAGCATGATATATCAAGTGCAAGAGCAATTACATTGAATGCAAGACATACATTCATCAGATTGTGAAGTTGGTTGTACAAGGAGTGATAACTGACACTGTACTGATATCACTTTGTAAAACCTAGAAATATCACTCTCCTGGAACCAACAGATCATTGAAAACAGTAATCAATGAATACTATACAAGAAATTGTATATTGTAATATTTTTTGACACAAAATGACTGTCTGCGTTACTCCCGAGGAATTCCACTGAGTGGCAGTATGGAGTACCTTTTTACTATAGTAGTATAGAAGGTGGTTTCATTTCATTGTATATGTACTCAAGCATATAAAAGCATGATATAGCAACGGTAAGAGCAGTTACATTGAATGCAAGACATACATACATCAGATTTTGAAATTGGTTGTACAAGGAGTGATAAGAGACAGTGTATTGATATCACTTTGTAAAACCTAGAAATTTCACTGTTGTCTAACCAAGAGATCGCAGAAGAGTAATCAATGAATACTATACAAGAAATACATTGGATTGTAAATTGTAATAGTTTATTACACAAAATGACTTTCTGCGTTACTCCCGAGGAATCCCACTGAGTGGCAGTATGGAGCACCTTTTTCCCCTAGCTGTATAGAAGGTGGCTTCATTTTATTGTATATGTACTCAAACATGTAAAAGAATGATATATCAACTTTAAGAGGAATTACATTGAATGCCAGAGATACATTCATCAGATTTTGAAGTTGGTTGTACAAGGAGTGATAACTGACACTGTACTGATATCTCTTTGTAAAACCTTGAAATATCACTATCCTGAAACCAACAGATCACTGAAAAGAGTAATCAATGAATACTATACAAGAAATTGTAGATTGTAATACTTTTAAACACAAAATGACTATCTGCGTTACTCCCGAGGAATCCCACTGAGTGGCAGTATGGAGCACCTATTTCCTCCGGCTGTAAAGAAGGTGGCTTCATTTTATTGTATATGTACTCAACCATATAAAAGCAAGATATATCAAATGTAAGAGCAATTACTTTGAATACAAGACATACATTCATCAGATTCTGAAGTTGGTTATACAAGGAGTGATAACTGACACTGGACTGATATCACTTTGTAAAACCTAGAAATATCACTATCCTGTAACCAACAGATCATTGAAAAGAGTAATCAATGAATACTACACAAGATATTGTATATTGTACTAGTTTGTTACACAAAATGACTTTCTGCGTTACTCCCGAGGAATCCCACTGAGTGGCAGTATGGAGCACCTTTTTACTATACTTGTATAAAAGGTGGCTTGTTTTCATTGTATAGGTCATGTAAAAGTATGATATATCATGTAAAAATCATGTAAAAGTATGATATATCAATTGTAAGAGCAATTACATTGAATGCAAGACATACATTCATCAGATTTTGAAATTGGTTGTTCAAGGAGTGATAACTGACAGTTTATTGATATCACTTTCTTAAACCTAGAAATTTCACTGTTGTCTAACCAAGAGATCACAGAAGAGTAATCAATGAATACTATACAAGAAATACATTGGGATTTAAATTGTAATAGTTTATTACACAAAATTATTTTCTGTGTTATTCCCGAGGAATCCCACTGAGTGGCAGTATGGAGCATTTTTTCCCACAAGCTGTATAGAAGGTGGCTTCATTTCGTTGTATATGTACTCAAACATGTAAAAGATTGATATAGCAACTTTAAGAGGAATTACATTGAATGCAAGAGATACATTCATCAGATTTTGAAGTTGGTTGTACAAGGAGTGATAACTGACACTGTACTGATATCACTTTGTAAAACCTAGAAATATCACTATCCTGTAACCAACAGATCATTGAAAAGAGTAATCAATGAATACTATAGAAGAAATTGTATATTGTAATAGTTTGTTACACAAAATGACTTTCTGCGTTACTCCCGAGGAATCCCACTGAGTGGCAGTATGGAGTACCTTTTTACTATAGTTGTATAGAAGGTGGCTTCATTTCATTGTATATGTACTCAACCATATGAAAGCATGATATAGCAACTGTAAGAGCAGTTACATTGAATTGAAGAAATACATTCATCAGATTTTGAAATTGGTTGTACAAGGATTGATAACTGACAGTTTATTGATATCACTTTCTTAAACCTAGAAATTTCACTGTTGTCTAACCAAGAGATCGCAGAAGAGTAATCAATGAATACTATACAAGAAATACATTGGGATTTAAATTGTAATAGTTTGTTACAGAAAATGACTTTCTGCGTTACTCCCGAGGAATCCCACTGAGTGGCAGTATGGAGCACCTTTTTACTATACTTGTATAGAAGGTGGCTTGTTTTCATTGTATAGGTCATGTAAAAGTATGATATATCATGTAAAAACCATGTAAAAGTATGATATATCAATTGTAAGAGCAATTACATTGAATGCAAAAGATACATTCATCAGATTTTGAAGTTGTTTGTACAAGGAGTGATAACTGACACTGTACTGATATCACTTTGTAAAACCTAGAAATATCACTATCCTGTAACTAACAGATCATTGAAAAGAGTAATCAATGAATACTATACAGAAATTGTATATTGTCATAATTTTTTACACAAAATGATGTTCTGCGTTACTCCCGAGGAATCCCGCTGAGTGGCAGTATGGAGCACCGTTTTACTATAGTTGTATAGAACCTGGGTTCATTTCATTGTATATGTACTCAACCATATAAAAGCATGATATAGCAACTGTAAGAGCAGTTACATTGAATTCAAGACATACATTCATCAGATTTTGAAATTGGTTGTACAAGGAGTGATAACTGACAGTTTATTGATATCACTTTCTTAAACCTAGAAATTTCACTGTTGTCTAACCAAGAGATCGCAGAAGAGTAATCAATGAATACTATACAAGAAATACATTGGAATTTAAATTGTAATAGGTTATTACACAAAATTATTTTCTGTGTTACTCCCGAGGAATCCCACAGAGTGGCAGTATGGAGCACCTTTTTACTATAGTTGTATAGAAGGTGGCTTCGTTTCATTGTATATGTACTCAATAATGTAAAAGCATGATATATTAACTGTAAGAGCAATTACATTGAATGCCAGAGATACATTCATCAGATTTTGAAGTTGGTAGTACAAGGAGTGATAACTGACACTGTATTGATATCACTTTGTAAAACGTAGAAATTTCAGTTTTGTCTAACCAAGAGATCGCAGAAGAGTAATCAATGAATAGTATACAAGAAATACATTGGAATGTAAATTGTAATAGTTTGTTATACAAAATGACTTTCTGCGTTACTCGAGAGGAATCCCACTGAGTGGCAGTATGGAGCACCTTTTTACTATTGCTGTATAGAAGGTGGCTTCATTTCATTGTATTTCTACTCAACCATATAAAAGCATGATATATCAACTGTAAGAGCAGTTACCTTGAATGAAAGACATACATTCCTCAGATTTTGAAATTGGTTGTAGAAAGAGTGATAACTGACAGTGTATTGATATCACTTTGTAAAACCTAGAAATTTCATTATTGTCTAACTAAGAGATCGCAGAAGAGTAATCAATGAATACTATACAAGAAATACATTGCATTGTAAATTGTAATCGTTTATTATACAAAATGACTTTCTGTGTTACTGCCGAGGAATCCCACTGAGTGGCAGTATGGAGCACCTTGTTCCTCTAGCTGTATAGAAGGTGGCTTCATTTCATTGTATATGTACTCAATCATGTAACAGGATGTTATATCAACTGTAAAAGAAATAACATTGAATGCAAGACATACATTCATCAGATTTTGAAGTTGGTTATACAAGGAGTGATAACTGACACTGGACTGATATCAATTTGTAAAACCTAGAAATATCACTATCCTGTAACCAACAGATCATTGAAAAGAATAATCAATGAATACTATACAAGAAACTGTATATTGTACTAGTTTGTTACACAAAATGACTTTCTGCGTTACTCCCGAAGAATCCCACTGAGTGGCCGTATGGAGCACCTTTTTACTATACTTGTATAGAAGGTGGCTTGTTTTCATTGTATAGGTCATGTAAAAGTATGATATATCATGTAAAAATTATGTAAAAGTATGATATATCAATTGTAAGAGCAATTACATTGAATGCAAGAGATACATTCATCGGATTATGAAGTTGGTTGTACAAGGAGTGATAACTGATACTGTACTGATATCACTTTGTAAAACCTAGAAATATCAATATCCTGTAACCAACAGATCATTGAAAAGAGTAATCAATGAATACTACAGAAGAAATTGTATATTGTAATAGTTTGTTACACAAAATGACTTTCTGCGTTACTCCCGAGAAATCCCACTGAGTGGCAGTGTGTCAGAATCTACTAATTCAGACATTATGTTATTCATGCCTGTACTTTCAAAGTAGCTATATGTCTTTCTTTTTCCCCACTTGTAACTATCATGTACTGATGCTTGTCCAGACCGGGAGGGTGACACCAGTAAATTATGTGAACAAGGAGGCCTCACATCCCTGCCTCCGCATTCCAGCTGCTCCGGCAGGAACTTCAAGGGAGGATACCTCTCATCTCTTATCACATGCAAAAACCTTGAGGCCATTGATTGTTATGTGAACTGGTAACATCTGAGGGGTCTGGTTTGGGAGAGGAAATTTACAGCTTGACACCTCACTCTTTTCCTGTGAGAACCAAACGGCCAGAACACCTCTTTGCCCGCCAATTTTCCCCTAAGGTGATTGGCTACCTATGGGTAATTCAAACTCCTTGGAATGGTATAATAGACCTGCTTGTATTATCTGTCTCATCTCTGACAATAATCCGAGACGCTGTACTAATGTAGAGATTGGAAATAAAGAACTGTGGTTAACCACCAAGATCTGATCCTTGACTACTCTGAGCAGAACTCTCACAGATTGTCAGAGATCTGTGACTGGGACTTAGCCGTTCCTGACCATGTCAGACGATGACACGGTCCCTATCCCTACCCCCGAAGATGTCCCCGCCACCCCGACGGACCAGGGGAATGGTGGTGGAGGCGGCGGAGGGGCCCCCGAAGTGCCGGTGACTACGATTCAGGGGGCTCACTACATCCCGCGCCTACCTCCTCGTCAGAGCGGGACCCCCAAGTACGCTTGGAGCCAGTTCGGTCGTGGGACCGTGGATTCTTGAGTGCACGACTGGAAAGGGGCACGGGTTTCATTCCCTGGCGATCCGCTCGATCGAGGGAGACCGAGCTACCTGGGAGACGACTGCGAGCCGATCTACGGAGGAGAACCGCGTCGCCCGCCCATGGAAGGAGAGAGAACCGGCCCGTATGGGCCCGATCCGTATCGGGGAGATCAGATGCCACAACTAGACCAGATGATGGGAGATTTACGGCTCCAACTCACCGCCGAGCTACGAGAATTGGCCCTCGATCTCCAGTACCAATTTCGAGACGCTATGAGGGTCATGCAAGAGGCTCTCCCAGGCCCGGGGACGGGAGTTCAGCAGCCGCCGGTGGTTCCCGGAGGAGCCCCAATTCAGCCACAGGTGCCCGCGCAGCCGAGGCAGCCAGCGCAGCCGGCCCCGCCGGTCGTCCCTCCACAGGTACCAGGTCCCGCCCCAGCACCGGTCCCGGCGCCGGCCGGTCCGATCGCCCGCCCAGCCCCCTCCGACCCTCTGACGACTACTTTCGATGGGGACCCCAAGAAGCTGCGTTTCTTCCTGTTGGAGATCGAGCGGTTCCTGGACAGCTGGGGCCATCTCTATCCTACAGAGAGGGAGCGGATTGGCTACATCGGGTCCAAGCTGAAAGACACCGCCAGCGATTGGTATGTGAGCCTGCACGATGCCCCCGGACCTGAGCTACATTCGTTGAACATTTCATGTGGGCCCTTCGGCACCAATACGAGGAACCCTGGGAGAGGAAAAGGCCCGGAACCAACTACGGAAGCTGTTCCAGGGGAGATCCACAGTGAGGGACTACACCGATAAGTTCCAGCGCAACGCGGCCAAAATCCACGGTTGGCCCGAGGAACTTTTCATGGAGAAGTACCGGGAGGGTCTTAACCCGGAAATTTACGAGACTGTGTTGCTGGGGGGCCGTCCGGGAACGTTGGCTACTTGGATGAGGGCGGCAACTGACGTGGAGGAGAGGTTTACTCTAATTAAGATGGGAACATCGGCTACAGCGGCCAGCAAAGCAGCGCCAAGAGCAAAGCCGAAGCCCAGTGTGCAAGACATCCGAGATGCCAGGTTTCGACAAGGGTTGTGCATGAAATGTGGGGAAAGTGGCCACTTTGCCTCAGCGTGTCCGAGAGGGGGAGGAAAGGGGCCGAAGACCTCGACGCCTATGGCGGGGAGCACTCCTAGCAGAGGGAAGACCCCGCTCAAACCCCGGGCGTTGCAACTGGAAGGAGCCACGAGCGAACAAGGGGAGCTGGAGCTGATGGAAACGCAGATGTCGGGAAACTCCAACGGCCTGCAGTGAGCGGCGCAGAGCTGCAGGTCCCCCGCCAAGAAGCGCCATCTCCGGTGAGCATCCCTGGCCCCCTGTTATATATGGTAGTGACAGTAATGACCCCGGGATCGGGCACGCACATGAGAGTCCGCGCCTTAATTGACTCTGGGTGTGCTCGAGACTTAATTAGCCCTTTGGTGGTGGAAGGGTTGGGACCAAAAGTTACCCCGCTGGCGGAGCCCCTAAAATTCACCCAGATGGATGGGTCGGAAATGAAAGAAGAGTGCGTAGCCGAAACCGAGGGCCTGATTCTGGGAACAGGGGAACATTGGGAGAAGCGAGCCTTCGTCATCACCCCGAACGCCCAATTCCCCATGGTGTTGGGAAGCCCCTGGCTCAGTTCGCACGACCCTTACATCAAGTGGAGTGAAGGGAAGATCTCCTGGGTGGATGACCGGTGCCTAACGCACAAATGGGACTCGGAGTGGGGCCCAGGACCGCCAACTCCTCCTCCCCAACCCACCGCACTCGCCCTCGCCCCCTGCCTGGTGCCCAAGGAGTATAGAGACTTAATGGAGGTATTCAGCGAGACCGAGGCGGATGAGTTACCCCCCCCACCGACTGTCGGATTGTGCCATTGAACTACTCCCGGGCGAGAAACTCCCTAAGGGAAAGCTTTATTCCATGAGTCCCTTAGAGCGAGAGGAACTGCGCAAGTTTCTGGACAAAAACTTGGCGCGCGGCTTTATCTGGCCAGCAAAGTCCCCTTTTGCCACCCCTGTTTTATTCCGGAAAAAGAAAGACGGGGGGCTGCGCCTGTGCACAGACTATAGGGGGCTGAACGCTGTCTCTACTACTAACGCCTACCCCCTCCCCTTAATAAAGGACTTATTGACCGAAGCGGCTAAGGGGAAAATGTTCACCAAGCTAGATCTGCGGGATGCTTACTTCAGGGTGCGCATAAGGGAGGGGGATGAGCCCAAGACTGCATTCAACACCCCCCTGGGACAGTTTGAATACCTGGTGATGCCGTTCGGCTTAAGTGGCGCACCCGGGGTCTTTATGAGTTTGATAAATGAAGTGTTGCACAAGCACCTGTTTAAGGGGGTGTTATGTTACATAGATGATATCTTGATCTATTCTACTGATAAGAGAGAGCACGTGAAATTAGTCCGAGAAGTCCTTTCTACCTTGCTAAAAAACCAGCTGTATGTTAAGTTGTCAAAGTGTGAGTTCCATCGTGAGTCGACTTCTTGGGATATCGCATTTCTCAGAGAGGGCTGGAAATGGACCCAGCAAAAGTAGAGGCGGTGGTGCAGTGGGAGGCTCCGCGAACAAGAAAACAATTACAGAGCCTGTTAGGATTTTGTAACTTCTATCGAACCTTCATAAAAGACTTTGCGACAGTCACCCTCCCGCTAACGGATTTGCTGAAAACCAAGGGGAGGGGGACGGAGGCCGGGAAGCCGGGGGAAAGAATTGCCTGGAATGGGGAGTGCCAAAGGGCGTTCGAAACATTAAAAACCCTTTTCACTTCGGAGCCCATCTTAGCCCATCCAGACGAAACCAAAGAGTTTATAATCCATGTAGATGCTTCCGATGTGGCCATGGGGGGGGGGGCCATACTACAACACGGGCCGGATGGGAAGTTACACCCCCTAGCTTACATCTCAAAAAAGTTTAACGACACCGCGAGAAATTGGGCCGTGTGGGATAAGGAAGCCGCGGCTATTCGGTTAGCGCTCACTACGTGGCGGCATTGGCTGGAGGGAGCGCAAACCCCGTTTGAGATCTGGACTGATCATAAAAACCTGGAAGCTCTGCGCACGCAGAGATCCCTCAATGCAAAGCAACTGCGGTGGGCAGACTTCTTCTCCAAATTTAATTTTGTGCTGAAACATTTCCCTGGGAAGGCCAACTCCTTAGCAGACGCACTCTCCAGGTTGCCTCAACACGAGAGCGTGAAGGAAGATGTGTTCGACTCCATGTTCTCCCCCCAGCAGCTAGGAGGGGCAGTAGTCACTAGGAGCCAGCTCAGGAAAACTCAGTTGGACATTGGGGCGTGTGATTGGGGGGGAGACTATGCTCCCGAGGAAATCGAAGAATTGGAGGCCTTAGACGAATGCTCAAAAAAGGAAAACCAGTGTTAGTTGCATGGAGACAAACTGGTGGTGCCCCAAAGCAAACGTAAGGATGTGCTACTGGCATGCCACTCTTCCAAACTAGCAGGGCATTTTGGATTTCTAAAAACGCTTAACTTAATTCAACGTCAGTTTTGGTGGCCGCGCATGTGCCGGGATGTTTCCGACTTCGTCTCGGCTTGCCAGACTTGCTTAATGTGCAAAAAGCGGGGGGGGGGAAGGTTCCGGGACTGCTGCATCCTCTACCCACCCCTTCTCGCCCGTGGGAGGCGATATCTATGGATTTTATCACTAATCTGCCACCCTCGAAAGGGAAGACGGTCATTTGGGTGGTGGTAGACACGTTTTCAAAGCAAGCCCATTTCACCCCATTTAAGCAATTGCCCACAGCCAAGGGAATGGCCAAAGCTTTCTTCAACCACGTGATAAAATTACACGCTTTCCCTAAGAGGGTGGTATCCGACAGGGGCAGTCAATTCGTTGCCAACTTCTGGCGGGAGCTTCTGAAAATGATGGACATAGAACCCGCACTGAGTTCGGGTTACCACCCAGAAACCGATGGGCAGTCCGAACGAACTAATCAAATCTTGGAACAGTTTTTAAGATGCTACACCAATTACCATCAAGACAATTGGGTGGAGTTATTGCCATTTGCGGAATATAGCTACAACAATGCTGTGCATTCTTCCACGGGTGTCTCCCCTTTCATGGCGGTGGGGGGTTTTGAAGGAAAACCGTTGCCTACCATTGAGAATGTGCCCAATGCTCCCCCCTCGGACTTTAAGAGTTGGTGGACAGCCTTGCAAGATTCCTGGCCATTGATAGCCAAGGCACTAGACCAGGCAAAAGAGGACTACAAAAAATACGCAGATCGGGGCTGAGCTGCAGGCTGGGATCTCCAGCCGGGGGACTCTGTCTATCTCTCCACTAAAAATATACATGGCTTGCAACCCAGTAGGAAGCTGGGATGGAAATATGTAGGGCCCTACAAAGTGTTGCGTAAAATATCGGATGTGTCTTTTGAACTGGAATTGCCTAAATCACTGAGTTCTGTGCATCCTGTTTTTCATTTCAGCCTACTGAAGAAAGATCCTGGGCCGAATGCATGGCATCCAGTTCCTCCAGCTCCTCCTCCACTGATGAAGGACGGGGCCCCTCATTTCGAGATAACTGAAATTCTAGATTCAAAAATGCGTAGGGGCCGATTATATTACTTAGTTAGATGGCTTGATTTTGGTCCGGAACACAATGAATGGATTCGCTCTGAGAATGTTCATGCTCCTAAACTAGTTAAAATGTTCCACAAAATGTTTCCTGATAAAGCTAGGTGAAGTTAATTATGAGGAGGCCAGTGTGTCAGAATCTACTAATTCAGACATTATGTTATTCATGCCTGTACTTTCAAAGTAGCTATATGTCTTTCTTTTTCCCCACTTGTAACTATCATGTACTGATGCTTGTCCAGACCGGGAGGGTGACACCAGTAAATTATGTGAACAAGGAGGCCTCACATCCCTGCCTCCGCATTCCAGCTGCTCCGGCAGGAACTTCAAGGGAGGATACCTCTCATCTCTTATCACATGCAAAAACCTTGAGGCCATTGATTGTTATGTGAACTGGTAACATCTGAGGGGTCTGGTTTGGGAGAGGAAATTTACAGCTTGACACCTCACTCTTTTCCTGTGAGAACCAAACGGCCAGAACACCTCTTTGCCCGCCAATTTTCCCCTAAGGTGATTGGCTACCTATGGGTAATTCAAACTCCTTGGAATGGTATAATAGACCTGCTTGTATTATCTGTCTCATCTCTGACAATAATCCGAGACGCTGTACTAATGTAGAGATTGGAAATAAAGAACTGTGGTTAACCACCAAGATCTGATCCTTGACTACTCTGAGCAGAACTCTCACAGATTGTCAGAGATCTGTGACTGGGACTTAGCCGTTCCTGACCATGTCAGACGATGACACGGTCCCTATCCCTACCCCCGAAGATGTCCCCGCCACCCCGACGGACCAGGGGAATGGTGGTGGAGGCGGCGGAGGGGCCCCCGAAGTGCCGGTGACTACGATTCAGGGGGCTCACTACATCCCGCGCCTACCTCCTCGTCAGAGCGGGACCCCCAAGTACGCTTGGAGCCAGTTCGGTCGTGGGATCGTGGATTCTTGAGTGCACGACTGGAAAGGGGCACGGGTTTCATTCCCTGGCGATCCGCTCGATCGAGGGAGACCGAGCTACCTGGGAGACGACTGCGAGCCGATCTACGGAGGAGAACCGCGTCGCCCGCCCATGGAAGGAGAGAGAACCGGCCCGTATGGGCCCGATCCGTATCGGGGAGATCAGATGCCACAACTAGACCAGATGATGGGAGATTTACGGCTCCAACTCACCGCCGAGCTACGAGAATTGGCCCTCGATCTCCAGTACCAATTTCGAGACGCTATGAGGGTCATGCAAGAGGCTCTCCCAGGCCCGGGGACGGGAGTTCAGCAGCCGCCGGTGGTTCCCGGAGGAGCCCCAATTCAGCCACAGGTGCCCGCGCAGCCGAGGCAGCCAGCGCAGCCGGCCCCGCCGGTCGTCCCTCCACAGGTACCAGGTCCCGCCCCAGCACCGGTCCCGGCGCCGGCCGGTCCGATCGCCCGCCCAGCCCCCTCCGACCCTCTGACGACTACTTTCGATGGGGACCCCAAGAAGCTGCGTTTCTTCCTGTTGGAGATCGAGCGGTTCCTGGACAGCTGGGGCCATCTCTATCCTACAGAGAGGGAGCGGATTGGCTACATCGGGTCCAAGCTGAAAGACACCGCCAGCGATTGGTATGTGAGCCTGCACGATGCCCCCGGACCTGAGCTACATTCGTTGAACATTTCATGTGGGCCCTTCGGCACCAATACGAGGAACCCTGGGAGAGGAAAAGGCCCGGAACCAACTACGGAAGCTGTTCCAGGGGAGATCCACAGTGAGGGACTACACCGATAAGTTCCAGCGCAACGCGGCCAAAATCCACGGTTGGCCCGAGGAACTTTTCATGGAGAAGTACCGGGAGGGTCTTAACCCGGAAATTTACGAGACTGTGTTGCTGGGGGGCCGTCCGGGAACGTTGGCTACTTGGATGAGGGCGGCAACTGACGTGGAGGAGAGGTTTACTCTAATTAAGATGGGAACATCGGCTACAGCGGCCAGCAAAGCAGCGCCAAGAGCAAAGCCGAAGCCCAGTGTGCAAGACATCCGAGATGCCAGGTTTCGACAAGGGTTGTGCATGAAATGTGGGGAAAGTGGCCACTTTGCCTCAGCGTGTCCGAGAGGGGGAGGAAAGGGGCCGAAGACCTCGACGCCTATGGCGGGGAGCACTCCTAGCAGAGGGAAGACCCCGCTCAAACCCCGGGCGTTGCAACTGGAAGGAGCCACGAGCGAACAAGGGGAGCTGGAGCTGATGGAAACGCAGATGTCGGGAAACTCCAACGGCCTGCAGTGAGCGGCGCAGAGCTGCAGGTCCCCCGCCAAGAAGCGCCATCTCCGGTGAGCATCCCTGGCCCCCTGTTATATATGGTAGTGACAGTAATGACCCCGGGATCGGGCACGCACATGAGAGTCCGCGCCTTAATTGACTCTGGGTGTGCTCGAGACTTAATTAGCCCTTTGGTGGTGGAAGGGTTGGGACCAAAAGTTACCCCGCTGGCGGAGCCCCTAAAATTCACCCAGATGGATGGGTCGGAAATGAAAGAAGAGTGCGTAGCCGAAACCGAGGGCCTGATTCTGGGAACAGGGGAACATTGGGAGAAGCGAGCCTTCGTCATCACCCCGAACGCCCAATTCCCCATGGTGTTGGGAAGCCCCTGGCTCAGTTCGCACGACCCTTACATCAAGTGGAGTGAAGGGAAGATCTCCTGGGTGGATGACCGGTGCCTAACGCACAAATGGGACTCGGAGTGGGGCCCAGGACCGCCAACTCCTCCTCCCCAACCCACCGCACTCGCCCTCGCCCCCTGCCTGGTGCCCAAGGAGTATAGAGACTTAATGGAGGTATTCAGCGAGACCGAGGCGGATGAGTTACCCCCCCCACCGACTGTCGGATTGTGCCATTGAACTACTCCCGGGCGAGAAACTCCCTAAGGGAAAGCTTTATTCCATGAGTCCCTTAGAGCGAGAGGAACTGCGCAAGTTTCTGGACAAAAACTTGGCGCGCGGCTTTATCTGGCCAGCAAAGTCCCCTTTTGCCACCCCTGTTTTATTCCGGAAAAAGAAAGACGGGGGGCTGCGCCTGTGCACAGACTATAGGGGGCTGAACGCTGTCTCTACTACTAACGCCTACCCCCTCCCCTTAATAAAGGACTTATTGACCGAAGCGGCTAAGGGGAAAATGTTCACCAAGCTAGATCTGCGGGATGCTTACTTCAGGGTGCGCATAAGGGAGGGGGATGAGCCCAAGACTGCATTCAACACCCCCCTGGGACAGTTTGAATACCTGGTGATGCCGTTCGGCTTAAGTGGCGCACCCGGGGTCTTTATGAGTTTGATAAATGAAGTGTTGCACAAGCACCTGTTTAAGGGGGTGTTATGTTACATAGATGATATCTTGATCTATTCTACTGATAAGAGAGAGCACGTGAAATTAGTCCGAGAAGTCCTTTCTACCTTGCTAAAAAACCAGCTGTATGTTAAGTTGTCAAAGTGTGAGTTCCATCGTGAGTCGACTTCTTGGGATATCGCATTTCTCAGAGAGGGCTGGAAATGGACCCAGCAAAAGTAGAGGCGGTGGTGCAGTGGGAGGCTCCGCGAACAAGAAAACAATTACAGAGCCTGTTAGGATTTTGTAACTTCTATCGAACCTTCATAAAAGACTTTGCGACAGTCACCCTCCCGCTAACGGATTTGCTGAAAACCAAGGGGAGGGGGACGGAGGCCGGGAAGCCGGGGGAAAGAATTGCCTGGAATGGGGAGTGCCAAAGGGCGTTCGAAACATTAAAAACCCTTTTCACTTCGGAGCCCATCTTAGCCCATCCAGACGAAACCAAAGAGTTTATAATCCATGTAGATGCTTCCGATGTGGCCATGGGGGGGGGGGGCCATACTACAACACGGGCCGGATGGGAAGTTACACCCCCTAGCTTACATCTCAAAAAAGTTTAACGACACCGCGAGAAATTGGGCCGTGTGGGATAAGGAAGCCGCGGCTATTCGGTTAGCGCTCACTACGTGGCGGCATTGGCTGGAGGGAGCGCAAACCCCGTTTGAGATCTGGACTGATCATAAAAACCTGGAAGCTCTGCGCACGCAGAGATCCCTCAATGCAAAGCAACTGCGGTGGGCAGACTTCTTCTCCAAATTTAATTTTGTGCTGAAACATTTCCCTGGGAAGGCCAACTCCTTAGCAGACGCACTCTCCAGGTTGCCTCAACACGAGAGCGTGAAGGAAGATGTGTTCGACTCCATGTTCTCCCCCCAGCAGCTAGGAGGGGCAGTAGTCACTAGGAGCCAGCTCAGGAAAACTCAGTTGGACATTGGGGCGTGTGATTGGGGGGGAGACTATGCTCCCGAGGAAATCGAAGAATTGGAGGCCTTAGACGAATGCTCAAAAAAGGAAAACCAGTGTTAGTTGCATGGAGACAAACTGGTGGTGCCCCAAAGCAAACGTAAGGATGTGCTACTGGCATGCCACTCTTCCAAACTAGCAGGGCATTTTGGATTTCTAAAAACGCTTAACTTAATTCAACGTCAGTTTTGGTGGCCGCGCATGTGCCGGGATGTTTCCGACTTCGTCTCGGCTTGCCAGACTTGCTTAATGTGCAAAAAGCGGGGGGGGAAAGGTTCCGGGACTGCTGCATCCTCTACCCACCCCTTCTCGCCCGTGGGAGGCGATATCTATGGATTTTATCACTAATCTGCCACCCTCGAAAGGGAAGACGGTCATTTGGGTGGTGGTAGACACGTTTTCAAAGCAAGCCCATTTCACCCCATTTAAGCAATTGCCCACAGCCAAGGGAATGGCCAAAGCTTTCTTCAACCACGTGATAAAATTACACGCTTTCCCTAAGAGGGTGGTATCCGACAGGGGCAGTCAATTCGTTGCCAACTTCTGGCGGGAGCTTCTGAAAATGATGGACATAGAACCCGCACTGAGTTCGGGTTACCACCCAGAAACCGATGGGCAGTCCGAACGAACTAATCAAATCTTGGAACAGTTTTTAAGATGCTACACCAATTACCATCAAGACAATTGGGTGGAGTTATTGCCATTTGCGGAATATAGCTACAACAATGCTGTGCATTCTTCCACGGGTGTCTCCCCTTTCATGGCGGTGGGGGGTTTTGAAGGAAAACCGTTGCCTACCATTGAGAATGTGCCCAATGCTTCCCCCTCGGACTTTAAGAGTTGGTGGACAGCCTTGCAAGATTCCTGGCCATTGATAGCCAAGGCACTAGACCAGGCAAAAGAGGACTACAAAAAATACGCAGATCGGGGCTGAGCTGCAGGCTGGGATCTCCAGCCGGGGGACTCTGTCTATCTCTCCACTAAAAATATACATGGCTTGCAACCCAGTAGGAAGCTGGGATGGAAATATGTAGGGCCCTACAAAGTGTTGCGTAAAATATCGGATGTGTCTTTTGAACTGGAATTGCCTAAATCACTGAGTTCTGTGCATCCTGTTTTTCATTTCAGCCTACTGAAGAAAGATCCTGGGCCGAATGCATGGCATCCAGTTCCTCCAGCTCCTCCTCCACTGATGAAGGACGGGGCCCCTCATTTCGAGATAACTGAAATTCTAGATTCAAAAATGCGTAGGGGCCGATTATATTACTTAGTTAGATGGCTTGATTTTGGTCCGGAACACAATGAATGGATTCGCTCTGAGAATGTTCATGCTCCTAAACTAGTTAAAATGTTCCACAAAATGTTTCCTGATAAAGCTAGGTGAAGTTAATTATGAGGAGGCCAGTGTGTCAGAATCTACTAATTCAGACATTATGTTATTCATGCCTGTACTTTCAAAGTAGCTATATGTCTTTCTTTTTCCCCACTTGTAACTATCATGTACTGATGCTTGTCCAGACCGGGAGGGTGACACCAGTAAATTATGTGAACAAGGAGGCCTCACATCCCTGCCTCCGCATTCCAGCTGCTCCGGCAGGAACTTCAAGGGAGGATACCTCTCATCTCTTATCACATGCAAAAACCTTGAGGCCATTGATTGTTATGTGAACTGGTAACATCTGAGGGGTCTGGTTTGGGAGAGGAAATTTACAGCTTGACACCTCACTCTTTTCCTGTGAGAACCAAACGGCCAGAACACCTCTTTGCCCGCCAATTTTCCCCTAAGGTGATTGGCTACCTATGGGTAATTCAAACTCCTTGGAATGGTATAATAGACCTGCTTGTATTATCTGTCTCATCTCTGACAATAATCCGAGACGCTGTACTAATGTAGAGATTGGAAATAAAGAACTGTGGTTAACCAACCAAGATCTGATCCTTGACTACTCTGAGCAGAACTCTCATGTATATATGGAGCACCTTATTACTATACTATATATGGAGCGTATATGGAGCACCTTATTACTATACTTGTATAGAAGGTGGCTTCATTTCATTGTATATGTACTCAACCATATAAAAGCATGATATAGCAACGGTAAGAGCAGTTACATTGAATGCAAGACATACATTCATCAGATTTTGAAGTTGGTTGTACAAGGAGTGATAACTGACAGTGTAGTGATATCACTTTGTAAAACCTAGAAATTTCACTGTTGTCTAACCAAGAGATCGCAGAAGAGTAATCAATGAATACTATACAAGAAATACATTGGAGTTAAAATTGTAATAGTTTATTACAGAAAATGACTTTCTGTGTTACTCCCGAGGAATCCCACTGAGTGGCAGTATGGAGCACCTTTTTCCTCTAACTGTATAGAAGGTGGCTTCATTTAATTGTATATGTAATCAACCATATAAAAGCAAGATATATCAAATGTAAGAGCAATTACATTGAATGCAAGAGATACATTCATCAGATTGTGAAGTTGGTTGTACAAGGCGTGATAACTGACAGTGTACTGATATCACTTTGTAAAACCTAGAAATATCACTATCCTGTAACCAACAGATCATTGAAAAGAGTAATCAATGAATATTACAGAAGAAATTGTATATTGTACTAGTTTGTTACACAACATGACTTTCTGCGTTACTCCCGAGGAATCCCACTGAGTGGCAGTATGGAGCACCTTTTTACTATTGTTGTATAGAAGGTGGCTTCATTTCATTGTATTTCTACTCAACCATATAAAAGCATGATATATCAACTGTAAGAGCAGTTACATTGAATTGAAGACATACATTCATCAGATTTTGAAATTGGTTGTAGAAGGAGTGATAACTGACCATCTATTGATATCACTTTCTTGAACCTAGAAATTTCACTGTTGTCTAACCAAGAGATCGCAGAAGAGTAATCAATGAATACTATACAAGAAATACATTGGGATTTAAATTGTAATAGTTTGTTACACAAAATGACTTTCTGCGTTACTCCCGAGGAATCCCACTGAGTGGCAGTATGGAGCACCTTTTTACTATTGTTGTATAGAAGGTGGCTTCATTTCATTGTATTTCTACTCAACCATATAAAAGCATGATATATCAACTGTAAGAACAGTTACCTTGAATGAAAGACATACATTCATCAGATTTTGAAATTGGTTGTAGAAAGAGTGATAACTGACAGTGTATTGATATCACTTTGTAAAACTTAGAAATTTCACTGTTGTCTAACCAAGAGATCGCAAAAGAGTAATCAATGAATACTATACAAGAAATACATTGGATTGTAAATTGTAATCGTTTATTATACAAAATGACTTTCTGTGTTACTCCCGAGGAATCCCACTGAGTGGCAGTATGGAGCACCTTTTTCCTCTAGCTGTATAGAAGGTGGCTTCATTTCATTGTATATGTACTCAATCATGTAACAGCATGTTATATCAACTGTAAGAGCAATTACATTGAATGCAAGACATACATTCATCAGATTTTGAAGTTGGTTATACAAGGAGTGATAACTGACACTGGACTGATATCACTTCGTAAAACCTAGAAATATCACTATCCTGTAACCAACAGATAATTGAAAAAAGTAATCAATGAATACTATAGAAGAAGTTGTATATTGTACTAGTTTGTTACACAAAATGACTTTCTGCGTTACTCCCGAGGAATCCCACTGAGTGGCAGTATGGAGCACCTTTTTACTATAGTTGTATAGAAGGTGGCTTCATTTCATTGTATCTGTACTCAACCATATAAAAGCATGATATAGCAACTGTAAGAGCAGTTACATTGAATGCAAGACATAAATTCATCAGATTTTGAGGTTGGTTCTACAAGGAGTGATAACTGACACCGTATTGATATCACTTTGTAAAATGTAGAAATTTCACTGTTGTCTAACCAACAGATCACAGAAGAGTAATCAATGAATACTATACAAGAAATACATCGGATTGTACATTGTAATATTTTGTTACACAAAATGAATTTCTCCGTTACTCCCGAGGAATCCCACTGAGTGGCAGCATGGAGCACTTTATGATAGTTGTATAGAAGGTGGTTTTGTGTAACAAACTAGTACAATATACAATTTCTTGTATAGTATTCATTGATTACTCTTTTCAATGATCTGTTGGTTACAGGAGAGTGATATTTCTAGGTTTTACAAAGTGATATCAGTACAGTGTCAGTTATCACTCCTTGTACAACCAACTTCAAAATCTGATGAATCTATGTCTTGCATTCAATGTAATTGCTCTTACACTTGATATATCATGCTTTTACATGATTGAGTACATATACAATGCAATGAAGCCACCTTCTATACAACTAGAGGAAAAAGTTGCTCCATACTGCCACTCAGTGGGATTCCTCGGGAGGAACAAAGAAAATCATTTTGTGTAACAAACTATTACAATTTACAATCCAATGTATTTTTTGTATAGTATTCATTGATTACTTTTCTGCGATCTCTTGGTTAGACAACAGTGAAATTTTTAGGTTTTACAAAGTGATATCAATAGAGGGTCAGTTATCACTCCTTGTACAACCAACTTCAAAATCTGATGAATGTATGTCTTGCATTCAATGTAACTGCTCTTACAGTTGCTATATCATGCTTTTATATGGTTTAGTACATATACAATGTAATGAAGCCACCTTCTATACAACTATAGAAGGTGGCTATACAATCCCACTCACTGGGATTCCTCGGGAGTAACGCAGAAAGTCATTTTGTGTAACAAACTAGTACAATATACAATTTCTTGTATAGTATTCATTGATTACTCTTTTCAATGATCTGTTGGTTACAGGATAGTGATATTTCTAGGTTTTACAAAGTGATATCAGTACAGTGTCAGTTATCACTCCTTGTACAACCAACTTCAAAATCTGATGAATGTATCTCTGGCATTCAATGTAATTGCTCTTACAAATGATTATATCATACTTTTACATGATTTTTACATGATATATCATATTTTTACATGACCTATGCAATGAAAACAAACCACCTTCTATACAAGTATAGTAAAAAGGTGCTCCATACTGCCACTCAGTGGGATTCCTCGGGAGTAACGCAGAAAGTCATTTTGTGTAACACTCTAGTACAATATACAATTCCTTGTATAGTATTCATTGATTACTCTTTTCAATGATCTGTTGTTTACAGTGATAACTGACACCGTATTGATATCACTTTGTAAAACCTAAAAATTTCACTGTTGTCTAACCAAGAGATCGCAGAAAAGTAATCAATGAATACTAAAGTTTTTGACACAAAATGACTGTCTGCATTACTCCCGAGGAATTCCACTGAGTGGCAGTATGGAGTACCTTTTTACTATAGTAGTATTGAAGGTGGTTTCATTTCATTGTATATGTACTCAAGCATATAAAAGCATGATATAGCAACGGTAAGAGCAGTTACATTGAATGCAAGACATACATACATCAGATTTTGAAATTGGTTGTACAAGGAGTGATAAGAGACAGTGTATTGATATCACTTAGTAAAACCTAGAAATTTCACTGTTGTCTAACCAAGAGATCGCAGAAGAGTAATCAGTGAATACGATACAAGAAATACATTGTATTGTAAATTGTAATAGTTTATTACACAAAATGACTTTCTGCGTTACTCCCGAGGAATCCCACTGAGTGGCAGTATGGAGCACCTTTTTCCTCTAGCTGTATAGAAGGTGGCTTCATTTTATTGTATATGTACTCAAACATGTAAAAGAATGATATATCAACTTTACATTTAAACTTTACATTAAAATTACATTGAATGCAAGAGATACATTCATCAGATTTTGAAGTTGGTTGTACAAGGAGTGATAACTGACACTGTACTGATATCACTTTGTAAAACATTGAAATATCACTATCCTGGAACCAACAGATCACTGAAAAGAGTAATCAATCAATACTATACAAGATATTGTAGATTGTAATAGTTTTTTACACAAAATGACTATCTGCGTTACTCCCGAGGAATCCCACTGAGTGGCAGTATGGAGCACCTATTTCCTCTAGCTGTAAAGAAGGTGGCTTCATTTTATTGTATATGTACTCAACAGATCACTGAAAATTGTAATCAATGAATACTACACAAGATATTGTATATTGTAATAGTTTGGTACACAAAATGACTTTCTGCGTTACTCCTGAGGAATCCCACTGAGTGGCAGTATGGAGCACCTTTTTACTATACTTGTATAGAAGGTGGCTTGTATTCATTGTATAGGTCATGTAAAAGTATGATATATCATGTAAAAATCATGTAAAAGTATGATATATCAATTGTAAGAGCAAATAAATTGAATGCAAGACATACATTCATCAGATTTTGAAATTGGTTGTACAAGGAGTGATAACTGACAGTTTATTGATATCACTTTCTTAAACCTAGAAATTTCACTGTTGTCTAACCAAGAGATCGCAGAAGAGTAATCAATGAATACTATACAAGAAATACATTGGGATTTAAATTGTAATAGTTTGTTACACAAAATGACTTTCTGCGTTACTCCCGAGGAATCCCACTGAGTGGCAGTATGGAGCACCTTTTTACTATACTTGTATAGAAGGTGGCTTGTTTTCATTGTATAGGTCATGTAAAAGTATGATATATTATGTAAAAATCATGTCAAAGTATGATATATCAATTGTAAGAGCAATTACATTGAATGCAAGAGATACATTCATCAGATTTTGAAGTTGGTTGTACAAGGAGTGATAACTGACACTGTACTGATATCACTTTGTAAAACCTAGAAATATCACTATCCTGTAACCAACAGATCATTGAAAAGAGTAATCAATGAATACTATACAGAAATTGTATATTGTAATAATTTGTTACACAAAATGATGTTCTGCGTTACTCCCGAGGAATCCCTCTGAGTGGCAGTATGGAGCACCGTTTTACTATAGTTGTATAGAACCTGGGTTCATTTCATTGTATATGTACTCAACCATATAAAAGCATGATATAGCAACTGTAAGAGCAGTTACATTGAATTCAAGACATACATTCATCAGATTTTGAAACTGGATGTACAAGGAGTTGTAACTGACAGTTTATTGATATCACTTTCTTAAACCTAGAAATTTCACTGTTGTCTAACCAAGAGATCGCAGAAGAGTAATCAATGAATACTATTCAAGAAGTACATTGGAATTTAAATTGTAATAGTTTATTACACAAAATTTTTTTCTGTGTTACTCCCGAGGAATCCCACAGAGTGGCAGTATGGAGCACCTTTTTACTATAGTTGTATAGAAGGTGGCTTCATTTCATTGTACATGTACTCAATAATGTAAAAGCATGATCTATTAACTTCTCTTCTGTGAACTCTTGGTTAGACAACAGTGAAATTTCTACATTTTACAAAGTGATATCAGTACAGTGTCAGTTATCACTCCTTGTACAAACAACTTCAAAATCTGATGAATGTATCTCTTGCATTCAATGTAATTACTCTTACAGTTGATATATCATGCTTTTATATCGTTGAGTACATATACGATTAAATGAAGCCACCTTCTATACAGCAGAAGGAAAAAGGTGCCCCATTCTGCCACTCAATGGGATTCCTCGGGAGTAACGCAGAAAGTCATTCTGTGTAACAAACTATTACAATTTACAATCCAATGTATTTCTTGTATAGTATTCATTGATTACTCTTCTGTGAACTCTTGGTTAGACAACAGTGAAATTTCTACATTTTACAAAGTGATATCAATACAGTGTCAGTTCTCACTACTTGTACAACCAACTTCAAAATCTGATGAATGTATCTCATGCATTCAATGTAACTGCTCTTACCGTTGCTATATCATGCTTTTATATGGTTGAGTACATATACAATGAAATGAAGCCACCTTCTATACAACTATAGCAAAACGGTGCTCCATACTGCCACTCAGTGGGATTCCTCAAGAGTAACGCAGAAAGTCATTTTGTGTAACAAACTATTACTATTTACAATCCAATGTATTTCTTGTATAGTATTCATTGATTACTCTTCTGTGAACTCTTGGTTAGACAACAGTGAAATTTCTACGTTTTACAAAGTGATATCAGTACAGTGTCAGTTTTCACTCCTTGTATAAAGAACTTCAAAATCTGATGAATGTATGTCTTGCATTCAATTTAATTGCTCTTACAATTGATATATCATACTTTTACATGATTTTTACATGATATATCATACTTTTACATGACCTATACAATGAATACAAGCCACCTTCTATACAAGTATAGTAAAAAGGTGCTCCATACTGCCACTCAGTGGGATTCCTCGGGAGTAACGCAGAAAGTCATTTTGTGTACCAAACTATTACAATATACAATATCTTGTGTAGTATTCATTGATTACTCTTTTCAGTGATCTGTTGAGTACATATACAATAAAATGAAGCCACCTTCTTTACAGCTAGAGGAAATAGGTGCTCCATACTGCCACTCAGTGGGATTCCTCGGGAGTAACGCAGATAGTCATTTTGTGTAAAAAACTATTACAATCTACAATATCTTGTATAGTATTGATTGATTACTCTTTTCAGTGATCTGTTGGTTCCAGGATAGTGATATTTCAATGTTTTACAAAGTGATATCAGTACAGTGTCAGTTATCACTCCTTGTACAACCAACTTCAAAATCTGATGAATGTATCTCTTGCATTCAATGTAATTTTAATGTAAAGTTTAAATGTAAAGTTGATATATCATTCTTTTACATGTTTGAGTACATATACAATAAAATGAAGCCACCTTCTATACAGCTAGAGGAAAAAGGTGCTCCATACTGCCACTCAGTGGGATTCCTCGGGAGTAACGCAGAAAGTCATTTTGTGTAATAAACTATTACAATTTACAATCCAATGTATTTCTTGTATAGTATTCATTGATTACTCTTCTGTGAACTCTTGGTTAGACAACAGTGAAATTTCTACGTTTTACAAAGTGATATCAATACAGAGTCAGTAATCACTCCTTGTATAAAGAACTTAAAATCTGATGAATGTATCTCTGGCATTCAATGTAACTGCTATTACAGTTGCTATATCATGCTTTTATATGGTTGAATACATATACAATTAAATGAAGCCACCTTCTATACAACTATAGCAAAACGGTGCTCCATACTGCCACTCAGTGGGATTCCTCGGGAGTAACGCAGAAAGTCATTTTCTGTAACAAACTATTACAATTTACAATCCAATGTATTTCTTGCATAGTATTCATTGATTACTCTTCTGCGATCTCTTGGTTAGACAACAGTGAAATTTCTAGGTTTGCAACGTGATATCAATACAGTGTCAGTTATCACTCCTTGTACAAACAACTTCAAAATCTGATGAATGTATCTCTGGCATTCAATGTAACTGCTCTTACAGTTGCTATATCATGCTTTTATATGGTTGAGTACATATACAATGAAATGAAGCCGCCTTCTATACAACTATAGTAAAAAGGAGCTCCATACTGCCACTCAGTGGGATTCCTCGGGAGTAACGCAGAAAGTCATTTTGTGTAACAAACTATTACAATATATAATTTCTTGTATATTATTCATTGATTACTCTTTTCAATGATCTGTTGGTTACAGGATAGTGATATTTCTAGGTTTTACAAAGTGATATCAGTACAGTGTCAGTTATCACTTCTTGTACAACCAACTTCAAAATCTGATGAATGTATCTCTTGCATTCAATGTAATTACTCTTACAGTTGATATATCATGCTTTTATATGGTTGAGTACATATACGATTAAATGAAGCCACCTTCTATACAGCTGGAGGAAAAAGGTGCCCCATTCTGCCACTCAGTGGGATTCCTCGGGCGTAACGCAGAAAGTCATTTTGTGTAATAAACTATTACAATTTACAATCCAATGTATTTCTTGTATAGTATTCATTGATTACTCTTCTGTGAACTCTTGGTTAGACAACAGTGAAACTTCTAAGTTTTTCAAAGTGATATCAATACAGTGTCAGTTCTCACCACTTGTACAACCAACTTCAAAATCTGATGAATGTATCTCTTGCATTCAATGTAAGTGCTCTTACCGTTGCTATATCATGCTTTTATATGGTTGAGTACATATACAATGAAATGAAGCCACCTTCTATACAACTACAGTAAAAACGTGCTCCATACTGACACTCAGTGGGATTCCTCGGGAGTAACGCAGAAAATCATTTTGTGTAACAAACTATTACAATTTACAATCCAATGTATTTCTTGTATAGTATTCATTGATTACTCTTCTGTGAACTCTTGGTTAGACAACAGTGAAATTTCTACTTTTTACAAAGTGATATCAGTACAGTGTCAGTTATCACTCCTTGTAGAAACAACTTCAAAATCTGATGAATGTATCTCTGGCATTCAATGTAACTGCTCTTACAGTTGCTATATCATGCTTTTATATGGTTGAGTACATATACAATGAAATGAAGCCACCTTCTATACAACTATAGCAAAAAGGTGCTCCATACTGCCACTCAGTGGGATTCCTCGGGAGTAACGCAGAAAGTCATTTTGTGTAACAAACTATTACAATTTACAATCCAATGTATTTCTTGTATAGTATTCATTGATTACTCTTCTGTGAACTCTTGGTTAGACAACAGTGAAATTTCTACGTTTTACAAAGTGATATCAGTACAGTGTCAGTTTTCAGTCCTTGTATAAAGAACTTCAAAATCTGATGAATGTATCTCTGGCATTCAATGTAACTGCTATTACAGTTGCTATATCATGCTTTTATATGGTTGAGTACATATACAATGAAATGAAGCCACCTTCTATACAACTATAGCAAAACGGTGCTCCATACTGCCTCTCAGTGGGATTCCTCGGGAGTAACGCAGAAAGTCATTTTGTGTAACAAACTATTACAATTTACAATCCAATGTATTTCTTGTATAGTATTCATTGATTACTCTTCTGTGAACTCTTGGTTAGACAACAGTGAAATTTCTACGTTTTACAAAGTGATATCAGTACAGTGTCAGTTATCACTCCTTGTACAACCAACTTCAAAATCTGATGAATGTATCTCTTGCATTCAATGTAATTGCTCTTACAGTAGATATATCTTGATTTTATATGGCTGAGTACATATACAATAAAATGAAGCCACCTTCTATACAACTACAGTAAAAAGGAGCTCCATACTGCCACTCAGTGGGATTCCGCGGGAGTAACGGAGAAAGTCATTTTGTGTAACAAACTATTACAATTTACAATCCAATGTATTTCTTGCATAGTATTCATTGATTACTCTTCTGCGATCTCTTGGTTAGACAACAGTGAAATTTCTAGGTTTTACAACGTGATATCAATACAGTGTCAGTAATCACTCCTTGTACAACCAACTTCAAAATCTGATGAATGTATCCCTTGCATTCAATGTTACTGCTCTTACATTTGCTATATCATGCTTTTATATGGTTGAGTACATATACAATGAAATGAAGCCACCTTCTATACAACTATAGTAAAAAGGAGCTCCATACTGCCACTCAGTGGGATTCCTCGGGAGTAACGCAGAAAGTCATTTTGTGTAACAAACTATTACAATATATAATTTCTTGTATAGTATTCATTGATTACTCTTTTCAATGATCTGTTGGTTACAGGATAGTGATATTTCTAGGTTTTACAAAGTGATATCAGTACAGTGTCAGTTATCACTCCTTGTACAAACAACTTCAAAATCTGATGAATGTATCTCTGGCATTCAATGTAACTGCTCTTACAGTTGCTATATCATGCTTTTATATGGTTGAGTACATATACAATGAAATGAAGCCACCTTCTATACAACAATAGCAAAAAGGTGCTCCATACTGCCACTCAGTGGGATTACTCGGGAGTAACGCAGAAAGTCATTTTGTGTAACAAACTATTACAATTTACAATCCAATGTATTTCTTGTATAGTATTCATTGATTACTCTTCTGTGAACTCTTGGTTAGACAACAGTGAAATTTCTACGTTTTACAAAGTGATATCAGTACAGTGTCAGTTTTCACTCCTTGTATAAAGAACTTCAAAATCTGATGAATGTATCTCTGGCATTCAATGTAACTGCTCTTATAGTTGCTATATCATGCTTTTATATGGTTGAGTACATATACAATGAAATGAAGCCACCTTCTATACAAATATAGCAAAACGGTGCTCCATACTGCCACTCAGTGGGATTCCTCGGGAGTAACGCAGAAAGTCATTTTGTGTAACAAACTATTACAATTTACAATCCAATGTATTTCTTGTATAGTATTCATTGATTACTCTTCTGTGAACTCTTGGTTAGACAACAGTGAAATTTCTACGTTTTACAAAGTGATATCAGTACAGTGTCAGTTATCACTCCTTGTACAACCAACTTCAAAATCTGATGAATGTATCTCTTGCAGTCAATGTAACTACTCTTACAGTTGCTATATCATGCTTTTATATGGTTGACTACATATACAATGAAATGAAGCCACCTTCTATACAACTATAGTAAAAAGGAGCTCCATACTGCCACTCAGTGGGATTCCTCGGGAGTAACGCAGAAAGTCATTTTGTGTAACAAACTATTACAATATATAATTTCTTGTATAGTATTCATTGATTACTCTTTTCAATGATCTGTTGGTTACAGGATAGTGATATTTCTAGGTTTTACAAAGTGATATCAGTACAGTGTCAGTTATCACTCCTTGTACAAACAACTTCAAAATCTGATGAATGTATCTCTGGCATTCAATGTAACTGCTCTTACAGTTGCTATATCATGCTTTTATATGGTTGAGTACATAGACAATGAAATGAAGCCACCTTCTATACAACAATAGCAAAAAGGTGCTCCATACTGCCACTCAGTGGGATTACTCGGGAGTAACGCAGAAAGTCATTTTGTGTAACAAACTATTACAATTTACAATCCAATGTATTTCTTGTATAGTATTCATTGATTACTCTTCTGTGAACTCTTGGTTAGACAACAGTGAAATTTCTACGTTTTACAAAGTGATATCAGTACAGTGTCAGTTTTCACTCCTTGTATAAAGAACTTCAAAATCTGATGAATGTATCTCTGGCATTCAATGTAACTGCTCTTATAGTTGCTATATCATGCTTTTATATGGTTGAGTACATATACAATGAAATGAAGCCACCTTCTATACAACTATAGCAAAACGGTGCTCCATACTGCCACTCAGTGGGATTCCTCGGGAGTAACGCAGAAAGTCATTTTGTGTAACAAACTATTACAATTTACAATCCAATGTATTTCTTGTATAGTATTCATTGATTACTCTTCTGTGAACTCTTGGTTAGACAACAGTGAAATTTCTACGTTTTACAAAGTGATATCAGTACAGTGTCAGTTATCACTCCTTGTACAACCAACTTCAAAATCTGATGAATGTATCTCTTGCAGTCAATGTAACTACTCTTACAGTTGCTATATCATGCTTTTATATGGTTGACTACATATACAATGAAATGAAGCCACCTTCTATACAACTATAGTAAAAAGGAGCTCCATACTGCCACTCAGTGGGATTCCTCGGGAGTAACGCAGAAAGTCATTTTGTGTAACAAACTATTACAATATATAATTTCTTGTATAGTATTCATTGATTACTCTTTTCAATGATCTGTTGGTTACAGGATAGTGATATTTCTAGGTTTTACAAAGTGATATCAGTACAGTGTCAGTTATCACTCCTTGTACAAACAACTTCAAAATCTGATGAATGTATCTCTGGCATTCAATGTAACTGCTCTTACAGTTGCTATATCATGCTTTTATATGGTTGAGTACATAGACAATGAAATGAAGCCACCTTCTATACAACAATAGCAAAAAGGTGCTCCATACTGCCACTCAGTGGGATTACTCGGGAGTAACGCAGAAAGTCATTTTGTGTAACAAACTATTACAATTTACAATCCAATGTATTTCTTGTATAGTATTCATTGATTACTCTTCTGTGAACTCTTGGTTAGACAACAGTGAAATTTCTACGTTTTACAAAGTGATATCAGTACAGTGTCAGTTTTCACTCCTTGTATAAAGAACTTCAAAATCTGATGAATGTATCTCTGGCATTCAATGTAACTGCTCTTATAGTTGCTATATCATGCTTTTATATGGTTGAGTACATATACAATGAAATGAAGCCACCTTCTATACAACTATAGCAAAACGGTGCTCCATACTGCCACTCAGTGGGATTCCTCGGGAGTAACGCAGAAAGTCATTTTGTGTAACAAACTATTACAATTTACAATCCAATGTATTTCTTGTATAGTATTCATTGATTACTCTTCTGTGAACTCTTGGTTAGACAACAGTGAAATTTCTACGTTTTACAAAGTGATATCAGTACAGTGTCAGTTATCACTCCTTGTACAACCAACTTCAAAATCTGATGAATGTATCTCTTGCAGTCAATGTAACTACTCTTACAGTTGCTATATCATGCTTTTATATGGTTGACTACATATACAATGAAATGAAGCCACCTTCTATACAACTATAGTAAAAAGGTGCTCCATACTGCCACTCAGTGGGATTCCTCGTGAGTAACGCAGAAAGTCATTTTGTGAAACAAAGTATTACAATATACAATTTCTTGTATAGTATTCATTGATTACTCTTTTCAATGATCTGTTGGTTACAGGATAGTGATATTTCTAGGTTTTACAATGTGATATCAGTACAGTGTCAGTTATCACTCCTTGTACAAACAACTTCAAAATCTGATGAATGTATCTCTGGCATTCAATGTAACTGCTCTTACAGTTGCTATATCATGCTTTTATATGGTTGAGTACATAGACAATGAAATGAAGCCACCTTCTATACAACTATAGCAAAAAGGTGCTCCATACTGCCACTCAGTGGGATTCCTCGGGAGTAACGCAGAAAGTCATTTTGTGTAACAAACTATTACAATTTACAATCCAATGTATTTCTTGTATAGTATTCATTGATTACTCTTCTGTGAACTCTTGGTTAGACAACAGTGAAATTTCTACGTTTTACAAAGTGATATCAGTACAGTGTCAGTTATCACTTCTTGTACAACCAACTTCAAAATCTGATGAATGTATCTGTTGCATTCAATGTAATTACTCTTACAGTTGATATATCATGCTTTTATATGGTTGAGTACATATACGATTAAATGAAGCCACCTTCTATACAGCTGGAGGAAAAAGGTGCCCCATTCTGCCACTCAGTGGGATTCCTCGGGCGTAACGCAGAAAGTCATTTTGTGTAATAAACTATTACAATTAACAATCCAATGTATTTCTTGTATAGTATTCATTGATTACTCTTCTGTGAACTCTTGGTTAGACAACAGTGAAACTTCTAAGTTTTTCAAAGTGATATCAATACAGTGTCAGTTCTCACCACTTGTACAACCAACTTCAAAATCTGATGAATGTATCTCTTGCATTCAATGTAACTGCTCTTACCGTTGCTATATCATGCTTTTATATGGTTGACTACATATACAATGAAATGAAGCCACCTTCTATACAACTACAGTAAAAAGGTGCTCCATACTGACACTCAGTGGGATTCCTCGGGAGTAACGCAGAAAGTCATTTTGTGTAACAAACTATTACAATTTACAATCCAATGTATTTCTTGTATAGTATTCATTGATTACTCTTCTGTGAACTCTTGGTTAGACAACAGTGAAATTTCTACGTTTTACAAAGTGATATCAGTACAGTGTCAGTTATCACTCCTTGTACAACCAACTTCAAAATCTGATGAATGTATCTCTTGCAGTCAATGTAACTACTCTTACAGTTGCTATATCATGCTTTTATATGGTTGACTACATATACAATGAAATGAAGCCACCTTCTATACAACTATAGTAAAAAGGTTCTCCATACTGCCACTCAGTGGGATTCCTCGTGAGTAACGCAGAAAGTCATTTTGTGAAACAAAGTATTACAATATACAATTTCTTGTATAGTATTCATTGATTACTCTTTTCAATGATCTGTTGGTTACAGGATAGTGATATTTCTAGGTTTTACAATGTGATATCAGTACAGTGTCAGTTATCACTCCTTGTACAAACAACTTCAAAATCTGATGAATGTATCTCTGGCATTCAATGTAACTGCTCTTACAGTTGCTATATCATGCTTTTATATGGTTGAGTACATAGACAATGAAATGAAGCCACCTTCTATACAACTATAGCAAAAAGGTGCTCCATACTGCCACTCAGTGGGATTCCTCGGGAGTAACGCAGAAAGTCATTTTGTGTAACAAACTATTACAATTTACAATCCAATGTATTTCTTGTATAGTATTCATTGATTACTCTTCTGTGAACTCTTGGTTAGACAACAGTGAAATTTCTACGTTTTACAAAGTGATATCAGTACAGTGTCAGTTATCACTTCTTGTACAACCAACTTCAAAATCTGATGAATGTATCTCTTGCATTCAATGTAATTACTCTTACAGTTGATATATCATGCTTTTATATGGTTGAGTACATATACGATTAAATGAAGCCACCTTCTATACAGCTGGATGAAAAAGGTGCCCCATTCTGCCACTCAGTGGGATTCCTCGGGCGTAACGCAGAAAGTCATTTTGTGTAATAAACTATTACAATTTACAATCCAATGTATTTCTTGTATAGTATTCATTGATTACTCTTCTGTGAACTCTTGGTTAGACAACAGTGAAACTTCTAAGTTTTTCAAAGTGATATCAATACAGTGTCAGTTCTCACCACTTGTACAACCAACTTCAAAATCTGATGAATGTATCTCTTGCATTCAATGTAACTGCTCTTACCGTTACTATATCATGCTTTTATATGGTTGAGTACATATACAATGAAATGAAGCCACCTTCTATACAACTACAGTAAAAAGGTGCTCCATACTGACACTCAGTGGGATTCCTCGGGAGTAACGCAGAAAGTCATTTTGTGTAACAAACTATTACAATTTACAATCCAATGTATTTCTTGTATAGTATTCATTGATTACTCTTCTGTGAACTCTTGGTTAGACAACAGTGAAATTTCTACTTTTTACAAAGTGATATCAGTACAGTGTCAGTTTTCACTCCTTGTATAAAGAACTTCAAAATCTGATGAATGTATCTCTGGCATTCAATGTAACTGCTCTTACAGTTGCTATATAATGCTTTTATATGGTTGAATACATATACAATTAAATGAAGCCACCTTCTATACAACTATAGCAAAACGGTGCTCCATACTGCCACTCAGTGGGATTCCTCGGGAGTAACGCAGAAAGTCATTTTGTGTAACAAACTATTACAATTTACAATCCAATGTATTTCTTGTATAGTATTTATTGATTACTCTTCTGCGATCTCTTGGTTAGACAACAGTGAAATTTCTACGTTTTACAACGTGATATCTATACAGAGTCAGTAATCACTCCTTGTACAACCAACTTCAAAATCTGATGAATGTATCTCTTGCATTCAATGTAACTGCTCTTACAGTTGCTATATCATGCTTTTATATGGTTGAGTACATATACAATGAAATGAAGCCGCCTTCTATACAACTATAGTAAAAAGGAGCTCCATACTGCCACTCAGTGGGCTTCCTCGGGAGTAACGCAGAAAGTTATTTTGTGTAACAAACTATTACAATATATAATTTCTTGTATATTATTCATTGATTACTCTTTTCAATGATCTGTTGGTTACAGGATAGTGATATTTCTAGGTTTTACAAAGTGATATCAGTACAGTGTCAGTTATCACTCCTTGTACAAACAACTTCAAAATCTGATGAATGTATCTCTGGCATTCAATGTAACTGCTCTTACAGTTGCTATATCATACTTTTATATGGTTGAGTACATATACAATGAAATGAAGCCACCTTCTATACAACTATAGCAAAACGGTGCTCCATACTGCCACTCAGTGGGATTCCTCGGGAGTAACGCAGAAAGTCATTTTCTGTAACAAACTATTACAATTTAAAATCCAATGTATTTCTTGTATAGTATTCATTGATTACTCTTCTGTGAACTCTTGGTTAGACAACAGTGAAATTTCTACATTTTACAAAGTGATATCAGTACAGTGTCAGTTATCACTTCTTGTACAACCAACTTCAAAATCTGATGAATGTATCTCTTGCATTGAATGTAATTACTCTTACAGTTGATATATCATGCTTTTATATGGTTGAGTACATATACGATTAAATGAAGCCACCTTCTATACAGCTGGAGGAAAAAGGTGCCCCATTCTGCCACTCAGTGGGATTCCTCGGGAGTAACGCAGAAAGTCATTTTGTGTAATAAACTATTACAATTTACAATCCAATGTATTTCTTGTATAGTATTCATTGATTACTCTTCTGTGAACTCTTGGTTAGACAACAGTGAAACTTCTAAGTTTTTCAAAGTGATATCAATACAGTGTCAGTTCTCACCACTTGTACAACCAACTTCAAAATCTGATGAATGTATCTCTTGCATTCAATGTAACTGCTCTTACCGTTGCTATATCATGCTTTTATATGGTTGAGTACATATACAATGAAATGAAGCCACCTTCTATACAACTACAGTAAAAAGGTGCTCCATACTGACACTCAGTGGGATTCCTCGGGAGTAACGCAGAAAGTCATTTTGTGTAACAAACTATTACAATTTACAATCCAATGTATTTCTTGTATAGTATTCATTGATTACTCTTCTGTGAACTCTTGGTTAGACAACAGTGAAATTTCTACTTTTTACAAAGTGATATCAGTACAGTGTCAGTTTTCACTCCTTGTATAAAGAACTTCAAAATCTGATGAATGTATCTCTGGCATTCAATGTAACTGCTCTTACAGTTGCAATATAATGCTTTTATATGGTTGAATACATATACAATTAAATGAAGCCACCTTCTATACAACTATAGCAAAACGGTGCTCCATACTGCCACTCAGTGGGATTCCTCGGGAGTAACGCAGAAAGTCATTTTGTGTAACAAACTATTACAATTTACAATCCAATGTATTTCTTGTATAGTATTAATTGATTACTCTTCTGCGATCTCTTGGTTAGACAACAGTGAAATTTCTACGTTTTACAACGTGATATCAATACAGAGTCAGTAATCACTCCTTGTACAACCAACTTCAAAATCTGATGAATGTATCTCTTGCATTCAATGTAACTGCTCTTACAGTTGCTATATCATGCTTTTATATGGTTGAGTACATATAAAATGAAATGAAGCCGCCTTCTATACAACTATAGTAAAAAGGAGCTCCATACTGCCACTCAGTGGGATTCCTCGGGAGTAACGCAGAAAGTCATTTTGTGTAACAAGCTATTACAATTTACAATCCAATGTATTTCTTGTATAGTATTCATTGATTACTCTTCTGTGAACTCTTGGTTAGACAACAGTGAAATTTCTACGTTTTACAAAGTGATATCAGTACACTGTCAGTTTTCACTCCTTGTATAATGAACTTCAAAATCTGATGAATGTATCTCTGGCATTCAATGTAACTGCTCTTACAGTTGCTATATCATGCTTTTTTATGGTTGAGTACATATACAATGAAATGAAGCCACCTTCTATACAACTATAGTAAAAAGGTGCTCCATACTGCCACTCAGTGGGATTCCTCGGGAGTAACGCAGAAAGTCATTTTGTGTAACAAACTATTACAATTTAGAATCCAATGTATTTCTTGTATAGTATTCATTGATTACTCCTCTGTGAACTCTTGGTTAGACAACAGTGAAATTTCTACATTTTACAAAGTGATATCAGTACAGTGTCAGTTATCACTTCTTGTACAACCAACTTCAAAATCTGATGAATGTATCTCTTGCATTCAATGTAATTACTCTTACAGTTGATATATCATGCTTTTATATGGTTGAGTACATATACGATTAAATGATGCCACCTTCTATACAGCTGGAGGAAAAAGGTGCCCCATTATGCCACTCAGTGGGATTCCTCGGGAGTAACGCAGAAAGTCATTTTGTGTAACAAACTATTACAATTTACAATCCAATGTATTTCTTGTATAGTATTCATTGATTACTCTTCTGTGAACTCTTGGTTAGACAACAGTGAAACTTCTAAGTTTTTCAAAGTGATATCAATACAGTGTCAGTTCTCACCACTTGTACAACCAACTTCAAAATCTGATGAATGTATCTCTTGCATTCAATGTAACTGCTCTTACAGTTGCTATATCATGCTTTTATATGGTTGAGTACATATACAATGAAATGAAGCCGCCTTCTATACAACTATAGTAAAACGGAGCTCCATACTGCCACTCAGTGGGATTCCTCGGGAGTAACGCAGAAAGTCATTTTGTGTAACAAACTATTACAATATATAATTTCTTGTATATTATTCATTGATTACTCTTTTCAATGATCTGTTGGTTACAGGATAGTGATATTTCTAGGTTTTACAAAGTGATATCAGTACAGTGTCAGTTATCACTCCTTGTACAAACAACTTCAAAATCTGATGAATGTATCTCTGGCATTCAATGTAACTGCTCTTACAGTTGCTATATCATACTTTTATATGGTTGAGTACATATACAATGAAAAGAAGCCACCTTCTATACAACTATAGCAAAACGGTGCTCCATACTGCCACTTAGTGGGATTCCTCGGGAGTAACGCAGAAAGTCATTTTCTGTAACAAACTATTACAATTTACAATCCAATGTATTTCTTGTATAGTATTCATTGATTACTCTTCTGTGAACTCTTGGTTAGACAACAGTGAAATTTCTACATTTTACAAAGTGATATCAGTACAGTGTCAGTTTTCACTCCTTGTATAAAGAACTTCAAAATCTGATGAATGTATCTCTGGCATTCAACGTAACTGCTCTTACAGTTGCTATATAATGCTTTTATATGGTTGAATACATATACAATTAAATGAAGCCACCTTCTATACAACTATAGCAAAACGGTGCTCCATACTGCCACTCAGTGGGATTCCTCGGGAGTAACGCAGAAAGTCATTTTGTGTAACAAACTATTACAATTTACAATCCAATGTATTTCTTGTATAGTATTAATTGATTACTCTTCTGCGATCTCTTGGTTAGACAACAGTGAAATTTCTACGTTTTACAACGTGATATCAATACAGAGTCAGTAATCACTCCTTGTACAACCAACTTCAAAATCTGATGAATGTATCTCTTGCATTCAATGTAACTGCTCTTACAGTTGCTATATCATGCTTTTATATGGTTGAGTACATATACAATGAAATGAAGCCGCCTTCTATACAACTATAGTAAAAAGGAGCTCCATACTGCCACTCAGTGGGCTTCCTCGGGAGTAACGCAGAAAGTTATTTTGTGTAACAAACTATTACAATATATAATTTCTTGTATATTATTCATTGATTACTCTTTTCAATGATCTGTTGGTTACAGGATAGTGATATTTCTAGGTTTTACAAAGTGATATCAGTACAGTGTCAGTTATCACTCCTTGTACAAACAACTTCAAAATCTGATGAATGTATCTCTGGCATTCAATGTAACTGCTCTTACAGTTGCTATATCATACTTTTATATGGTTGAGTACATATACAATGAAATGAAGCCACCTTCTATACAACTATAGCAAAACGGTGCTCCATACTGCCACTCAGTGGGATTCCTCGGGAGTAACGCAGAAAGTCACTTTGTGTAACAAACTATTACAATTTACAATCCAATGTATTTCTTGTATAGTATTCATTGATTACTCTTCTGTGAACTCTTGGTTAGACAACAGTGAAATTTCTACATTTTACAAAGTGATATCAGTACAGTGTCAGTTATCACTTCTTGTACAACCAACTTCAAAATCTGATGAATGTATCTCTTGCATTCAATGTAATTACTCTTACAGTTGATATATCATGCTTTTATATGGTTGAGTAGATATACGATTAAATGAAGCCACCTTCTATACAGCTGGAGGAAAAAGGTGCCCCATTCTGCCACTCAGTGGGATTCCTCGGGAGTAACGCAGAAAGTCATTTTGTGTAATAAACTATTACAATTTACAATCCAATGTATTTCTTGTATAGTATTCATTGATTACTCTTCTGTGAACTCTTGGTTAGACAACAGTGAAACTTCTAAGTTTTTCAAAGTGATATCAATACAGTGTCAGTTCTCACCACTTGTACAACCAACTTCAAAATCTGATGAATGTATCTCTTGCATTCAATGTAACTGCTCTTACCGTTGCTATATCATGCTTTTATATGGTTGAGTACATATACAATGAAATGAAGCCACCTTCTATACAACTACAGTAAAAAGGTGCTCCATACTGACACTCAGTGGGATTCCTCGGGAGTAACGCAGAAAGTCATTTTGTGTAACAAACTATTACAATTTACAATCCAATGTATTTCTTGAATAGTATTCATTGATTACTCTTCTGTGAACTCTTGGTTAGACAACAGTGAAATTTCTACTTTTTACAAAGTGATATCAGTACAGTGTCAGTTTTCACTCCTTGTATAAAGAACTTCAAAATCTGATGAATGTATCTCTGGCATTCAATGTAACTGCTATTACAGTTGCTATATCATGCTTTTATATGGTTGAATACATATACAATTAAATGAAGCCACCTTCTATACAACTATAGCAAAACGGTGCTCCATACTGCCACTCAGTGGGATTCCTCGGGAGTAACGCAGAAAGTCATTTTGTGTAACAAACTATTACAATTTACAATCCAATGTATTTCTTGTATAGTATTAATTGATTACACTTCTGCGATCTCTTGGTTAGACAACAGTGAAATTTCTACGTTTTACAACGTGATATCAATACAGAGTCAGTAATCACTCCTTGTACAACCAGCTTCAAAATCTCATGAATGTATCTCTTGCATTCAATGTAACTGCTCTTACAGTTGCTATATCATGCTTTTATATGGTTGAGTACATATACAATGAAATGAAGCCGCCTTCTATACAACTATAGTAAAAAGGAGCTCCATACTGCCACTCAGTGGGATTCCTCGGGAGTAACGCAGAAAGTCATTTTGTGTAACAAGCTATTAGAATTTACAATCCAATGTATTTCTTGTATAGTATTCATTGATTACTCTTCTGTGAACTCTTGGTTAGACAACAGTGAAATTTCTACGTTTTACAAAGTGATATCAGTACAGTGTCAGTTTTCACTCCTTGTATAATGAACTTCAAAATCTGATGAATGTATCTCTGGCATTCAATGTAACTGCTCTTACAGTTGCTATATCATGCTTTTTTATGGTTGAGTACATATACAATGAAATGAAGCCACCTTCTATACAACTGTAGTAAAAAGGTGCTCCATACTGCCACTCAGTGGGATTCCTCGGGAGTAACGCAGAAAGTCATTTTGTGTAACAAACTATTACAATTTAGAATCCAATGTATTTCTTGTATAGTATTCATTGATTACTCTTCTGTGAACTCTTGGTTAGACAACAGTGAAATTTCTACATTTTACAAAGTGATATCAGTACAGTGTCAGTTATCACTTCTTGTACAACCAACTTCAAAATCTGATGAATGTATCTCTTGCATTCAATGTAATTACTCTTACAGTTGATATATCATGCTTTTATATGGTTGAGTACATATACGATTAAATGAAGCCACCTTCTATACAGCTGGAGGAAAAAGGTGCCCCATTATGCCACTCAGTGGGATTCCTCGGGAGTAACGCAGAAAGTCATTTTGTGTAATAAACTATTACAATTTACAATCCAATGTATTTCTTGTATAGTATTCATTGATTACTCTTCTGTGAACTCTTGGTTAGACAACAGTGAAACTTCTAAGTTTTTCAAAGTGATATCAATACAGTGTCAGTTCTCACCACTTGTACAACCAACTTCAAAATCTGATGAATGGATCTCTGGCATTCAATGTAACTGCTCTTACAGTTGCTATATCATGCTTTTATATGGTTGAGTACATATACAATGAAATGAAGCCGCCTTCTATACAACTATAGTAAAAAGGAGCTCCATACTGCCACTCAGTGGGATTCCTCGGGAGTAACGCAGAAAGTCATTTTGTGTAACAAACTATTACAATATATAATTTCTTGTATATTATTCATTGATTACTCTTTTCAATGATCTGTTGGTTACAGGATAGTGATATTTCTAGGTTTTACAAAGTGATATCAGTACAGTGTCAGTTATCACTCCTTGTACAAACAACTTCAAAATCTGATGAATGTATCTCTGGCATTCAATATAACTGCTCTTACAGTTGCTGTATCATACTTTTATATGGTTGAGTACATATACAATGAAATGAAGCCACCTTCTATACAACTATAGCAAAACGGTGCTCCATACTGCCACTCAGTGGGATTCCTCGGGAGTAACGCAGAAAGTCATTTTGTGTAACAAACTATTACAATTTACAATCCAATGTATTTCTTGTATAGTATTCATTGATTACTCTTCTGTGAACTCTTGGTTAGACAACAGTGAAATTTCTACATTTTACAAAGTGATATCAGTACAGTGTCAGTTATCACTCCTTGTACAAACAACTTCAAAATCTGATGAATGTATCTCTTGCATTCAATGTAATTACTCTTAGAGTTGATATATCATGCTTTTATATGGTTGAGTACATATACGATTAAATGAAGCCACCTTCTATACAACTATAGCAAAACGGTGCTCCATACTGCCACTCAGTGGGATTCCTCGGGAGTAACGCAGAAAGTCATTTTGTGTAACAAACTATTACAATTTACAATCCAATGTATTTCTTGTATAGTATTCATTGATTACTCTTCTGTGAACTCTTGGTTAGACAACAGTGAAATTTCTACGTTTTAGAAAGTGATATCAGTACAGTGTCAGTTTTTACTCCTTGTATAAAAAACTTCAAAATCTGATGAATGTATCTCTGGCATTCAATGTAACTGCTATTACAGTTGCTATATCATGCTTTTATATGGTTGAATACATATACAATTAAATGAAGCCACCTTCTATACAACTATAGCAAAACGGTGCTCCATACTGCCACTCAGTGGGATTCCTCGGGAGTAACGCAGAAAGTCATTTTCTGTAACAAACTATTACAATTTACAATCCAATGTATTTCTTGCATAGTATTCATTGATTACTCTTCTGCGATCTCTTGGTTAGACAACAGTGAAATTTCTAGGTTTGCAACGTGATATCAATACAGTGTCAGTTATCACTCCTTGTACAAAAAACTTCAAAATCTGATGAATGTATCTCTGGCATTCAATGTAACTGCTCTTACAGTTGCTATATCATGCTTTTATATGGTTGAGTACATATACAATGAAATGAAGCCGCCTTCTATACAACTATAGTAAAAAGGAGCTCCATACTGCCACTCAGTGGGATTCCTCGGGAGTAACGCAGAAAGTCATTTTGTGTAACAAACTATTACAATATATAATTTCTTGTATATTATTCATTGATTACTCTTTTCAATGATCTGTTGGTTACAGGATAGAGATATTTCTAGGTTTTACAAAGTGATATCAGAACAGTGTCAGTTATCACTCCTTGTACAAAAAACTTCAAAATCTGATGAATGTATCTCTGGCATTCAATGTAACTGCTCTTACAGTTGCTATATCATACTTTTATATGGTTGAGTACATATACAATGAAATGAAGCCACCTTCTATACAACTATAGCAAAACGGTGCTCCATACTGCCACTCAGTGGGATTCCTCGGGAGTAACGCAGAAAGTCATTTTGTGTAACAAACTATTACAATTTACAATCCAATGTATTTCTTGCATAGTATTCATTGATTACTCTTCTGCGATCTCTTGGTTAGACAACAGTGAAATTTCTAGGTTTGCAACGTGATATCAATACAGTGTCAGTTATCACTCCTTGTACAAACAACTTCAAAATCTGATGAATGTATCTCTGGCATTCAATGTAACTGCTCATACAGTTGCTATATCATGCTTTTATATGGTTGAGTACATATACAATGAAATGAAGCCACCTTCTATACAACTATAGCAAAATGGTGCTCCATACTGCCACTCAGTGGGATTCCTCGGGAGTAACGTAGAAAGTCATTTTGTGTAACAAACTATTACAATTTACAATCCAATGTATTTCTTGTATAGTATTCATTGATTACTCTTCTGCGATCTCTTGGTTAGACAACAGTGAAATTTCTAGGTTTTACAACGTGATATCAATACAGTGTCAGTAATCACTCCTTGTACAACCAACTTCAAAATCTGATGAATGCATCTCTAGCATTCAATATAACTTTTCTTACAGTTGCTATATCATGCTTTTTTATGGTTGAGTACATATTTAATGAAATGAAGCCACCTTCTATACAACTATAGTAAAAAGGTGCTCCATACTGCCACTCAGTGGGATTCCTCGGGAGTAACGCAGAAAGTCATTTTGTGTAACAAACTATTACAATTTACAATCCAATGTATTTCTTGTATAGTATTCATTGATTACTCTTCTGTGAACACTTGGTTAGACAACAATGAAATTTCTACGTTTTACAAAGTGATATCAGTACACTGTCAGTTTTCACTCCTTGTATAAAGAACTTCAAAATCTGATGAATGTATCTCTGGCATTCAATGTAACTGCTCTTACAGTTGCTATATAATGCTTTTATATGGTTGAATACATATACGATTAAATGAAGCCACCTTCTATACAATTATAGCAAAACGGTGCTCCATACTGCCACTCAGTGGGATTCCTCGGGAGTAACGCAGAAAGTCATTTTGTGTAACAAACTTTTACAATTTACAATCCAATGTATTTCTTGTATAGTATTAATTGATTACTCTTCTGCGATCTCTTGGTTAGACAACAGTGAAATTTCTACGTTTTACAACGTGATATCAATACAGAGTCAGTAATCACTCCTTGTACAACCATCTTCAAAATCTGATGAATGTATCTCTGGCATTCAATGTAACTGTTCTTACAGTTGCTATATCATGCTTTTTTATGGTTGAGTACATATACAATGAAATGAAGCCACCTTCTATACAACTATAGTAAAAAGGTGCTCCATACTGCCACTCAGTGGGATTCCTCGGGAGTAACGCAGAAAGTCATTTTGTGTAACAAACTATTACAATTTACAATCCAATGTATTTCTTGTATAGTATTCATTGATTACTCTTCTGCGATCTCTTGGTTAGACAACAGTGAAATTTCTAGGTTTTTAAACGTGATATCAATACAGTGTCAGTAATCACTCCTTGTACAACCAACTTCAAAATCTGATGAATGTATCTCTTGCATTCAATGTAATTACTCTTACAGTTGATATATCATGCTTTTATATGGTTGAGTACATATACGATTAAATGAAGCCACCTTCTATACAGCAGGAGGAAAAAGGTGCCCCATTCTGCCACTCAGTGGGATTCCTCGGGAGTAACGCAGAAAGTCATTTTGTGTAACAAACTATTACAATTTACAATCCAATGTATTTCTTGTATAGTATTCATTGATTACTCTTTTGTGAACTCTTGGTTAGACAACAGTGAAATTTCTACATTTTACAAAGTGATATCAATACAGTGTCAGTTCTCACTACTTGTACAACCAACTTCAAAATCTGATGAATGTATGTCTTGCATTCAATGTAACTGCTCTTACCGTTGCTATATCATGCTTTTATATGGTTGAGTACATATACAATGAAATGAAGCCACCTTCTATACAACTATAGCAAAACGGTGCTCCATACTGCCACTCAGTGGGATTCCTCAAGAGTAACGCAGAAAGTCATTTTGTGTAACAAACTATTACAATTTACAATCCAATGTATTTCTTGTATAGTATTCATTGATTACTCTTCTGTGAACTCTTGGTTAGACAACAGTGAAATTTATACGTTTTACAAAGTGATATCAGTACAGTGTCAGTTTTAACTCCTTGTATAAAGAACTTCAAAATCTGATGAATGTATCTCTGGCATTCAATGTAACTGCTCTTACAGTTGCTATATCATGCTTTTATATGGTTGAGTACATATACAATGAAATGAAGCCGCCTTCTATACAACTATAGTAAAACGGTGCTCCATACTGCCACTCAGTGGGATTCCTCGGGAGTAACGCAGAAAGTCATTTTGTGTAACAAACTATTACAATTTACAATCCAATGTATATGTTGTATAGTATTAATTGATTACTCTTCTGCGATCTCTTGGTTAGACAACAGTGAAATTTCTACATTTTACAGCGTGATATCAATACAGAGTCAGTAATCACTCCTTGTACAACCAAGTTCAAAATCTGATGAATGTATCTCTGGCATTCAATGTAACTGTTCTTACAGTTGCTATATCATGCTTTTTTATGGTTGAGTACATATACAATGAAATGAAGCCACCTTCTATACAACTATAGTAAAAAGGAGCTCCATACTGCCACTCAGTGGGATTCCTCGGGAGTAACGTAGAAAGTCATTTTGTGTAACAAACTATTACAATATATAATTTCTTGTATATTATTCATTGATTACTCTTTTCAATGATCTGTTGGTTACAGGATAGTGATATTTCTAAGTTTTACAAAGTGATATCAGTACAGTGTCAGTTATCACTCCTTGTACAAACAACTTCAAAATCTGATGAATGTATCTCTGGCATTCAATGTAACTTCTCTTACAGTTGCTATATCATGCTTTTATATGGTTGAGTACATATACAATGAAATGAAGCCACCTTCTATACAACTATAGCAAAACGGTGCTCCATACTGCCACTCAGTGGGATTCCTCGGGAGTAACGCAGAAAGTCATTTTGTGTAACAAACTATTACAATTTACAATCCAATGTATTTCTTGTATAGTATTCATTGATTACTCTTCTGTGAACTCTTGGTTAGACAACAGTGAAATTTCTACGTTTTAGAAAGTGATATCAGTACAGTGTCAGTTTTTACTCCTTGTATAAAGAACTTCAAAATCTGATGAATGTATCTCTGGCATTCAATGTAACTGCTATTACAGTTGCTATATCATGCTTTTATATGGTTGAATACATATACAATTAAATGAAGCCACCTTCTATACAACTATAGCAAAACGGTGCTCCATACTGCCACTCAGTGGGATTCCTCGGGAGTAACGCAGAAAGTCATTTTCTGTAACAAACTATTACAATTTACAATCCAATGTATTTCTTGCATAGTATTCATTGATTACTCTTCTGCGATCTCTTGGTTAGACAACAGTGACATTTCTAGGTTTGCAACGTGATATCAATACAGTGTCAGTTATCACTCCTTGTACAAAAAACTTCAAAATCTGATGAATGTATCTCTGGCATTCAATGTAACTGCTCTTACAGTTGCTATATCATGCTTTTATATGGTTGAGTACATATACAATGAAATGAAGCCGCCTTCTATACAACTATAGTAAAAAGGAGCTCCATACTGCCACTCAGTGGGATTCCTCGGGAGTAACGCAGAAAGTCATTTTGTGCAACAAACTATTACAATATATAATTTCTTGTATATTATTCATTGATTACTCTTTTCAATGATCTGTTGGTTACAGGATAGTGATATTTCTAGGTTTTACAAAGTGATATCAGTACAGTGTCAGTTATCACTCCTTGTACAAACAACTTCAAAATCTGATGAATGTATCTCTGGCATTCAATGTAACTGCTCTTACAGTTGCTATATGATACTTTTATATGGTTGAGTACATATACAATGAAATGAAGCCACCTTCTATACAACTATAGCAAAACGGTGCTCCATACTGCCACTCAGTGGGATTCCTCGGAAGTAACGCAGAAAGTCATTTTGTGTAACAAACTATTACAATTTACAATCCAATGTATTTCTTGTATAGTATTCATTGATTACGCTTTTGTGAACTCTTGGTTAGACAACAGTGAAATTTCTACATTTTACAAAGTGATATCAATACAGTGTTAGTTATCACTCCTTGTACAAACAACTTCAAAATCTGATGAATGTATCTCTGGCATTCAATGTAACTGCTCCTACAGTTGCTATATCATGCTTTTATATGGTTGAGTACATATACAATGAAATGAAGCCACCTTCTATACAACTATAGCAAAATGGTGCTCCATACTGCCACTCAGTGGGATTCCTCGGGAGTAACGTAGAAAGTCATTTTGTGTAACAAACTATTACAATTTACAATCCAATGTATTTCTTGTATAGTATTCATTGATTACTGTTCTGCGATCTCTTGGTTAGACAACAATGAAATTTCTAGGTTTTACAACGTGATATCAATACAGTGTCAGTAATCACTCCTTGTACAACCAACTTCAAAATCTGATGAATGCATCTCTAGCATTCAATATAACTTTTCTTACAGTTGCTATATCATGCTTTTTTATGGTTGAGTACATATTTAATGAAATGAAGCCACCTTCTATACAACTATAGTAAAAAGGTGCTCCATACTGCCACTCAGTGGGATTCCTCGGGAGTAACGCAGAAAGTCATTTTGTGTAACAAACTATTACAATTTACAATCCAATGTATTTCTTGTATAGTATTCATTGATTACTCTTCTGTGAACACTTGGTTAGACAACAGTGAAATTTCTACGTTTTACAAAGTGATATCAGTACAGTGTCAGTTTTCACTCCTTGTATAAAGAACTTCAAAATCTGATGAATGTATCTCTGGCATTCAATGTAACTGCTCTTACAGTTGCTATATAATGCTTTTATATGGTTGAATACATATACAATGAAATGAAGCCACCTTCTATACAATTATAGCAAAACGGTGCTCCATACTGCCATTCAGTGGGATTCCTCGGGAGTAACGCAGAAAGTCATTTTGTGTAACAAACTATTACAATTTACAATCCAATGTATTTCTTGTATAGTATTAATTGATTACTCTTCTGCGATCTCTTGGTTAGACAACAGTGAAATTTCTACGTTTTACAACGTGATATCAATACAGAGTCAGTAATCACTCCTTGTACAACCAACTTCAAAATCTGATGAATGTATCTCTGGCATTCAATGTAACTGTTCTTACAGTTGCTATATCATGCTTTTATATGGTTGAGTACATATACAATGAAATGAAGCCACCTTCTATACAACTATAGCAAAATGGTGCTCCATACTGCCACTCAGTGGGATTCCTCGGGAGTAACGTAGAAAGTCATTTTGTGTAACAAACTATTACAATTTACAATCCAATGTATTTCTTGTATAGTATTCATTGATTACTCTTCTGCGATCTCTTGGTTAGACAACAGTGAAATTTCTAGGTTTTACAACGTGATATCAATACAGTGTCAGTAATCACTCCTTGTACAACCAACTTCAAAATCTGATGAATGCATCTCTAGCATTCAATATAACTTTTCTTACAGTTGCTATATCATGCTTTTTTATGGTTGAGTACATATTTAATGAAATGAAGCCACCTTCTATACAACTATAGTAAAAAGGTGCTCCATACTGCCACTCAGTGGGATTCCTCGGGAGTAACGCAGAAAGTCATTTTGTGTAACAAACTATTACAATTTACAATCCAATGTATTTCTTGTATAGTATTCATTGATTACTCTTCTGTGAACACTTGGTTAGACAACAATGAAATTTCTACGTTTTACAAAGTGATATCAGTACACTGTCAGTTTTCACTCCTTGTATAAAGAACTTCAAAATCTGATGAATGTATCTCTGGCATTCAATGTAACTGCTCTTACAGTTGCTATATAATGCTTTTATATGGTTGAATACATATACGATTAAATGAAGCCACCTTCTATACAATTATAGCAAAACGGTGCTCCATACTGCCACTCAGTGGGATTCCTCGGGAGTAACGCAGAAAGTCATTTTGTGTAACAAACTTTTACAATTTACAATCCAATGTATTTCTTGTATAGTATTAATTGATTACTCTTCTGCGATCTCTTGGTTAGACAACAGTGAAATTTCTACGTTTTACAACGTGATATCAATACAGAGTCAGTAATCACTCCTTGTACAACCATCTTCAAAATCTGATGAATGTATCTCTGGCATTCAATGTAACTGTTCTTACAGTTGCTATATCATGCTTTTTTATGGTTGAGTACATATACAATGAAATGAAGCCACCTTCTATACAACTATAGTAAAAAGGTGCTCCATACTGCCACTCAGTGGGATTCCTCGGGAGTAACGCAGAAAGTCATTTTGTGTAACAAACTATTACAATTTACAATCCAATGTATTTCTTGTATAGTATTCATTGATTACTCTTCTGCGATCTCTTGGTTAGACAACAGTGAAATTTCTAGGTTTTTAAACGTGATATCAATACAGTGTCAGTAATCACTCCTTGTACAACCAACTTCAAAATCTGATGAATGTATCTCTTGCATTCAATGTAATTACTCTTACAGTTGATATATCATGCTTTTATATGGTTGAGTACATATACGATTAAATGAAGCCACCTTCTATACAGCAGGAGGAAAAAGGTGCCCCATTCTGCCACTCAGTGGGATTCCTCGGGAGTAACGCAGAAAGTCATTTTGTGTAACAAACTATTACAATTTACAATCCAATGTATTTCTTGTATAGTATTCATTGATTACTCTTTTGTGAACTCTTGGTTAGACAACAGTGAAATTTCTACATTTTACAAAGTGATATCAATACAGTGTCAGTTCTCACTACTTGTACAACCAACTTCAAAATCTGATGAATGTATCTCTTGCATTCAATGTAACTGCTCTTACCGTTGCTATATCATGCTTTTATATGGTTGAGTACATATACAATGAAATGAAGCCACCTTCTATACAACTATAGCAAAACGGTGCTCCATACTGCCACTCAGTGGGATTCCTCAAGAGTAACGCAGAAAGTCATTTTGTGTAACAAACTATTACAATTTACAATCCAATGTATTTCTTGTATAGTATTCATTGATTACTCTTCTGTGAACTCTTGGTTAGACAACAGTGAAATTTATACGTTTTACAAAGTGATATCAGTACAGTGTCAGTTTTAACTCCTTGTATAAAGAACTTCAAAATCTGATGAATGTATCTCTGGCATTCAATGTAACTGCTCTTACAGTTGCTATATCATGCTTTTATATGGTTGAGTACATATACAATGAAATGAAGCCGCCTTCTATACAACTATAGTAAAACGGTGCTCCATACTGCCACTCAGTGGGATTCCTCGGGAGTAACGCAGAAAGTCATTTTGTGTAACAAACTATTACAATTTACAATCCAATGTATATGTTGTATAGTATTAATTGATTACTCTTCTGCGATCTCTTGGTTAGACAACAGTGAAATTTCTACATTTTACAGCGTGATATCAATACAGAGTCAGTAATCACTCCTTGTACAACCAAGTTCAAAATCTGATGAATGTATCTCTGGCATTCAATGTAACTGTTCTTACAGTTGCTATATCATGCTTTTTTATGGTTGAGTACATATACAATGAAATGAAGCCACCTTCTATACAACTATAGTAAAAAGGAGCTCCATACTGCCACTCAGTGGGATTCCTCGGGAGTAACGTAGAAAGTCATTTTGTGTAACAAACTATTACAATATATAATTTCTTGTATATTATTCATTGATTACTCTTTTCAATGATCTGTTGGTTACAGGATAGTGATATTTCTAAGTTTTACAAAGTGATATCAGTACAGTGTCAGTTATCACTCCTTGTACAAACAACTTCAAAATCTGATGAATGTATCTCTGGCATTCAATGTAACTTCTCTTACAGTTCCTATATCATGCTTTTATATGGTTGAGTACATATACAATGAAATGAAGCCACCTTCTATACAACTATTGCAAAACGGTGCTCCATACTGCCACTCAGTGGGATTCCTCGGGAGTAACGCAGAAAGTCATTTTGTGTAACAAACTATTACAATTTACAATCCAATGTATTTCTTGTATAGTATTCATTGATTACTCTTCTGTGAACTCTTGGTTAGACAACAGTGAAATTTCTACGTTTTAGAAAGTGATATCAGTACAGTGTCAGTTTTTACTCCTTGTATAAAGAACTTCAAAATCTGATGAATGTATCTCTGGCATTCAATGTAACTGCTATTACAGTTGCTATATCATGCTTTTATATGGTTGAATACATATACAATTAAATGAAGCCACCTTCTATACAACTATAGCAAAACGGTGCTCCATACTGCCACTCAGTGGGATTCCTCGGGAGTAACGCAGAAAGTCATTTTCTGTAACAAACTATTACAATTTACAATCCAATGTATTTCTTGCATAGTATTCATTGATTACTCTTCTGCGATCTCTTGGTTAGACAACAGTGACATTTCTAGGTTTGCAACGTGATATCAATACAGTGTCAGTTATCACTCCTTGTACAAAAAACTTCAAAATCTGATGAATGTATCTCTGGCATTCAATGTAACTGCTCTTACAGTTGCTATATCATGCTTTTATATGGTTGAGTACATATACAATGAAATGAAGCCGCCTTCTATACAACTATAGTAAAAAGGAGCTCCATACTGCCACTCAGTGGGATTCCTCGGGAGTAACGCAGAAAGTCATTTTGTGTAACAAACTATTACAATATATAATTTCTTGTATATTATTCATTGATTACTCTTTTCAATGATCTGTTGGTTACAGGATAGTGATATTTCTAGGTTTTACAAAGTGATATCAGTACAGTGTCAGTTATCACTCCTTGTACAAACAACTTCAAAATCTGATGAATGTATCTCTGGCATTCAATGTAACTGCTCTTACAGTTGCTATATCATACTTTTATATGGTTGAGTACATATACAATGAAATGAAGCCACCTTCTATACAACTATAGCAAAACGGTGCTCCATACTGCCACTCAGTGGGATTCCTCGGAAGTAACGCAGAAAGTCATTTTGTGTAACAAACTATTACAATTTACAATCCAATGTATTTCTTGTATAGTATTCATTGATTACTCTTTTGTGAACTCTTGGTTAGACAACAGTGAAATTTCTACATTTTACAAAGTGATATCAATACAGTGTTAGTTATCACTCCTTGTACAAACAACTTCAAAATCTGATGAATGTATCTCTGGCATTCAATGTAACTGCTCCTACAGTTGCTATATCATGCTTTTATATGGTTGAGTACATATACAATGAAATGAAGCCACCTTCTATACAACTATAGCAAAATGGTGCTCCATACTGCCACTCAGTGGGATTCCTCGGGAGTAACGTAGAAAGTCATTTTGTGTAACAAACTATTACAACTTACAATCCAATGTATTTCTTGTATAGTATTCATTGATTACTGTTCTGCGATCTCTTGGTTAGACAACAATGAAATTTCTAGGTTTTACAACGTGATATCAATACAGTGTCAGTAATCACTCCTTGTACAACCAACTTCAAAATCTGATGAATGCATCTCTAGCATTCAATATAACTTTTCTTACAGTTGCTATATCATGCTTTTTTATGGTTGAGTACATATTTAATGAAATGAAGCCACCTTCTATACAACTATAGTAAAAAGGTGCTCCATACTGCCACTCAGTGGGATTCCTCGGGAGTAACGCAGAAAGTCATTTTGTGTAACAAACTATTACAATTTACAATCCAATGTATTTCTTGTATAGTATTCATTGATTACTCTTCTGTGAACACTTGGTTAGACAACAGTGAAATTTCTACGTTTTACAAAGTGATATCAGTACAGTGTCAGTTTTCACTCCTTGTATAAAGAACTTCAAAATCTGATGAATGTATCTCTGGCATTCAATGTAACTGCTCTTACAGTTGCTATATAATGCTTTTATATGGTTGAATACATATACAATGAAATGAAGCCACCTTCTATACAATTATAGCAAAACGGTGCTCCATACTGCCATTCAGTGGGATTCCTCGGGAGTAACGCAGAAAGTCATTTTGTGTAACAAACTATTACAATTTACAATCCAATGTATTTCTTGTATAGTATTAATTGATTACTCTTCTGCGATCTCTTGGTTAGACAACAGTGAAATTTCTACGTTTTACAACGTGATATCAATACAGAGTCAGTAATCACTCCTTGTACAACCAACTTCAAAATCTGATGAATGTATCTCTGGCATTCAATGTAACTGTTCTTACAGTTGCTATATCATGCTTTTTTATGGTTGAGTACATATACAATGAAATGAAGCCACCTTCTATACAACTATAGCAAAAAGGTGCTCCATACTGCCACTCAGTGGGATTCCTCGGGAGTAACGCAGAAAGTCATTTTGTGTAACAAACTATTACAATTTACAATCCAATGTATTTCTTGTATAGTATTCATTGATTACTCTTCTGCGATCTCTTGGTTAGACAACAGTGAAATTTCTAGGTTTTAAAACGTGATATCAATACAGTGTCAGTAATCACTCCTTGTACAACCAACTTCAAAATCTGATGAATGTATCTCTTGCATTCAATGTAACTGCTCTTACAGTTGCTATATCATGCTTTTATATGGTTGAGTACATATACAATGAAATGAAGCCGCCTTCTATACAACTATAGTAAAAAGGAGCTCCATACTGCCACTCAGTGCGATTCCTCGGGAGTAACGCAGAAAGTCATTTTGTGTAACAAACTATTACAATATATAATTTCTTGTATATTATTCATTGATTACTCTTTTCAATGATCTGTTGGTTACAGGATAGTGATATTTCTAGGTGTTACAAAGTGATATCAGTACAGTGTCAGTTATCACTCCTTGTACAAACAACTTCAAAATCTGATGAATGTATCTCTGGCATTCAATGTAACTGCTCTAACAGTTGCTATATCATGCTTTTATATGGTTGAGTACAGATACAATGAAATGAAGCCACCTTCTATACAACTATAGCAAAAAGGTGCTCCATACTGCCACTCAGTGGGATTCCTCGGGAGTAACGCAGAAAGTCATTTTCTGTAACAAACTATTACAATTTACAATCCAATGTATTTTTTGTATAGTATTCATTGATTACTCTTCTGTGAACTCTTGGTTAGACAACAATGAAATTTCTACGTTTTACAAAGTGATATCAGTACAGTGTCAGTTTTCACTCCTTGTATAAAGAACTTCAAAATCTGATGAATGTATCTCTGGCATTCAATGTAACTGCTCTTGCTATATCATGCTTTTATATGGTTGAATACATATACAATTTAATGAAGCCACCTTCTATACAACTATAGCAAAAAGGTGCTCCATACTGCCACTCAGTGCGATTCCTCGGGAGTAACGCAGAGTCATTTTGTGGAACAAACTATTACAATATATAATTTCTTGTATATTATTCATTGATTACTCCTTTCAATGATCTGTTGGTTACAGGATAGTGATATTTCTAGGTTTTACAAAGTGATATCAGTACAGTGTCAGTTATCACTCCTTGTACAAACAACTTCAAAATCTGATGAATGTATCTCTGGCATTCAATGTAACTGCTCTTACAGTTGCTATATCATGCTTTTATATGGTTGAGTACATATACAATGAAATGAAGCCACCTTCTATACAACTATAGCAAAAAGGTGCTCCATACTGCCACTCAGTGGGATTCCTCGGGAGTAACGCAGAAAGTCATTTTCTGTAACAAACTATTACAATTTACAATCCAATGTATTTCTTGTATAGTATTAATTGATTACTCTTCTGCGATCTCTTGGTTAGACAACAGTGAAATTTCTACGTTTTACAACGTGATATCAATACAGAGTCAGTAATCACTCCTTGTACAACCAACTTCAAAATCTGATGAATGTATCTCTTGCATTCAATGTAACTGCTCTTACAGTTGCTATATCATGCTTTTATATGGTTGAATACATATACAATTAAATGAAGCCACCTTCTATACAACTATAGCAAAACGGTGCTCCATACTGCCACTCAGTGGGATTCCTCGGGAATAACGCAGAAAGTCATTTTGTGTAACAAACTATTACAATTTACAATCCAATGTACTTCTTGTATAGTATTAATTGATTACTCTTCTGCGATCTCTTGGTTAGACAACAGTGAAATTTCTAGGTTTTACAACGTGATATCAATACAGTGTCAGTAATCACTCCTTGTACAACCAACTTCAAAATCCGATGAATGTATCTCTTGCATTCAATGTAACTGCTCTTACAGTTGCTATATCATGCTTTTATATGGTTGAGTACATATACAATGAAATGAAGCCGCCTTCTATACAACTATAGTAAAAAGGAGCTCCATACTGCCACTCAGTGGGATTCCTCGGGAGTAACGCAGAAAGTCATTTTGTGTAACAAACTATTACAATATATAATTTCTTGTATATTATTCATTGATTACTCTTTTCAATGATCTGTTGGTTACAGGATAGTGATATTTCTAGGTTTTACAAAGTGATATCAGTACAGTGTCAGTTATCACTCCTTGTACAAACAACTTCAAAATCTGATGAATGTATCTCTGGCATTCAATGTAACTGCTCTTACAGTTGCTATATCATGCTTTTATATGGTTGAGTACATATACAATGAAATGAAGCCACCTTCTATACAACTATAGCAAAAAGGTGCTCCATACTGCCACTCAGTGGGATTCCTCAGGAGTAACGCAGAAAGTCATTTTGTGTAACAAACTATTACAATTTACAATCCAATGTATTTCTTGTATAGTATTCATTGATTACTCTTCTGTGAACTCTTGGTTAGACAACAGTGAAATTTCTACGTTTTACAAAGTGATATCAGTACAGTGTCAGTTTTCACTCCTTGTATAAAGAACTTCAAAATCTGATGAATGTATCTCTGGCATTCAATGTAACTGCTCTTACAGTTGCTATATCATGCTTTTATATGGTTGAATACATATACAATTAAATGAAGCCACCTTCTATACAACTATAGCAAAACGGTGCTCCATACTGCCACTCAGTGGGATTCCTCGGGAGTAACGCAGAAAGTCATTTTGTGTAACAAACTATTACAATTTACAATCCAATGTATTTCTTGTATAGTATTAATTGGTTACTCTTCTGCGATCTCTTGGTTAGACAACAGTGAAATTTCTACGTTTTACAACGTGATATCAATACAGAGTCAGTAATCACTCCTTGTACAACCAACTTAAAAATCTGATGAATGTATCTCTTGCATTCAATGTAACTGCTCTTACAGTTGCTATATCATGCTTTTTTATGGTTGAGTACATATACAATGAAATGAAGCCACCTTCTATACAACTATAGTAAAAAGGTGCTCCATACTGCCACTCAGTGGGATTCCTCGGGAGTAACGCAGAAAGTCATTTTGTGTAACAAACTATTACAATTTACAATCCAATGTATTTCTTGTATAGTATTCATTGATTACTCTTCTGCGATCTCTTGGTTAGACAACAGTGAAATTTCTAGGTTTTAAAACGTGATATCAATACAGTGTCAGTAATCACTCCTTGTACAACCAACTTCAAAATCTGATGAATGTATCTCTTGCATTCAATGTAACTGCTCTTACAGTTGCTATATCATGCTTTTATATGGTTGAGTACATATACAATGAAATGAAGCCGCCTTCTATACAACTATAGTAAAAAGGAGCTCCATACTGCCACTCAGTGCGATTCCTCGGGAGTAACGCAGAAAGTCATTTTGTGTAACAAACTATTACAATATATAATTTCTTGTATATTATTCATTGATTACTCTTTTCAATGATCTCTTGGTTACAGGATAGTGATATTTCTAGGTGTTACAAAGTGATATCAGTACAGTGTCAGTTATCACTCCTTGTACAAACAACTTCAAAATCTGATGAATGTATCTCTGGCATTCAATGTAACTGCTCTAACAGTTGCTATATCATGCTTTTATATGGTTGAGTACAGATACAATGAAATGAAGCCACCTTCTATACAACTATAGCAAAAAGGTGCTCCATACTGCCACTCAGTGGGATTCCTCGGGAGTAACGCAGAAAGTCATTTTCTGTAACAAACTATTACAATTTACAATCCAATGTATTTTTTGTATAGTATTCATTGATTACTCTTCTGTGAACTCTTGGTTAGACAACAATGAAATTTCTACGTTTTACAAAGTGATATCAGTACAGTGTCAGTTTTCACTCCTTGTATAAAGAACTTCAAAATCTGATGAATGTATCTCTGGCATTCAATGTAACTGCTCTTACAGTTGCTATATCATGCTTTTATATGGTTGAATACATATACAATTTAATGAAGCCACCTTCTATACAACTATAGCAAAAAGGTGCTCCATACTGCCACTCAGTGCGATTCCTCGGGAGTAACGCAGAGTCATTTTGTGGAACAAACTATTACAATATATAATTTCTTGTATATTATTCATTGATTACTCCTTTCAATGATCTGTTGGTTACAGGATAGTGATATTTCTAGGTTTTACAAAGTGATATCAGTACAGTGTCAGTTATCACTCCTTGTACAAACAACTTCAAAATCTGATGAATGTATCTCTGGCATTCAATGTAACTGCTCTTACAGTTGCTATATCATGCTTTTATATGGTTGAGTACATATACAATGAAATGAAGCCACCTTCTATACAACTATAGCAAAAAGGTGCTCCATACTGCCACTCAGTGGGATTCCTCGGGAGTAACGCAGAAAGTCATTTTCTGTAACAAACTATTACAATTTACAATCCAATGTATTTCTTGTATAGTATTAATTGATTACTCTTCTGCGATCTCTTGGTTAGACAACAGTGAAATTTCTACGTTTTACAACGTGATATCAATACAGAGTCAGTAATCACTCCTTGTACAACCAACTTCAAAATCTGATGAATGTATCTCTTGCATTCAATGTAACTGCTCTTACAGTTGCTATATCATGCTTTTATATGGTTGAATACATATACAATTAAATGAAGCCACCTTCTATACAACTATAGCAAAACGGTGCTCCATACTGCCACTCAGTGGGATTCCTCGGGAATAACGCAGAAAGTCATTTTGTGTAACAAACTATTACAATTTACAATCCAATGTACTTCTTGTATAGTATTAATTGATTACTCTTCTGCGATCTCTTGGTTAGACAACAGTGAAATTTCTAGGTTTTACAACGTGATATCAATACAGTGTCAGTAATCACTCCTTGTACAACCAACTTCAAAATCCGATGAATGTATCTCTTGCATTCAATGTAACTGCTCTTACAGTTGCTATATCATGCTTTTATATGGTTGAGTACATATACAATGAAATGAAGCCGCCTTCTATACAACTATAGTAAAAAGGAGCTCCATACTGCCACTCAGTGGGATTCCTCGGGAGTAACGCAGAAAGTCATTTTGTGTAACAAACTATTACAATATATAATTTCTTGTATATTATTCATTGATTACTCTTTTCAATGATCTGTTGGTTACAGGATAGTGATATTTCTAGGTTTTACAAAGTGATATCAGTACAGTGTCAGTTATCACTCCTTGTACAAACAACTTCAAAATCTGATGAATGTATCTCTGGCATTCAATGTAACTGCTCTTACAGTTGCTATATCATGCTTTTATATGGTTGAGTACATATACAATGAAATGAAGCCACCTTCTATACAACTATAGCAAAAAGGTGCTCCATACTGCCACTCAGTGGGATTCCTCAGGAGTAACGCAGAAAGTCATTTTGTGTAACAAACTATTACAATTTACAATCCAATGTCTTTCTTGTATAGTATTCATTGATTACTCTTCTGTGAACTCTTGGTTAGACAACAGTGAAATTTCTACGTTTTACAAAGTGATATCAGTACAGTGTCAGTTTTCACTCCTTGTATAAAGAACTTCAAAATCTGATGAATGTATCTCTGGCATTCAATGTAACTGCTCTTACAGTTGCTATATCATGCTTTTATATGGTTGAATACATATACAATTAAATGAAGCCACCTTCTATACAACTATAGCAAAACGGTGCTCCATACTGCCACTCAGTGGGATTCCTCGGGAGTAACGCAGAAAGTCATTTTGTGTAACAAACTATTACAATTTACAATCCAATGTATTTCTTGTATAGTATTAATTGGTTACTCTTCTGCGATCTCTTGGTTAGACAACAGTGAAATTTCTACGTTTTACAACGTGATATCAATACAGAGTCAGTAATCACTCCTTGTACAACCAACTTAAAAATCTGATGAATGTATCTCTTGCATTCAATGTAACTGCTCTTACAGTTGCTATATCATGCTTTTTTATGGTTGAGTACATATACAATGAAATGAAGCCACCTTCTATACAACTATAGTAAAAAGGTGCTCCATACTGCCACTCAGTGGGATTCCTCGGGAGTAACGCAGAAAGTCATTTTGTGTAACAAACTATTACAATTTACAATCCAATGTATTTCTTGTATAGTATTCATTGATTACTCTTCTGCGATCTCTTGGTTAGACAACAGTGAAATTTCTAGGTTTTAAAACGTGATATCAATACAGTGTCAGTAATCACTCCTTGTACAACCAACTTCAAAATCTGATGAATGTATCTCTTGCATTCAATGTAACTGCTCTTACAGTTGCTATATCATGCTTTTATATGGTTGAGTACATATACAATGAAATGAAGCCGCCTTCTATACAACTATAGTAAAAAGGAGCTCCATACTGCCACTCAGTGCGATTCCTCGGGAGTAACGCAGAAAGTCATTTTGTGTAACAAACTATTACAATATATAATTTCTTGTATATTATTCATTGATTACTCTTTTCAATGATCTCTTGGTTACAGGATAGTGATATTTCTAGGTGTTACAAAGTGATATCAGTACAGTGTCAGTTATCACTCCTTGTACAAACAACTTCAAAATCTGATGAATGTATCTCTGGCATTCAATGTAACTGCTCTAACAGTTGCTATATCATGCTTTTATATGGTTGAGTACAGATACAATGAAATGAAGCCACCTTCTATACAACTATAGCAAAAAGGTGCTCCATACTGCCACTCAGTGGGATTCCTCGGGAGTAACGCAGAAAGTCATTTTCTGTAACAAACTATTACAATTTACAATCCAATGTATTTTTTGTATAGTATTCATTGATTACTCTTCTGTGAACTCTTGGTTAGACAACAATGAAATTTCTACGTTTTACAAAGTGATATCAGTACAGTGTCAGTTTTCACTCCTTGTATAAAGAACTTCAAAATCTGATGAATGTATCTCTGGCATTCAATGTAACTGCTCTTACAGTTGCTATATCATGCTTTTATATGGTTGAATACATATACAATTTAATGAAGCCACCTTCTATACAACTATAGCAAAAAGGTGCTCCATACTGCCACTCAGTGCGATTCCTCGGGAGTAACGCAGAGTCATTTTGTGGAACAAACTATTACAATATATAATTTCTTGTATATTATTCATTGATTACTCCTTTCAATGATCTGTTGGTTACAGGATAGTGATATTTCTAGGTTTTACAAAGTGATATCAGTACAGTGTCAGTTATCACTCCTTGTACAAACAACTTCAAAATCTGATGAATGTATCTCTGGCATTCAATGTAACTGCTCTTACAGTTGCTATATCATGCTTTTATATGGTTGAGTACATATACAATGAAATGAAGCCACCTTCTATACAACTATAGCAAAAAGGTGCTCCATACTGCCACTCAGTGGGATTCCTCGGGAGTAACGCAGAAAGTCATTTTCTGTAACAAACTATTACAATTTACAATCCAATGTATTTCTTGTATAGTATTAATTGATTACTCTTCTGCGATCTCTTGGTTAGACAACAGTGAAATTTCTACGTTTTACAACGTGATATCAATACAGAGTCAGTAATCACTCCTTGTACAACCAACTTCAAAATCTGATGAATGTATCTCTTGCATTCAATGTAACTGCTCTTACAGTTGCTATATCATGCTTTTATATGGTTGAATACATATACAATTAAATGAAGCCACCTTCTATACAACTATAGCAAAACGGTGCTCCATACTGCCACTCAGTGGGATTCCTCGGGAATAACGCAGAAAGTCATTTTGTGTAACAAACTATTACAATTTACAATCCAATGTACTTCTTGTATAGTATTAATTGATTACTCTTCTGCGATCTCTTGGTTAGACAACAGTGAAATTTCTAGGTTTTACAACGTGATATCAATACAGTGTCAGTAATCACTCCTTGTACAACCAACTTCAAAATCCGATGAATGTATCTCTTGCATTCAATGTAACTGCTCTTACAGTTGCTATATCATGCTTTTATATGGTTGAGTACATATACAATGAAATGAAGCCGCCTTCTATACAACTATAGTAAAAAGGAGCTCCATACTGCCACTCAGTGGGATTCCTCGGGAGTAACGCAGAAAGTCATTTTGTGTAACAAACTATTACAATATATAATTTCTTGTATATTATTCATTGATTACTCTTTTCAATGATCTGTTGGTTACAGGATAGTGATATTTCTAGGTTTTACAAAGTGATATCAGTACAGTGTCAGTTATCACTCCTTGTACAAACAACTTCAAAATCTGATGAATGTATCTCTGGCATTCAATGTAACTGCTCTTACAGTTGCTATATCATGCTTTTATATGGTTGAGTACATATACAATGAAATGAAGCCACCTTCTATACAACTATAGCAAAAAGGTGCTCCATACTGCCACTCAGTGGGATTCCTCAGGAGTAACGCAGAAAGTCATTTTGTGTAACAAACTATTACAATTTACAATCCAATGTCTTTCTTGTATAGTATTAATTGGTTACTCTTCTGCGATCTCTTGGTTAGACAACAGTGAAATTTCTACGTTTTACAACGTGATATCAATACAGAGTCAGTAATCACTCCTTGTACAACCAACTTAAAAATCTGATGAATGTATCTCTTGCATTCAATGTAACTGCTCTTACAGTTGCTATATCATGCTTTTTTATGGTTGAGTACATATACAATGAAATGAAGCCACCTTCTATACAACTATAGTAAAAAGGTGCTCCATACTGCCACTCAGTGGGATTCCTCGGGAGTAACGCAGAAAGTCATTTTGTGTAACAAACTATTACAATTTACAATCCAATGTATTTCTTGTATAGTATTCATTGATTACCCTTCTGTGAACTCTTGGTTAGACAACAGTGAAATTTCTACGTTTTACAAAGTGATATCAGTACAGTGTCAGTTTTCACTCCTTGTATAAAGAACTTCAAAATCTGATGAATGTATCTCTGGCATTCAATGTAACTGCTCTTACCGTTGCTATATCATGCTTTTATATGGTTGAGTACATATACAATTAAATGAAGCCACCTTCTATACAACTATAGCAAAACGGTGCTCCATACTGCCACTCAGTGGGATTCCTCGGGAGTAATGCAGAAAGTCATTTTGTGTAACAAACTATTACAATTTACAATCCAATGTATTTCTTGTATAGTATTAATTGATTACTCTTCTGCGATCTCTTGGTTAGACAACAGTGAAATTTCTACGTTTTACAACGTGATATCAATACAGAGTCAGTAATCACTCCTTGTACAACCAACTTCAAAATCTGATGAATGTATCTCTTGCATTCAATGTAACTGCTCTTACAGTTTCTATATCATGCTTTTATATGGTTGAGTACATATACAATGAAATGAAGCCGCCTTCTATACAACTATAGTAAAAAGGAGCTCCATACTGCCACTCAGTGGGATTCCTCGGGAGTAACGCAGAAAGTCATTTTGTGTAACAAACTATTACAATATATAATTTCTTGTATATTATTCATTGATTACTCTTTTCAATCATCTTTTGGTTACAGGATAGTGATATTTCTAGGTTTTACAAAGTGATATCAGTACAGTGTCAGTTATCACTCCTTGTACAAACAACTTCAAAATCTGATGAATGTATCTCTGGCATTCAATGTAACTGCTCTTACATTTGCTATATCATGCTTTTATATGGTTGAGTACATATACAATGAAATGAAGCCACCTTCTATACAACTATAGCAAAAAGGTGCTCCATACTGCCACTCAGTGGGATTCTTCGGGAGTAACGCAGAAAGTCATTTTGTGTAACAAACTATTACAATTTACAATCCAATGTATTTCTTGTATAGTATTCATTGATTACTCTTCTGTGAACTCTTGGTTAGACAACAGTGAAATTTCTACGTTTTACAAAGTGATATCAGTACGGTGTCAGTTTTCACTCCTTGTATAAAGAACTTCAAAATCTGATGAATGTATCTCTGGCATTCAATGTAACTGCTCTTACAGTTGCTATATCATGCTTTTATATGATTGAATACATATGCAATTAAATGAAGCCACCTTCTATACAACTATAGCAAAACGGTGCTCCATACTGCCACTCAGTGGGATTCCTCGGGAGTAACGCAGAAAGTCATTTTGTGTAACAAACTATTACAATTTACAATCCAATGTATTTCTTGTATAGTATTCATTGATTACTCTTCTGTGAACTCTTGGTTAGACAACAGTGAAATTTCTACGTTTTACAAAGTGATATCAGTACAGTGTCAGTTTTCACTCCTTGTATAAAGAACTTCAAAATCTGATGAATGTATCTCTGGCATTCAATCTAACTGCTCCTACAGTTGCTATATCATGCTTTTATATGTGCTCCATACTGCCACTCAGTGGGATTCCTCGGGAGTAACGCAGAAAGTCATTTTGTGTAACAAACTATTACAATTTACAATCCAATGTATTTCTTGTATAGTATTAATTGGTTACTCTTCTGCGATCTTTTGGTTAGACAACAGTGAAATTTCTACGTTTTACAACGTGATATCAATACAGAGTCAGTAATCACTCCTTGTACAACCAACTTAAAAATCTGATGAATGTATCTCTTGCATTCAATGTAACTGCTCTTACAGTTGCTATATCATGCTTTTTTATGGTTGAGTACATATACAATGAAATGAAGCCACCTTCTATACAACTATAGTAAAAAGGTGCTCCATACTGCCACTCAGTGGGATTCCTCGGGAGTAACGCAGAAAGTCATTTTGTGTAACAAACTATTACAATTTACAATCCAATGTATTTCTTGTATAGTATTCATTGATTACCCTTCTGTGAACTCTTGGTTAGACAACAGTGAAATTTCTACGTTTTACAAAGTGATATCAGTACAGTGTCAGTTTTCACTCCTTGTATAAAGAACTTCAAAATCTGATGAATGTATCTCTGGCATTCAATGTAACTGCTCTTACAGTTGCTATACAATGCTTTTATATGGTTGAATACATATACAATTAAATGAAGCCACCTTCTATACAACTATAGCAAAACGGTGCTCCATACTGCCACTCAGTGGGATTCCTCGGGAGTAACGCAGAAAGTCATTTTGTGTAACAAACTATTACAATTTACAATCCAATGTATTTCTTGCATAGTATTCATTGATTACTCTTCTGCGATCTCTTGGTTAGACAACTGTGAAATTTCGAGGTTTTACAACGTGATATCAATACAGTGTCAGTAATCACTCCTTGTACAACCAACTTCAAAATCTGATGAATGTATCTCTTGCATTCAATGTAACTGCTCTTACAGTTGCTATATCATGCTTTTATATGGTTGAGTACATATACAATGAAATGAAGCCGCCTTCTATACAACTATAGTAAAAAGGAGCTCCATACTGCCACTCAGTGGGCTTCCTCGGGAGTAACGCAGAAAGTCATTTTGTGTAACAAACTATTACAATATATAATTTCTTGTATATTATTCATTGATTACTCTTTTCAATGATCTGTTGGTTACAGGATAGTGATATTTCTAGGTTTTACAAAGTGATATCAGTACAGTGTCAGTTATCACTCCTTGTACAAACAACTTCAAAATCTGATGAATGTATCTCTGGCATTCAATGTAACTGCTCTTACAGTTGCTATATCATGCTTTTATATGGTTGAGTACATATAAAATGAAATGAAGCCACCTTCTATACAACTATAGCAAAAAGGTGCTCCATACTGCCACTCAGTGGGATTCCTCGGGAGTAACGCAGAAAGTCATTTTGTGTAACAAACTATTACAATTTACAATCCAATGTATTTCTTGTATAGTATTCATTGATTACTCTTCTGCGATCTCTTGGTTAGACAACAGTGAAATTTCTAGGTTTTACAACGTGATATCAATACAGTGTCAGTAATCATTCTTTGTACAACCAACTTCAAAATCTGATGAATGTATCTCTTGCGTTCAATGTAACTGCTCTTACAGTTGCTATTTCATGCTTTTATATGGTTGAGTACATATACAATGAAATGAAGCCGCCTTCTATACAACTATAGTAAAAAGGAGCTCCATACTGCCACTCAGTGGGCTTCCTCGGGAGTAACGCAGAAAGTCATTTTGTGTAACAAACTATTACAATATATAATTTCTTGTATATTATTCATTGATTACTCTTTTCAATGATCTGTTGGTTACAGGATAGTGATATTTCTAGGTTTTACAAAGTGATATCAGTACAGTGTCAGTTATCACTCCTTGTACAAACAACTTCAAAATCTGATGAATGTATCTCTGGCATTCAATGTAACTGCTCTTACAGTTGCTATATCATGCTTTTATATGGTTGAGTACATATACAATGAAATGAAGCCACCTTCTATACAACTATAGCAAAAAGGTGCTCCATACTGCCACTCAGTGGGATTCCTCGGGAGTAACGCAGAAAGTCATTTTGTGTAACAAACTATTACAATTTACAATCCAATGTATTTCTTGTATAGTATTCATTGATTACTCTTCTGTGAACTCTTGGTTAGACAACAGTGAAATTTCTACGTTTTACAAAGTGATATCAGTACACTGTCAGTTTTCACTCCTTGTATAAAGAACTTCAAAATCTGATGAATGTATCTCTGGCATTCAATGTAACTGCTCTTACAGTTGCTATATCATGCTTTTATATGGTTGAATACATATACAATTAAATAAAGCCACCTTCTATACAACTATAGCAAAACGGTGCTCCATACTGCCACTCAGTGGGATTCCTCGGGAGTAACGCAGAAAGTCATTTTGTGTAACAAACTATTACAATTTACAATCCAATGTATTTCTTGTATAGTATTAATTGGTTACTCTTCTGCGATCTCTTGGTTAGACAACAGTGAAATTTCTACGTTTTACAACGTGATATCAATACAGAGTCAGTAATCACTCCTTGTACAACCAACTTAAAAATCTGATGAATGTATCTGTTGCATTCAATGTAACTGCTCTTACAGTTGCTATATCATGCTTTTTTATGGTTGAGTATATATACAATGAAATGAAGCCACCTTCTATACAACTATAGTAAAAAGGTGCTCCATACTGCCACTCAGTGGGATTCCTCGGGAGTAACGCAGAAAGTCATTTTGTGTAACAAACTATTACAATTTACAATCCAATGTATTTCTTGTATAGTATTCATTGATTACTCTTCTGTGAACTCTTGGTTAGACAACAGTGAAATTTCCACGTTTTACAAAGTGATATCAGTACAGTGTCAGTTTTCACTCCTTGTATAAAGAACTTCAAAATCTGATGAATGTATCTCTGGCATTCAATGTAACTGCTCTTACAGTTGCTATATCATGCTTTTATATGGTTGAATACAAATACAATTAAATGAAGCCACCTTCTATACAACTATAGCAAAACGGTGCTCCATACTGCCACTCAGTGGGATTCCTCGGGAGTAACGCAGAAAGTCATTTTGTGTAACAAACTATTACAATTTACAATCCAATGTATTACTTGTATAGTATTAATTGATTACTCTTCTGCGATCTCTTGGTTAGACAACAGTGAAATTTCTACGTTTTACAACGTGATATCAATACAGAGTCAGTAATCACTCCTTGTACAACCAACTTCAAAATCTGATGAATGTATCTCTTGCATTCAATGTAACTGCTCTTACAGTTGCTATATTATGCTTTTATATGGTTGAGTACATATACAATGAAATGAAGCCGCCTTCTATACAACTATAGTAAAAAGGAGCTCCATGCTGCCACTCAGTGGGATTCCTCGGGAGTAACGCAGAAAGTCATTTTGTGTAACAAACTATTACAATATATAATTTCTTGTATAGTATTCATTGATTACTCTTTTCAATGATCTGTTGGTTACAGGATAGTGATATTTCTAGGTTTTACAAAGTGATATCAGTACAGTGTCAGTTATCACTCCTTGTACAAACAACTTCAAAATCTGATGAATGTATCTCTGGCATTCAATGTAACTGCTCTTACAGTTGCTATATCAT